>WOUO01000021.1:0-581239 GCA_017139535.1 Trichocladium uniseriatum | reverse complement strand
CAGGGGATTTACAGGGGGTGGATATTGTGGAATATCGCCACCCGCTGATTATAGTGGGTCAAAACGGGGCCATTTTTGGATCAGCCGCCGGATCAGCCACTATGGGGCCAGTGTGGTTATCCCCCTGGTATGCGAAGTTGGGGAACAAGTCATTTCTGTTATCGGATTCTACTTTCATACCATATATTAGGAACCTAGGTTGTTATGCACTGAAAGATCCTTGGATTACCAGTTGAAAGTGTTGTACAATACAAAACCCCCGTGGGCGCGTCTCGCTTCTCCTTTTGTCATTCATACACATAACCTTAACCCTGTTGATTCAGGGGTATCATCAAAGCCCAACTCCCATCATAAATCATCGCTCAAAAAGCACAATACTAACCTTAGTGAAACATTTCCTGGTGGGAAGATGGTTGTACACGGTCCCTCTAGCATTCCTGCTGGAGAAACTACCTGGAATTCGGCCGCTTCAAGATGCCCGAGAGGGACCTCTTGATGGCGCTCCGCAGCGAGTTGGGCTTCCGGATGTAAATGGTCGGGTTGCAAGTGACAAAGCCACTGCCACGTGGCCGTGAGTAGACGTCGTAATACTGAGTCAACCAATGTGTGACGCCGTAATTCCTGAGAAAAGAAGTCAGCCAACTGAACCGAATCTGGGAATTGCATACAACCTACGCCCAAGCGACCTTTTCCAGACTTTCCACATCCTCATCAGCCCCGTCTCGCCAAAATGTAAACTCCTTGATGATGATGCCCGGCTGCAGGCCTGACTCCTTGATGACTTGGAGAATGCTGTTGTTGAGCGTCGTGTCAAACACCAACGTGCGGGCGTCGATCTTCAGGATGCCGTTTTTGATGTAATCGTCCTTTGTCGCCGGGATTTCGTAGGTCTCAACTGCGAGATCGCTTCGGTAACCTTGCATTTCCTTGAAGAACCGGGCCAGGTCCTGGGCAAAGTACTCTCTCTTTTGCCTGATCTTGCCTGGCAGCCTGTTCTTCGCATACTCGTTGGTGAAATTGATGACCTTGTTCACGGAAACGCCGGCCTGCTTGAGCCGCTGGGCGATGGACTGAGGGTCGGTATTGGACGCAGCGTCTCGTATCGTGTAAAGAAGGCGGCCGCCAGGGGATTCGCGGTCCAAGCCGTAGAAGTCGATCTCAGTTTGGTAGATCCTCCCCATGACTTGGTCAAACTCCGGGTCCTTTGCTTTCTCGCGCCGTTTCCAGATGTTCTTGTCAAATATCGGCCTTGGTAATTGATCCACAATATCGCAGATCCTATGTGTCCCTTTAGCTGACGGCTGGCTGCTTGGTGGGAGGCGAAGACTTACTCGTTTTCGCTCGCGGTGAGCCAGTCGCCGCCATTCTTCTTGAGAATGGCCCTTGCCGCTTTGATGTGAGGTGGCTCCTCCAAGTTGTCGTTTACCAAATACTTGGCTCTCTCAATGATCTCGACGCGCCTCTGGTAATCGGAAAGGTTGTCAAAGTCGCCCGGCAAAAGGGCCTTGGCACCTGGAATGTAGGATCGTTTTTCTATCATTTTGGTGTGATTTGCATGGAAAGGAGCCGTTGGGGAAGAGAGTGGGCGCTAAAATGTTCTAGTGATGGTGGTGACGTTGTTCTGGGGCTATGGCCATGGGTCTTCGTCGTTCGACTTCCAAGGTTGACAAGAAAACTGGTCCAGGGAATGTTGTTGCCCACGCCTGGCTTTCGAGAGTCGCTCATTCGAGTCCTTTTCATGAGAACCAAAGACAAAGAATACGTGCCTCATTGTTCGCATGTTGGCTGCTGAATGAAAACGCCACAGTCATGCGTACACTACGATGAGAGACGTAAAATGCTGGAGGCCTGACGGGTGGCGGAGCCTGGCAGTGCTCGTTAGGCGCCTGGGGTTAGGGTTGAGCGAGGGGTCGCCTCCCGTGCAAAAGTTCCCGATTTCATGGGGCTGTTCCACACTCAGAGCACCAACTCGAGTCGGTAAGCTCACAACTTCTCCATTGTTCGACCTCCGCTGCTCAAATGTGGCAGTGCAGCGCCAGTCCAGAACCGCATGACCAATCGTAATGTAACTATTATCCATTTTCCCTCTTACACGTATTCATCTCGGGTCTAGCATAGCTGACCATTGTTCAGCACTTGCCACACGGCCCATTTGTGCGCAATCTTGTGCTCGCGAGTCACTGCCAGCCGTTCAAGTCGACTCCAAGCTGCAGCACCTAGGGTCCTCCCCAAGCATTGAACCATGGCGCCCAATTTTGTAAACTTATCGGCTGAGATCCTCTCGATCATTTTCAGCCGATTCTGCCTGCACTGCACCAAGGATCATGACTACGACTCGCCCGATGGTTACTTCCGCGCTTCGAGAGACCAGCAGCCCGGCCAACCCTCGTGGTACTCGCGCGACTACCGCCAACCTCTCTACTCGATGTGTCTGGTTTCGAAGCGCTTCACTCCTGTCGCCCAGGCTATTCTCCACCACGAGTTTGTGCAGGGCTACGGGGACTCGTGGCGATCGACAGAATTCTCATGGGAGGGCCGCCTTGTCCCGTTTCTGCGCACTGTTGCAGCGCGGCCCGACCTAGCAGCCTTAGTGAGGCGCATTTACGTGAACCAAGGACTATTTCTGCCCATCATCGAGCACCAAGCTCAGATTGTGCTGGAGGAGGCCGTGAGTGCCAGTGCTGTGGCTTTGAGGAACCCGCAGGTCTCCCACAACCTTGCCGCGTTCCAGGAGATGAAGAATTTGGCATCTGTACCCGCAGGCTCAAAGGCCGCCGGACCGTTGGTCGTCAGCTTGTTGCTGGCGCTCACTCCGAATCTCGAGCGGCTCATCCTGCAGGTCGGCGGACCGTGGGTGGGCATCCCCGCGGTTGCATTGACCAGTCCATCAGATTTCAGACCGCTGGCAAACCTCAAGACGCTCGATGTTTGCCAACACTCCGATAGGAGTCTATTTCACCTGGGATACCACGCAGGCGGCATCCTGGAGACGGTGGTTGACACGGGCAATCTCATGGCTTTGAATCTTCACATGTGCAACGCGATTGGGCATATGGAACAAGGAAAACTGCGGAACCTGCGAAATCTGCGGATCACACACAGCAGGCTCGGCGAGGAGGATTTGGGGAGGCTTTTGGATTCCTGTGCCGAACCTGGCCTGAAATCGTTTGTTTACGAGGCAGCCTATCCGCGTGCAGACCGATGGAGCTGTTCCCCAGAATGTGAGTAAAACCAATCCATCCCCCTTATGCCTCCGTTTTTGTATACCGATTCCCTAACCTCCGAACCATGCATCAGTCATAGGCCGAGACCACTTCCAGCCCTCCTCTGCAATCCGCCACCTCCTCCCTCACAAAACCACCCTCGAATCCCTCCACCTCGACCTCCGTTCCCAAGGCCATCCCGCCTACCACGGCGGCGGACCCACTGACAGCGGCTGGTACACTACCCCCTTCACCAGCACCACCACCCTCCACGACTTCCCACTCCTCACCCACGTCTTTCTCAGCGCCTGCTCCGTCTGCAACTCCCCGAAAAAGACACCCTACACCGATGAAGACAACGACCTCCTGACGCGCCTGTTGCCGCCCAACATCGTCTCGCTTTGTCTTGCGGGTTCGCTGGGCCCCGTCACGCCGCGGCTGGCAAACGCGCTGCTGTGTCTGGCAAAGACTGTGGCGCCTAGGAAACGGGGCAGGCAGCAGTTCACCAAGCTGAGGGGTGTTAAGTGTGATATGGCAATGGCCGAATGGCTGGATAAGCGGGGTGTTGGGGCGGCGTTTGCGGCTGCCGGGGTGGAGTTTGGGTATGAGACTTGGCCGTTGAGTGAGGCGGCTTTTAGGGTGCCAGCGGGTGACGAGGATGCTCGGCAGGAGGAGGATCCGGAAACGCTGTTTGAGATGTACGGTGGGCCGTTGCCGGATGATGATGATGATCTGTAGGTGGCGGTGCGTGTGGGGCGTGATGAAGAGGGTTGTTTGAGGTTTCTAAAGTGTCCATGAGTCGGATGCATGGCATTATAACCAGGACTAGATCTGGTGAGGGAGAGGTTTTATTTTGAGCATTCAGTAACTCTCAGCAGGCTGTAGTCGCCCAAGATATGAACTAAGGCGATAAGTCGGGACCTGTCGGAGGTTTCATGGAAAGAAGCCGAGATCATTGAATTCCGGGAGCATAGTTTAGTTAGAAATGAATTGCTGGGTGTAGAGTAAACTGCATAGGGACATCCTGGCGTCTTATGAGCTGACAGCAAGCTCATGTCATCCGCCGGGTTGTGATGCCACTCTGAACCTGATGTTGCTATTTCCGGACATTATGAGTGGCGGCGTTTTTTGTTTGAATTTGCGTTTTATGGTGGTGGCATATTCGTATGCACTGGAGAAAAAAAAAATATCGTGAAAAGGGAGACACGAGAGAAAGAGCAAAGAAATATTGCCCTCATGCAAAAACAATCGATCCACCCAGGGGTCGAACCTGGAACCTCCTGATTACAGGATCGTAGTCAGACGCTCTGCCATTGAGCCAGCGGACCTTGAGAAGCCTATGAAAAATCTTTAATTGATAAGGCTAGGCAAGGTGGCTCGCGCGGTGGTGGGGCCATGCGGGGATTTAGACGAAAATGAACGGAGCACTTCAATTCTTCTATGATCAAGAAAAGGCTCTTATTTTACGTTGTGTGTTCTGTGTAAGACTTGTTGCTTATTTGCATGCACATTGCTTGCATATCAGGGGCTCAGGGGCTAGCAGTTATGCATGTCTTCAAGACCCTTGTTAATCCTGCGCAACCGCTCGGGGCAGAGGTAAATGTGCCAGCATCCACATGTATACCCAACAGTGTTGTTCTCTAACTCGAAAGGATTCTAAATTCCTAGCTCTCCTGCGCTTGGGATCAACGAGGTTCAGTGGGTCCGCGTAGGCATGCATGAGGTACGGGTTCGGCACGAGACCAGATCCGGACCGCCAACCTGCAAATCATACGTGGAGGCTACCCGAGGCAGCATGAATTGATCTGGGACTCAGGGAGAAACCAAAAACAGATCGAGGGAAGCAGGCCGGCGAGTTGGTGGTGCGCAAGTGCTGCTATGCTGACAGGGAACGGGAAGGGACTCAGGAAGAGGAGGGTCATGGGATGCTAGTTGGCCGCGGCTAGCTTCGCTAATGATAGTGTTCACTTCAGAGTTGACAGATATTATACGAAGGCACTAGATCGTTTCATAGGACTGTAGGACTGGCCTCTATCGTTGATTCACAAACATGTAATGTGCTCCTTTGTTCACCCGGAATCTCCAAGTAGTCGGGTGTTTTCTCTTGTGGTACAACACCCCCAGGTAGCGTAGAAGATGTTTTGTTATCATTGTAACTATTTAGCTTCCTTGCATATCACCCTGACCCATGATCCGCTTAGCTCTACCACGCAGCATCCATACTTGCAAGCGGAGTATCTGTCACCAAGGGCATATTTGTGTGCAAGTTCCACAACTATCATTAGGAGGGTAAACATATAAATAGAGGTTGTTCAGCAACTGACGCAAACTTAAGCGATGTCTGCCTGTTCAAAGTAATTTGAAGCATCAAGAGCACAGACCTTTTAAACGGCCCCGTATTAACTACATTCTCCAGACTCTTATACACCCGACTAGGAACATTTCCAAGGCCCTCGTAAGAGGGAGTGACCATACGCCATACGACGGACTTGTCTCTTACTTCCTGGGTAAATGGGGAAAGCCATTTGTGCCTGATTTAAGACTCACCATGCCCGCCCTTCAACATTGGTGTTGCGCTCGCCAACAAACTTGTTGTCATCCTCGCTCTATTACCTGGCACCGCAAACCTGTGTGACCTGGCGGCCATGTCGACGGCTTGGCACTGATCAGCGCAGGTGCCTTGGCGTTACGCTCTCACCGTCACTTGTTTCTCAGCATTGGTGGGTTTGCATCCACTTAGTTCCAAGACTTCCGGGAGACGTCCCCACCACGACCATCGCATCAAGGTCCATCATCTCGTTGAGTCACGTTCTGATTCCCAACAAACTCTGTGTTCTCTTACTGTGTTGCCGGACACCCAGAAGAGCCAGCAAAATCTTGGGCGTTCCAGGTTGCACGACTGCTGTTGCTGACTCACTCTAGGAGCAAACACTGCGGGCAAGAGATCGTTGCCGGCAATTGACGACCGTTACATTCTGGACGCCGTATCCCAACTCAAGGTTCCTTAGTCCCACCTATGGCAGCATCTACTGCCTAGCCTCCTCAATACGCCTACGACGCCCCTATCCCGCCCGCCGACCTGGCCCTCCTTCTCCGCGACGGCCTCCCCAACATCGACACCCTGGCCCTGCGCGGCCCCGACCCGCCCAGCGGCCCAACGCTCACCACCGGAAGTAGGAAAAGGACATGTGATCCCAATCGCTAGGCGCCGGCTCCTTCCTGCTATCCGCATATAGGCTCTCGTACCGCGCCCCCATGACGTAGCGCTCGAGGCGCTCCTTGAGGTCCTTTTTTTCAAGCCACGGGTCGAACCACGGGCCGGGCCGCGGCGGCTCATTGGGCACGTCGCCCCAGGGCCTCTCCCGAGGGTACCGGAAGTGGGCGTAGAAGCGCGCGAGGCCGAGCGGCTCGGCCGCCAGCCCCCGGAGCGGCCGCACGAGATCCGCGTACGCCCTCAGCAGCGCCGCTGCCTCCTCGGCCGTAACCTCGCCGGCGCGGTCCGGCGCCCCGTTGCTCTCGTCCATCACCACCACCCGCAGGGTAAGCGCCGGCCGGTGGAGTCGGTCCCGGAGCCAGCCGACCGTGGCTAGCCAGTCCCGCGCCGCCGGGTGTTCCGGCCCGGGCCAGGTGGCGGAAGGGTAAGGCGGGAAGACTAGCTCGAGGAAGCGGAGGTGGGCGAGGGCGGACGCGGGCACCACGTCGCGGAGGAACTCGGACGCGGCGAATCTCTCGAACGGGTACGAGTTACCTTCTGGTGAGTCGGGTAGCCGCCAGACCGGCCACGCCTTGTAGTCGAGGATGATGAACCGGTTACGGGAAAAGAAGACGTACTGGGCCTCCTGGGATAGGGTGCGGCATACGAGGAAGAGCGTCGGCCCCGGCGGCGCCCAGCACGTGCAGTGCGACGAAAAGGCGGCGTGACGGCGCCGGCAGAAGCAGCCCTCGGGTCTGCCGCGGTAGCACTCGAAAAACTGTGTATCGTATAGCTCGTCCAGGTTGGTATAGGGGGGCTCTACTCCGCGCCGGAGGCGGAGCAGCACGTACGCACGGTCTTGCCGGCTCCACGCCACCTGCCTCCGCGGCGCGACCAGGTCGGTATACTCCAAGATACGGACGCGGAGCTCGCGTGGGAGGCTGGCCAGGGTGGCGGTAGCCGCCGCGCCGAGCGGCTGCTCCGAGGAGGCGGCGTGCGGAACAGGGGTGGGCAGCCCGCAGACGTACACAGCGGCGTCTTGAGCGAGCTGCTGGAGCGGTCCCCCGTCAGGCGTCTTGGCTAGCCGAATCCGGCATTCGGATAGGTAGGAGCGAGGAAGGAGGAACAAGGGCGCGAGAATAGACTCGGCGAGATGGAGCGCCAGCGGGTGCTGCGGGTCGATATCGAATACGAGCGAGAGGGCGAGGCGGCCAGGGGTAATGCGAGCGAAGAGCTGGGCGGCGGCGGAATACCAGGTTCGTCGCACGTCGTCGGCGGCCGACGTCGTACAACCATCGCTTAGGAGCGGGGCTTGGTGAATATCATTGCAGTGCTTCTGCCGGCACCACCGCGAGTCGGACCAGTCGTACTCGTCATCATGGCCTTGGCAGCAGCAACTCTCGCTGTAGTCGTTTTCTGTCACTCTACTGTGGCAGGCCGCCTCGCGGAGGACAATCTTAAGCTGGGAGAGCGACCGGAGCGACGGCTCGGTGAGCGTACCGAGGGCGTGGAGCCCGGGTAGCTGGGCAGGGGCGTAATAGTGGACGACGAAGCTATTGGCCGAGTAAAGTAAGGCAGCTGCCTCGGTGTAGATGGTACGGCAGGAGATCAGAAAGCCATAGAAGTCGATTGGGTCGGGCGGGCAGCCCACGTGCGCCCTGTAGCTGGCTCGTCCACCTCGCAAGTCGAACTGATACGGGCGGCCGTCCCACGACGCCAACCCCAAGTAGCGGTAAAGGCGCAGCCGAATGTCTGGCGTGAGGCGTAGGAGCTGGGGGGCCGATGGCGATGGCGATGGCGACGGTGACGGCGACGTGTGGGCGGGGTCGGGGACGACGACGCACGCCATAGTCTAAAGTGGGTATAGTGCCTTACACAGTACTAGAAGTTGGGACTTGTGACGAGTCACGACAACAGTCAGTGGGTCGGCGGACTCTGTGTGGCCTGGTGGATTATGAGATACTAGAGGATGGAGTTTTGGCAAGAGGCACAAAAGTCCACTCAATCAAATCAACACGACGCAGAGGATGCAGAGTGTGGTTGCAGACGTATTGCTGATGGATCTGCTAGGGGAAGTCGGTTGCAGACTGCGGAGAGCCTGTTGCCCCACATCCACCATATCTTCTGCAGCCGACCGACTGCCTTTTCCTCCATCCATCACACACTACACTACCCGAATACCATCACCATATTCGGCCAGTTCCGCTTGCTCCCCACGATAGATTCAGGAGCTGGGAGGCATACCCTGGGCACGTGACCCGCGCATGCCCCTGGATTGCCACTTCTGCGCCCACAGAAGTGGAGAAGTCATCGAGATATCGAACATCCATCGACAACCGGAACATTGTAGAGGGCGAAGCGAGGTGGAATTGTGCGATGCGGGACGCGACGCCAGGGGGCGCGGCGCAAAGCCCTGAAACGGAAGCTGAAGATGCGATCATGGTCGTGCCTGGAGGAGAAGAAAACGACATTGGCATGCAGGAACGCATCGCGAACGAAGTGCGTGACCAACCACCCTCGTCGAAACGTCCGAGCCGTGCTCCGAAACCAAGCTTGAAGGTGCGCGAAGCCATGCAATCGATCGAGGGCGTGGCCACCACGGCGAGGAGCATCGCGATCGAGGTGACGCGGGCCACCGCGATGAGAGGAACACGCGCCCTAGGAGGAGAAAAGGGGGCAAACGGCCAGTCTGAGACTGGGAAGTCATCGCTACAGGTTCTCCTGGAGGCGCTCAGCGAGCAACGGAACTTGATCGGCGAACTCCGAAACGTGGTCAGCAGACAGCAATCCACAATTGAAGAACTGCATCGCCAATTTCAAGGACACCAACGCCAGATGGAAAAAGCAATCCTGGATACCAAGGCCCAACTAACGGAAGAATTGAGACAAGCCCTAGAACAAATCGACGCCCTGGTACGCAACCCGAGCTTTACAGCTGCCTCTCAACCAAGCCCAAGGGCGTCATATGCCGACGTCGCCCGCACACCTCCAGCGAGCCAACCAAGCGGGGTGCGCACCCTCTCCAGGATACTACTATAGCTTCACTTAGTTAGCATTAGTTCTAGGGCTCGATAGTAAGCCAATATACCCAAGGAGCGCTATACCTATCCATTGCGCCTCCTTTCTTTCCTATAAGTCTATAGAAACTTTAAGAAATGATAGAAATTGGTAACACATTAGCACATTAGCCTAGGCTTTACGTCGAGATTCGGCTTAGGTTAAAGAAGCCTAGGAAGGAGGGGGAGAAGATATACTCGGTCTAGGCTCCCTATATTCTATCGCGCTCCGCCCTCGTGCCTAGAGCAACGAAGGGCTTCTCATTACCCTCCTCCTCAATGGCATTGACCGTATAAGCCTAGAGGAGCGCGTTGACGCTTTCCTAATCCGCCCGAGAGAAGCGCGACTATTGTTGTATCGTCATAGTGAGTCGAGAAGTGCGTTAGGAGTAGGAAGAACGACGAGGAGGTGAGGAGGAAGGGGGTTCTAGGGTTTGGGGGGGGGGAGGAGGGAAGCTACGATAGCATGAGCGAGCCAGGCCAGCAAGGCCAGCAAAGCCAGCACCAAGCCTCGAGGGTCGGCCGCAGTTGGTTTCGCGTCCCCGGTTCGGGGACGCGATCCTGGCGCCTAGAATGCACCGCCATCGCGAATGTGCAGGGCGCGTGCTGGGGACTCATTGGGGTGTGAACGAAGTAGAATGGGCGACGCCTTCCGGCCTCTGTCGCCGGCTCCGTTTGCAGTCCTTATGGAGCCGGCCCCGATCCGGGAACGCGAACGGGTTCTCGGCCGGCAAAACTTGGGGCGAGGCGTTGGCCCGTGCTTGCTGAGTTATCAATTGCAGTTGTGCGAAAGTCAAGATTTTGCTGGCTCTTCTGGGTGTCCGGCAACACAGTAAGAGAACACAATGTGCTGGGAATCAGAACGTGACTCAACGAGATGATGGACCTTGATGCGATGGTCGTGGTGGGGACGTCTCCCGGAAGTCTTGGAACTAAGTGGATGCAAAAAAAGAAAAAAAGAAAAAAAACCACGCAACACAGGATCCATTCCTCTCTGATCCATAAAAAGCCGTTCTTCGCCTAGACGCCGCACCTGTCTCTTCTTTCTCCGAGGACCTGCGGACTTGGCTCAGATCATTGGGGGCTCAGGGGTCAGGGCCGGGCTCCAACCCTAACCCGCACCCTCAACGTGAAAACGAACACAACGGCTAAAGTCGGACTCAAAGTGGAAAACCGTTTGGTCCTTGGGTTCGGTATGAAAGTGGGCATATCGATGCTGCCTGGTACAGCGTACGGATTATCTATTCGCCCTTGAGGGTTCAGGGATGAACCAGAGTTTGGCGGCGATTCCGGTGGCTTGGTTCGGGCCCGGTCGGCGGCGATTTTCGTGCGAACAGAACTCCACCTGGGCAGCGCGGGAAGTTCAGGGGTCCCAAAGTCGATGTCGAACGACATGAGGAAACTAACGGTTTCCCTTTTTCCCAGTTTGCCATTTCTCGATTTTTGCAACCCCTGTGTGTCCCCCGCAGGCGAGTCTGGACGACCCAAGACTCAAAATGGAACCCAAATGGAGCCCGTGAAGACCCCAGATGACCACCGCAAGATCCCGACCTGCGGGTGTTCCCGCCGCGGAGATGCCCAACCCGTCTGGGCCAGCTGAGTCAGCCGATTCTGTTAGCAATTGTGAGCTGATCCGTTTCCCCAACGGCCGGTCGCGCCTGGACGTCCCCACGCAAAAAGACTGGATGAACCCTTCTGGCCGGCCAATTGCAGCCACGCCAATTGACATCACCCAGCCAAAGGAAAAAAAAATAGGGTCAGGTACCGGCCCTCGGAGATGCACCTCTGCATTGATCGAACGGTGCGCCGGGTGGTACCACCATTGCGGCTCCCGTCAGGCGAGACCGGGCGATGCGAAGCTGCGACAGGCACGCGAGGGCCTCGGTGATGCGTTTGCGTCGCGCGAAGAGTTTTGAGGGCAACTTGGCTCTCGCCGAGGAGGACGAAGCTGGGGAAAGATAAATACCACGGGAATCCCTCCGTATTGTCAAGATAAGAGGGTGGATCAGTACCTGCAACCTGCATCATAGCTGCATTGCCTTGCCTTGCCTGCAACCTTCAACCGCACTTCCCCACTCGAGTTATCGGATGATGAATCTGGGCAGAACCCTGAGCAGAACTTGGAACTTGACCTCCAGAACCTCCGCGTCGCCACTCACCAGAACTCTCACCCCCTTCCGCACACCAGCCTTCCAACCACTCCAACCACTTCATATCAAACGCACCATGGCCGTCGCCGCCCCCCTCACCGAAAGCCAGATCGCCATCGTCAAGGCGACGGCGCCCGTCCTCAAGGACCATGGCGTTGCCATCACGTCCGTCTTTTACGAGAACATGCTGCGCGAGGTGCCCGAGTTGCACAACATCTTCAGCACCACCAGCCAAGTCTCGGGCCGCCAGCCCCGCGCCCTCGCCGGCGCAGTCCTCGGATATGCCACGTACATCGACGACCTCGGCAAGCTGACGCACGCCGTCGAGCGCATCGCCCATAAGCACGTCTCCCTGCAGGTGACGCCCGAGCAGTACGACATTGTCGGCAAGTACCTGATCCAGGCCATCGGCCAGGTCCTCAAGGAAGCCGCCACCCCCGAGATCGTCGATGCCTGGATCGCCGCCTACGGCGTGCTGGCCAAGGTCTTTATCAACCGCGAGGGCGAGATGTACAAGGCCAACGCGGCCGAGAACTGGGTCGGCTGGCGCAAGTTCCGCATCGTCCGCAAGGAGGCCGAGAGCAGCGTCATCACCAGCTTCTACCTCGCCCCGAGCGACGGCGCCCGGCTGTCCAAGTTCCTGCCCGGCCAGTACGTCAGCCTGCAGCTCATGGTCCCCGAACTGGGCTACCTCCAGAGCCGCCAGTACTCCCTGAGCGAGGGCCCCACCGAGAACGGCGAGTACTACCGCATCAGCGTCAAGCGTGAGGACGGCGCCGACGGCAACAACATCCCGGGCATCATCTCCAACATGCTCCACCAGAAGTTCTCGGTCGGCGACGAAGTCGAGCTGTCGCACCCGCAGGGCGAGTTCTTTGTCGACCCGCAAGACGCCAGCAAGGCCGGTGTCCCCGCGGTCCTCATCTCGGCCGGCGTCGGCGCCACCCCGCTCAAGTCCATCCTCGACAGCCTGACGACCCCGACCTCGGTCAAGCGGCCCGTCTCGTGGATCCACTCGGCGCGCTCGAGCGCCACGCTGCCCTTTGGCGACGCCGTCCGCCAGGTCTGCCGGGAGCACGACAATGTCTCGGCCAACGTGTTCCTGAGCACCGTCGGCCCCGACGACAAGGCCGGCGTGCACTACGAGTTTGGCGACATGCGTCTTGATCTGGCCAAGCTGGACAAGGAGCAGGACCTGTTTGTTGCCGACCCTAAGGCTGAGTACTTCATCTGCGGCCCGGAGGAGTTCATGAAGGATGTGCGCCGCGCCTTGGTCGAGATGGGTGTTGACAAGTCGAGGGTGTTTTTGGAGCTGTTCGCGACGGGTGATGTGGCGGACGAGTAGACGGTGTGCTGACGATAGAGAGGATGGGTTAGCACTAGGGAGTTTGGGATCATGATGGCTGGGTAGGAGTTTGGGTTTACTGATTTCGTGTTGTTTTTTGTTCGTACAATGCCGGGATACCTCAGAGCAGAGTAGAGTAGAGAAGAATAGTAGAACGTCGTTTCTCCTGAAAGAGTGCAAGTTGCAAGTGTCTGCCTTAAGAGGAATGGGAGTAGCGTCGTCACAATATGGTCACAAGGCCTAGCGCAAGGGAGGGGCCGACGGGAGTTCCCGACCAAGCCACTTGTGCCTGAGCCTATCGCGACTTCACAACCCCGCCTTAGTTTACATTTCTTATTGATCCTGCGAAGCCCGCGGAGAAGCATCGCGACACCATCTCCTCGGTGTTCTGCCAGCTGCGTTCTGCGTGACACCTGGTTGGTATCGTACTGTAATTACACCTACAATATCGTAAGTAACGGTGCTCGAAACACCTTCCTCTCGATGTGACCGACTTGCGACTCTCGAAAACAAAGAGCATTCTCTGGTATGCCCCAAGCTGAGAACTCGATACAATGCCTTCCTTACATTTTGCCGATTTTGTTCGTATCAGACTCCTATCTCACCGATCCATGATCGCGATGTGAGCATTTCCGGGGAGACTGTGAGACCCACTTTACCCCGCAATACGGCATCCTTCCGCTGTCCTTGGGCGCATGCCAAGCCAACACAGATTCAACGACAAAGCAACCATCTCGTTAGGTCATGTGATCAACATGAACGGTCGGACTTGTTCGCTGCCTTTGATTCGGGCGCATGGCTGAAAAGGATATTCTGCAGTTGCTCGAGTCGCTGTGAACAACTATGTACTTAAGGTTTTCTTTTCCGGAGCAAGAGCCGGTGACGTCATCGAGCGGCTCTAAACGTACATTAGTCGGTCGACATCGAGGAGAGGAGCAGGAGGAGATGAAAAAGAATGGTGCCTGGAGTAGTACTTTGATGAGGAGTAGAAAGACGTGGTATATGCGAGAAGAATGAGACATTTCGAGGCCTAGGCGCATCTTCTGAGTCGTCGGAAAAGAGAAACATCGATACGCTGGACTGCACCTTCTTGTTCGATACATCCGCCTGATCGCTTCTAGAACCTTGATATGTAGGTAGGCACTGTTCCCCGCAGTATTTTTATCGGTTTATATTACTGATGGATTCGTGATCGGTATCCTCTGCTTGACCAGGACCTGTCTTTCAAGAACCCCTTTCCATGTGAGGCTCCGTGATGTTCGTCACACCTGAAACTTTTCCGACGTTTATTTAGACGTCTAGTAACACAAACTGCCCTTTCATTGCTTGCTTTAATTTGAGATGCATGCACTCAGATTCTCGATTACTCAGATATCTATTTCCCCAAATGACGCTTTCTTTCCTCGAACATGAGAGAGTAGTTTGCTCGTGTGTATCGTGTGATGATTCGTTTGATCAGGCTTAAGGTTCTTCTTGCTCGGCCAGGTCTTCTTTCCCCGCATTGTGATAACGGTAAAGAGTCTGCATGGTTTGTTGAAAGCCACACTGCGTCTCTTGCAGGATTGGCGCAGGAAAGGGCTGAGCAAACAGAGCCAGATTCTGATCATATTGGGCATGATTCTCCGTCTAACGCTCTCGTGGCTAAAGGAATGTGATATGGCGTCCCTAAAAGTCAGATTAGCTGTGGGACCACGAATTGGGCAGGTGGTGATAACTGGGTACCTACCTCTTCTAGAACAGCGTCTCGAGCGGCATGGGTTTTCCTGTAGCTAGGACAAAGAATCGGCGAAATATGGAAGTTGTTAATGTATCGGTCTAACAATATCAGACATCCATTCGGTCGACCGACTGGTTCATGTCTTTCTTGGCCCGCAGGAGATGGTATCAAGTGACCGATATTCACGACGCTGGACATGGGGTAGAAACCAAGGTCCAGAACGGTGACAGCAAACACAGTATACTCAAGATCGGGGAACTTTGGTTAATGTAATTGGCGGCCCAATTGACCATCTCGAATGCTCGCGGCGATTTGTTGGATTTGCTATGGTGGATTACCATCGAGGGAGATTGGGGGAAGAATTGATGTGAGAGGAATTCATATTTAACAGGAGGTCGGAAAACCCATCGATTTCCAAATCAGCCCAGCGGATCTCAATTCTCGCACAGTAAACTCCTATTGTTCGGTGTTCTTGGGGAAAAGGACGCTTATTTCCCATGCCTCTGGTTGGTTGTTTCTCGGTACTTTGGCTTCATACTGTGTGTATTGTTCCTTCCCACCCCAACTCTCCTCGACAGTGCCGAGTTATCATTGGGCTTCCCACTACTTTCCAGTGCACATTTTCTGTTCTGTTCCAACTAGCGCGTTATGATCTATGGTTTCTACAATCAGTCCTTCTCACCGAGGGATTCCTTCGTCTATAAAGAAATGCCGATCGAGCCTCTTTCTTCTGCACCTTCCCTTCCCTCTAACCACACAAATCTTCTCTCGCTGCGAAAGAAATCGACCCATCCTTACAAAGCGTCTTTCCTTTTGCAGACACGGTCTCTTCTATTGCATTCATCCATCATTTGCAATTCAGCGAGCGACTCTCTTCTTAGCATTCTTTTGCTTTCCCTTCAGTACTACCTCATCCCTTCACCGCGCCGGTGGCACCGGCACCTGACTTCACAATGTCATACAAACAGCCCATTTCTGAACCGATCGCCGTTGTCGGTACCAGCTGTCGCTTTGCTGGCGGCGTAAATGCACCGTCGCAATTGTGGCAGCTGCTCGCCAATCCGACCGACCTCTCGCGTGAAATTCCCATCGAGCGCTTCAACATCGAGGCCTTCTTCCACCCCGATGGCGAGTACCATGGCACGACCAATTCACCCAAGGCATACTTCCTCGACCAAGACCATCGTGTCTTCGATTCGTCCTTCTTCAACATTACTCCCAAAGAGGCCGAGGCCATCGACCCCCAGCAACGCATGCTCCTCGAAGTCGTGTACGCGGCCCTCGAGGATGCTGGATACACTCTTCGTGAGTATGCCGGTAAGAAGGTTGCTGTCTTTGCTGGCCTCATGACCGGGGACTACGACACTCTTTCCCAGCGCGATGAGCTCGATACCAGCCAGTACTACGCCACCGGCAATGCGCGTTCCATCCTGTCGAACCGCATCTCGTACTACTTCAACTTCAATGGCCCGTCCATGACCATTGACACCGCTTGCTCTTCGAGTCTTGTTGCTCTGCACCAGGCCGTCCTTAGCCTGCGCTCTGGAGAGTGCGAAATGGCCTGTGTGGCTGGCGCCAACCTCATCGTTACTCCCGAGCAGTTCATCGTCGAGTCGAACTTGCACATGCTTAGCCCCACTGGCCACTGCCGCATGTGGGATGCCGACGCGGATGGTTATGCTCGCGGCGAAGGCGTCGCCGCCATCTTCATCAAGCCGTTGAGCAAGGCACTCGAGGACGGCGATCGCATCGAAGCCATCATTCGGGAGACGGGTGTCAACTCGGACGGTCGCTCTCGCGGCATCACCATGCCCAATTGGGAAGCCCAGTCTCAATTGATCAAGGACACCTACCAGCGCGCTGGTCTCAACTCCAAGAACCCCGAAGACCGCTGCCAGTACTTCGAGGCCCATGGTACTGGTACTAGCGCTGGCGATCCCAATGAGGCGCGTGCCATCGAGGACGCTTTCTTCAATCGTGGCTTCAATACCACTTCCGACAAGCTGCTAGTCGGGTCGGTCAAGACAGTTATTGGCCATACCGAAGGCGCCGCTGGTCTGGCCGGTCTTCTCAAGGTTGTCGAGAGCATGCGGAACAACTCGGTGCCGCCCAACCTTCACCTGAATAAGCTCAACCCGGATGTTGCGGAATACTACGACAACCTCTTGGTTCCCACCCAGTCTGCTTCCTGGCCGCAGGTCCCCACCGGTCAGCCCAAGCGCGGAAGTGTCAACTCGTTCGGCTTTGGAGGCACCAATGCCCATGCCATCATCGAGGAATACATCCCTGAGGTCCACAACGTTGTCGCAAAGGCTTTCCGCCCGAGTCTCAACTCGGCACAGCTCATTCGCTATGGCGACAATACCAAGAACGACCAAATCTGTCTGCCATTGGTTCTGTCTGCGCCTTCGCAAAAGTCGTTGCTCGCAATCGCCAAGACCTATCGCGACTATTTCCTCAACAACTCTGTGCAGCGCGCTGAAGAAGTGGCCTGGCATACCTCGGCCCACCGGACGGCTTTCCCCTTCCGGGTTTCCATCTCCAGCGTCTCCGTGTCTGGCCTTGTCGAGAAACTCGGGTCACTCATCACGAAAGCCGAAGCTTCGTCCGCAGTCACAATCGGGACCCGCGCTCGTCCGGACAGTGAGCCGCCCAAGATCCTCGGAGTCTTTACCGGTCAGGGTGCTCAGTGGGCGACGATGTCGCGCGGCTTGTTATTGACCAGCGAGGTCTACGCCAACACGATTCGCTATCTTGACAAGATTCTTGAGACTTGCCAGGACTCGCCCTCATGGTCCCTCGAGCAAGAGATCATGGTCGACGAGGGTAAATCTCGAGTACAGAAGGCTTCGGTCTCCCAGCCGCTCTGCACTGCAGTTCAGCTGGCCTTGGTCGAACTTCTCCGCCACCTCGGCATCTCTTTCCACGCGGTCGTCGGCCACTCGTCTGGCGAGATTGCTGCTGCTTACGCCGCCGGCAAGATCTCTATCCGCGATGCAATCTTGATCTCTCACTATCGCGGCCTGGGTGTTCACACCGCATGCGGTGTCAACGGAGCCAAAGGCGGAATGCTTGCTGCCGGTCTGTCCAAGCACGAAGCTGAGGAACTGTGCGCAATGAAGGAATTCTCTCACGGCCTCTGGATCGCGGCCAGCAATGCCCCATCCAGCGTCACTCTTTCTGGCGACCTCGATGTCGTGAAGAAGGCCTGCCAATACTTGACCGACAAGCAAAAATTCGCTAGGATGCTGTTTGTCGACACGGCCTACCACTCCCCGCACATGGAGGGCCCCTCTGTCAAGTACTTGGAAACTCTGAACGCCTGCGGCATTACTCCTGAAGAGGGCAACGGAACCATCTGGGTCTCGAGTGTCTATGGCGTGGGTGAGGCTTCGAACGACGAACTCACCGCCCACTACTGGAAGGACAATATGGCCAAGCCGGTCCTCTTCTACGAGGCAGTGGGCACTGCCCTGGAGACTCTCGGTCCGTTTGACTGCACCATTGAGGTTGGCCCGCATCCTGCGCTCAAGGGACCTGTCACTCAGACTCTGAAGCAGAAGGGTGGTGGTGCGCTTCCCTACTCCGGTGTCCTCGACCGCAAGCTGGATGACCGCGAGGCGTTTGCCAACTTCCTGGGCTGGATGTGGACGCAGTTTGGTTCATCGTCGTCGCAAATTCGTCAATTCGTTCTCGGCTCGATCAATTCCCAGCTTGTGGAGCACCGTCTCACCGATGCGCCGTCCTACCCTTGGGACCACTCGCAGACCTTCTACCGGGAGTCGCGCATTTCTCGCCAGTATCACTTCAAAACCGGCAAGCCCCACGAGCTCCTGGGTGTTCGCACTCGCGATGATAACAAGCATCAACTTCGGTGGCGCAACATCCTGAAGCTCGAGAAGCTGTCTTGGGTCAAGCATCACAGCTTCCAGGGCCAAGCCTTGCTTCCTGCTTCGGCCTACCTTGTCATGGCTACCGATGCTGCACGAGCCGCACTTGCCGGCCGCCCGGCTTCCGTTGTCGAGCTCCGCAACCTAAGGTTCCCGAGCGGCATCATCCTGGAGCCCAACACACCCGGTGTTGAGGTCTTGTTCAACCTGACCATCGAGCACGAGTCGCAGCGGACCATTGAAGCGTCATTCACTCTGACTTCTGTCGCGGCCGGGGGTAGCACCGACATGAAGAAGAACTTTAGCAGCAACCTTACCGTGGTCCTCGAGGAACCGACTGCGGAAGCCTTACCGGCACGGCCCAAGGATCGGCCCGAGACATTGCACGCCGACCCGGAAGCCTTTTACAACATGATGGCCGAAACGGGATTGGTGTACACGGCGCCATTTAAGGGCCTGCAGACACTTGAGAGGCGGTACAACTTCTCCTCAGGAACCCTAAAGAAGTTCCATGACGAGGACACCACCGGCCTGTCCATCAGCCCTGCAACATTGGATAGTTGCTTGCAGACCGCGTTTGTCACTATTTCCTCGCCTGGCGACAACGCAATTTGGACATCTTTCCTTCCTCTCGTCATAGACTGCGTTCGATTCAACTTGGCTACCTGCGATATTCAGAACCGCGACACCGACTCTCTTGCTGTCGACGCTTACATGACCAAGGCTACGCCCATCACTAGCCAAACCGCTGCTTCTTTCACGGCAGACATTGAGATCTTCAACCCTCAAGGCGCCATGGAGATTCAGGTGCAGGGCCTCACTGTCGGATCCTTCAGCTCGACTAAGCCGGAGGAGGACTACGAATTGTACCTGACGACGAAGCTCGACGTCGATCCGGATGATGAGATTGTTATTGCTGAGAGCATTGAGACGCCCGCGCGGGATCTGATGCTGGTCGAGAGCTGCGAGCGGGTTGCATCATTCTTCACCAAGACTGTCGCGCTCCGGTCGCTGATTCCCGCCAAGGCTGACACCAAGGTGCCTTTCAACTCGTGGCCGAACGAGACTGAGCAGACTCTAAAGCAGTTCATCGATAGTTCTCCATACTTCCTTGCTTTGGAGTTCATTTGTCAGCTGGGCAAGAACCTTCCGGACGTGCTCACGGGCATGCTCCCCGCAGTCATTGACGAAGCGCATCAACTTGTCGGCTTCCAGAAACACATCTCCCGGGTTGTTCGACAGATCGCCCACAAGTACCCCAGGATGAACGTCTTGGGACTGACGGATCCCGAACTGGGCCTCACTGAGCATGTCCTCGCTGGCTTGGACGACGCGTTCCTGTCCTATCGGGTTGGCTCCGAGCCTGAGAAGAATCTCGAGAGCCGCATTTCGCTGAGCGACTCTCTTCGCAAGAAAATCATGGTTGACAAGGTGGACCTGGATGCCACCGGGCCGGAAGACGGAGCTTCATTCGACATGGTGATCCTCGCTACATCGCTCAGCGAGGCGCAAAAGACGGCGTCCGTGCTCAAGGCAATCAACCGGATGATGCGCAGGGGAGGCTTCTTGCTTCTCGTTCACGTGTCACTGAGCCCTCTCAAGGACCGCATCCGGCGGTGCGCTGGTGTCTCCAGCAACACCACTCCTGATTCGCCTCCGGACTGGCCCGACTTCCTTGACCAGTCCGGCTTTGAGCAGTCCATGAAGAACTCCACCCAGTACTACCGGCCTGGGTTCTCTCTGATGGTTCGCCAGGCGGAGTCTCAGGACAAGCGCCTCTTGCTTCAGCCTCTTACTGGCTCTAGGAATTTTCAGTTGGTGGATCGCCTCTTGGTAATCGGCGGAAAGCAGCTATGGACATCGCTCATCTCCTCGGGAGTCGCTTCTGCTCTCACCACTCGTTGCGGCGCCGTCGAAGTGGTGGAGACTTTGGATGCCCTCGACCTTGCGACTGTTTCATCGGTCTCTGCGGCAATTTTCCTCAACGACCTCGATGAACCTGTTCTGGCGACTATGACGGAGCCGCGGCTCGAGGCACTTCGCGCCTTGTTCCGGCCCAAGATGACCATCCTCTGGATTACTCGGAATGCTCGCTTCTACAACCCTGACCACGCAGCTTCGTTCGGTTTCACGCGCACACTGGCTGCAGAGACTCCGGGTCTGGTGTTGCAAGTTCTCGATTTGGACACCATCGACACGGCCCCCGCCGTGAATGCAATCACTGAGACTTTTGCCCGGCTCACCATGCATTACTTGGTCGACGACAAGGATGAGAATCAACCGCTCTGGATCAACGAGCCCGAAGTTCATCTCGAGAACAGACATCGCCTGATTCCGCGCGTGGTCCCCTGGGAAGAGGGAAATAACCGGGTCAACGCACCCCGTCGGGTGGTTTCCAAAACTGTCAACACGCTGGAGAACATTGTGAAACTCGTGCTGACTAAGGGCGGGAACGACCCGATGTACGAGGCCGAGGTTGAGCGCCTTGATATGGCTCGGCCCGCAAGGATCCAGGTCGACTACAGCACTGCCGAGGCAGTTCGCCTTGGATTCTGCTATTCTGGCTACGTCTGTGTCGGCCGCAATTTGGAGACCGGTAAGACCGAGGTTGTGCTCTCTAAATCGAACGCTTCATACATCGCCGTTCCGCCGACTTACGAGATCACCATCGACAGCATCTCGTTGAACCGTGCGGCGTTCGTTGCTCTCCTGGCTCGGTATATCGCCGCTCATACTATTGCGAGAATGACGGAGGGTCAAATGGTGCTGCTGATCGAGCCGGACCCGGTGTTCCAGCAGTGTGCTGAGGAAGTCTTGAAGAACCGCGGAATCTGGACCCGGGTTTACTCCACGGACGCAGCTCGCTGCGCTGCCAACCCTGGGATGGTCTACCTTCATCCCGGCACTACCATGAGGGAGTTGAAGCTGATGTACCCGCGCGATGCTTGGGTGATCGACATGTTGCCCGCAGGATCCCAGCTGTCAAAGATGATTGTCCAGTCGCTCCCGAGCGATTGCCCCTACAGCCAGCCTTCGATGCTCCAGGAATCGAGTCCTTCGGGCAGCCATGCGGATGCGACCAAGATGCACGGCATTTGGAAGCAGGCTATCAACCTTGCTCTCGCCAAGGCGGCTAATTGGGATTCCAATGTCGAGCCTCCCATGATGCCGGTTCCTTCTTTACTCGGATCCAACACATCAGTCCGCCCGTTCCAGGTCATCGATTGGAAAGCTGAGCGTTCCGTGTCTCAGATCGTCAAGCCGCTGGCGGGCACTCGGCTGCTCGACCCAACCAAGACCTATGTTTTGATCGGTCTGACTCGCGACTTTGGCCAGAGCCTTTGCACTCTCTTCATCCAGCAGGGCGCTCGCAACATCGTCCTCTCGAGCCGGAACCCGCCAAAGGAACCGCCCAAGTGGCAATCCGAGATGCTCGCAAGGGGCTACATGATTCGCTTTGAGGCCCTGGATGTCACGAATCTGGAGCGCGTGATTGCTTTCAAGTCCAAGCTTGCGGAGACCATGCCTCCTGTCGGCGGTGTTGTCAACGGTGCCATGGTCCTCGAAGACCGTGTCTTCTCACAAATGTCGCTCGACACCCTGCACCGCGTCATGAACCCGAAGACTGTTGGTTCCAAGAACCTCGACACTGTTTTCGACAATTCCGAGATGGATTTCTTCATCATGACGTCCTCGTTCGCGGCCATCGGCGGCCACGCCGGCCAGTCCAACTATGCCGCGGCCAACATGTACATGAACGGTCTTGCTGCCGATCGTCGCCGCCGCGGCCTCCCCGGTTCGGTTCTCAACATCGGCGTCATCTACGGCCTGGGTTTCTTGCACCGCGAGAAGGAAGCCCTCTACGAAGGCCTGGAGCGCGAAGGTTACCCGCCCATTTCGGAGCGCGACATTCACCACATGTTTGTCGAGGCCATCGCGGCAGGAAAGCCTGACCAGAGCCAAATCTACGACATCACGACCGGGTTGCGCCGCTTCCCGTTCCACTCCAAGACGCTTCACTGGCACAACGACCCGCGATTCTCGCATTACACGCGCCGTGAAGAGGAGTCGGAGGCGGACTTGGTCGTCGACGGCGAGCAGAAGCAGAGCCTGCGCGAGCTCATGGAGGGAGCCAAGACTGGCGACGAACTGGTTGACGTGCTGGTGCACGCCTTTATCAGCCGTCTGCAGAGCCAGTTGCACCTGACCGAGGGCAGTGTTACCCGCGACCATACCATTGCGGAGCTGGGCGTGGACTCGTTGGCTGCGGTGGAGATTCGGGCATGGATCTGGAAGGCACTTGGACAGGATGTTGCGGTCATGAAGATCTTGGGTGGTTCTACGATTGCGAAGCTGTGTGTGGAAATTGGGGGCGCGATCATGGAATCTCGCAAGGGTGGAGTTGAGTCGGCTGCGGCCAGTGACTCGGGCAAGGAGTCTTCTGCTGGGGGCGCGGCTACGCCGTCGCAGGTTTCGGAGAAGGAGTAAGGTTTGGAGGAGTAAGTGTGAACAGGAGTGAAGGACCAGTTGGGGGTTGGAATTGAGGTTTGGTTTCGGACTTGAGGATATGGAGCGTTTTGTCTTTGTTGTTTCTGTTTTGTTGTATTGCTTGGGGAAGAGGGTTCGGCAACGATATGGTTTCGGTTTCGGGTTTCGGTTATGACTTTAACGGAGTTTCTTTTACTCTTTGCGAGAGAGTTGTATTTGTACCATGGCTTAGGAACGGATGGAGCGGCATAGCGGTTATCATGGCTTTCGTTATTCACTTGTCACTTGGCGGAGG
Organism: Trichocladium uniseriatum; assembly: GCA_017139535.1. Taxonomy (NCBI): domain Eukaryota; kingdom Fungi; phylum Ascomycota; class Sordariomycetes; order Sordariales; family Chaetomiaceae; genus Trichocladium; species Trichocladium uniseriatum. Next base: position 557,902 of record WOUO01000021.1, on the reverse strand, counting down.
ATTCTTATTACTTTTTTTTCTTGCGTCTTTCGTTTTCTTTTAGACATTTCTTTCCGCAAGGAAGGTGGCATTGATATGGCGTTCGGGCATAGACATGAGCATAGACATTGCATAGGTTTGGAGTGGAGGACTTGTCTACTTGGCCGGTTGTGACCTCGGCATAGCGTCTATTGTTATTACACGGGGAATTGAACGGAATATATGGGTGGGCAGCATTTTTTTGTCTAGTTCCGTTGCCATTTGTGCGTCTTTGTGGACACCACGGCGTTACGCATGGCCGTGGGGCGAACACAGGGTTTAGGAGGGGGGTGAAAGAACGATTAAGGAATATATATTTTTATGGGCGGCCAATAATGTCATTTTGATGCTCTAAGAATCTCCCACATAATTATGCAGTATTTCTAACTCTAGAACCGGGCCCGACGTGCTCCGTCAGCGCATGACAGCATGATTGATGAGGCAAAGCCAAATCCTTTTGACGCTCAAACCTTGATCAACCAGCCCGGCTCGGTGTCGCGGACCTTTCTCATCCTGGCCAAGAAGAGGAACACCATCCCTAGAATGAGCATCGTGCCGACAAAGCCCTAAGTGCCGTAGTACTTGCCGTCCTCGGCCGTGATGAGGGCGCCGGGATGGGCCGGCCGGTCAGCACGGCAAAGCTGATGATTGTGAAGATTATACCCATCAAACGGGGAAGGGGGGGGGGGATGTTGCTTTTGGGTTCGAAAGGGGCAGTTCCTTACCTAGAACACGCCGATGACCGCAAACGTATAATCTCCTTGAACGCGTGCCAGTCGACGATAGGGCTATCCTTCTTCGGGCGCACCCACGTCTTCAGGAAGATAGCGGCCACGGTCGAGTTGGCGAGCTGGATGAAGCCGAGGACGAGCATCGCTCAGGGGAAGCCATTCCGGAACAACATCTGTCTGACCATGGTGGTGAAGATCAGGCCGTCGGTCGACGTACCACAGGCGGCGATGCCAATGACCAGGGACTGCTTCTTGGCGAACCAGATGGACAGGTAGGGCGAGGCAGGGGCAGAGGGTGCGTCCGTCGCCGATGCCGACGCATAAGTCCTGGGAGAGGAAGTAGATGGCACACTGCGACTATGACGGCCAACAGCCATACCCTGTAGGGAGAGCCGCAAGGGGTCAGCCTGTGAGCAGTGTAGTATGGTCACTTTTCGCCTTCATCTCCCACCGTCCCCTCTGTGCCCTCACGATCCTCGGTACCTTGGTGTATATAGTACTGGTACTCAACGACGAACTCCCAACAGGATCCAAAAAGCAGAAGTGCAGCGGCGAGCTGGCTGCGCCAGACGTTTGCATTTAAGCAGAGACTGCACATACGCCATCGCGTGACGAGCCGGGCGGCCAACGCGATCCAAGCTGCACTGGCACGACGTCGTGATCCCGCCGGGGCTCTCCGCCCCCGAGGACCCTATCCCGTTCACCTTGTGCGGGGTTCAGCCCCGCCTCGTGGTATACTGGCGCCGACCTTGCTGCGCCGGCCCGCGGGCCTCCTTGCTCGCCACGCGAGCCTGCACCGTCATCTCGAGGCCGCCTCCGTCGTCCCAGACCAGCCCCCCAATGCCCACCAGTAAGCTCCCCGCCTGCCACATAGAAACTCCATGTCGCAGGCCTGTCTAACCCTTGGACTGATACCGCAGGCGCCCCTTATCGAAAAACCCGCTGCTGCAGGTCGCGCGTTGAGCGCCGGTCGCCAGACCTGCGCCTGCCTCACCCACCCTCTACCTCATCCTCGATGACCTCAGGGGACGGGCAAGCTCGACTTCCCCGTGGGCCTGACGAGGCTGCACAGCCATCTCGACCAGGCGAGGAAGGCTGTCAGGGCGGAGATCTTTGGCGTGCCCGCGCCCGGCAACAGTGCCTACTTCTCTTCGCTCCTAGACCTCCTTGAGGCGCGGCAGATCCGGTGGCACGCGTCGCCGCCCTGTGACGACTAGCCCAAGGCGTGCATACATTGGCTCGAAAAGACACCCTTTTGCGTGCTGCACTGCTGTCAAGCACGGATCCAGGTCACACTGTTGGAGCTTTAATGAAAAGGGCCGAAACGTCTCGGGTCTCAATCTTAACCGCGCTTGTATGCTCAATCTGCCCAGGGCTGCTTTCAATCCGCCACTTGCCTGGCTGGTTGCTTTCTTGCAGTATAGGCACACCAGCCCTTTCTTCTCGCCGCGCCGCGATGGTCGGATGTGTCTGCATCACAGAACCTCGTGAGGCTATAGACGCTGAGTCTAGTTGCTACAATGTACGACGCGCGCTACATGCAACACTATTACTGGGCCGCTGGCCGTCCATGGACGAAGGGCTGGCGTATTGGAGTCTACACAAAGTAGAAGAGGTCACGGAGTAGGAACGAGCGGAGCAAGACACAGGCTGGATGCCGCTGGACAGCTGTTATCAGGCTGAGAGGGGGTTCGCGCGTTGGAGGCACGGCACATGCGCCGGCACGTTGAGCAGCACAAGGCCTATCCCAAGCACTTCCTTACCTAAAATCTTGCCCCAGTTACAGCATCTTTCCAGCAACCCTCTCCCCTGAAAGAGCATTCCACTGAGACGGCGTACATACACGTAGTCGTTCAAGCAAGCTCATTACTCTACTCGTTACCACCTCCCTGGCCAGCTCGCCGGCCAATCTCAAGGGGTCGAGTCTCGCCGTCCCGGACAAAAAAAAATCGAGTCGCCAAACTGATGCTGTTGCAAATCCTTCGGCTTGTGCCTCGTGAGATACGTCTCGCTTTTGCAGCGGCAGCGACACCGGCAGCTCGACAAAGCTCGTCTGCTCATAAGACGGGCTTCTTAGTCTATTACCAGTATGGCTCTGGCCCTCGACTCGCGCAACCGGCAGTTAAGCTCTTTGCTCCGCGTCCCACTACCAACAACCACTGGTCTGGTCCTACCAAGAAGGTGGGCGACGTGTCTTCTACTCGCAACTGCTGCGGCATTTTACGGCCCATCGTACCCCCCCTACTCAACGCAAACACGGCCCCTGATATACCTCCTCGAGTTGAATCTCCGGTATATGTTGCTACGCCACGGGGCGTTGGTCGATGCCCTCAGCGCTATACGGGTGGAACCCCCCCTGTTTTTTTCGCGGCACGGTACGGCCAGGTGGCCATCCTGCGAGGGCTTATTGGAGCCGGCATAGACGTTGGTGCGACGAGGCTTCCATGACTGGACGGCTCTGTCTGCACCTCGCTCACTGGTACGGCAACACGCGTCTCTGCGGACTACTACAGGTTTCTAGGGCTAATGTAGACGGAGTCGACAACGATGGATGTTTTGGATACATCAAAAAGGCAAACTGCTAGGCTGTTATTTCTCTTGTGCATTGTAGTTGACAAGGGGTTGAGGCCGTGTTCCGGAGCCGCTATAGTGTTTTCTTTCTTGGTTTCCTTCTTACATCCAATCCTTTAAAAGCTGCAAGATTGATACAGGATATATTTGTTCCGACTAATCTGTACTCACTCCTGCAAAGTCCAAACACTTAGCATATCCGTTCCTCTACCCATCTCATACGACCGAGGAGGTTTGATGTAAAGCGCCCTTTCGAACGGCCCTCGTCCGCCACCTGTCGTTGTTGTTGGCCTGTCCATCTTGCCATCGTCACCTTCTGCCAGAAGATTCCAGTAGACACCTCGAAGACCCCATGGCGGCCCAGGGGCCGTCAGGTCCTTGTACAGCGGGAATTCCAGGCACACGAGAACCCCCTTCGGCCGGAGAAGCTCTCGCATCCTTTGCGCCCAATCCTTTCGCATGTCGGGCAGGAGGGCGCATAGAAACTATCTCGGCGGCCGAAAATCAGCACCCATACATACTGATATTCCTAGAAGACCCTGCCAATGAATGTGGGAGGATCAACTCACGGTGTAGTCATATATCAGGTCAAAACCCCGATCGTCGCTGGCCACGAAGCAACTGGCCTCCCAGTCCCTCTGGAAGAAGTCGCCGCACACGAAGCTCACGGTTCCCGGCCGGCCGGCCGCTTGCCGATTCTTGCTGTCCTCGTCGGCGAAGTTGTATGCGGACGGTCGGGAGAGCTCGGTCTCGGCGTACGCCTTTGCTGTGTCGACGGCCTTGTGTGAGACTTCGAGGCCGATGGCGTCGAAGCCATGAAGAGCGAGCATGACGACGTCGTAACCCCTCCCACAGCCCTAAAACGTGTGTTACAAAAGTGATGGGTGCGGTATTCCGAGGATGGTAGCGAACTGGAGCGGCGTCTACCTACCGGTACCAGTGCTCTCGGCCGGCGGCCGCCTTCGAGCTGGTCGATGATTGATGGATGAGATGCGATGAAGTCAACCAAGGCGGGTGAAGGCGTCCCGCGGTCCCAGAGGTCGCTCTGGTCCGACTCCCACAGTTCCGACCAGCCGGCGCTCTGTGACTGTCGGTCTCTTTTTTTTTGTTTGCGTCAGTCAAAGGTGCGGCTCAGCATCTGCAGTGAAGTAATTATACACAGACCTGTTGGCGAAGTGAGTTATTAGCCGCCCGGGAGGGTCGTTATTCGTGGCCGCCATGATGCACTAAGGCTTTTTTTATGCAATATTGAAAAGAAGATTAACAGTCCTGAAAACCCGCAGAGGAGATTTTGCTGCTGCTGCTTTCTTATAGACTTCTGCCGACCTCGTCACTCCTGACGGAAATCCATGCATGGACGCCCCTGAGCAGAAGTCAGATGACAGACACTGTGCGACGTCATCGACCCATCCCCCATTTCGCAGAAATCATCCATTTGCCGTGCCTTGCCCCACCTGTGGCAGATAGTAGGGCGTTGTGTCAAGTTTCGAAGCCATCCCTAGGGCGTTCAAACGGCATTCTCATGTGGGGGCGCACTTGTCGCGTTGGGCATCGCTCTTTTCTCGGTTGCGGCATAGCCTCTATAAAGCGATTAATTAACCGCATGTTGGGTTCAGGGATGTTCGTCTTGCGTGCCTCCATTGTTTCCGACTCGGGTTTCTTGCGTTCTGTCTCGGGCAGTTTGCCATCATCCAACTTCGCAAGCACGCCTCAATAGCAGATGTACCAGTATCAATCTGTAGAGTGCCATAGTTTGCGATCCTATTCCAACTACATAACCCTAGTCCTTCTCTAGCTGTCTTATTATACCATTGTGCTAATCCTCATGTCTCTGTTAGGGGTTCGAGGATTGTGTTGAATGGAACAACAGACATCTGGATCAGGCGGTTGAAACATCTTGTAATTGCCATTCGATTCTTGCCCCGCAACTTGTATCGAGTTGACGCAACTATCCGTAAGACGAACAAATCAATCCAGTTCTTGGCCGTGGACTGACACTCCGCCCCGCTCAAGATGATATGAATAATCAATCCACTTCTAGGGCGTTGAATGACACTTTGCCCCCACTTGAAAGCCACGATGTTCTTGAAGGGTATTCAAGCTTCCCCCCGACACTACCCGAATGCTTCTGATATTTTTTATTTATTTTTTGGATTGGCATGCTCAAGTTAAGGTATCCCTTCCCAAGTTCGAAAAGTTTTGGTGCTGCTCTCACCCCAAAGTCCAACACGCGCCAGCACATACCTCGTTCCGGTATTGACCATGTCGGTCAGAATCACGACTCAGTTTGGCGAAGCAGTGCCACCAGCCCCACGCCATTCGGTCACCGTCCACATGGGCAGCGGGTGGGATATCGTCGAGAGATACGGTACTGATTCGGCTTCGGTGGTTCCTCATTTCAAGAATGCGTATCCGCGCATGAAACCCCATCGGGACATTGCCCATGTGAGCTCGAAATAATAAACCCACTGAATAGGGGAAGTCTAATTGATTTGGTCTTCTTCTAGCTCGCCGAAGCAGTGCTCAAGCACGTTGGAGCATCAGACACAGGGTGTTTTCTCTTCTCGTCACTCCAGTCTGCGAAAGAATGCGTCGAGTATTCCACTTCGTGCAGGCGGGATAATGGTTGCGGCAAGCGACCCGTTCCCCCAGAACAGATTGCCATCCGAGCGTTTATCGCAAAGGACCTCTTCTATGCTGTCACCTTCCCGTTCGATCAACGCCCAGTCGTTGCTGGGTTCTGGAGCACTCCCGGCGCGAACGTCTCATCTCGATTTGCGGAAGCCAACCTCAACCACCTCCATCAACTTCGAGAAGTACTCCCGGCCGACAACGACCGTGCCAGACCAAGCTTCGACAGCCCAGCTCATCAAACCTTGCGGGAGAGGATCGTTTCATATCTTGAACGGGCGCCTCTCGACCCTCTCCTGCGGACACGGCCATCTCCCCGAGACGTCTATCTCTACCCAAGCGGCATGGCTTCGATCTACAAGCCTCACACTTACATGCTCAAATACTACGGGGGAACAACTGTCCTTTTTGGCATGGCGTTCATGAACACCGTCACGGCGTTTGAGGAATTCGGCCCGGGATACAAGTTCTTCGGCCACGGCTCGGACCGGGATCTTTGTGATCTCGAAGTCTTTCTCCGGGAGGAGCAGGGCCAAGGCCGAAAGGTTCAGGCAATCTGGCTAGAGTTCCCAGCAAACCCACTCGTCGTCACACCTGATCTCAGGAGGCTTCGGGAACTGGCGGACAAGTACGACGTCATAGTTGGGATTGACGACACGGTCGGGAGCTGGGCCAACGTCGACGTCACGGCCATGGCAGACATCCTCGTTACCTCACTGACCAAGTCCTTTAATGGCAATGCGGATGCAATTGCGGGAAGCGCAATCCTCAACCCTGCTTCCCCAAAATACCGCGACTTGAAACACGCCTTTGATCAAGAGTATGTTTCGGAGCTCTACATCGACGACGCAGAGGCGATTGAGCGGAACAGCCGTGACTATCTCTCTCGCACAACCAAGTCAAACACGAACGCAAGCATCCTCGTGCAGTATCTGCATTCCTGTGCCCAAGACCCCAAAAACGCGGTTCGTCAAGTCTATTACCCGTCAGTCAGCCCTTCGGGAACGCATTACCGGCGCTACATGCGCCCTGCGACACCCGACTTTACTCCAGGGTACGGCTGTCTTTTCAGTGTCGAGCTAGAGGACATGGCCACGGCCCGAGCCTTCTACGAACATCTCAACGTCCACAAAGGGGTTCATTTTGGAGCGCCTTTTACGCTCGCGTTTGCGTACACGATGTGCACATACAAGAAGACGTTGTCCTGGGCTGCCGAGTATGGGTTGAGACCGACACAGATCAGGATTGCGGTTGGCCTAGAGGACATTGAGCTGCTTCTGGAGGATTTCAGAGTCGCGGTGGAGGCAGCAAACGAACTGTACCTACGCGAGCTACGGTAGTTGGTTTCTAAGCGACTTATCCTGTGTTTTTCAGCAAAAGTTCCACTCTAATACACTTTAGTAATTGGAGTGTCAAGAAAACGAGAACGCGAATGAGTCGGAGCTGTTGGTGAAAGAATTCGAGCGAGCGCACCAGGACGGAGCCGAGCAGGGAACGCCTATGTTGCCCGCTTTTGCAGTCGCAGACAATGATTGGACAGCGAGCTTTGGCATAATCGACAGAAACCACGCCCGGTGGAGTAAATGTCGCACATGAAAATGCCATTCGACGCCCTATGAAATGCCATCGGTGGGGGGCCGGAGGCGCCGCTCGCAACATTCTTGACCGATTCCTGTCCTTCACTTTCTATCTAGCATTCTATCCAGCATTATCCACAACAGAGATTTGCTGCCCTTGGCCATCTTCGCTCCTGATTCTATACGATATATTCCATGCTGCTTCCTAGCGCCACGAGTCAGACCATGGACCTTGAACATGCTGCGCGGCTCGAGGGCAATTCAAGTGACGAGGACAAGACTTGGGAGAGGGAAAGTGCAAAGGCTCGACCCAAGACTGCAAGACACTCCAAGGGCTCAACGTGAATCCTGAATGAGTGGTTCATTTCACACTCTCACTATCCGTATCCCACTGAAGCGGAAAAGGAGATTCTGGCTGCGAGAACGGGCTTGACCAACCGTCAGATATCCTTCTGGTTTGTCAATGCACGTCGCCGGAAGACCACTTGGGGGCCACGGTGCGCCTCAACCTCTTCGGCAGCTCCGCCATCGCTACCAGCCTGCCATCAGCTACCTGACATTGGCTGGGAAAACATGACACCGCTGGACCGTTGGCGTCACACCCCGCCCGATCAAGAGGGTGCATCCCTGAGCGCCATCACTCAGGCAGCGGAAAGCAGCTTGTACGTCAGCTCCGCGCCCACGTCCGGCTTCTACGGGTTCGGCATGGGGGGAACGCTTCCAGAGGAGGTTGACTTCTCGCTCTTTTCGTTTGGCTCGCACAATATTCCGGTATCGGGCCAGGGAAGCGACTTATCGGCCCAGTCCCACAGCTCGGGATCCGCCACCAGCGTCCGTAGCAGCAACTCCCGGCGTCGGCGCCGGCGCCGGAAACGCTCCCCGGTGAAAGCTCCTTCTGGGGAAGGTCGAGAGCGTTTGTACCAGTGCACCTTCTGCACGGACACGTTCAAGACCCGATATGACTGGACAAGACATGAGAGCACGCTTCACCTTGCCTTGGAGAAGTGGACGTGTCTTCCATCGGGCCCTATATACTGCGACCCCGCCCAAATGCGGCCACGATGTGCACTGTGCGACCTTCTCAACCCCTCCGAGCCTCACCTCCGGTCGCATGGATCTTCAGAATGCGTCTCCAAGCCCCTCACCGCGCGGGCTTTTTACCGGAAGGACCACTTTCGGCAGCACCTACGTGTATGCCATGGAGTCGACGACATATTGCCCTCCATGAAGGACTGGAAATCCTGCATCTCGCGAATCAAATCGCGCTGTGGTTTCTGCGGCGAATCCTTTGATCTCTGGTCTGCCCGAAACGACCACCTGTCTGAACATTTCCGGCTGGGGGCCCGTATGAAAGACTGGAAGGGCTGTCGCGGCCTGGAACCCGCTGTGGCATTGCTCGTCGAGAACGCCATGCCTCCTTACCTGATCGGGGTCGAGTCAAACGACCTCCAGCCCTTCAGCGCCTCAAAAATGGCCCTGAAGACGGGCAGCTCTGGCGGAGCGAGCGGGCATTGTCCACGGACAATGTTCGAGACCTTGACTGTACGTCTCGGAGACTGGGTTAAGGCGGCCAGAGAGCGCAGCATGGTTATCACGGACGACGTTTTGCGAAGAGAGGCTCGACTTATTCTCTTTGGCGACGATGACCCTTGGAACCAGACTCCGGCTGATAACACGGAGTGGTTGGAGTTGTTCAAGAAGGGATACGGCCTCCCTCCCGCTTCCACCACACGCGAGGTTGCGACAGCGACTGCACCTCTTGCCTACCAGGGTTGTGGACTTGGTCAACCAATTCCCGATACGAACCCGTCGCCATTTACCCTTGAGAAGATGCAGCAAGCGACGCTTTCCACCTCGAGCTTCGGCCCTCCGGAGGTTTGCGGCACACTGCTATACAACCAGATGGTTAGCCAGCAGGATGATGCCAATCTAACCATTCCCTGGTCCTGGCAAAACCCTGAATGTCTGGCCGAGTTCAGTCAGATGTGCGAGACCAAGCAGACAGCCACGACGGTAGACGCTACGGACGTCTTCGACTTCGATATGATATTCTCTAGCGAGTTTCATCACGGTTGAGCCCGGATGAGTGGATTCCCATCATGCTCGAAGCCGCCCACGAGGAGTGTCGTTCGGCAGCCGGGCAGCCGATGAGACAGGGGATAAGGGTAAAACTGTTTCAGTGGTTGGAGCAAACGACACGGGCCAAATACGTTCGTCGAGAGCTTGCAAAATCGTAATTCAATCCGAGACAGCGCATCTGGCAAGTGCTTCGGTGTCAAGGAAGTTTCCCAGAGGCATGTGTCCCAATCTGATCTGAGTTGAGTGTGACAACCCCCTCCCCGGATGAGGTTGTGATCGCCAATCTGGCCTGACGTCAGCCGAGTCTGGACCTGTTCCTTTGCCCCGCAGGACGGTGATCCATGGTTAGCCGGTCTTGGCCGTGCATCTCGAACGGGACAGCTGAGGATAGTTAACGCGCAAGTGTGCGATATTGCAGTTTGAATGCGAATGGTTGCAGTCAAATCGGGTTGCATTTCAGGCCAGGTCGCACTCGGAATGCACAGAGACCTTCCCGTCAGAGAGGGGTTGGAGTGGGGGTGACAGCTCGGATGCGGTGTTCCTGCCTTACCCCAACAATTCCGGAGTTGCCTGTCGTAGAACTCGAGGACCCCTCACCGGGTCTTGGAGTTGCGGAGGCAGCGCCGATCGGAAACGAAGCGGAAGGCGGGATGCGGTCCTGCGGATGCTGTTTTCCATTGAAGTTTGTGCTCGTGACCCCGTGGGGTTGAGATGGTGGTATATCCGGCAAGTGCCCGCCTTGGGATCTTCTTAACTCTTCTTCATCCTACGAGGGGTTGAACTTGTCCGAGTTCCTTCATCTGTGCGACTTGACGTTCTCGTTCTTGGTCAGCTCGCACTTTTTTAATACTTGACCGCCCCAACACTCTACATATCATCCCCTCTCAACTCAACAACAACACCACCAAAACCAACCCATCACCATGACCGCCTCAGCAGACCGCGTCGCCCCCGGCTCCGCTAACCCACCCCCCGCCCCCTGGCCCGCCACAGCCATCTCCGACCCCTCCTCCATCAACGCCGACGCCGTCGCACAGCACGTCATCACCGCCCTCAACGACGCCCTCGCCAAACGCGACGCCGATGCCGCTGCGGCCCTATTTCTCCCCGATTCCAACGGAACCGACGGTGCAACGGCTTTTTGGCGCGACCACCTCGTCCTATCATGGGAGTTGCGCACGCTCAAGGGGCAGGGGAAGATTAAGCAGTTTCTGAAAGAAAAGTTGTCCGGCCCGGGGGAGTGGAAGTTTGCGGTGGATTCGTCGTCGGGGATGAGGAAGCCGCAGGTGGCGGGGTTTCGGCCCAAGGGGGACGTTAAGGGGGTGCAGTTCTTTGTGAGGGTGGAGGGAGCAGCGGGGGTGGGGAGGGGGTTGGTGAGGTTGGCGGAGGTGGCAGAGGGGAAGTGGAGGGTCTGGACTTTGTTTACGACGTTGGAGGAGATTAAGGGGTTTGAGGAGAGGAAGGGGGGGAGGAGGGAGGTCGGGGTGCAGCATGGTGGGTTGGTCGGGAGGAGGAATTGGGCGGAGAGGAGGAGGGATGAGGTCGACTTTGCTGTGGGGGCCGAGCCGGAGGTGTTGATTATTGGTGAGTACTGGGGTAGAGGGTTGGCGGGGGAATGGTGATGCTGACTGACTGTTGTTTGGTAGGCGCTGGCCAGGCTGGCTTGACGGCGTCTGCGCGGCTCAAGATGCTGGGTGTGTCGACCCTCGCCATCGATACCAACAAAGCCGTGGGCGACAACTGGCGGAAGCGGTACCCGCAGCTGGTGCTGCACGACCCCGTCTGGTACGACCACTTGCCGTATCTCCCGTTCCCCGAGTCGTGGCCCATCTTTACGCCCAAGGATAAACTGGCCGACTGGTTTGAGGTCTACGTCAAAGCGATGGATCTCAACGTCTGGACACAGACCGAGCTGGTGTCTAGCTCCTGGGATGAGGCCAAGAAGGAATGGACGGCAACCGTCAAGCGCGTCCGCCCAGACAATGGCGAGGTAGAGACGAGGACCCTCCACCCGAAGCACCTCATCTTGGCCACTGGACACTCGGGCAAGCCCAACATGCCCGTTATTCCCGGCATCGGCTCGTTCCAGGGCGACGTTCTGTCTCACTCATCTGCCTTCCCTGGCGCCAGGCCCGGCAACCAGGGCAAAAAGGCCATCGTTGTCGGTGCCTGCAACTCGAGCATGGATATCTGCCAAGACTATGTCGAAAAGGGCTACGACGTGACGGTGGTGCAGCGCTCCTCCACCTTTGTCATCTCGAGCAAAGGTTGCCTGGACGTCACGCTTGCCGTGCTCTACGAGGAGGGCGGCCCGCCGGTCGAGGACAGCGATATCTGCGTCTGGGGCATGCCCAGCGAGGTGCTGAAATCGGTGCAGGTGGATCTGATGCACATCGTGGCGGATCTCGACAAGGACATGCTCGAGGGCCTAGACCGGGCTGGCTTCAAGACGGACCGGGGACCGCATGGCGCCGGCATCTTTGGCAAGTACCTTCAGAGAGGAGGCGGCTACTACATTGACGTCGGCGGTGCGAAGTTGATTGCGGATGGCAAGATCAAGGTGAAGCACGGGCAAGAGATTGCCCAGGTTCTCCCAAGAGGATTGAAGTTTGCTGATGGCACCGAGTTGGAGGCGGACGAGATTGTGTTTGCGACTGGATATGACAACATGAGGACCACGGCGAGAACGATTCTCGGAGATGAGCTGGCCGACAAGGTGGGCAATGTCTGGGGATGGGATGAGGAAGGCGAGATGCGGAGTATTTGGAGGGACACTGGACATCCCGGGTTCTGGTTCCACGGCGGCAATCTCGCCATGTGCCGCTATTATTCGAGGCTGGTCGCCCTTCAGATCAAGGCGCGGCTCGAGGGGTTGGCGCAGGCTTAGTGCGAAGTTAGAGGCACTCAGCCACACTTGACAAGTTGGGAGTTTTGATTCACGCTACGAGGTAATCCAGTCTATTCACTTTGCCATGATCTCACCCTGATGTGCACCCAACGTCTCTCTGGCAAGGTGTCTTGGCATTCAGGGGGTGGTTGACCCCTGAGCCCAAACCCCCTGCCTCGAAGGAGGTAATGGTCACATCCACCAGTCTCGGCACTTCTATTCCCACCTGTATTTTCAGAGTAGCCTGTGATGTCGCCGGTAAACTTGAAGCGGACGTGTGTGGTACATAGTCACATGGGTAGCACTCACTTGGCAACGCATAATGGAAGGCTTACGAGTCTATTGAAATCACAAGACTGGTATCTATCAAAGTGATGATGTAAAAAGAGAGAGTGTTTGTTATTTGTTATTGGCCATCCCAATCTATGTACTCAGCCATTGAATTCAGCCATTGACTAGCCTACCGCCCCCGTCTCGAGTGCATCGGAGCTCGTACGGCCGTCTCCCTTTGTCCCAAGTTCTATCAACTCGGCGAGCAAAGGAGTGTGTGGCTGCGCGCCCAGTCTCTTGCCGTAGACCCACAACAAGGCCTTGTCCCTTCAGCAAACCGTCCAATCATCCAACTTCTCGCCCTTCTTCTTCGAGTGGCCGATGGTGCCCAGACGCTCGGGGATGGGCTGCTCGGTGAGGGAGGAGCGGAGGTTGTAGTAGAAGAGGGCGCGCTCGTCGGCAGGGCGGGTGGAGATGGAGGGGTTCTTCTTGGTGAAGCGGACTTGGGTGAGCACGGGGCGCACGGTTTGGAGGACGCGGCTCTCGAGGTTGATGGACCAGGCGAGGGTGTCCTTGGATTGTGGCTTCTTCTTGTCCGGGTCCGCGGGGAGGTTGTTGATGATGAATGTGACTTGTTCGTTTGAGATGCTGATGGCGTCCTCGCGCTCGAGGTAGTGGTAGTAGACCTGGCGGTTCAGGGCGGGAAGGTCGTCCTCCTCAAAGCTGACGGCGATGATTGTGGGAGAGGCGCTGTCGGTGTGGCTGCCGTAGATGGACAAGTTACCCTCCTTGGCGCTACGGAGTGGTCGGGCATTCTTCAAAGACTGCCAGATGGCGTCCAACCCGACGTACTCAAAGGTGATCTGGCCCGTGGGGACCGAAAGAAGGAGGGGGGAAAGGAAGTGGCTGGATAGAAGGTCCATGACTGCTGTTTGCGATGGGTCAATGTGTGAAAAGTGTTTCTGGGTTTCTCTGAGAGCGGGTGACCTGTGTGAGTTGTAGTGGGAGGGACAGATCTCAGATGTCGCCTATTTATACCCAGGCCGCTCATACTACCTAATCCCATCACAAGCCTAGATGGTGAAGGATCAAGACAACGAAAGTTGCTACATTGTAATTCCTCTCCTTGTTCGAGCACATGCACCATGCAAAGAGCCTGTGCTAGCACCGATTCCATTCTTTTATTGTTTACCTGCCTTTTCTCAATCAATCCCTGGAACAATGTCCTTGTATGGCCTTCCATCACCAGTCCGCTTGTTTTTCTGCCTTTGTCAAGAGCCCTCCCCTGGTAAGAACAACGCGACTAGAAGGAAGGCTCATTCTCGTGTTCCTACCTTACACGCATTAGGTAGCAGCAACTAGGCGAAGGGCAACAACGATTGTAATTTTTCTTCCCCCTTCCTGGTGGGCAGTTGCTTCTGCTTCTTTGACGACAGGTGGACACAGAGCACTCCGTTAGTAATGAGTCTGCAGTGTAATGTTGCTCTTTGTGGTCCTGCAAGCAGCAAGAGGCTGTGTTGGGCCGCAAGTTCCGAAATTGGCGTCAGTGGAAACTCAATCCCTCCGCTCAATGATAGACCCGGCGCCATCTCAATTACTGGCGACAGAAGCCAACCATACACAACCGAAACCGAAAGGGCGCCGTTCAACCTCTCTCCTCCCGCAGTTTGACCACATCCTTACAGAAACAGTCATGAAACCATTATTCCTACGCGCTGTAGCCCTGCTCAACACCCTCGTCTCAGCCGGGCCCCTCCAACAACGGCCTGGATTCGACGCGCCCGAACTGCCCCGGCTGGTGCTCTACTACCAAACCACCCACGACTCGGACGGGCTTCCAATCTCGATGCTCCCGCTCGTCACCGAGAAACACATCGCCCTAACCCACCTCATCGTCTGCACCTTCCACATCCACTCCAACAACACAATCCACCTCAACGACTTCCCCCCCTCCGCGCCACTCTTCTCCACCCTCTGGAACGAAACCCACGTCATGCAGAGCGCGGGGATCAAAGTAATGGGCATGGTGGGCGGCGCAGCACCAGGCTCCTTCGACAAGACGACCCTCGACGGCGACACACCCACTTTCGAACGCGCCTACGCCCTGCTGCATGACGCCATCGCTGCGCACGACCTCGACGGGATGGACCTCAACGTGGAACAGACCATGAGCCAGGCGGGCATCACACGCCTCGTCCTCCGGCTGCGCGCCGATTTTGGGCCAGACTTTATCATCACGCAAGCGCCGGTCGCGCACGCCCTGATGGGCACCGGCAGCGGTGGGAACTTAAGCGGATTTGACTACGCGGCGCTGGAGCGCAGCGCGGCCGGGGAGGAGATTGCGTTTTACAATACGCAGTTCTACAACGGGTTCGGCGACATGCGCAGCGGACGGCACTTTGAGCGCATCGTAGAGGCTGGGTGGCGCGCGCGGCGGGTGGTGGTGGGCCAGCTGACGTCGCCGGCCAACGGGGGAGGTTTCGTGCCGCACGCGCAGCTGAACGCGACGATTGGGGCGTTGAGGGAGAGGTATGGGGAGATTGGCGGGGTGATGGGGTGGGAGTACTTCAATAGTGAGCCGGGTGGGTTGCGGCAGCCGTGGCGGTGGGCGCAGGTCATGACGGCGATTTTGAGGCCGGGGAGTGTGCCGATGCTGGCGATTGCGCAGAGCACGGCTGAGGAGCTGAGCAGGGCGTGGATGGTGAGTGCGATTGCTGGGGCGGGGATTGGGGGAGATTGGGGTCACTTGACGCCGAATGTGAACTACATGGCTATGGTTGATGAGTGTGAGTGTGCATGAGTTCTGGGATTGAGAATGAGAAACGGTTCACTCTGTAATTCGTTGAGTTAACTGTGCTGTTGTGTTGTGACGATGAATGAGATGCCAAGAGATGGAAGGGATGAGAGAGACTGGAAGGAGATCAGGTGAGTGGCTTGCAAAATTTTACACCCCTGCCAGAGTGATCCGCAAAACACAGACCCACTCCTCCTCCCAATCCAGCCAACCACGGCAAATCTCGCTGCCAGACCGTTGTTCGACCAAACCACCAACCTTCAGTCTAAAAAGTTGTCTTGATTCTTATCGCCAAAAATGGGCCGGCCGACAGGGAGCGTCGGCAGGACGCAGTTGAAGCCTGACGAGCTTTTCCGCGTCCAAGTCCTGTCCCGCGATGCGAAAATGGGCCCCACTGAGATCCAGCGCATCACGGGTTACAGCATCTACCAGATCAAGTACGCCATCAAAAAGAAGACGCCCACCATCGGCAAGCGGACCGGTCGCCCGCCCAAAAAAGCCTCAGACTCGTCACAGAAGGAGGCTGACGACGTGGTCGCCGAGGAAATGGACACCGAGGAGAATCAAGAGTCAGTTGCCACTGTTTACAGTTTGTGTGGTCTTGATTCTCAAGGCCGAGAGGCAACAAGCTTCAAGTTGCCACTTGTGAGAATAGTCTGTTGCTAATAGCCCGTCATGACAGGCAGCAAATAGAGCAACAGGTTGTGCAACATCTCGAGCAGACCCGGCAACCTCCTTCGGAGAAAAGTCCGTCATCGACTTGACCGGCTGGGAGTTTTGAAGTCGTTTGTGGGTGAAGGCGAGGAAAGTACGAAGTATGTTCACGGTTGATCGCGGCTCTGGAGAGGGTGCTGGGCGTTTAAGCATTCAGTTTTGGATCAAGGATGATATGGGAGCTGTAGGTTGGCTTTGGGGAAACAGCGACACAGCCAATAGGAATAATACGCTTATAGTTTCCAATTTTGTTATTCCTTTTTCTTCATCCAGGGTCGGGTCGGGTTGCCAATGCTCTCACCTGGATCATTCCGTTGCCACCGAAAGCTTAGCACCAGGCAACTTTTGGAACGGAAAGATCCGCGCCACATACGTGTGGCCTTTCGGCCCCTTTCATCAATGGCACCTTAAGGGCCTAAGGTTTCAGGAGCTCGACATGGAAACAAGGATGCATGCAGATAGGCCGGGGTTCGGACCAGAATGAAATGTTTGAAAGGGGACGGCGACAATGACGACGATGACGACGATGACGACAGTGACGATGGTGACGGATATAGCCGCAGGTACGTACAAACTTTCCATCGGGAGGACCTTGACGACTTGGTCTAAAAACCATTGAAAGGGTCTTAAACGTTCGCTCCGGCGGCCCGGCTAGAACCGCCTTGAAGCGCAATGAGTATGAGGTAAGGTATACGCATCTCTGTGCGACCATGGCTGACACACAGACACACAGACACACAGATGCACCAGGTTATCGAATCTCCGCCGTTCCCGCACCTAAGCAGCGCGATTAACCATCCCTGACCGAGATAGGTATCCTAGGTGAAGAAAGGTAAGAAGGTAGGTCATGTAATGTATTCGTGCGCGTTTTACAATGATCCAGGTACACTGCAGCCATTAATTTGCTCCGCATTGATCGCCGTCCAGGGTACGAGATCCATTACGTTGTGCCTCAAAAGAAGGCGACGATCCCTTCCCCGACCGCACTTTTGGGATTCGAGAATCAAGGTTCAAAGTTGAGATGGCAGGTGGTGCGAAAATTAAGTGTGACACTCGGGCCACCCACTTACTGCAGCCTACCATCCCACTACGTTATCCACCAAACTATCAATGCAACAACCTTCCAACTCCCTATACTAGCAAAATGAATTCACACTACGATACCCCTACCCGTAGCAGTGTCAGGGCTATTACGAAGTACCTTGAGATGTATAGTCTTTTTGGGAAAGGGCCGTATATAAAGAAGAATATCTTCGAGTTCTGTAGTATCCGAAACCGCGAGGCCGGCTACTGGATTTTACAGGGCTACGACCCTCTGTCTCCTACGCTAAGGTGTACTTGTACCTGTACTGCTCTTGTAACGATAGATCCGAATGCCAATTGCCGTACTTTCTATAACAATAACTATATCTAAAAGAGCTATAGCTAGAAAAGGGCTTATTCCGAAGTTGAACTTGACGACCTTAAAGAAGTAATGCAAAACGAACCTTACAAAGTACGCCGAATACTATAGGCTAGTCTTACTAATACTGCTGATGTTTCTATCTACTATCTAGAGACGATCCGGAACTTGCTTACAAGAAGAGGTAACTACTATAAAAGACTCGAGTAAAAGAAAGAACTACTACCTCCTTCTATAGCCGAAAAACGGCTCTAAAGAGTAAAAAAGGAGGTCGAATAGTTCGGGGATTGTAAGGTCTAGCGGAACTACTTTACGATTGACGAGGTTTACTTCTTTTACGGCCTATCTAGCTACAGATACGTAATTCGAACTCCTTAAGAGAAGAACGAATGGTAGACTGTTTCCTATAAACGCGAGTTGAAGGAATGGGAGGAGAAGGTTCTTTATGTAGTTGCTATTATAGGCTAGAACTACAAGTCTCTGCTTTATTAGTATAAGGTTCCGGGGAATACGAACGGTAAGATGAGCTAGGATATATATATTACGATTCTTTCTAAAGTATTGAAGGACCTAGAAGACTATCTTGGTTCTAAGGAGTTTGTACTATAGTAAGATAATAACTTAGGCTACAGCGTATATAAGGACTCGAAAGTCGGGAAATAGATGTAGGAGAACTAGTATACTACTGTTTTCAATATATCCCAATCCCTGGATATTAACTAGATAGAAAATTGCTTCAAGGTACTTAAAGCGTATATCCGGACTTACGAAATCTGGGATATTGATGGTCTGCGGGAGCTAGCTAAGGAAGGTTGGAAGGCTTTGAGCTAGGAAAAGATAAATAGCTAGGTTGAATCAATGCCCTAAAGATGGAAAGATATTATTGTAGCCGAGGGCTAATTGACGGCTTGGTAGATAGTTCAATATAAATTTGTATGGGGTTGTTAGCGAAGCTGTCTTCCTTGCCTTGGTGGTGGTGTTGCTGAGTGGTTCCAGGGGTGGGTGGCCCGAGCGTGTCACATTTAATTTTCGCACCACCTGGATGGCAGTTTGGATGGCCAGGGTTTGCCTGGTTGGCCCCGCAAAGTTGGGGACTTGTCCATGCGTGCCCACGCCTGTCTTGCTTTTCCGCGTTGCTTCGTGGCCCGCCGTGATTCAGCCGCACGCGGCGGGTATGGGGCCGCCTGAAGAGGGCTTTCAATGACCCGGAATGGATGACACGATGGATTCGAGGGCCCCGATTCGGTCTTGACATCACCGTGCGTAAAGGTGTGAAAACCCTATGACAAATACTGTTACGTTAACGTGGTGGTGAATGCCGGTGATAGATTGGTACTGTTATTTATCGTGAGTCAATATGGGGGCTTAGAAGGACACTGTGCGAAGGACCTGTTGACTTGGGAGATTGGTTGAGCCTCCATTGCAAACAAAGTCGACGCCTCATGCGACATGTTCGGGCTACAAACTGCACGGGAGAGGCACGATGACGTCGGAGGTGCACTTTAACCGGAAGGGATCTGCGAGGGGCCGAGATTTAAGGAAAATGAGGGCGGCGGGAAGGCGAAACAGCTGTCCCGAGACAGTTCCTCCATAGGGGGCTTGCATGCTCAAGAGTCCGGAGAACAACTTTTGAGCCCCGATGTTGCAACCGCCCACAGGGACTCTGCAAATTGTCGGGGTGGAGAGGAGTCTGCGGGGGCAAGCCACTGAGGTGTCTCCTTCAGCTGCGCTGTAACCTGAAAGTTGGCCCTGCTCTCGTTCACTGTTCTGCCCTCCTTGGTTCTGTGCCTGGCTTTAAATGATCCGTGGTGTACCTAACTGGTCTGGGACAGCCAGGTCTCCGCTCGAGCAAGTTGTTACATAGCTTTCATTACAGGCACGGCACACATCCATAAGTCACACGGCAATGGCCGAAGTTTGCAGTCGGACGACGGTCGCCGATTAGCGGAGCTGCGGAGGAGACTGCGTGTTCAATCCATGATTTTCTCCAGCAATCGGTTCTTGACTCTCGCTAGCCTGGGGATGTTGTACTATACAGTGTTAATCATTGCAGTTCAAGGTTTCTCCTTCTCTCCGGCTCCAAAAATACCAGCCTCAGATTCCAAGTCGATATATTCGTGGAACCGCCAATTCCTTCTCCAAGAATCACTTTAAGCTCCAAATACACTCTTCCAGCCATGCTAGGAAGCAAAGTTGAGACAACCGAAGTTACCGAGCTGTGAACACTTGAGTACAACAGCCAGAGCGCCGGGAGCATTTCTGCGGTTTCGATGTGCGGGGACAAGTCTGATTTGCCAGGTTGTCGGAACCTGCCAGCCGGGGACACAGCAGGTGTGGCAACAACGGCTCATTCGAGACCGCTGTCACCGGCTCTGGCAACGTCCAAGGTTTTGTTCCTGCACTCGTGGTTGGCTGCGGCTCGCGGGGAAAGGAAGCAGCCGCCCGCAGCTCAGAGGTCGCCAGCTCCAGGTTCCGTCAAATGGGCAGCGATGCCGTCTGGTGCTGTGCCTCTTGGCTGCAGGCCAAGCAACAAGCAGCATCAGGTCAGGATTGCTACATTCAGAAGCAGCGTCTATGGTTATCGAATTTGGTCGTCGAAATTCGCAGGCTAGCAGTCCAGGAAGGCAGTCTCAGGCTGCCTGCAGCTGTAATTCCAATTCCTCCCTTCCTCCCTCAGCCCGAATGCCAGGCAGTGCTTTCCAAGCAACCGATCGACCCAGTGCCGGTTGTCAGTGACAGTCACGTCACGGACTCACGGCAGTTCCCGGCAACTACCTCAGTACATTTCACATTCACTTCTCTAGAGACAGAGAGATGATTTCATCTTGATCGAGAAACTAATTACCTTCGGCCTTGCTCCGGCGAAGAGATCCTGGAGCTATGCAGCCGCCACTATCTGCCACTGTCTGGTTGGTTCAGGTCTTTGGGCCTCAAGATCTCACTCATCCCTGCCGGATCTCCCTGAGGCGGTCTCGACCTCGACTGCCTTGGCGCCGTTTCTCCCCACTAACAATATTAAGCCACATGCGTCAACCCGCAGTGCAAGGATGTGAGCGGACACTCGAGATGGCATCCCGCATCGAGCCCCGCCCCACACAACCATGTTGCTCCAGGAAAGCTCCAAGCCAGAAGCAACCTCTATTCGGTTGGTCCAGCGCCCGGAGGTCGGGGGTGGGCCAAAGCAGCTAGTCCAACATGGAAAGGATCTCCAATCGGGCAGTCTGCATCCCTGGTTCGGGAGAACGACGTCTTTGTGCATATTCTGCGGATACTACTACGTAGTACTGGGGCGGACCATCTCGCCCGAAGCTATCCTTTGTAGCGGACAACTCAGACGCCGTAGCCGTGCCCAAGCGGCCAAGAACGGCATTGGCTGCACACTCCCGCGGCCTCGAATCTACTGGTCTACATCCAACCACCGAGGGCGCCGGTGAATACCTGCATACAATCAGGGAACAACTTTCAAGGGATGGACCTCGAAATCAAGGCAGAACGAGATTGCGGTTTGAGGCCCCTTGGGGGGGACAGGGAGGACTGATACGAATCTCTCTGACGAGGGCCCATGCCATCCAGAGCCTCTAGAAATTCTATATAAACCTCCTTCCTCTCCCGCCATCGAGACTCAACTTCCTCCTCACCAGCATCCAGCCCATCTCAGCACAGCCCAGTTCCCCAAGACCAACACAGCCAACCCCAACCTCAGCTTTTTCAAAGCCCCCTCCAAACCAGCCAAAATGCAGCTCTCCAACATCCTCACCGTCCTCGCCGTCGCCATGACCGCGACCGCCCTCCCGGCCAACGAGATCCGCGGCAGCGGCGACTCCGTCTCCCAGTGCAACAACAACCAACATTCGGTCTGCTGCAACGGCCTGCTCGGCGGCATCCTCTGCACCGTCACCATTCTGGGCGGCGGCGCCGGCAGCTGCGGCGGACAGGCCTACTGCTGCGAGACCAACGTCGCTCAGGTGAGTTTCCTTCCCGCTCCTCATTAGAATTCGGGATTGGCGTTCGTAATATAAGACCTCGTGCTGACACGTTGCTGTTTTCTAACCAGGGCGGCCTTGTCAACATCAACGCGCTCAACTGCGTCAAGCTCCTCTAAGTCACTACTCTTGGGCGAAAGAGTGGCGGACTCATTCGAAGGTGGTGCTGAGAAAGGGGTTCAAGCGATCATTGCTGCCTGGCGCCACTGTCTTGTATGGGGATCGGACTGCGAAACTTGGGAAGGCTTTTGGGGGTTGCTTTGGAGAGATTGTTCTTGGTCAGGCCTGTGGGATGGAAACTGGACGTTCACTTTTGACTTGGCATTCCAAGTCCATATCTAGTTTTTCTTGACTAATTTATAACTCTTGCCGGCTACGATGGTTGACTTGTTCGAACCGTGACATCACCCGGCATGGAGGCTGAACGACGCCACTACGCAGGGTCGTTGCGATTTGGGGAATGACTTGGTCCCTGGAACCCGAATGGGCTCACCTCTCAGAGGCCTCTTATACCATAGCACACTGGTATCCCATCTTCTGATTCGATGACTTGGCAGTTTCAATCTGCATCCAGAATCCGGGACCTCGGTGACTCCGAGACTCCGACCACGAGACCCCGAATAACATAGTCCTACAAGGTGTGGCTGTTATGATAGGCTCTGCCTGCGATGGGCCCTCCGCATGAGCACTTGAGACGCAATGAAAGGAGGGAAGCATTGTATTCCTGGGGCGGTCTAGTCGTGTCAAACTCCAGAGCGCGGAACACAAATGGTTATTGTCGTTGTCTCAACGTGAGGCAAACCTCTCACATTCCCTGCCATTAGCTCGATAATACTCCGTAACCAAGAACAAATTGATCCGGTTCGGTTTCCTCATTGTGGGTTCCAATTTGAATTCCCAAGTACTGTGATTATCGTCACGGGCGGCCACTATCAACTTGGCTCCGGTACTGCGGGCGGGGAGAAACAAACTTGCGATATGAAAGCGGATCTGTAGAGTCCTGAAGGGAAGGACATCGGGATTCGTGAAGGGAAACTAGCGCAAGGAAAACGGGAAAGGGGCAAAGCAACTCGCCGGATTACTTCGTCCATACAGTCTGATAAAGTCCTTGCTGACCAGATGATTCGGACCAAACGGGGACGTTGAGCAAACTTCCATGTGGACCGAACACCTCGTATGTACGGGTCCCTCGGGGACAGACCATACCGGAAAGGGAAATTATGATACTCTCACCGATGAGGACAACTCCATCGCCGGGCCTGCCGGGACGTTGGTGTGTGCTTCACTGCCCCAGAGGCTGGAAATGGAAATGCCGCTGTGGCACGCCTCCGGGACGTCCGTTCCGTCTCCATAGCCCAGGATGTGATTGGATGCGGCTGTCGACGCCTGAATCGCCGACCTCTCGTTGGTCGTGTGCAACCAACATCACCGGGGTTCAGCTCAGGTTCCTGCCCATCATCATCTCGTTTTGGACGCCACACGAACGCCAAGCCAAGAATCTGCAACGGACCTTCGAAGCTGAAGAATGACATCAGCCTCGAAAACAACTGAGGGGATGCAATTCCTGTCTTCTCCTAGTCGAGCATGGCTCAAGATACAGAGAATTGAGGAGAAAGCAACTCGGTCAAGGGTTGTTTTCGCAACAGTGTTCCCGGGTCTCGAACCCCAGTCCTTCATTTAAACGCACTTTTGTCTTTCATTAATTAAATCCAGATCAACAAACCCGGGCCGGTGGCCATGAGGTTCACCACTCTTTCCGCCCTCGTGGCTTTATTTGTCATTCCCTCCGCCGTCGCGGCAGTCCCCTCGAAGGACAATGGGGTTTTCCTTGACGCCGTCATCGCCGACAAGTGGATTGTCAAGTACAAGCCCAACATCGACCCGGCCAAGCAGAAGAAGCATGAAGCGGATATTCAGAGCCGGGCTAAAAACGCTAGCATGCGGGGTCTTGTCGACAGGTTCGACATCGCCGGCTTGCACGGATATATCGTGGAGCTGCCACACTCGCACATCAAGAACCTGTCCGGGAGTGGCCTGGTAAGAGCTCACTCTGTTTGCCCGATGTCTCTGTTCACTAACTTGGACAGATCGACTACATCGAGCGAGACGCCGTCGTCCGCACTGCCGCCGTGGCCGCCAACCGCCAACCGGATAAGCGCGCCATGGTAACCCAATACCACGCCCCCTGGGGCCTCGGCCGCATCTCGCACCGCGCCCGCAACAGCCGGGACTATTACTACAGCGACACGGCCGGCAGCGGCGTGCGCGTCTACGTGCTTGACACGGGCATCCGCACCTCGCACAACGAATTCTCGGGCCGCGCCGTCTGGGGCACCAACTTCGTCCCCAACACGCCCAACATCGACGAAGACGGCCACGGCACCCACGTAGCGGGCACCATCGCAGGCGAAACCTTTGGCGTCGCCAAAAAGGCCACCGTCGTCGCCGTCAAGGTCCTCGACAAGACGGGCTCCGGCTACATGTCCGGCCTGCTGCAGGGCCTCAACTGGGCCGTCGACGACGCCAAGCACCGCGGCATCGCCCACAAGGCCGTCATCAACATGTCGCTGGGCGGCGCCTACACGGCGTCGGTCAACGAGGGCGTGAGGGCGGCCACCGACGCGGGGATCACGGTCGTCGTGGCGGCTGGCAACGACAATGACACGGCCGCCAGCTACTCGCCGGCGTCGGCGCCGACGGCGATTACTGTCGGCGCGAGTGACGAGGCGGATATGCGCGCGGACTTTTCGAATTGGGGTGGGGAGGTGGATATCTTTGCGCCTGGGGTGGCTACGCTGAGCGCGGACAATGAGAGTGATTCGGCGGAGAAGGGCATGAGCGGGACGAGTATGGCCTCGCCGCATGTTGCGGGTCTGGCGGCGTACTTTATTGCGAGGGAGGATCTGTCGGGCTATGCGGCTGTCACAAAGCGGATTCTGGATGCCGCGACTACGGGGGTGGGGGATCGCAAGGGGAGTGCCGATCGTCTGGCGTATAATGCGCATGGGAGGTAGGGAGGTGGTTCGTGCTGTGCAGGGGGGAGGTGTCGGGGGGAGGTGTCCACTCTTTAGATCTCGTTCGTTCCTCAAGTAATCATAATGCGTATACATATTAGTAAAATCATCTTAATATGACTTCCATGGCCCAGCCATTACCCCTTTTCGCAGTGGTGAACTGTCTAATCGTGGCATTGTCTAGGTGCCCATATGTCGACAGCGAGCAGTGGCAGTACTTATGATTCAAAGTATCTCGGAGTTTATGACAACTTGACTCGGAACTTTCGAACAGCGGAATGTATGGGCAATGATATTTCCAAGGTAAAGGGCCCGAGTTGCCTGCCTGGCCCCTTATCAAACAAACACACAACTATGAAAATGCTAAGAGCGTCAATCCAAAACAGTACAGCATTCGTCAGACCTCATTATTCCCAGACCATGTCCCCCCCCAACCAGTCTACCTAACCCAGCGCCCCTCACAACCGCAACCTTATCATCCCTCTCCCCAGATGAGCACCTAACCCCCGCTCGCATGCTTCATGATCTGCCCGAAAATCTCCCAGTCCTCATTACTCCTCCTCTTCCTCTCCATCTCAGCCACCAACGTCACAAACACCTCCTCAAACTGCTCCCTCCCCAACGCCCCCATCACTTCCATCTTGCCCTCCAACCTCTCCGTCGCCTTGCCCACCTTCTCATCACCCTCCGCCTTGAAACTCGCCACCGCCCCCTTCCCCCTCTCCCCAGTCAACACCAACGCCTTGCCACTCATGCCCCTGCCCATCAAAGTCAGCATCAACTCATCCCTTCAGAAGCAAACACCCTGCCTCAGCACATAGCCACTTGACTTGACTCCAGACCAACCAAAGAAAAAAAAAAAAAGAACCTACCACTCCATCCTCCCCCCACCCGTCAAACTCTCAAACCTCTTCCGAAACCTCCACCTCCTCCCATCCACAACCCACACATCCACCTTATCCGTGGTCCAATCATGAAACTGTGCGCCACCGACCTCGGGGCCGTTGGCGTCCCCGCCCGCGCGGATCGAGAGCTTGGGGGTCGTCGACCAGGAGGACGGGTACAGCACCGTGAAAAGGGCGTGGGAGCGGTCTGGGGGGAGGAGGGACATTTGCCGCTTGCCGGTGGGGATGTAGGGGTAGGTTGTTTGCGTGTAAGTGCCGGTTTGCGGTTGGGGGGTTTGTTGGTAGAGGGATGGGGTAGGGGGGTGCGGAAGGGGGTGTTGGTAGGGTTGTTGAGGGTGTTGAGGGTATGGCTGCTGGTAAGGGGCCGGGGCGGGTTGGTACCAGATCGTGTTGGGGGCTGGTGGCGCTTGGAGGTTGTAGGGAGATGGGATGGGCGGTGGGGGGATGGTGTTCCCGGGGTTGTAAGGTGGTGGTGCGCCCCAGGGAGTCTTTTCGTGCGACATGTCTGTGTGTGGTGGATAGGGATGAGCGCTGGTCGAGAATGCAAAATGTTGTTGATGAGAAGTTGAAGGTCCAGATGGACACGGCTGGGCTTTCATGCTTTTGTATCCCGAGGGAGTGGTCAGTGAGGCAGGGTGGGACACGTTAAGTGAACGCAGCGCTGTAAGCGTAAGCCGCGGCGGGATATGTTCCCTAGGCACACTCATCATTCAACTACCAATAGAATAAGAAGATATAGTAAAAAAGACGAGTCCCTGAACTTGGGTGCCGGGACTGCCCTGCGCAAACGCGGAACGACGTCAGAAGTTGCGGATCCAATCGCTTCCCAAAAGGGAAAAAAGAGCGGCCAAGAAATGCGGGTGAGCCCGCCACCACAGCCTCCCCAAGTCGGCTGGGGCGCTTTGTTGAAACAGCCGGCTGTGCAAGCTGGTGATTATTAACCACTTCCCCAATGCGGAATTGTTGGCGGCCACTGTACTTGTACGCCCCTGAGCGGATTGTCCTCCAGATAACCATTGACAAAATCCCTCGTCTCCGACAACAACGGGTCCGGCTTGAACAGGTCCTCGTCGTATTCCGACTGTGACATGCTCGTGATACTTGTAGGATCAAACTTGGCCGGGTTTTCCACAAATTCAACCACCCTCAATGACACGAGCACCGCCCAACCTCCCTCCAGTGGCGCCATGCTGCCATCACGTTTTCTCCGCAGCGTGTCGACTGCACCAGCCCAGCGACCGCTTCGCAATGTGATAGAGCACCACACGAGCATTTCGAGGTGATTGGCCAACTTGTTGCACAACGCATCAAGCTCGGTCTGCTGCAATTGGGCATAGAAGATGGTGAGGTGATGAAGGCGCGGCAGCTTTTCAAGCGCTGCGAGGGCGGGGCCGGCGTGGTAGTAGACCTGCCGGAAACCACCATATTGCCCTCTGGTGTACGTGATCAAGAAATGGAACGAAAGGTCCAGCTGCCGCAGGTGCCGTCCACACCGCGACAGCACCGAGCCCAGGTACTTGTCGAGGATGGCCTTCTGTTTTTTCCAGAGCTGGCGGGGTCGGTCGGATCCCCTGTGTCGTACGCGTAACGTGAAAACTCTGAGGTTTTCGCATGCGGCACCTAGCTCGGCCCATGGGGGCTCATTCGGTTCGCGCTGGGATAGAGGGCAAAGCATGGGGAAGTTACTCCATGGGCATGACGTTGAGGTCCAACTCGGTGATTGGGGAGCCCACGTTGTGGAGAGCCATTGGAAGTTCCCAAAGCATTCTGGCGATGGCCAGTTCATATGACGCGCCCCATCGATCGATCTCATCCCACGCCATCGGTGTTGCCAGAAGACGAGCAAGGACCTCGTTGTCGGCGAGGAGGAGCTCGGGATCCCTGTAGAAATCGTCGTAGTAATTCTGGTCATACAAGCAGAAAGACCGTACATTGCCCATTCGGGAAACAGCCGAGGCAAGTGTGTTGGCGAATAGCCCGTCCTGAAGCAGTCGACTCTGTTCCTGGTGAAGCTGGGTAAACGCCTCGTGGCCCCGACGGAGAGTTTCTTGGTACTCGGATAGTGGCGTTTTGGCATATTCTTCGCCGTCGACATAAGCGTTCCATTCGGTTCTTAGGCCGCGCATGTTGTCCAGCGCCTTTTGGAACTTGATGGCCTCATCCGACTTCCCGGCTCCCTGCTGCTCGCACGATCGAAGCTGGTCTTTGCACAAGTCCGCGATTCTTCCCAAGCCAGAGCGTCGAATGTCGGCAAATCGAGCGATGTTGTTGGCCAGGTCCTTGGGCCGGTAGTTGAGCTGAAGCCTGATGCCACGAACGCCCGCGGCCATGGCTGGGCTTCTGGCGATCTTGTCGGCCAAATCGAGGGACGACTGACTGAGCTGCAGTTGGAGGGTGGGAAACATGAAGGGGCTCGCCAGGTCACAAAAGAGTCGGCAAACAAGACGAATATTGTGGATCATCTCACGTCGGGCGGTACTCTCCTGGATTATGAGATAAGGATCGGGCCGACCGAGCCTCCATTCGACTTGGCGACGGCCGAATCCGACGCGGTCGTCTTGAAACCAGTCGAAAACGTTGTGCAAGATATCGTGCGGGAGGTCTGTAATCTTGAGGGCACGAACCCTGTCGCGGGACAGCTCGGCGGCTCTTGAGCGCAACGCGTGCCGGCGTGGGTCAAATGCGTCGACGATCTGCCTCTCCTTCGCGATTCGCAGCTGCATCTCGGGGGTTATTGCGTTGTTATCCCAAGAACGATACTGTTCTGGTCTCGTTTCGGGAAGCATAGACCTCTCCATGACATCAAGGTGTCGCAGTTCGTCAAAGGCAGCCTCGAGACTGAGAGATGTCGCATCAGGCCGCCCCTCGCACCATTGCTCGACTTGGTGTCTCAACAAGGCTCCAGTTGCGCGCTATAATCCGGGGCTTCATTTGGTGAAGGGGCTTCCCCATTGGCTGATGCGGCTTCCTTGGGCGAATCCATGGTTCTGAGAATGAGCGACGGAGAAGGATGGAATGCGATGATGAATTTGGGCGTTGACAGCTTTGAGTCTTGGCGGTGAGGGGACGGAGAGAAACGAACCTCCGTAATACATACCAACATCGTCTCATATTATGTAATTAGGGAGCTAGGTGCTTCTTTTGATGCTTGCGGTATCCCAACAACAGCCAGCCCCTGAGTACCATACAGACTCAGAGCAACCCCTTTTACATAGCCGCAACAACCTCACCAAACCGCAGCCTCTCCCGCTTCATCCCCGCTGCCGCGACCACCATCACCCCTCCAGCAACCACAACCAGCACAAACACCCGCTGCATCGCCTGCACAATCGCCCCGATCGCCGCAGCCCTCAAGTCCCCCGTCAGACTCTTAAACAACTCACTCTGGGCGCCCGCCGCCGCCTCCCTGATCTCCTGCTCCCCAAACCCCTGACCCGCTAACACCTCCCCCAACCGCTTCACCACCTCGCTCTGAAACACCTGCCCAGCCACCACCAAACAAATCACCGTACTCCCCAACTGACTCACATTCTGCAGCGTCACCGCACCTCCCGCCTCCCCTTCCCCGACGGTCAGCGTCGCAACCGTATACCCCACCGTAACCGTCACCCCCGCCCCGACCGCCACCACCACCGTGAACCCATACACCATCCCCTCATTCACCCCCCTCCCCAGCGCCCACACCAACAACCCCCCGCCCACCGCCACAAACACCCCACCCACAAGATACAACGGCATATAGTACTTGATACGCGACAGCAAATGCCCCGCAGCCACGCTCAACCCCCCCGCGACAGCAATAAACGGCAGTAACCGGATGGCAGCCTGCATGGCGGAATCGGAGCGGACAAACTGGAAGTAGAGCGGGATATAGTACGTCGTGACAAACAGCGCCGTGGCGGCACACGCGGTGGCGATGAAGAGGAGGATCTGGGTGCGGGAGTGGACGAGGAGGTGGGCTGGGAAGGCGCGGTGGGGAGGGGTGGTCAGGAGGGAGAGGGATTGTTGGGTGATTGATGCTATGGTAAAAAGGGAGAAGAGGGTGAGGAGGGCGATGGTGGTGGGGTGGGACCAGGGGAGGCCGGTGGTGAAGGCGGTGGTGAAGAGGATCCAGGTTGCGGCGATGAGGGTTAGGCCGAGGAAGTCGAACTGTTGGAGGCGGTGATGGGGTAAGGGGCGGTTGGTGGGGGTGAAGTGCAGGGAGGGGAGGTAAAGGAGGTAGATGGGGGCTGCGACGGCGCCGAGGACGAGGTTGATGTAGAAGGCCCAGCGCCAGGTGGCGGCGGACTCGGCGAAGGCGCCGCCGATGACCGGGCCGATGACTGCGCCGACACACCAGAAGAGGCCGATTAGGCTGATGTAGAGGCCGCGTTCTTTGGGCGTGGTGAGGAGGGTGAAGTAGTTGAGGTTGCCGATGTAGATGGCTGAGCCGCCGGCGCCGGCGAGGACGCGGCCGACGATGAGGGCGTCCATGTTGAGGGCGGCGCCGCAGATGGCGGAGCCAATCTCAAATATGACGACGCCGCCGATAAAGATCCATTTTAGGTCGAAGTGGGCGTAGAGGTTGCCGTTGAGCAGCTGGACGGCGACGGATCCGAGGGGGAAGCCGGCGCCGATCCAGGCCAGCTGGTCGATGCGTCCAAAGGCTTCGATCACGGGGCCTTGGATGTCGGCGGCGATGGTGGTGTCGAGGCCGTAGAGGAAGCAGATGATGTAGAGGGAGGCGCATACCAGGAACCATCTGATGCCGCGAATCGGCCTGCCGTTGGCTGCACTAGACGGGACTTGGTCGACGGACGGGGCGCATTCCTCGCCACTCTTTTCTGCATCCCGCTCCCATTTTTTGTCGGGCGATGCTAAGCTCGCGCATGGAGTTGTCAATTCACTCATGCTGGGGGGCTGTAGAGGAGGAGCTGCGGCAGGGGTCTCGGCGGTTGGTATGCCCATTGGGTTGTGTTTCAACAAGAACGGGACCTAGACGAATAACCGGGAGCACAGGCAACCAGGACCGCAGAAATTGTACGATGGGAAGAATGTCGGGTTATAGACTGTCCTGGCTCCTGACCTCCCGAGTCCTCAGCCGAGTTCCCCTTGGCCATCGGCGTCGGCGCCGGTATTTGTAACCGGCGAAGAGCATGCCGTGATGTCGTCGTCGGCCAGGATATGGGGATCTTGACAAATCAACACGGCTTTCTGCGTAGTGTTGTGCCGTCAGTTGGCCCGTTGCCGGTGTTGTGCCGGTGGTGCTAGCATTTCCTTGCAGGCGTTGTGCCGACAATGCCGGAGTTTCGGCGCCGGAAGAGTGGTGCGGGTCAAAAACGAGCCGATTTTGGGGGCGACGGGCCTGCCGGCTGATGTCCGGAGCCGGGACAAGCTTTCACAAATTTCGAGCATCACGGGCGGCTCATTCTCGGGACGAGTTCTCAATTGCCCAAGTGGAGTCACTGGATGCAACAGTCAGTCCTGGGCAATGGCTCAGGGTTCGGCATCACGAATAACTATAAATAACTTGCCTCCCCTCGTGCCTCTTCTCCCATTGCGTTGGACGGGCCCGGAGCAGGGAAACGTCTTGTCGGGAGCTAGCAGTTGGCGTACTGGATGCTTCTAGAACGTCGACTACTGCAAGACATGATGCAGAGATCTTCAATGCACCCGAGTGACCATCGTTCTGGAATAACAAGTTTCCGTTCCTCGGGGATCATGAGAACGACCGACGGTGACGCTGGAGACAGGTTCGACCGTGGTCGATTTGGAGGATCTGCTAAATCCGGCGGTGAAAATTTGGCAGCTGTCATCCACTTGGCGAGAACTGGCAAAGAGACGGTGGCAGCCTGGGCGGCCCCCTGACAAGCGCCAAGCCGCAGCCGATTCGCCGAATGGCCGCAGGGGATTCAGCCCTGACGCTTGTTATCGATAAGGTTATCGACAATGAGCGAGTGGATTGTGCACGTTGCAAGATGGAGATTGATGATTGGTGAGTTCTCCCGGCTGTCAATGGCGGCCAAGCCTGCCAAGATAAAAAGGTGCATGCCAAGCGATCTTTTGCATCTTTCGCATCAACCTCTTGCAACCCACGTCCTTGAATTCTCGAACCCCAAACACACCCAGACCAACACACTCGGTGCTCGCGTGCTCCAAAGACGGAAACAGCCCGATCGACAAACCAACTCCTGCAACTTTGCCAATGCTTGGCTCTCCCAGGGCTTCCCCACGTGTCCGCAGAACGCAATCCTAGACGTCTAGAGGCCATGCTCGCCTTTTCAGCTCCACTGGCACCGCTCGGCGCGTGGCAAGAGTTTGGGAAGGCGATGCGCAACAACGCGGGATGAATGCGGCGAGAGTCGGGGTTGCTCTCGGTCTGTCAGTGCCAAATCTGGCAGCTCGAACGCAATCATAATATCATCGATTCATGCCATGTCTGACCACATGGAAGACCCAAACGACTGGTAAAGGTGCAATCAACATGTTTTTGAATTTTTAAACGAGAACCCTTTGCGCATAGACGGCGGGGCTTTACTGTTTCTGCGTGTTGTCTGTTTGAAGGTGCTGTCCTAACAATGTGTCAGTATTGACCGAGTTGATACAATTCAAGCTCAAATGACATCGTCTAGCGCCTTGAAGCCCGGGGGGGGATGCTCAACTCGATACCGAGACAAAGTCAATATCATGAGTTCCAGAATGCCATCGGGCCACAAGCCACAGATTCGGCTTATCCGTTTGCCTTGACCGAGGGCCCATGCCGCGGCATTCGCTACCCACGTTTCCGTCTGCAAGCATTCTGAGAGGCCGGTAGAGACGCAGCACCCTGGTTCGGAACCTGATCGACTCGGCGCCTCAAACCTGCCGGTAATCCCCCGGAAGCACCTGAGGACCGCGCATTGGACCGCCCCCTACCCACCCACCCGTCGGGGAGGATGGAGTCGTGCATGCCAAGGCACCTTCACCGGAGGCAAAGAGCGGGGGCCCAAAACTCGAACACTTTTTGGAAGACTGGACCACGTGTGTGGCAGGGCTCCTGGTTAAATACAAACTTGCAGTCCTGCCCCTCCATCTTCCCCTTCACTCAGCAGGCAGACCAACCACCCGAGTCGCTACCCTCACACGACAGCAGACGGCAAAGCACCCACCGTCGCGATGCCTCTCCACCAGTTCGACTACCTCTTTGCCATTGGCACCATTTTTGCCGCGCTCGATGCCTGGAACATTGGTGAGCGCGACCTCCTCGATTAAGCTCTCCTCCGTCCGAGCCACAAGCTGACAAGCTGTTTCCTAGGTGCCAACGATGTCGCCAACTCATGGGCGACCTCGGTCGCATCGCAGTCCTTGACCTACGTGCAGGCCATGGTCCTCGCGTCCATCATGGAGTTTGCCGGCTCCGTCGGCGTCGGTGCCCGCGTCGCCGACACCATCCGCACCAAGATTATCGACACGGCGCTCTTCAAAGAGGACCCGGCCCTCCTCATGCTCGGCATGGTTTGCGCCGTCGTCGCCTCCTCCATCTACCTCACCTTCGCCACCAAGGTCGGCATGCCCGTCTCCACCACCCACTCCATCATGGGTGGTGTCATCGGCATGGGCGTTGCCGCCGTCGGCGCTGACGGCGTCCAATGGGTCGGCAAGGGCTCCGGAACCGGTGCCATCAACTCTGGCGTAGTCCAGGTCTTCATGGCCTGGATCATTGCGCCCGGTCTGTCCGCCTGCTTCGCCTCCATCATCTTCATGATCACCAAGTTCGGCGTCATGTTGCGGAGCAACCCCGTCCGCAACGCCCTGTTCTTCGTTCCCGTCTACTTTGGCATCACCGCCTCGCTGCTCACCATGCTGCTGCTCTGGAAGGGCGGCGGTTACACCATCACTCTCACCGACCCCGAGATTGCCGGCACCATTGTCGGCGTCGGCGCCGGCTTCGCCCTCCTCGTCTGCGTCACCCTCATGCCCTGGGTATACCGCGTGGTTGTCTGCGATGATTGGCAGCTGCGCTGGTGGCACATTCCCCTTGGCCTGCTGTTGCTCCGCCGCGGAGAACCCCCCGCGCCCCCCTCGGACGCCGACGCTGGCATCAAGGACTACTACGAGGGCCGCCTGACCAAGGAGCAGCTCGACGCCCGCAAAGCCGCCGAGCGCGACGACGTTGAAATTTCGGGCGGTTCCACCGAGGGCAAGACCGCTACCGCCGACGCCTCGGATGCCGCCTCGACCGAGCCCACCACTACCGGGCGCAAGAGCAAGGCCGGAAAGATTGTCGGCCCCAAGCCCGAGGGCAACTGGTACTCGGGCCGCGTGCTTTTCTGGTACGTCAAGTGGGCCCTGCTCCGCGGCATCGACCAGGACGTTGTCCATGCCCAGAACGAGAAGAGCGCGCTCGCTGGCGACCTGGCTGAGGTGCACGCGCACGCCACCCACTTCGACAATAAGGCCGAGTACATGTACAGCTTCCTGCAGGTCATGACTGCCGCGACGGCTTCCTTCACCCACGGCGCCAACGACATTGCCAACGCCATCGGCCCCTACGCCACCGTCTTTGAGATCTGGAACTCGGAGAAGCTGCCCGACGCCGGCAAGGCTCAGGTGCCCGTCTGGATTCTCGTCTTTGGCGGCGCCTGCTTGGTCATTGGTGTCTGGACCTACGGCTACAACATTATGCGCAACCTGGGCAATCGCCTGACTCTGCAGTCGCCCTCGCGTGGTTTCTCGATGGAGCTTGGCTCCGCCGTCACCGTCATTCTGGCTACCCGGTTGAGTAAGTTTCCACTGCGACATAATAATGCAATGCCTCAGATGCGCTAACCATTTGCTACAGAGCTTCCCGTCTCAACCACGCAGTGCATCACTGGCGCCACCGTCGGTGTCGGTCTCTGCTCCGGCACATGGCGCACTGTCAACTGGCGCATGGTCGCCTGGATCTACATGGGCTGGATCATCACCCTGCCCGTCACTGGTATCATCTCGGGCTGCCTGATGGGTATCATCATCAACGCTCCCCGCTGGGGCTACTCGGGTTAGGAGTCGGGTTCGCATAGATTGGGTTTGTCATATTGAGCGTGCGGTATGGGAATGCCTAGAGCCTGTTGTATTTGAATTGTTTGGACGTTGAATACCCCGGGGTTGAAGCATAGGTTTTTTATAGAGATTTAATTGTTGAGAGTGAACTTTTCTTCGCGTCTTGGTCATGAACTTGGTGAAAGGCAGTGCTCTAATTTTCTGAATGCTATTGACTAGGTACCTACAAGGGCAGATGGCTCTGCATCATCGGGTATCGATATCTAAACTCCCCTGCCCCTTCCCATATTCCTGACAACCAAACGCAATGCTCTCCGGGTATCGATATAAGAATCCCTGCGCTTCCCGTATCCGCAACGCCACGCTCAGTCTTCTCCACGCAGGACAGAATCACTCTAGATCCCATCAACAACCATCCACCTAACCCTGCTATTCCTCTTCATCCCCCTCCCCCATCTCAACATCCCCCTCCCCCGCCGCCCTCTCCACCAACTCCGCAAACGGCACCTGATCCCCCCCGGTCGGATCAACCCCCGCCATCCTCACAAACTCCCCAAACTCCCCGCCTCCCCTCCCCACCATCCCCATCATCTCCTCCACCTCCAACCCTCTCCCTGTCGCCGCCCGCTGCGTCCTCTGCACCAAATGCCCCACCGCCCCCTCCAACCGTGCCAACTCCCCAACCACAATCCCATTGCCCCTGTACCCGCCGCGCTCACCCTTGATTCTCATACCCAGTACGCGGGTGTGGATCTCGTCTAGTGCGGCGAGGTGCACGACATAGGCGGTGGGCACCGCTGCACGGCGCCCGGCTTCGAAGGCGGGACGGTAGCCGGCTTCGTAGCCTGTTGACCAGACGTCGCGGAGCTGGAGGGCTAGTAACTCTTCATCATATATCGTCTTCGCCCACATTTCTTTGCGCGAGGCTTCTTTCTCGCGCTCGAGCAGGGCTTTTCTTTCTCGGCCAGTTCTTTCTCCATGAGTTTGAGTGCGTGCCGCTGGTGGGTTTGGGTGATTTGGGTTTGGCGCGTGGATTGTTCGGAAAGGGGCAGGGTGAGCGGGATGAGGTGCTCGAGGAAGGTCGTGAGGGCGGTGGTTTGGGTGGAGGTGAGGGTCGAGGTGAGAGCGGCGTAGAGGTCGGCGCAGTGCTTGTGTGCGTTTTGGGCGTTTTGAGAGGAGGAGGTGGAGGGCGGGGAGAGGGTGCCCTCCATGCGGTAGGAGATGGTCGTGCCGGGGATGAAGGTCGTGGTTGTCGCTGCTATGGATGGGCCTGCTTGGACTGGCGTCGAGGGGCCCGCGGTCGTGGTCTCGGTGTTGTCTGTTTGGGTTGGGTATTAATGGTGATGTTGGTTTGAAGGAGAGGGTGTGGGTATCTTACCGGTCACAGCACCAGCGGCACGAGATGCAATCCGAGCCGGTGCCAATGGAATCGATGAGCCCACTGCGATGGCTGGGTGGAGCGAAGCCAAAGTAGCAGCGGATAAACCCGCGGTACTACCCCTCGTATTGTTCTTGGGGGGCATCACGGCCTTGCCCTTGCCCTTGCGCACTATTCTCTGTCAATGAATTATGTGAATGGCGGGAGTGATGTATTTCATACCAGTCGCCCTCGTCGATGGAGTGGCCGAGGCCGCAACGGGAGGAAAAGGATTCTGGTCCGCGATGCTCATGGGGGCGCCCTGCGGACCCGACGTGTTGTTGGCGACTATATTGCAGTGTGAGTTGCTGTCTTTCTGATTTTCGATGAACAGCAAAGACTTAGTACTTACCTTGTCTTTGAGCTGGAACAAGGCGAGCTGTCGTAAACGAAGTCGCCGGAGTGGATGGGGCCGCCGTGGGAGCGACAGCAGGAGGAAACGAAGGGCTCTGAGAAACCGTGCTCTTCTTAGCACGGGCCATGATGTCTTCTGGCATTTTTTAGCAAAGAGAAAATCTCGTTAAGCTGATGAAATCGAAGGTCTCACCTGGTACCGCTCTCTGGGCGAGAGCAGGGCCGAAGATGGTTGCTGGCGAGCTTGTCGCCGAAGGAGCAAAGAGCTGGACTGATTCACCACCGCTTCCGTGGTGGGTACTGATGGGTGCGATTTCTGTGATGGTCGGTCAGTGGAAAGAGTTCAACCGAGTTGCGTGGTGGAAAGAGAAAGAGACTGGGTTTTTGAGGTGGGCGATCAAGAAAAGAACGGGCTTGAGGCGCGAGAGATATTCGTCTCAACACCGATCGCATTGTCTGGTTGCGTCACTCGCACTGGGTTAGCTGAGGCACGTTCGTGACTGACCACGTGGGATACTCACCTGGCTCGCTCGCGGTGGGAGCAGGAGGCGCAGGAGGGGGAGCACCGCCCAGGAGTCGGTACACTCCTTCAATAAGTGGCCGGATGATTACTATCTTTACAAGAGAGCCCATTGTACAGGATAGGACCTGGTTTGGGGATGTTTCTATCTTAGGTCTTAATGTCGTCTGAGATGTAGACAGAAATAAAAAGGAACCTGGGGGCGATACGGATCCACAATTCAATTAGGGGGCAACCAGTGAGCCCATATGTAGAGTCTTGTCAACTCCTCTGAAGCTCTGACGTGTCTTGATAGGGTTGGGTTCCGCGGTCCCAGGCAACTCAAGTCTCGTTAATGCGGCAAAATAGCTCTCATCTCTCCTGTCCTTGGGCACGGGCATATATTGGTTGGGGAAACCAAGTCTTTATTCGGCGTTGCCTGAAGAGGGGATCTTCTCAGAGCACACACTGCGCACACTTCTTCTAGTCGGCCAGATCCACAAAGTCATGCCTGCCTTCTCCGAAAATCACACCTTGGCTCTGAGGTACCTTTCTCTCCCCGGGTAGGTGAAGATTCCGTTTCTCCTTCAGGGCATCATGACCTCCGCCGTTGCCACCCTGGAAGAAGCTCTGCGGTGTGCTGGTCGGGCACGGCATGAGATCTCGCCCGCCGGGTGGTTCGGGCATCGGCGCCAGCGTAGGGGTTTTTGCCAGGGCGCCATGGCGAAATCGCTCGTAATGTCCGATGCAGCAGCCCAGATCCTGAGCACACAAGGACCGGAATCAGCATCGGCCAGCATAAAGACATTCATGTCATCGCGCCACTCAAGCGAGCGGCGAGGCGAGACCATCGCCTCAGCTGTAAGGGCGTAGCTTTGCTCGCGGCTATACGAGTGTGTGCGGCAAGCCTGGCCATAATGCGCGCACTTGCCAGAAGGCTGCATAATTGTCTGATGCTGTAGTTTCTGATATAATTATAGTCAGTTCCCTAGTGTTGTTGTGTTGCCATGGAGGATATAGTGTGTAGGGTGGTAGAAAGTTGCACACTCGCTCATAATGCACGTTATCCACTCATCTTCCCAGAGAACCATATAAATGTGACGTGTGACCATTCTGTCGTTCTATTCAAGCCACCGAGATCACTATTTCGTCGTTTCGACAGATACATTTTAGGCAGATGATAGTATGTAGCCTAGCACATTACACCTCTCCTGGGGTAATAGAAGTTAGCGTGTGAATTCCAAGCTGCCAAAGGGCGCCACGGGCCAGGGTAGAAGTTCCGATTCGATTCTACGCCCAGGGTGACTTCGAATCGGAACTCAGGACTCTGAGAGCCCAAAGCAGGCCCGCGAAGGCATTTACGTCAACCTCCCGAGAAGGATGATACAACCACACGTAATTTCGCTGGGCTAACTTGTACCTCCCCCCTCGTCCGTGGCGCGCACTAGGGGCTTGGTATTCACACGCTAACTTCTATTACCCCGGGAGAGGTGTAAATCTTATACGGCTATCTGGACTAGAAGTGTTAGTATACGTAGAAAGCACGCCACAGAGATCATCATTTCGCTGTTTCAACAGATAAATCTTGGGTTCTTCATATCAATGTAAATGAACTGGACGAGTCGTTGAAGTGCAATACGCGACGAGGAAAATGAATAGATACCATTCCGTTTGCGTATAAATAGTTAATGAAAGAGAACAATGGCTTCTACTCTCCTTTTCCACTTGGCTATAATATATCCCTACTCAACTTATCAGACCTCACTCAACATTAACCAAAATGAAGTTCACCGCTGCTGCCCTCGCCCTCGCCCTCGCCGTTTCGGCTATCACTGCT
Organism: Trichocladium uniseriatum; assembly: GCA_017139535.1. Classification (NCBI taxonomy): domain Eukaryota; kingdom Fungi; phylum Ascomycota; class Sordariomycetes; order Sordariales; family Chaetomiaceae; genus Trichocladium; species Trichocladium uniseriatum. The sequence continues at coordinate 519,219 of WOUO01000021.1, read as the reverse complement.
CCCCCTGAGAGGAGAGAGACTTGCAAGTTCGGTACCTACCGGTGCACCAGTCCCAACACCGGCATCGAAATCTGCAACGTCTCCGGCAGGTGGGAGCTGCTCGGCCCGTGCCCCGAGGGCACTGCCTGCGAGAACCTTCCCCAGAATGGCTTTCAGCTGCCGTTCTGCACCAGCACCGCCAACGTCCAGGCCCGCCCCGGCAGCCCCGGCAGCCCCGGCCAGAGCCCAGAAAGCGCATCAAAACCTGGCTCTCCCAGCTGCGAGGGCGTCGGGATTGGTGCATCGAAAAGCTCGACAAAGACGCACACGAGCAACCCCTTGCCATCAGAGACCACCAACCCGTTTTCGTTTTGCGCCTTTGGAAACCTCGCTTTGGACCAACTTAAATCGTCCCCGGCATTCGACCCCGCCCCACACAACTACACCACCGTGTCAATCACAGACGCCGACCTCAACATCAGCTACAACCTGACATACTGGGTCAACAGCTATGGAAACGTCATCCACTCCGGAGACATCATCTGGGGAACCCAAGACCAGCTCCACCATGCTCTTCGCGGTGGGCAATCCCGCAAGCGTGGTTATGGTGTTGTAGGGAACGAGAAATCCTGCTGGCCAGGAGGCATTATCAAGTACCGATACAGCACACAGGCAATTCGGGACGCCCACAAAGACGGCTTTGATTCGGCCATCAATGATTGGCGGTCTTGGGCTCCGTATCTGCAGTTTGTTGAGTACCCCATCAAGGACGCCCTAGAGTCCGACATCGTCACAATCACCGAAGACGGAACCGGCTGCTACGCTACCGTGGGTTATTACAATGACCATAAGCAGCTCAACATCCAAAAATGGGATGTGAGGGATCCCCTGTACCCATATGCCTGCTACCGTCACGAGTTTGGTCACATTCTGGGGCTTCTGCATGAACACCAGAGACCGGATCGGGACGAGTATATCCGGTACAACTGCGATGCAGTCAAAGCCGTAGCACCGCCGGGAGGACCTGTACCCAAGAAGAGATGGACTGTTGTGCACACGTCGACTCCAAGTGCTGCGCATCTCAGGTCTCGCAGCTGGACAAGTCGCCAGAGGACCCGCTCGTCCAAACGTATGGAGAGTACGACATCAACAGCATTATGCACTACTCAGGGTCGACGGGAGCAATACAAGATGATATCTTCCACTTCCGGTTCACCCTTGAGCCGCTGTGGGTGCCGGAAATATTCCCAGATCTCTACAACTGGTTTGTCGGGCAGGCGTTCCGGGGGCTCTACTCCATTAATCGGAACTACTGGATCAAGGCGAGCGATGCCGCAGCGGTTTGTGCCATCTATGTCGACTTGTGCAAGGCATATTTCCCGGAGGGCCTCCCTGGGAAGCCGGTCGAGCCGCCACTCCAGACAGCGACTCCCGCTACACCGGTCACCCCACCGACAGCAACAACAACGATAACGACGGGACGACCGTCAACTTCTACCTCACCTCCAGCCCCGACCGCTAGCATACTGGTTGAGAAGTCGGGATGGAAGTTCACCTTCGGCTCCAGTGATGAGGTCACCGCATGGACAGCAGATGCGTCCCTCTTTGTTTCCTTGGTCGCAGGAGGCCAGCTCTCGGTTAATACACGGTGCATCAGGGTCAGTGAGGTAACGTGGGAGGGAGGTGTCCAGACAATTCCCATGGGCACACCCATCGTCTGGGAGACACTCCTTGATCCACTCCCAGGCATGCAGGCGGACACATGCTGCCTTCGATTGTCCAGCGGCACATTTTGTGAAACCGGCGGTAGTGAGGCGTTCTTGGAGAACTGTGTTGGAATAAATGGTGGTAGTCCTCTTACGGTGAATAGCTTCCAGGTTTATGGCTGCACAGGACTGTACGTGCCTAGTGCATTTTGAGACACATTGCAGGTACAAAGAGTATCAAGACACATATTCTTACAAACCATGCAAGGACAATACTAAGAGGTAAAAGTGGAAGGGACAGAAGACGGAAGGCAGCAAGTGCCAAGGCAAGGAGAACGTGCTGGAACATGTAAACATTATCATTGTACTATGTATCAACCCCTCCGTAAGCCTCCTCCCTCCTATCAACCCCCCACCCTTAAGCCAGCATCTTCGGAATCAGGGTATCATCAAACGCCCACAAAATCGACTGGAACTGCACCGAAAACGCACCACCTGTCCACCACGTGCCCCTCCGCCCCTGCAAATCATACAGCTTCTGAATAAACCCCTTCTTGAGCTCCGCCGCCGGCACATGCATATGCATCGGGCCATGGTCCGCCCACACCTTGATCACCAACTCATTAGCCGGGTCCGCCGTGGCAGGCAGCGTGCCCGCGTTGACCAGCTTGGCAAACCCATCCCTGACCAGCTGCTGCGCAGCCGCCTTGTCAAAGTTCTCGTCGCCCACCAGCATGACGCGGAACAGGTCCGACCCGCCGCCCATGTAGTCGAAGCGGACGTTGAAGTTGGGCTTGGGCAGGGCCAGCCAGTTGGCAGGGGACGCCGCGGCGGGAGTGTTGATGACGGAGCCGCCGACGGGGAGGGACGGGTGGCTGACGATGCCGACGTGGACGTGGGTGTGCTGGAACTTGGCAAACACGCCCTGCTCGACAATGTCGAGGCCGAAGGGGGCCATGTTGTCGGTGGAGGGCTCGATGGCCATGAGGAGCTTGCGGGCGATGACGATGGTGTTCTTGCCCGTGTTGTCCTTGACCCAGAGGGTGTGGCCGATCGAGGTGCGCAGGCTCTGCTGGACGACCGAGTTGTAGAGGACAGACTTGCCGAGGCGCTTGGCAACGGCCTCGTAGAGCTCAATGTTGCGGCCCGACGCGGGGACGAAGCTGGCGGCTTGGCCGATGAAGCCGCGGATCATGGGCTGGCCGAACGCGGCGAGCACGTAGAGAGTGAGGGCGTTGATCATGTCGCCCGTGCCGAGGCCAGTGACCTGGAAGACCTGGTTGACGACGGCCTCGAGGCCGTGCTTGGTGACAAACTCGCCAAAGGGGAGGAGCAGGTCCTCGGGGATCTTGTCTGGGGCGGGGAAGTCCCAGTAGCCCGGAAGGAACATGTTCTCGTACGGCTCAGTGACCTCGAGGAACTTTTTGAGCGCTGCCGTCTTTTCGGCAGCCGCGGGCAGGGTGAAGTTGACGAGCTTGCCGGTGGTGAAGTCTGCGTACTGCGACGTCAGGGCGTTGCGCTGCAGCTGGCCGAGGGCCACGCCCATGCGCTCAAAGAAGCTGCTGGCCGGGCCGTAATCATTGAAGGTCTGCACGGCATAGTTGAACGGCTTGCCCGTCACGGGGTCGTCATACGTCGCAACATGGCCGCCCTGCATGTGGGTTAGCTTTTGCTCTCAGCAAATCTGTTTGGGTAACATACCAAGTGGTCCGCCTTCTCAATGACCACGACACTCTTGTTATAGTCCTCCTTCAACCTGACGGCAGCGTACGCGCCGCTCGCGCCGCCACCGACAATAGCCACATCAGCCGTGACAATATCCGGGAGCCAGGAGCCGGCGGCAGAAGCCACCGAGGCGGCGGCCAGGAGGCCAGCAGCCAGTCTCATCACGGGTGCCATGCTTGCGTGGGAAGGTGGTGGTGCGATGGGAACTGCAACACTGTCTTGCCAGAACAGATCACCAAGACGAAAACCAGGGACGGGGGAAACATGCAGTCTTATTCCTTCCGAAGCCACGTGGGGAGGCGCCGAAAAGGGGGCTAGCTTCCGGGAGCCGAGCGGATCAGGCAGCCTGCCGCGCGCTGCATGCAACTCCGAGGGAACAACGAACTGCCGAGGCGTGCTTCATGGCATCATGGCATGGCTTCCCCCCTCTCATGCCGCTATTGATCCTTCGTGAGTGGGGCCTTGCAACTGCTACAAGCGAGGCAAATCCAGTCGTCTATCTTCCAGAGAGAGGTGTTATATCCGTTGTTAATTTAGGTCCTGCAATCATTTCCTGCAGGTCGCTCTCGGTAAACCCCACCCCTGGACCGGGAACCCTGGCCGGAAGATAACTTATCCAACCCGCTGCTTTCTTTGGCTGTCCCAACTCCTACGGCCTTCCCTTGCAAAGGTGAGGGATGGAAGTCCATCTTGGTAGCGCGTGCCGAATTTGACCATACAACGGCTGGACGCCAAACCGCACTATTGCATCCCACGGGGCCGGTTCAACCGTCGAGAGCCTCGCGACAGAATTGTTAGCCTCGGATGGGGATATGGCCTGATGTCAAGAGCAGGCTGACCGTCGTTAGAGAGGTTTGTGTCCACACAATGCTTGTCTGCCAAGAGGCCGGTTCGTTCCATGATCCCAGTTGCGCGGGGGAGCCTTGAACTGCTGTGCCACCAACATGCTCCACTATCCGTACTCCGTAGAGCTACGTAGTAGACTCCTCCCCAACTTGGGACCGGCTCGCACGTTGACGAACTGAGCGCTGTGTTTTGTTGATTGCGGTTCAAGGTGCACAGTAGAATCTTGATCGTTATCAGATGAGCTCCTGCTCGTGAGCTCCCCATCCGTGCATCACGTCACTGAGTTCTCCAGGTTGGCCCTAGCCAGCAAGGTGTTCGGAATCCCGGGTTCAACTCCGCCCCGACGCCTTCTTAGGACCCTGTCAATACCACCCAGTTCGACTTTCAGCGTCAAAGCGCTTGAGACCAGGATATGCTCGTGTCATTGGGGCGCAGTGCGGGGATAGGCGAGTTCTCGTCGAAAAGCAGAAATGCAATGCCATTAGTATCGAAACGCGGCTCCTATACTACTTGACGGTGACCCGCACCTCTGTCGTCTTCATAATAACGCCCCGGCCGTTCGGGTCACCCGGGAGCGCATGCGGCTGCACCGGCGAGGTGCTCAGTATCATCTCCTCGCTGCCCGACTCCTCGGCCGCCCCGTTCTTGTAGAAGCTCGTTGCCGTGCTCGATGCCTCGCCCTTAGAGTCGCCCAGCGCACGAGCACCGCCAGGCCCTGCCATGCTGCCTTCCATCTCGTATTCGTGCAGCGCTCCCGGGAATGGGTTAGGCTGTGTGTCAACCGCTGCCGTCCCCCGCGCACCCCGCGAGCGGCCAGTGCCGTACCCGTACTTTGACGGTGTGGCGTAGCCTCGATCGGTCGAAAGGCTGAGGAGGCGACTAACAAGAGGCTTGAGAGAGGTTGCACAGGCGGCCATGATGCCGACGTTGAGTTGGAGGCTGGGAGTAAAACGGTCAGCTTTGGACTCAGTTAAGGGGGGGAAGAGCCCGTGGCTTACAATCCCCAAAACTGAATCGATTGCTTGAAAGTCCTGTCGGGCTCATTTGGGAAAGCGATTTGGTAGACGGCCTTGACAATGCCCATTGCAACAGCCCTGTACAGCAGTTTGAGTTAGCGATCAGACCAACGAAGGGCCCATGACAAGTGCAGATCTTACGCGTATCCCAAACTTAAGATGCCAATCAAGTAGAGACGCAGTTTCGTCTTCATCTGCAGCGACCAAATGATAGGAATGGGGAAAGTGGCAAAGATGATATCCGTAAAGATGTTGAACCCCGTGTTGACCAAACTGAAGGTAACAAACATGTCGAGGGGGTAGCACTGTGCCTTAACCGACTTATCCCAATAACCTGTTAGGGGAAAGCAGCGCAGGAAGAAGGTCATGGCGCCCATGAAGGAGTAGGAGATCGTGATACCTAGGGAGCCACCCGTCAGGTTGAGTTCGACACCACGGTTCTGAAGTGAGAGAAAAGCCTACCGATTGTTGCCCACAAGCTCCAGCGGAACCATTTGCTGGGACTCAGCCGAAGGAGGTTGAACGCAATCGAGAGCTTGAGGAAGCATAGCGCAACGTGGGCCGATATGACGGATTGAAAGAACCCAGCATGGGTGATAATCACCATGTCAGGCTTCGGGATGGTATCCTGGTGGTGACCCAGTCCGTGCCGCACCTGAATCACAAACACGATCCATCCTCCTATAGCGCTTATCTGTTGTTCATCGTCGTCAGCTTGCGTCGATAGGTAGGACGGCTCGGGACGGGAAGGTTCGTACCCCCGATATCACCATGCAGATGTCATCCCGGCCAAAGGTTTTGATGATCACGGCTCTGGCGTAGACACGAAGCCCGACGAAGATGAGGGCAAGAAAGTGAACGACGGTCACGACGGTCAAGATCATGGCCGAGTTGCTCTCGGCGGCCCGGACGGGGTCGACGGCGGCCGTTGGGGTCGGGGTTGGGGTTGGCGACGCCATCGCAATCCAACTCTCGCCGATCCCCCGCGAGAATCTGCCCCCGGATCGTTCGAGTCGTCGATCGAAGCAATCGAGTTGAAGACCCGCAACAGATCCTCCAGATCTGCCTTTGCGTGCCCCAACTTGGCGCCGAAAGAGGGAAAAGATTGGCAAGCAGAACAAGGAGACCAGAACCGGCTCCAACTTGAAGCGAAGGGGGGAGAGGGCATGCTGACTCTTATCCAAGCTCGCCCGGAGCCCAGTCCGTTCAAGGGGTATAACAGAGGCGACATGGTGGTTTCATCAGGGGTTTTGCTCGGAATCTCGATTTACTCCTGCAATTGCCATGACAGGCAGGTCAAAGGAGTGCCACGCTGCAATGCTGCGCTGAGGCGCTGCAGTGTAACAAAGCTGGCCTGAAAAGGGTGCTCCATCCCAGACCCGCGGGTCTCGGTCAAGTTCGAAGGTGGGCAGAGCCAAATTCGAAGGATGTCGAACCCTGGCCACTTGACTGCTTGAAGATGAAAGGTTCCACAGACGAGTTAGCGCAGAAGCGAAAAGTAGCTCGCTTAGTGGATGCCGGTCCAGGGTTTGCGGCTCTCGGGAAGGCGCGCCGCATCCGTGCTTTCCGTTTTTTCCTCCACTCAAAACGAGCGGGGCACTTGGGAACTTTTTTGTCGGTTTCGTGTTGACCCAGGATTTCACGCGACCTCTCCCCCGGCGCCTCCTGCCTTGATTTTTATGGGTTTTTAATGGCTTCGCGACCATGATCATGACATTCGTCAAATTTACGAATTCAAATTCTGTGCTTCCCTCTCCTCACTCCGGAATCAGGACTCACCGAAGTATTCTCTCGGTTTCGGAGCTGCTAAAAACGTGGAGCCGTGGAGAACTTTGAGTTTGATGAGCATTCAGACCCTGCTCGCTCATTTGGGTTACTAGTCCCCAACGGGACAAGTTCGAAGTAAGCGTAGAGATTACTCGGCTGTTCTCCACCCGAGCGCAGCCTCGAGGCGAGGTATGCCAGACCAGCGTCGTTGACCTTGGCGTGGAGAACCAGCAGGAATTCTGGATCAAAACTTTTCGAGCGTTGCCCACCGGCCAACCACCCCGATCTATCTTGAGGACGAGCTCGGTACGGAAGGCATCGGCAGTCCCGAGCGCTCGAGATGTTGGTCTGGATCATCGAGGTCAAGTTGATGGTTCCATTTGCCCATCTTATCTCGCAGTGTGTCGTGTGGAAATCGGAGATCCTGGATCTGATCTTCGAACCCGCTTAGAGCAGGTGGACTGGGGAGTCGTGGGGTACTATTTTTGATCGTGCCACCGGCCTCCACATTCCTCGTTCGATGTCAGGGTCCTCCGAGATCCAGAAGCAGAGAAAAGTCAAAGGCTCTGATACGAAGTGAGAAGCCCAATTTGATGCTCAACCTAGTCACGGCTCAAGCTTGCCGGGTCTGGTATAGTTGGTGCTTTCAACGGGGAATAATGTGGGTTGAAGCAATACCGCGGCAATGTGCCGGCACTAGTGTCCCGGTCGAAGCCAAACGGCAAGCGCTGCTCTGTCGAGTTTGTTTTCACACGCAGGGTAATGCCGGCATTCCTGACGGACGTTCGCTTCCGGTCCGATCCCGCTCACACGACCGACTCAAATCCCGTCCGAGGTGGACCCCCGAAGCGGAAACAAATTTTTATGCCTCGAAAAGTTTCCGAGTTCGTTTCTCTTGCCGAGGACTTTTTCGGAAGCCCGAGGAACTGACATTGGCTTCTTCACCATCCAGATCGACCTCTCTGACATGGACGGCGAGCTGGCGTGCTACGAACTCTTTAGTCTGGTTGTGTTCCACCTGCTAATACTAACAAGAAGCTGCTTTCTTTCTCTACTTCTACAACATTCCCGCCGTTTCATTTCAGACGTCGTTCGAAAACGCGGCTCTCTGCCACCGCGAACTTGCATCTTCGTCCGAGGAACAGCGCCGTGAGCAAGCGTTGGTCTGCACTTCCGCAGGTCGGAGCCTGTGTAACTAGAAGATCAGCGGGAACCCTTCTCGAAATGGGTCATGGCAAATGACGTTGGCCATTGCAGAGCCGGCCCACAAAAAGCTTCGAGACGGAGTGGTTTGGGGTGGTGTCGTTGTGGCGTTTCGATGGGATGCGGGGAAGAGGATGGGGGAGAGATACCTGAGTGTTAATAAATCCGCGGGCGATCTCTCACAAAGGATCGTGGCGAAACCCAACCAACCACTCATGTTAAGGTTGTACTGGTAAAGTGTGCTTTCTTGAGTCCCATGAACATCGCCCATACGTCAGCCGAGCCTGTTTTCCATGTTGAAGTCCGCTATTAAGCCCATGACCTTCCTACACCCAACTTTACGATGTGATCACAGAAGATGAATCGAGCGATGAAGCCCTAGTGGCTCCTACAAACGTCCAAACCACCAACAACCATGCATCTTATTACCGTTCTCGCTGCCGCTGCCCCAGCCCTTGCACAGACCACCACAAGCACGATAATCACGGCGACTACTACAAGCCTCTTTGTCATCGAGACGGCTCCCGGTAATCCGACCCCTGAGGTCGTCGCATCTATCAAGAATGTGGACACAAGCCTATCTGACACTACGTACTTTTTGTCTTGCTCAACACTAAAAGAGAGAGACGACGAACCCGAAGAGAGGCCTAGGGGTTGGAAAGCCCCTCCCTGCAACCTCCTGGACGGCGCCCATGTAACCGTCGGGCCGCAACGGATGGTATTGGATCTCAACAGGCAAGCGCAAATAATCTCTGCAAGCACGAGCGAAGGCTCCCCTGAGGAGTCCATGACGATATTCGTCGACGTGTAAGGTTCATTTTGCATCTTACAAGTACCAAACACGAGCCACTAATGCATATTGCAACAGACTCGCTACAGCAACCTGTACCTTCGACGACGACGATGTCGGATGCGATGGTCACCTCACAAACCGCCCAACCACGGTGTACATGTCCGAGGGGAGTACCGTCAGCACCGAATCTCGTAACGGCGACGTCTCGACGATTCAAGTGTTTCATGAGGATTATGTCTCGGAGGACCACTACATCCTTGTAACATTGACAAACGGGCATTCCGATGTGCCCAGCGTGACGACGATATCGGGGACGAGAACGACATCATCGGAAACGGCAACGACGTCGTCGGCAGGCGGCCCAAGAGCAACGGGGCAGGCAGCGCTTGCGGGTGTTGTGGCGGTTGTTGGGGGTATGGTTTTGGTATGAGAAATATAATTATCTAAGGTACATATATTTGTTTGGTTCTCTGATGCGTTGTTAGCTATTACGGTGTTTTCGTGTCGAATACATTAATACTTGAATGACGCGTTCTGCTACCTGCACTCGGTGTCGCGCGCACAGCCTTCAGCACTCTCACCTCTAATCGTTTTCCAGGAACTGAACCGACTCGATCAAACCGTGGCACTCCCTCGCAGCAACGTTTGATGACGGCCGCATCCTATTCCAGACGTATATTACCATCTCCACATCCCATGCCATACTGTGTAGAATGTGGGTGTGTTGGCTAAGATGCTGCAGTTTGACGCCACTCAAACTGAAGGGACTCGTCACTGGTGACTGCAAAACAAATGATTCCAGCTGAACCATTTGGCAAGTGCGAAGAATTTTTCGTACTCGAAATTTCCCCGCACTTGGAAAAACCACACAGTGAGGAAGAACAAAGAACAAATCGAGAAGGAACACCTAGGCGCTTCTGCCGTTTTCCCCGCCTGTCTGAAGTCCTCCCTCGTCGTCCCTTTGTTAAACTTCGTAATTCTCTGACAGCCATTATTCCACAAGAACCACTTGCGCCAGCTAAGGAAACTCCCGGTGGCTACAACATGACCTTATTTAGTTCCTTGCGGGAGAATAAACTCCTATGGCCGTCTTCCGGCCTGATCCTGTATCTTTTATGTCTCCTTGTTATTGCAAATTTTCTTCATCGGCTGCAACGATGGCAGCGCCTACGTCATGTCCCCGGCGCGCCGCTTGCCGGATGGACATCTCTCTGGCAGACCAGACATATTGTTAAGGGATTGTTCTCCCAGGAGGTCCAAGGTCTGACAGACAAGTACGGTGAGTTAATGTTGGCCGCGGTTTACAAACTTGACATCCATTTCCCTTGTTCTCTTGAAACTCATACCCACTCTGGGTTCAGGGCCGGTCATTCGGGTTGGACCAAACAAGGTCATCTGCACCGATATAGACGCCTTGTATCGAATCACAGGAGTGCGGTCCGCGTACACAAAGAATGAGTGGTATACTGTCGGACGCGTTTCCGACGACGGGGACTCCATCCTCAGCATGACGGATCCTGAGTTGCGCAAGAAGCGGAAGAAACAAATCATGTCTGCTGTGAGCGCTGGTCATCTTACTTTAACACCGTCGTCCATCCTACTCACTTTCTGGCCCTCCGTAGTACGTGGGAAAAGGAGTCGATAACTTTGAAGACGGTGTCGACAGAGCCATCGCAGCATGGGTCGACCTAATCGAGAGAAAGTATCTCTCTGCCGGCGATAAGTCGGTGCCCATGGACTTTGGGGAGAAAGCCAACTTCTACACACTGGACGCAATGGGTGAGGTTGCCTGCAGCGAGTCATTCGGGGCGCTGAAGACAGACAAGGGCGTCTACGACATGGTCGCCACCAACCAGGCCATGTCACCCATGATCATGATTGTGGGCAACCACATTGTCATCTGGCGGTTGCTCAAGAAATGGCCGTTCAAGTTGCTGCTGCCGCACGACGGAGACGAGGCCGGTTTTGGCGCCACCATTGGGTGAGTTACTGCAAGCCAGACCACGACGGAGCACTGTGTTTAATTCCTAACCCCGCTGATCACAGCCAAATCAACAAACTCATCAACCGCCGCCTCCTGGCGCGACATGCTCCAATCCTTCATCGCCCACGGCCTCCGAGGCGAAGACCTCAAACAGGAAGTCAGTATACAATTGTATTCCTGTCCCTTCCACCCGCTTACAATTCAAAAACTAACAACTCCCAGCTTCGCCGGCACCGACACCACCGCCTCCGCCCTGCGCGCAATCTTCCTCCTACTCCTCACAACCCCAGCAGCCTACGCCCGGCTCCAAGCCGAACTTGACGCCACCATCAAACCCCACGACCGCTCCAACCCCTCCTCCAGTGGCATCCTCCCAAACGACACCATCCGTGCCCTTCCCTACCTCCAATCCACCATCTCGAATCCCTCCGCCTCTTCCCTCCCGGCGCACCCCTCCAACTTCTCAAACAGGTGCCCCACAAGGCGACACACTCTGCGGGGTGACACTCCCAGGCGGGACGGTGGTGGCGACGGGGTGTGCGGTGTGGGCGGTGTGCCGGGACAAGAGGCTTTGGGGGGACGACGCGGACGTGTTTCGGCCGGGGAGGTGGCTGGAGGGTGACAAGGAGGGGTTGGATGGGGAGAGGTTGGCGGCGATGATGAGGAGGGTGGAGATGGTCTGGGGATGTGGGCAGTTTGTTTGTGTGGGGAAGGGGTTAGCGATGGTGGAGATTGGGAAAGCGGTTGCTGAGGTGAGTCGGTTTCTGTTTAACTGATCTGGTCTGGGGGATGAGTGAGTGTGTGGCTGACTGCCTTTGGGTGTAGTTGATGAGGAGGTATGACTGGTCGCTGGTGAACCCGATGAGGTTGCCTAAGCTTGCTACGAATGGGCTGTGGGGGGCGAATGACTTTTGGGTGAGGGTTGAGAATAGGTGAATGGGAAGGGCTCAGCGGTTTGGGGGAATGCGCTTTAGGTTAAGTAGCTATGGTTGGACTCTCAAAGGTGGGTGGTCTACTGGGACACATGATACGCCAGTCAAGAAGTGTTAAGCAGAACGTGGGAGTTGTGGTACGATTAGCTGAAATAATTTGCTTCTACTTTGACAGTTCATGGCATGTGTGGCGACGTGCGTTCAAGCTGTGTCAAACCACCCCATGTCGTTAGATTATGTACAAGACATTGATACTGCCGAGCTCGATGTGTCCGTCAACACAGCACCCCTTATTAAGACTTCATTGGTCCGGGTGAAATAGTTCGACATTCCTGTTATAAGAAATTGAGAATGTGCCCCTTACCCTTCGTCCTCCCACGGAGCCTTGACGCATCACAACGGGTACCATTCTGTGACAAGGCTCAACTTTAAGTTGCTGCACGGTGGTGTCAAATTCAGATCGTGAAATCCTGCTCTTATTTTAGTATTATCAGCTCCGATTGGCGTCGGGCACATGGTCCCATGTGTTACCGTGGATGCGTGTCTGATGAGACAAGATCAGTCACTGTGCATCTGCGTCACGTTTAAGTGTGACAGTGCCTTACCATACTGTCTAACAAACTTCCAAGTATACTACTCAATCCGGCACCTGTATTCTAACTCTCTTCCGTACCCGTCGGTCCCGTGGCTCGCTCGGGGTCCGTTGAGGTGATGAGTCGACTAGGAAAGCGACGAGCACCAAAGCTGTGCCACCTACAAGAAACTGAACGTATGAAAGCTTGCTCTGCAGCCAGAGCATGGGAATCAAGATCTTGAGTGCCAAGATGCATGTCTGGAGGAGTAACTCGGCCGAGCCGATTGTCTGCGTTGACGGTTGGTGTTCCATTCTTCGCGACGCTTGGGGCCATCAGGGACTGTGACATGAAACGGCGTGGAAGGAGATTCAAGAGTCCATTTTGGCTCTTGAAACACCTCCAAAGTTGAGGGAGGGTTAGTATTGTTCGGTCAGTTTTGGTATTGTGATGTCACTCTCCTGTGTTGTTTCCCCACACACCATGGTCGCGTGTTGGACCCTGGCCCGGGCGGAAATGACAGCTGATAACTACACATGTAAGGGATGAGTTTGCATATTGTTGAAGGTCTTGCTGTTTGGACGGTGAAGATTACGGTGTGGGGTTGCTGGCTCCGGCGGCGAGATCAGACGTCGCGTCTTGGTGTTGCATAATTATTGCACGTTTATTGACGATTGAACCAGGGTTGGAATTATTGCATTTCTTCTGCTGAAAGTTGGCCATTGCAACCTGTGGCTCCCTCTTCTGAGTCACGATCCGATGTTATGAATAAATAACCCGTGAGCGTCCGGCGCCGGTTGGTCGCATCCTACAGTCAATCCTGGCATCCGCATCGCCGTGCATCCGACGCCGGCGACACAACACTGTGACGATTGTGACGATGACAAAAATCGGGGCCCAGCCCGCAGATCGCCTCATAAGGTTTTCCAGCTGCCCCAGTGATGTGCGTTTCGCTGCCGATCTGGAAACAAACACCGATCCCCATCACAATCCTCAGCCCTGCTGTGGGTGCTGTGTTCCTGCCTGATGCCTGAGCGCGCGCAGTGCATCCTTGTTCCGAGTCGCGGAGCTTTCCAGAGGACCCTGTCGGCAAGGAGCCGGATGCGGGCCCCGAAGCGTGGGGGCAAGCGGGGATGGGCGCGGGCAGGGTCTCGAGGAACCCGGTGACCCAGGGGCACTGCGGCAGCGACAGGGGCGGCGACAGACTAAAATCAAGAGTAATTGCAGAATGTGGGTGCCTGTCCGCTGCGAATTGCCGACTGCAACCTTCAGGAGGATTGCAGGAGCACCGGATGGCACCGATACCCCTGCGACTGGTTGGTTCAAAGTTCGGTACGCCCGCTTTTGGTGTCCACGTTGCAGGTTGACCGAACCCATGGCGGGGATGGCGCTGGCGGTGCGATGTTGGACCGCAATTACCGGCTGGCTTGGGCGGTTCGGGAGGTCCCTGCCACCCTGCTTCCAAGTTTGGTACGCTAATGGTTTGCCCCGCCACCATGCAGGACCAGGGGTTTGCAAATGCCAGGCACACGAGCCTAATCCCAACTGAGCAAAGTGTCGGTATCAAACCCGTCGATCGCTTCCGCAACGAGGCAGGAAGAGGCGCGACCGTTGTCACCTTTCTTGCTTCTCCCTGCACAATTCTGGCTCAATTTTGGCTCAATTCTGCAGGGTCTTCACTTTCGCCTCGACCGGCACAAACGTGCACACAACATGGCACGCGACTGGAGTCACTGGAGTCTTGGACACGGGCCACTCCCGTTGTGCTGGGTCCCCAGCGGTCCAGAGTCTGGTCCCCCCCCAGAGCCCAGAGCCCCAGAGCTGGAGAGCCCTGGAGATTGATGAGCCTCCAGGTCCCTCCCGGTCATTTCCCACGTCCTCTTCTCGCCTCCTCCTTCGCTCGTTCCCAAGGTTGGCGACTGTGTGGTCTCGAGTCTTCACTCTTTTGGCTCTGGACAGACGACTCTCCATCGATCGGCATAACGACAGGACATCCTGGTCACTCATTCACTCGCTTTCAATCTCGGCCCTCGATTTGTTGATATAGGCCATGCTCCGCTGACCAACATCGTCTGATCACGGCCCGGAAGCGCAAAGATGCGTATCCCGAGACTACGGGCTCTGGAGGAGAGGACCCTGGGGAAGAAGAAGAAGAACCCTCAGGTGGCACAGAGGAAGAGGGGGTTGATAAGCACAGTTACAAACTCGCTGTGCAATGTCACGGGCCTGGCATGCTCTGACCCCGAGCCGACTCCGGAAACGCCTCCTCCCGTCGTCGCGCCCCCGGCGGATCCTACACCAACCAGTGTAACTAACCCTCCGGCCCAAACCGCTCCCGCTCAGGTCGCGCAACCTTCAGACACTCCAGACACTTCAGGGGAAGGGTCGGGTTCGGGGTCCGGCAACTCGGGTTCTTCCAACAACGGCTCATCCAACAACGGCTCATCCAACAACGGCTCGTCCAACAGTGGTTCGTCCAAC
Organism: Trichocladium uniseriatum; assembly: GCA_017139535.1. Classification (NCBI taxonomy): domain Eukaryota; kingdom Fungi; phylum Ascomycota; class Sordariomycetes; order Sordariales; family Chaetomiaceae; genus Trichocladium; species Trichocladium uniseriatum. Next base: position 504,215 of record WOUO01000021.1, on the reverse strand, counting down.
AACGGTTCGTCCAATAGTGGCTCGTCCGATAGCGGTTCATCCAACAGTGGCTCGTCCAACAATGGCTCGTCCAACAATGGCGCGTCCAACAGTGGTTCATCCAACAACGGCTCGTCCAACAGTGGTTCGTCCAACAGCGGCTCGTCTAACAGCGGCTCATCCGGCAACAGCTCTTCCGGTAACGGTTCTTCCAACAACGGCGGGTCCACCTCCGGAAACTCGGGGACCGGCAATGGCAACTCGGGCGCTAGCACTGGAAATTCTGGCACGTCCGAGTCGGGCTCCACAGGAGGATCGAGCTCTGGTTCCGGCAATGGTGGGAACACGGGGGCCACAACTCAAAACGACGGTGGGAATCAGGGTACCGGTACCGCCACAGGCGGTAATAGCAACGGCAACGGCAATGGGTCTGGAAGCGGGAACGGCTCGGGCGACGGTGGGGGAAGCGCAGTGGGATCGACAACAGGAGAGGGAGATGGGACGCAGTCGACGTCGGGCACCGGATCGGGGTCGGATTCGGGGTCGGGAACGGGAACGGGTACGGGTGGACAGGATACCGGTACCGGCACCGGCACAGGTGTAACTCGAGAAGGGGTAGACTCGCCCACCGCTACCGGGGCAACCCCTGGCGCCGCTACTTCCTCGTATACTGGAAGCGCCTTCAATACCAATGGGTTTGAAGGAGTGCCGGCCGGCTTAGGGGCTGATCATGGAAGCACCACTAGCAATGGGAATGACAATGGAAGTTCGACAGGCGCTGGGGGGAACGACACTGGCAATTCAGGTGGGACCTCAAGCGCGGGTTCGGTACTTGGAATCGTGGGCGGCGTCATCGGTATGTTTTAAACTCTCTACCACTCTCCCATTTCCTCACTAACACTTGCACAGCCCTCCTCTTCGTCCTCCTGGTCTTGCTGGCTCTGCTGCTTTACAGATATCGCCATAAACCGCGCGTGCAGGCCTTCCTGGCCAAGTTCACGCCTTTCAAGATGTCGGCGTACACGAAAGCGGAAAGGGACAGATCCTCCATGGGCGGCGGCCTCCTATTCAGTGACGGCTCCCACGGCGATGCTCTAATGTCGATGAACGAAAAGAGCGGCACGTATGGCTACGGCACGATCCTGCCTGCACAACCCACCCCCGCCACACCTCCACCGGAACGCGGCGACGCCCTGCCGCCCATCGTTACAACCTTTTCCAACAGCCGGCCGTCCAGCCCACTCAGCCCCTTTGAGGTATCCCCGATATCAACTGCCTTCCCGCGGTCGCCACCACCGACTGTTGCGAAACGCTCCAGTCAGGAGTCACTGGGTGGCGTCAGCATCGCCAGCAGCGGCGTCTTCTCATCATCCATGCTCTCGTTCCCCATGCCGCCGTCGGGCGCTCCCAGCTTCCATGGCTCTCGGCCCGCGACTTCCAATAGCCATCTCGCCGACCTAGCGACCCTCTACCACCAACCTGTACAGGCGGCAAAACCGGCGACGCCGTCCAACTGGAAGAAACCAGAGGGGTGGGATTAGACGGGGATTTGGGGCCGAATTGGCTGGCTACATTCGTTATACCAATTTTCTTTTACTTCCGCAATGACGGTTCATGGGGATGCTGCCACGCTGGGGCTGGGGTTCAATGACTTTGCCATGAGCGATGGGACCTGGAACGGCCGAGATGCCTCCTGCACAAAGCATATGACTGTACATTTCGTTTTTCTTTTACAACTACCTACTGAACTGACCCACGGTCCTTTTGCCATCTCTCTTCTCTTGCTTTTTTATTTGTCTTCTCTTTTGTTGTCCGTTTAGAGTTGCACTAAGCCCCATGAAGCCTCTTTTGCGTCAATACCCTGGCTGGGCAATAGAGGTTGCTGCTAGATGTACGCGATATAATATATAAAACTTAATGTTCATGTACATAGTAAGAAGAAAAGAGAACTAGTGCGTTATTATGTCTTCTTTCCGTTCTACCCTGGCTGCCAGGTCTGGTGATTCAGGTTGTTTCTTTCCAGTGTCGACTCTCGAGAGTGAGTTTGGCAGCACTCCGCAGTCTCCCTCTGAACATCGTAAATACTGCTACAATCCACCAACCACACAACTAAATCCTCGCTCCTCCCTTCCGAAGCAACCCCCTAATAATCTCCCTCGCCTCCGCATCCTCCACCTCCCCAACATCCACCGTCCCCCCCTCCCGCTGCCTCTCCTTCAACCCCAAATCATCCCCAACCAAATCCCCATTCGCCACCTTCCCCGTATACAACTCCCAAATCGCCAATCCCAGCCCATACAAATCATCCTCCACAACCGGCGCCGCCGGGTCCTGGCCCCGCTGCTCCCCCCTCACCAATCGGTTCGGCGACTCATAATGCCACGTCGACCGCCCCTCCATTTCCCACACCCTCTCGTCCTCGGTGACATACCGCGCCTCGCCGAAATCGGAGAGGCGGAGTTGGTTTTGGCTGGTGGTGAGGAGCATCATGTTGTCGAGGTTGACGTCGCCGTGGACGATGCCGCTGTCGGTGTGGAGTTTTTGGACGGTGTGGAGCATCTGGTGCATGAGCTCGCGGCGTTCTGGGAGGGGGAGAGTGTGGGTGTTTTTGGGGAGGGGGCGGGCGAGGGGCATGAGGATGCCGTTGAAGGAGATGGTGCCGCAGGGGTATTTGGAGAGGGCTTTGCCGTGGACGGGGAGGGCGCAGTCGGCGGCGGCGGCGGCGGTTTGGAGGGTGTGTTCGCGGCGGGTGGCACCGAATTTTAGGATGAAGGGGAGGTCTTTGAGTTTGTAGATTTGACCGCGGAGAGAGAAAGAGAGGCCGGGTTTCTCGAGTAAGGGCTGGAGGGTGGCCATGTCCATGTCGGGTGGGACGGGGGGCCATGGTTCGACTATGTCGGGCGTGGTCTCGTCCACTAGAGGTGGGTTGTTGTCGTATAGCCTCTGTGCGAGGGCTGTTACCTCGGGGGTGGGGAGTAACATGATACCGAGTGGATTGAGGGTTGTGTGTGCAAAACACGTCAGGACGGTAGGGGCGATGAGAAAAGACGCCCCAACGACCACACTTTATTGCTGATAAGTGGGAGCGAGCCGTCGCGCCCCACTTTTGTGCATTCCCAACCGGGCAACACTTCTTTTTCGGAGCAAGTGGCCGAGAATAAACTTTCTATCAAAAGTAAATGGGTACAAGTGGAAGTAGTATTAGTTGATAGATCTCAGTCTATAGAATGTGAACAGGAATTTTTTTTTTTTTGCCACATCAAAGATGTGTCGAGGAACTTGATGTTAAAGTTCCTCTTTTATCGTCCCAAACAGAACGAACAAGACAAAAAGAATCAGAAGCTCGTCGCGTCTTAGATGGCCAGCAAGATAATTGAATATTCAAATTATATAAGTCTAGATCTATATATCTATATCCATCTTATCCCCGCGCGTCTGTTCGTGAAGAATACCTAGGTACTAAATTTTGACCTTCGGCCAGAGACAAAAAAGAAGTGTTGGACGACGAGCAATGGGCAAAAGTGGCGCGCTCCCACCTGACAGTGTCTAATGTTAGGAAAATGCGGGGCGCTGCTTTGTTTGAGTCTGCCAGCAGTTTATAACCAGGCTGAGGAATTGTTGCTGATAGGTTGCCGGCGAAAATACTGAGCCACGGGAGGTCGGCAACAACCGTGGCATGTAGCTGTGCTTCAAATGTCTAATCCGACCGCGCGCTTTTTGTCTTCTTGCTCCGTAACTTCATCATCAAGATGACGAGCGCATACGACGAGACGCAAAAGAGCGCCGTGATGCCAGTCTGTGAACCGCCCAAATCAGCCTCTCAAAATCCCACGAAGATCGGGAGGGTGGCACTTCTTACCTCTCTCCAAGAGTTTCCATCCAGATTGAACGTCCTAGCATAATCGGCACCCGTCTCGTAAGGGCAGTACCGGCACGCCGCCGTCGCGTCGACGTTCTCGACATAACCAGCATTCGACGACAAAAAGTCTGCCATGTACTGGCCGCATGTCTGGCCGGCCGGGGGATCAAAAGAGGTGAGCTCGTTGGGCTTGCAGTGGACCTTGACGTCCCAGACGACGGTGCCGAGCAGGCCGCCGACGAGGTAGTGGAAGGGATCGAGGTAGTAGAGCCAGTACTTCCAGAAGGGATGCATGGCCGTGTAGGGCACGACGACGCCGCAGAAGGAGATCAGGCCGCAGCCGATGAGGAGCGGGTTGGAGATGGCGGCGAAGTACTCGTTGGGCGCGTAGGCCGCGATGGCTTGGCCCATGGAGGTGTAGAGGAATTCGTAGACTACCCAGGGGGTGTTAGTGTCTTAGACCGGAGGAGTCGAGTTGGATATAACGTACAGATCATCTGGAGGTAAATGTGGCCCGAGATGCGCGCGTCAACCGGGAACCCAGCCGTAAAATACCAGCAGCAGAAGTAGAGCGTCGCGCAGATGATGAGATACGGGATCTCGGACACGATCTGGGCGCCGATGAAGGCAAGCCAATGGTACGTCTTTGACTTCTTCTCGCGAGTCTCAAAGAGATCACGGTTATGCAGGAAGAAGGGCTGCATCTGGTTGATGCATCCCGGCGCCACGAAGATGAAGTTGAAGACTGCAAAGACGCGAAGCTGGAGGTCGAAGGAGCCGTCGCCGATTTTCCAAAAGGTGAAGCCGCTGAAGAGAGCAGCAAAGATGTGCAAGTTAATCTTGTTCCAGACGTAATCCTACTCTCGTGTTAGCTTGGGACCATTCCAGCAAAATAGTGAAGATGTGAACTCACAGGTGACCGCCACAACTGTACCATCAGTCGGTACAGGACCATCTTGAACTGGAACCACTTTGACGATGCGAATTCTGCCGCGTCTTCCTTGTCGTCGTCGGAGGCAGCGCCATGCTGCACCAGCGACATGAGCGTGTCGAGCTCCTGCTGACGTTCGGAGGATCGGTTCCACGTATCGACCCAGTCCACCTTGACTTCGCTGTTGCCTTGGATGACCTCGACGATGTGGTCGGCCGGGTTCATGTCCTCGGGGCATGGTGCACCGTGACGTGCAAAGTAGTCGAGAACTTTGACCGAGTCCTTGCCAGCTACAAACGAGGGTCAATAATGTGAGCGACATGGGAACCTGGTTATTGCAGTAGGTTACTCACTCTCACCAAAATAGGCCATATGGCCACCCTTTGCCAGGAGAAGAAGTGCGTCGAAGGCATTAAAGAGAACTGCCGAGGGTTGATGGATCGTACACTAGGTAGTAGGAAGGTAGATTAGCGGACCAAGTTCAACTCGGTGACTGAAGAGCGATGTCATTGGGGAAGCGGGCTGGAGGTTCTTACAAGGACAGCTTGGCCACCATCGACGAGACGCCTAAGAAAGCGGATGATGTTATAGGCAGACTGCCCGTCCAGACCCGAGGTTGGCTCATCCAGGAACAGCAGAGTAGGCTTGGCCACAAGCTCCACGCCGAGCGTCACACGCTTCCGCTGCTCTATACTAAGGCCAGCTCCGGGAACTAGTTGAAAGTTTAGTATATCTTCTCAACAAACTAAAGGGGGAGGGAATAAGACACGTTACCTCCTATCAAAGCATCACGGATGTCGCGCAGCTCCAACAGATCAATAATGTGCTCAACATAGGCCAGCTTCTCAGCCTCGGGCACGTCTCTTGGTTGACGCAGGAGAGCCGAGAAGACAAGGGCCTCCTTGACTGTCGAGGTCCCTTCGTGGACATCCATTTGCTCGCAGTAGCCAGTCATTCTCTGGAAGCTGACGCCCTGCGGTTTGCCGTCGATCAGGATGGATCCGTGGATTTCGCCAAAGTCCTTTCTTTGAGCAAGAACATCGAGCAAACTGGTAATAGCAACGTTAGCAGCGTTGTGGCAGGAAGGGAGTAGAAGTAAACTCACGTCGTCTTTCCTGCACCGGAACAACCCATCAGTGCTACGAGGCTTCCCGGCTGGACGTAGCCAAACACCTTGTCCAGCAGCTGCAAATCCTTGCCGTGATACTTGACAAAATAATCCAGATCATGCCAGCAAAAGGTAGACTGCTTGACTTTCTGAGACAGAGGAGCCAGGGCGGTCGCCGGTTTCGCCTTTTCCGTAGCAGCAGCTTCCACATCCTGCCCAGCCTTCTTATTTCTCAGACTGCGTCTGTACAGCAGCACCGACGACCCTCCCCCGCCGGCGCGCATCTCCAGGGCAAGGGCAGTCACGACAAGGAAAGCGAGCCAAAACCCAATCAGCACGCCAAACCCGCGCCAGATATGGCCCGTCGCGTACGAGTACTGCTGCGCGATGTAGTCATGCCCGTCAATAACACCCGACAGGTTGTCACTCCCGGGGATGGTACACCCCCGATGTCCCGCCGCCGACAGGGCGGTGGTATTAGCCTCATACTCGCCACCGAACGGCACATACTGGGGAGCGACGCAGTCGAGTGCGAGCCCCGTAAACTCGTTGGCCATGGCCATGAGGGATTCAAATGCGTAGGCGCCCGGGTTGAGGTAGAAGATCCAGCGGAACCAGACGTGCATGCTCTCGAAGGGGATGAGATAGCCGCCGTAGACGAAGAAAACAGTGGACAAGAGGCCTGAGATTTGGGATGCCGTTCCGAAGCGCGCGCACAGGGCGCCGACCATGCGGAAGAGCTGGAGGAAGGCGAGGTTGTTGACGGTGACGATGATCCAGAAGGTGAAGAACTTGGCGGCGTCCATCTGGAGGGCTGACATGAAGTAGAGGATGATGGAGAAGATGGTGACTTGGAGTAGGACGACGGGGATGTCGGTGATGGCGTTGGCGATGCAGAAGGCCGTTGGCCGGTAGAAGCCGAAGCGCTTGTGGCGGGCGAGGATGGGGCGGCCCATGAAGGAGCCGGTTGTTTCGGACATGGCTTCCATGAGGAAGTACAGGATGGGGAAGAAGAGGACGCCGGGTCGGAGGAAGATGGACTCGCTGGTCTTGGGCAGGTTGTAGAAGAGACTTCCGCAGACAAGGGCTTGGACCAAGGCCGAGAAGATCTTGACGGCGAGCGAGAGGCGGTCGCTCATGATAATCTGGAATTGCCTAGGAATAGTACGTCAGTGCCGATTTCGTCTCCAGCCAGGGGCTGTGTTTACTTACCGGATGGTGCAGTTGACGATCTGGTCTCGCAGACCGACGGTATACACGCTTCTCTTGCCCTCGACACGTCTCTGCTTCTTCTCCCGCTGGACCGCAGCCTCCAGGTCGTTGACCTCGGCGGCAAGCGTCTCGACCGACTGCTCGGTCTCTCGCATGTGCCGACACACCGAACTTTCCCGATACGCCCTCTCGAACTCCTGCGGGGTGCTGGGCACGTTTCCTCCGGCATCGGGAGAAATGACACGCTCGGTAGCGACAGTCACCGAGGTCAAAAAGTCGGCAACGTTGGCACCCTTGGGGCAGACGAAGCCGAGGGATTCAAAGTAGCATTGGGCCACGTTCGTGGGGCCGTAGTAGATGACGCAGCCGTCGGCAAGGACGAGCACCTTGTCGAACTGGTTGTAGATGGCGTTGCTCGCCTGGTACATGGTGGCCACGATGGTCTTTGCATTCTGGTCTGCTTCGGCGCGGAGGGTCTCGGCAAACCCAAGGGCCGTCTTGGAGTCGAGGCCGCGCGTGGGTTGATCCCAGAATTGCATCGGGCCCTGCAATGTGTGTTAGAACTTGACGGTTATTCGGTGCCACGGTCAGGTACTCACATGGCCAGCCATCATCTCGGCCAGCGACACACGCTTCCTCTCTCCACCAGACACGCCGCGGATGAATTCGTTGCCAACCTTGGACTTGACCGTGTGGCCAATACCAAGGGAGTCGAGGATGCCGTTCTTGGTGTGCTTTACGTACTCTTTATCCTCCTCTGGATGTTGCTCCCTCTCCCGCGGCACCTTATTCCGCAGGGCGAACTTGATGGTTTGATTCACCGAGAGGTTGGGGAAGTGGATGTCATCTGCCAGTCGCCTTTCTGTCAGATGGAATTGAAAAGAGCTAAGACGGGCATACGTACCCTCAGTATTGAATGTGATCTGCTGGCGGTACTTCCTTGCCTGCCGGTGGTCCATATTGCCGAACCACACTTGGCCCTCGACTTGGTCGAACGAAGCGCGTTCGTTGGACAAGACGCGGAGAAGGGACGTACATCCTGCGCCGGGACGGCCAAGGACAAGGAGCTGCGTGCAAGTGTCAATACATGTACCAGGTACAAAGTAACGGAGCAGGTCGTGGCTGTGGTTTGACAGCGTCACTTACCATTTCACCAGGCTGGACCTGGCCGCTAACCTCGTGTAGGATGGCCTAGATATACACCTGTGTTAGCTGATTGAGTTCGGGACTTTCGTCTTGACGGTACGCTCATACCCTCTTGGTATCATCTCCCCTGTGGAAAAGGCTCAGCAACTGGCTTGGGTTAACCCGTGACCACAGTGTTTCCCCCAAAGCCTCGCCCGGAGCCGTCACATTGACCGTGACATTCTTGAAGGTGAGTGTCAGCCGCTTCTGGAAGGCTTCGAGTTTGTGTTGCCGCTCCTCATCGCCTAACCCGCGGCTGACTTCGACGTCTGTCTCGCTGGCTGAAGCCTCGAAGACACTGCCCCCGTTGGCAGCAGCTTCTGCGGACCTCGACATGCCGGTCGACGTTGGCACGGGAACTTGCAACTGACGGGCGATGGCGGTCCGTGTTTTGATCTCGACTTCAGGAAAGATGAAACAAGGGAATGAAGACGGTGGTAACCAAGTGACCCCATGGAGAATAACGTCAAGTTGGGTCTGTTTGATTCTTTATACGAAGCAGAACTTGCGGCAGCTTCTTGACAACGCAGCCGTATATCCGTATTTCCGACACACCGGATATCCGCGAATGACTCGGCCATCACTGCCTGGGATGGAATTACATGTATTATTCAGCCTTTTTGTAAGATTGGGATGGTTCAAGTTGTTTGCAAGACTGGATGGACCCTTGATTTGCTTTGAGAACTACATGTATCTATCAATAAGTGTAGTAGGTAGGGAGCTGGTCTAGAGACATGTTCGGATCGATTGACAAGAAAGCCTCCATGTCGGCCGTCGCAAAGTCAAAGTTCCACCCCCCGTCCGCGGGTGTGAGATCGGCAGGGGGTTCCATGGCCTCGGTGTTGATGGGGGTCGTCGACGACGAGGGCGCGTCGATGCCAAAGAGCATGGAGGGGTAGGGGTCGTAGAAAGGCGGCTGCAGGGGATGCCCGACGCGGCCTGGTGGGGCGCTGACGGCAGGCTCGGCAGTGTTAGGGTTGACCCTGTGCGGCTCTTCGGGAGTGGCCCGGAAATCCGGATATACGGAACGAGTGGTGCGTTCGAGATTGTCGGCGAGAACCTGGCCCACCGCGGTGGCGATCGGGCTCTTCACGCTGGGCAGCATCCTCCGTACGATGCGGATGGCTGACCGTATCCATGGCAGATTTGCGCGGCCGGCTGCCCGATCTTGTAGCAAGTCCAATATTAGGATGTGAGCTGCGCCCTCAATGAAGAAGGCGTGATACGTGATCTCCTGCACAAACCGACAGAGTCAGCACTGGATCCAGGGAGGCATGTATGTTACCACAATTGGAATCGCAGCAACATTGGGGATTCAGGGGTTCCCCACACGACACAACACGTTCTGCTCGCAGGCACCCGCAAGAAAAGCAATGGAGTGCCTCGTCGCATCTAGACAGTACTCGCATGCTGTGTCCAACCACGGCGGCGGCGTCGGCAGACCATTGCTGTGCCCAGTCGTAGTTCCCGAACATGATGCGCTCTCCTGACGCATCTTGGCGCGCAAGACTAGGAACGGACGGAACGTGAGGGCCAACGAATGAAAATACACTACCGAGGGATGATTAGCACGCGTAACCTTGGTCCCGACTCCCCGCCTCGGGTGTCAGTAGGGCCGTGGCCCCGTTTTACGCCTTACTGGTCGACATGATTGTCTGGCAAACCCCGAGCTCGCCGGTGCGAGGGTCACCGACCAGGCCAAAGTTCAAATCTTTGCGCTGCTGTTCTGCAAACTGCTGAAACTCGCGGCGGATCTCGTTGGCCGCGTTCCAAATGGGGGTGAGGGATTTGTGATGCTGCTTGTAGATGAGCGTGCCACACTTGGACATGAGTCGAGCCAGTGCCACGAGCGCCTGCAGGAATTTCTGCTCGGCCGGAAGAGGAACTCTCATCTCGGACTCGGGAAGCGAGCTTGGGCGGCCGAGGCTGAAGCAGAGCCAACTGGGATACGGGGGCAATTGTTTGTTAGTTGGCTGCGGCCATGGCGGTAACGAGGGGGGAACAGGTTGACGTCTTACGTCTCCCAGAAGAAGAGGCTCCATATGGTTATCCTCCGCTTGCGCGTGTCTTCAAATGACTGCGCGGTCCCCGTGATGTCCTTGTGGAGGCCGGCGCCTAGGGCTTTCCGGACTGCCGTGCCCGCCATCAAGAAGGCCGAATTCGGCTTCGCTCTCTCGGAGTGGAAATGCGAGTGGGAGAGTGTTAGACAATTCCGAACAGCCAAGAAAGTAATTACGCAGGCAGCAATAGAGAGATGGGACTTATCATGAGCAGCGCCAACTGGACGGCTTGGACGTTGACCATCTCGTCAAGCCTGGCCATCCACCGTTTCACCGTCCGGAATAGGGATTGTGTGATTGCCTCCTCCTGGAGTGTTGATGCACCCATGGCCATGGCTAGCAGGACGATGAGGGTGTCGGGATTGTCAAACGAGAACATTTCGGACGGCACGTAGAGGCGCGCAAGCTGGCAGCGGTACTCGTCCTTGGACCAGATGGGCACGATATGCCAGTAAGTCGCAAGGTAGCGTTCCAGGAGGCGGCTGGCCAAGTCTCGGTCCACAAACATGGCTCCCGTGTCGCCGCCCATGCGCAATGATTCGGTGTTGTCGGCTAGATCGCCAAAGTAGAGCCTCCGGATGTTGAAGTGGTCTAAACCGGGCCCCATCTCCTGAACCTCCTTTTGCTGTCCCGACACAGGTCTTGTGCCCTCAATCTGGTGGTATATGAAATTCATAATGGAAAAGTTGGACGATGGGCCGTAGTATAGCTGCAGCAGCATCGACGGTGATGCTCGGTGTGTGGCCGCCACGCTGTGGTTCTCGAGGCCCCGCGAGTCATCCTGATTATCGTCATGGTCCTCTTCCGAGGGGTGGTCCAGCTCTTCTGCCGTCTGTTGGGCCGACGAAGCTGGGCTTCTTGAACTTTTCCTCACCCGGTTCCGTGCCTTGGTGCGGTAGACACATTGCACTTCGTGGCCCTGCTGCCTGCGTGTCTTGCAGCGTTGGCAGGGGTCGCCGCCGTCGCAGCGGATTTTCTTTGCGCGGCATTCCTGGCAAGCTTTGGCTATTCGCCATTTGGGTGGTTCCATCGTTGCCTGAATCATGGGATATCGATACTTCGTAATGGATATCGAATCGCGTGTAGAGAATGAGATGGCCAACACTAGGTTGCAGTGTGTCGTCAGAGGATGGATGCGAGAAGAGAGCCCGGTTGAAATCGAAGAGTTATGTAACACCGATAAAGAGTGGGACTCGGAACCAGCGGTGCAGGGATGATAAATCCTCGGAGTGTGGTATCACAATCCTGACTGGCTAGCAATCAGCTGCGGACTGACGACAACCCTAACCCCACCCCGCTCCCACATACAATATTGGCGAATACCGATATATACGCTTGCCTTTGCAATGTAGTTATTTCTCGACCTGCAGCTGGAAAGTCGTTGCCTGTTCACTGTAACGCGCTTGAAAAGGCAGTCGGCAAGTGGCCAATTCCCCGAACATCGCGACGTCGGCGTTGACTGGCTTCGTTCCCAAAGTGGACCCCACTGAAGATGGCGGGCCGGGACTGCTGCGTGGGCTGGAAATGCTACGATGGCTCCGACTGCGTTTTGGCCGTTGGGACGCGTCTTAGGCTTGTGATTGGGAGCTGGTGCAACGCAGACGTGTCTGCCGCTTAGGTGCTGTTCCGCCGGTTGTAGGGGCCGAAGTGCTAGCCCTGCGGCGCTTCCGCCCTCACGCCCTCCCTGTCACCCTACCTCTCTTCCTACGTCCCTCCCTCTCCCGCCCTCTCCCGCCCTCTCCCTCCGTCTGAGCACTCCGAGCACTCCTGGGCGAGCAGCGTTCGTTTATGCGACATTTCTGGGGAGCGAAGAGCCCGTTGAGGTGCTGCTCTAGACTCTCCTCTGTTTAGATGCCACCAATTTGCTAGCCTTCGCTCGCCGAGGCTAGATTTTACTCCCACATTTCTCGCACCTCAACGTATATATCGGATCAGATGATTAGGCCCACTGCTCGATATAGCAGCGGAACTCGGCTTTGTACCTAGGATTCCAATAGACATCCCGTTTGTACAGTTTCTCGCGGCACCTATCGATGTTTTCGATCAGTCGCGAAGCCCTGACCTCTGCAATCTTACATCTCTGTTATTCGTTTTCATAATCTGCCTTGAGCTACAGTAGTTTTTATCGTAGCTCTTCTTCGACCTGTGCTTGGTTCTTCAGGAGCAGCAGCGTAAAGTCGCCAATCACATCGACGAGCTGATCTATCTCAGCGAGTTCCCCAATATGCTCCGTTACGACAGTACCTATCATTTTGTGCATAGCTTTATCGCCCGTCTCGCGTAGCCTCTTTTGCTATGTCTATGAATACTTGGATGTCCTATGACTCACGAATCGATTCCATGATCATAGCCTTGATAACGGTACCTCTATAGGAGACTAGCCTCTACATCCTTTTTTAGCCATAGAGTCGAGGTGCAGGGTCAAGGACTACGTTGCAGTAATGGACGGACGGGAGGAATTGATACAGCACAGATTGCAAGTGCACTATCATTTGCTATACGCACACCCCAGCTACGGTGAAGTCTTCAGCCGAAGGGATACAACGCGTCGACAGTGGCTACGAATTCCTCGCTTGCGGTGCTGGAGAATAGTGCACTCGTTGGTCCAGGACTGAATACCGCCTTACAGCGAGCGCATCCTCTGCCATCGGGAGCTACCCGGCCATTGTTGACTAGGTTAAAGAGGAGACATGTACTGTCCTGGCTTAATCGGGGTACGGGGAACATGGAGACTTCCGAGTACCGGAGCCTCATGATGATGCTTGTCCGAGTTGTGGGTCCAAGTGTGACAAAGACCGAACAGAAGCTTCCAGCCCCGATGCTATGCGTCGGGGAACCCGGTTGCGGCTGGAAAGGACGGCTGTCTGGAACTCTGTTCTGGTCCAGGTCAGCATCAGCATCGCTGCGTAGGAGATAGCTGACGCAAAACCATGTCCCGTTTCTTGGTGCTAGTGTCTTCCAAAGTCTCAGCTCTCCTCCGATAACCCTTGCAAGGCTCCCGCCGTCTCTGGCTTCAGCGAGGCGCTTGGTATAACCCGCATCCTGGGCCTTGAGCGTACCCCCAACTCCGCGTGCCTCCCTCTGGCAAAAGACATGCAGATTATGGCTCCTCGAAATTGTCACCCTCAAGTTTTTTGACCGCCTCGTCGGCCTCTCCGGCACAAACCGCTACACCGTGCTCCTCCGCTTCATGCGCGTCTTATGCTTTGCTTCTACTGGAGGCACTCAGTCGCGTAGGTTTCCCACCGACCCAGCCGCTTATGTGAAAGGCTTTTACAGCTTGTGGAAGAGAAATCCTAGGCAAGCTGTACAGTCAGAGTAGTAGGCGCGTGTAAACTAGAGAACCTGTACATCCGATCCTAGTTGCCCTTGAGGCTTGAGTGTTTTCTATATATACATACTTGCCCTGTCTCGCCTGTCAAATCTGGCGGTTTGGCCGCTGAGCAGCTTGATGACATGCGAGCAGGGTAGTTGACCCGGAGCGGCGTTTGTTGCCCCGCGGGCATACACGCAGGTTGCTGGAGTAATACCCCCTAGCCACTGGGGTTCGCAAACGTGGGCCCACTTACACTTCGGTGGATTTGCAAGATCTGAGTGGGACCATCGACTTCACATACGTCACAACCACGGCATTGTCCTACTCTCCTTCCAGAGGTCTGGTAAAGCGCCGCGCTTGAACACCCGAGTTGAGAGTACCTAACAAGCACTTGTGCCACGGTACAAGGCGGCAACGCCTCGCGACCGGAAGCGCACTTGCGTTATGTTAATCACCGCCGGAACCTTGAGATGTGGAAGCAATGGACCACCTCCAAGGCCTTATGTAGCTGCGTAAGTTTGTCGGAGAGTGGTAACGAGGACGCCACCCCAAGTTCCTACTATTGCGCACGTGTATCAGGGCCGACTAGCTGTGTAACATGTACGATGACCGACTAGTTGTGTCAGATGCTTATTTTCAAGGGATCCTCGCCACTGAAGTGGCGGGCCAACGATCTTTTCGAGACCCATCGATTGAAACGTCTGATCCAAATGTGTTCTTGCGTCTAATTGTTCATGTTCCTGAGCCGCATTGTTCTCTCCGGTGCTACGAAGATCACTGAACATGTCGGATCCTCCCATAGGCTCCTATACTTGGCGAGCGCAGGACAGAGGCCCAACGATCCTTGCCGCCTGCTGGGCTGTCACCGCCCTTAGCACCATATTTGTGGGCGCTCGGCTCTATGTTCGAGGCCGGATCCTAAAACAACTTCACAGTGACGACTACTACTCTATCCTAGCACTGGTAAGAGGCAGCTTATCTTGCTTAGTAGCCCGTAATTTAGATCTAACCTCTGCATCTAGATCTGCAGCTATATCTCGATAGCCTCGTCGACAGTAGCAGTAATATCCTTCGGCAATGGAAAACACGTTGCCCTCCTTACAACGGAGCAGCGGCAAGGTGTTATTATATGGAATACGGTAACCTTCTGTCCAGGTATTATGTCGATTAGCCTTCCGAAGCTGGCCGTCGTCTCTCTACTTATACGCATCCTAAATCCGGGCCGGTTTCATAAATGGGTTCTCTGGATTATGGTTATCTGGTGCCAATTGAGTTTCGTAGCTGCTATCGGTATCCTACTACTACGATGCACGCTACTACGCTCTTGGTGGGACTTTTCGGTCAAAGGCACCTGTTTCGATATTAATATCTTCGTGAGCTATAGTATTTATGCTTCAGGTAAGTTATCTTCCTTAAACCTAAGATCGGGATTTACGCTGATTAGTATAAAGTCTACTCCGCTTTCGTCGATATCTATCTAGCTATTTATCCAGCCATTGTCCTCTTTCATCTTCAGATGTCCCTGAAGAAGAACCTTACTCCTGCAATTTCTCTAGGCATCAGTTCTCCGTGGAAGAAGTTTGCTCTTGCTATTGCCCTAGGCATCGGTGCTATGTAAATACTATCTATTGCCCTCCTGATACGTTCTTATCTTGTTCTCTATCTAACAGCTGTCCTAGTTCTAGTATTGTCGCTATCTACAAATCAACGAAAATGGCGGCCCTTGCATATCCTGACTATTCGTGTACGCCTACTATATCAACCCTTCTTCACTGCTCCTATTTATCGGACTAACGTCATATGCAGACAATATATATTTCCTGACAATCTTAACTATGTAAGTCACTTTCCTATTCCTTTTTGCGTTTATATCTGACCTGGGTTTGCAGAGTTGAGGGAAATACTATTCTTATCGCATCATCGATTCCCATCCTATGGCCGCTAGCGAAGCTGGTTCTGCGCCACAGGCCATTCAGCTCCAGAAACGACCCGAACCACGGTACAGACAACATGGCTGGGGTGGAACTGGCGTAATGCAAGTATAAGCCCAAACCTAAGCCCAAGGCCGACCTGGGCACTACGATTGATAATGGTGGCAAGATTGTGTTTTCCCATGTGGGCAAGTGTTATGTTCGTGGGCTGATGGATGCACGGCAGTGGGGGATGAGATTGAGAGGATTATATTGATGTGATTTTTTTCGATATTTCTCAAACCCAAAGCACAACGGGGAGTAAGAAGGTGCTAGGTGTATTTCAGCTCCTGAAATACTCAAGGGCTGACCTACGCAGCGTCCTTAGTAATTCAAGGTCGGTCAGCCCGCCTTGGGGAACTCACCGGGAGTTTGGAGGAGCCCGCAGATCTGACTTCCTGTCCAAATCTCTGTTCGTACCCATAGTGATCAGCAAAATCTTGAGGTTTCTTGTGCACGATCAGAGTGCTTTTCCTAGTGGAATGTCTTATGTCTGCAACTAGGCGATGCAGTATAGGAAACGCAAGTCTGGATGGATGGAACATGTAGCTGACCGAATTGACTTTCTCAAGAGAGCGATTCTGCCATTATTTTTGCAGATGGCCCCAACAGAGTTCCCTCAGGAAGGCTTCCCAATATGGCTTTTCCTGTCCATCTGCAGCGTGATCGGCAACGTGGTTGCCGTCCCTCCACACGGTCACCGTCGTTCCGCAGGCGATCCCATCGAAAAGACGTCGACCGGCATGGTTATAAGCCTCTTGGATGTGCCGGATAAGAGAGGGCTGTTGGAGCAGCAGGAGGTAGATCAGGCCTCGCAGGACGGCAGGACGGCTGTGGCATAGTTGAGTCGGGAGTTGGTGCCTTGATAGGATACGGAGTCGAACTGGTTTAGGGTAAGTCCTATCCTCCGTTGTATCTATCACGGTTAGGGGTCAGTAGGGAAAGTTAACATATATTGAACTGGGGTGAAAGTCACCCGTTCAGAGGGACCCCTGACCAGAGGGAGGGGCCATTTCATTTCATTTTTCGATGCGTTTTTGCGGAGCTTTCTCGGTGGGCATGTATTTAATCTCGGCAAGACCCCAATCCCCAGAGGAGGGGGGGGCAAGCGGCGCGCAAGCGTCTTCTTCTCTACTCAATCGATTCGTTTCTCTTTGACAGAAGCCCTGGGCGGAGGTCCAGCCTTATTGATCACTGGCTTGCCACCTGATGGTGCATCTGACGGAGATGCAGGTTCTTGGGTAGGCAATACACAAGAGTTGTGAGCTCCCTTTGAGTCTTTCAGAAACCTAATCTTGGTCTCGGCGTCTCGTATGCTAACAACAAAATGGTTATAGTGATGCAGTGATTTTTATATGGTAAAGAGTTCTAACAAAAGCCACATAGAACGTAAAACCTAGACGTAGCGGGATATCAACGCGAGATATATATGTAGGCTAAAGAAACGTTTTATAATAAACGAAGTCTAAACGGACAGGTAGAAAAGGACCAAAAGAAAACCCGTCCCGCCATGAATCCTTCCCTCGGTTGCGAGCTACCCGTCAGGTTACTTTAGCATAAGCGTTGTTGGACTTGATGCCCTAATAACGCCTTGACCTTATCCTCAACGACGGCACATTCGGATATTTTTGTAGGCGATTTCATTGACGGCACCGGTTTTTTTAACTGCCGCTTTTCAACAGTCTAGAAGCTTTCATCTCGTTTTACAAAAGCGCTCTAGATAGTTCAGCTGCAGGCCTTGTCCTCGCCCTCGTCCTCGCCCTTGCACTTCTCCTTGTCGCCCTCCTTCTTGCCAAACTTGTTCACCTTCTCATCAGCCCACAGCGGGCGGCGATCAAAGCCAAACTGCAGAATCTCGGGCCGCTGATAGTGCCCAGCCGCATCAATCCACACCTTCACCGCGCCCATCTGCGCAAAGTCGACCTCCCCCGCCACCAGCTTCTCCTCCCCGCCCGTGTGGGGCCCGGCCAGATAGGCGCAAAAGGGGTGCAGCACCGAACTCCACCCGCCGCCGGCCTTGACGAGGTCCTGCTCGCCCAGGTTCTCGCGCATCCAGTCCAGGCACGTGTCGTCGACGTAGTTGGAGGCGGTGATGACAAACACCTGGGCTGTGAGGGCATGGTTCTTCATGAGCCCCTCGATCTGCGAGTCGGCGACGGCCTCGAAGCCGGCCATGGTCGAGAGGGCGGGCCACGCACCGGCGTGGATGTGCTGGTTCTGGGCGATGAGCGCCTGGCGCGCGCCGTTCATGGTGTGCTCCCAGCAGGCGAGCCCGCCGAGGTTCCAGCCGAGGGAGAGCGGCCAGTTGCGGAGGGTGCTGCCGCCGCCCTGGGCCCAGACGAGGCGCTCGACGTAGGTGGGCTGGAGCTTGCGGTGGACCCCCAGGATGGTGCCGTCGCTGTCGATAATGACTTGGGAGTTAAAGAGCGTGTGGCCGCCGGCCATGCGCTCCGAGATGCCGAGGTTGATGGCAACTCCCGTGCGCCGGCAGGCGTCCTGGATGGCTGAGACGTCCTCGCCGTTAGGCTCTACGACGACGGACTCTTCGGCGTACTTGGCGAGTGCGCCGACCTGCTTGAGCGGAGCATAACATTCGATCCAGTACTTGAGGGGTAGGAGGTGTTAGCAAGGCGGTGGGGTTGGGGGGGAGCGGGGGTGGCCTGACGGACGACAGGCGGGTTGCAGAAAACGTACGGGATATCCGGGAACAAAGGTCTCGGGGAAGACGAGGAGCTTGATGTCCTCGGCTGCGGCCTGCTCGATGAGCCTGACAACTTTCTTGAGGGTCGCGGCCTTGTCCATAAAGACAGGGGCCGCGTGGGCCGCGGCGACCTTGAACTTGGTCTGCTTGCAAGCCGACATGGTTGGTTTGGTTTGGTCGGTCGTCTTCTTGGTGGAATCGGGTGATGATGATGAGCGAAGAGGGGGGGAGAAAAGAAAGGGCATCGGATTCATCAAGGTTGTGGAAAATGGTCCCCCGTGGTGAGTGTCCCGACTCGAACCCCCCTCGAGTCCCCGCATCTCGGTTCTTGGCCGCACGTTGGAGCCATTCAGCAACCGACCAGCAACCGACATGGTCAGGGGGCCAACCCGCAAGTCATTTGCTTCTCTCACCACCCCCCACCACGGGCCGGGGAGCTCCGTGCCGCCGCCCAGTGACACGACAGTATCAGAGCTCCCCTGCAATGCCGACCCCGGCAAGCGTCCCCGCGGGTTCGGTTCCGTCTCCACTCCTCCCGCGCAACTGGAGCCCGTTAACCCGGTACATACTGACTGCTGGCCGTGTTCGGTTAGCGTCTGGACCTGTGCCGCTTATCATTGCCCGAGCAGGGAAGAATCAGGGTTCTCGCTGCTTCTCGCTTAACCAGGGCCTGATGGTCGATCGCCTCCTGATGGGGTTTCGCCTTCATCTTCATTCTTCAGTCTCTGCTTCAGAAAATATTCATCATGGTGATATTTTCCGGCTCGCCGGCTCCAGCACGCGTGCTCTGTGTGTCGTGTGTTTGGTCTCCCCGGACTCCCCGGACCCCCTACTTCCTCCACCAAACATCGTCAGTCCTTCCTTGTCTCTCTCCTTGACCAGTCGTCACGTCACCATGGCCGACTTTTTCACGAACCCGCCGCCGGATCTGGACCTGTACGAATCCCGTACGGCATCGAACAATGCCATTGGCATCGTTCTCTTTATCCTCTCGGCCGTCTTCGTCGTCCTGAGAATCCTCACTCGCCTGCGATTCCAGCGCGCACCCATGGCGCTCGACGACCACCTGCTGCACTTGGGGTTGGTACTCAATGCCGGCAATCTAGCCTGTTGCATCGCCGGTGGCTTTTACGGCCTCGGCAAGCACATTTACATCTTGGATCCCGATGCAATGCGCCAAATCTCGATTGTGAGTCTTGCATCTCCGTACTGTGTGCACGGCGCCACGGCACCACGGCACATGAGCTGACAATACGCCACACGATGCTTAGATCACATTCGCATACGTCTTCATCTACGCCTGGAGCGTGTGCATCATCAAGCTGGCCATTCTCGCCCTGTACCGTCGCATTTTTGGCATGTCATGGCTGGGGTGGTTTTGCGTCGGCCTGACGATTGGCTATCTCATCACCAACCACGTCGTCCTCCCCCTCTACTGCAAGCCCCTGAGCTTCTACTGGAACCAGTGGTATGGCGGCGAGGGCATCGTCCAGGTGGACGAAGCCAAGGTTCGGCACTTCTACCCCACTGTCACGCTGTTTTCTCTAAACTAACGCGGGTTTCCCGTCTCTCTCTCTGACAGTTCTACCTCGGCATCGGCATCATCAACCTCTTCGGCGACATCTGCATCCTCTCGGTCCCCGTCCAGCGCGTCCTCAAGCTCCAACTGGGGCTGCCACAAAAGATTGCCGTCTGCTTCATGTTCCTGCTCGGCAGCTTCGTGTGCTTCGCCTCGCTGTACCGCATCGTCACCATTGTGCGCCTGACGCAGACAAAGGACATCTCGTGGGCCAAGAGCGACGTCTTCATCTGGTCCTCGGTCGAGCCCTCGGTCGGCATCATCTCGGCCTGCCTGCCCACGCTGCGCCCGCTGATGCTGTACGTCCTGCGCCGCGTCGGCATCGAGCCGAGCTCCATCGGCGGCGCCAAGGACTCGGCGGGCATCGACGCCAGCGCCTCCAATCCGCTCGAGACCATCTCCAAGAAGCGCACGCGCAAGATTCTGAAGCAGCGCGACATCCTGGATGAGACGCAGTTCACAGTGTTGGGGGACGAGGAGGAGGGCGGGGCCGGCTCGGGGGCGTTCAGTAAGAGCGCGGACCCGTCGGTGGTCGGGAGGAGCGACGACGAGATCTGCCTGACCAAGGTCGAGAGCCCGAGCAGGACCGACAACAGGGGGTTGCACTCAGATTGGAAGAGCAACCACTCGGATCGGACAATGGAAGAAGGGAGCCAAGCCAAGGGGTGGACGACGAAAGGGATGTAAAGGGGGAGTTGCTGGCAGAGGGGAGTTGCAGTGGGACCACATTGGGGACCATTCGGTCCATTCCTCTGCGCATTCGGTTCCCGGTTCCCGGTTCCCTACTCCGTACCGAGTAGGGGATACAAATATCGGTACTCCGTATCAGGGCCTCAACATGCCAACATGGTCTCTAAACCCTCCAAAACCTGGACGGGTGTGGCCTTGAATGCAATGCTAAACGACGCACCCTCCTCCTTGGTGGTGTGGTATGCATCCTGCATGGCTTTCTTGTCGGGGTTACACCGCTGAACATGCAACCATGGCCCGGACCCACGCCCTGAATGCCGGGCGCCCCCTCCCCCCCCACCCCCAACGGCCCTGCGTATTGCAAGCGCCAAGCTACCCTTCCCCCAAGTTCAACGCCAATCGCTGCCCCAACACAGCACACCTCACCCCACTTACACCCATCAACCCCAACACATCGATCGAGTCGCATGCCTTTCCCTCTGCGTTCGGGTGCCGCGGCCAACTCGTCAGGCCGCAGCCACCTCACACGCATTGCCAGGCACTTTAATTCTCATCTAGAATAGCTCAACAATCATGGACGAGGGCGAGAGTCTGATAAAAGGGCAGCAGCCTTCCACTGTCGCGCCTGACATCAACCCGGTATTTACCTAGAGTCTTACCAGAGAGGAAGGGCCACCCGCATCCGTCGGAAGTGTGAATGGCTGGTAGGGACCAAGTATCCCATATATATCCCTCGACCTGGCCCCTATTCCCCAAACGTTTCACAAAGGTGTCCTGCCCAGCAGCCACGACGCTGATTTGAACCAAAATCCGTGACATGACCCACCACCATACAAATTTGTTAGTAAACGGAGGTCGCCCACTTCTTTTGCAAAGCTAAGTTTATTTGCATGCCCAGTTTACATAACGTGAAGGTATTTGCAACAAGTTACGTTGCGGATGCCCCAGGAAACATAGGACATTGTGTGAAATGTGGCCACGGAAAAAAGAAAAACATACAACACCAGGGATTCGCTGGTCGTCACCGACCCAACTACTAGTCTGGCCGTCAAAAAGCTTATCTTTTTGGGGAGAAGGGGTTAAAAAAGAGGGGGTCCTAGGGTCCAAAAACGGGCGCCTCTTTTCCTTTGTTAGTGCTCTCCGTTTCAAGAAAACGGGAAGCTAGCTATACCGCAGAACCGTTTAGGCTTATACAGCAACTGTAGTACAGCGGCTAATCAAGCCATCGGGTATAGCCCCGCCGTTAGGTAGTAGGGGGAATAACAAGCCTATGTATTTCCTTTTATTCTGAATATTGCGGGGTTCATATTTCAGGGTCGTAACTACTGTAGGCACGCTACACTAGAGCATAGTTGAGGCTAATAATCCTACGTTAGGAGAAACCGTTCCTTAGTATAGCTCGTCAATATAGTATATACCTAGTATTTTTAAATAAATATAGCCGGCTATCCGCTATTTAGTACTCCTATACTATAGATTCGAAACTTATCTTTAAATATATTAATGCTCTTAGCTACTTCTTCGATCGTACTATCTACTAGGCGTAGTACTTAACCGACGTATATACTATCGTGTTCCTACCTAGGACCTACAACAAAAGAAGCGACAAGGATACTAAGCTCTAGAAGCACTAGCTCTACCTTGTTATACAATCTTCTAGGTTAAAGTAGTACCTTAGAGTTACCTTCTATAGTGCTATTTAGAACAACTAGAACCTAGTACTAGGAAAAAAAATATAGCGATAGAAAGACTTAGAGAACCTCTACTAATATATTGATTTTTAGTAGCTATATCTGCTAGATAATATAGTAACTAAAGTTATTATTATATAAGCCTATAATATATAGAGTATTAAGCTACTCTATAAGACGTAGCTAAACCCTAAGAGCGAATACTTATCTATCGTTAGTAACCTTTAGGCCTATATATAGGAAGACTCGTTCTAAGTATAGTATCCTACTTACGATTCTACTAGTAGTATACTAACTAGGGACCGCTCTAAGATTAAAATTAAGGAGGAAGAGGAGCTCTATAGGGGTGTCTATAAGGTATACCTCCTTATAGACGATACCTAATACATCTATAAGTAAGTAGAGCGCTCTTTTTATATTACTAAGGATAGCGATATACTAGAATAGGAGCTATATAACCTAGAGCTATTCTATAGTAGCAATGTTAGTATCGTTTAGCTAGCTACTACTATTACTTCTACTAATCCTTACTAAATAGCTATAGGGTTTAGCTAGGGGCGTTATTATAGTAGTTCCACTATTCTTCGAAGCCTTCTCCTCGAGTATTATCTAAACGGTATATTAGAAATAGTACTAAAGTTACAAAAACTTTATATTAATAGGTAGTAGCGACGCTAGGGCCTTTAGATTACTAAAGCGCTTACCTACCTTTATAAGTATAGAATTGCTTATATAGACCTTAAGCCTTCTAATATCGTTATTAGTGCTAATATAAACGTAGTACTTATCGATATTAGCGGTATTAGCAGCGTTATACGCTAGTAGCTCTCCCTAGAGATACTATAAAAGAAGGATCCAATGTCCTAGGGCTTCGAGATATATAAGTAAAACGATATCTAGGCTCTTAGACAAATGCTACTTACTATAGCTAAAGTGTCTAGTAACAAAGACAAGGAGTAACTACTAAAGAGCATTTCACTATCTACTATATAGACCCTACTACAGATTCCCTTAAACGAAGCTATCCGAAGCTTTTCGGAATACCTATCTTAAACCCTTTAGATATTATCCTAGTTAATGTTATATAAATTAAATCCTCTATTCGTTATCCCCCCTATAGAAGTAGTTAATTAGCAATATCGTTTAAGAATAGGGTACTAAGTTTAATTACCTAGACCTTCGTAGTAGCCTCTAGGCTACTTATTATATCCTTTCTCGTTATAGAATATACTAGTTATTACGGAGTCTTCGTTTTCGCTTTTGTACACTTTCCTATTTTCCTTAGCCTCGTTGTAAGGCCGCTTTAGCCTTTTCTAGTAATACCTATAGGTAAAGATACGAAGCCTAAAGTCGTATATATCAAAGTGTAAAGGATAGTTTTAGCTAAGTCTTATAGGCTATAGAGGCGGAAGTAGAAAAGAGAAATATATAGCCGAGTATATCTTAACGAAGGAAAATTCCAAGACTAGATTACTAATAGGCTAGGCTTTATACCTATATTAAATTCCTTAGCTACAAAGTAATAGACTAAAAGAGGGAGTAACCCTACCTATTTATATAACCGAAGTGTAATTAGCTATCCTATATACCCTTAATCCTTAGTATGTTATTTCTTTCGTTCGGGCCCCCCAGGGGGGCCAGCAGGGCCGTCCTTCAACGATTGACCACTTCTAGGCCTCAAGAGGCCTACAGACCACCTACTACGGGGTAGAGATACGGGGGAAGTCAGACCACTACCCCCAAGCCCTCGAGGTTGCCCTCAGGGGGCCCCCACCCCTTCAACCCCAACCAGAAGGCTGGAATTGGAAGATGATAGATAGGAAGAGGGTGAAGGCCGAGGCAGCCCTCATCCCCCAGAAACTGGGCCTACTAGACCCTGGCCCACAGGGCCTACAGGCCTTGGCCCAAACGAGAGAGGGCCTGGAAGGGGCGTTCCAGGCCCTGGTTCAGGAGCTACAGAGGATTGCAGAGGCTAGTACCCCCCGGAAGAAGCCAAACAGGGGGTTTGGCTCACCGTAGTAGTCCCTAGCTGTGGAAGAGGCTGTACAGGGGGCCCGGAGGGCTGAGAGAGAGTACCGAAGGACCCCGACAGCCCACTATAGGGGGGAACTAAGCCGGAGCCTTAGGGCACTAGCTAGTACCCTATCGGCCGAAAAGACAAGGACCTAGAGGGCTACCCTACAGGAAGCTACCCAGAAACAGGACCTACTATAGAACCTAGAACGTTAGGCCCGCTGTAAGAGCCACCAGCCCCCGGACCCCCCGAAGCTCCCGGCCTTCGAAGGCCCCGAAGGGGGATCTACCCTCTCAACCCACAAAGCAAAGGCTACAGCCCTAGCCAAAAGGTTCTTTCCCAGCCCACCAGCCGACCTTTCGGATATCCAGGACCCAGCCTTCCAAGGCCCTTAGCCCCCGAAGTTCGACCTCCAACAAGCCATAACCCCAGGGGATATCCGGGAGGCCCTCGCTAAGGCAGGGCCCTAGAAGGCCCCAGGGGAGGACCTAATCCCAACAGGCCTACTGAAGGCCTGTGGCGCTCCCCTATATAGGGTACTAGCTATATTGACGGCCGGGTGCTTAGAACTAGGCTAGTTCCCAGCCCAGTTCAAGCGGGCTAAAACAGTAGTCCTCTAGAAGCCTAGGAAGGCCCCGGCAGTCTACCGGACCCCCGGTAGCTACCGGCCTATAGCCCTCTTACCTACCCTAGGGAAGGTGATAGAGGCTATAGTAGTAAGGAGGATCACTAGGGCTATAGAGGCCTACAGGCTACTCCCAGTAGAACAGATAGGTAATAGGGAGTATAGGTCTACTGAACTAGCTATTCGGCTAGTAGTAGCCTAGATTCAGGAGGCCTATAGGCAAAGGGCAACGGCCTCCCTCCTCCAACTAGATATTTCGGGGGCCTTTAATACTATTAACTATACCCGGCTCCTAGCTACCTTACGGGAATAGGGGTTTCCAAGGTAGCTAGTAGTATAGGTTCAAACCTAGCTAACTAGCTAGGTTACTATCCTCCACTTCGATAGCAAGCCTACTGAAGCTATCCTAGTTACTACAGGGGTACCCCAGAGCTCCCCCCTCTCCCTAATCCTTTTTATCCTCTATATTACCTCCCTCTACTAACTACTGAAGGTCAAGCACCCCTATATTAGTATAGTGGGCTTCGTAGACGATACTAACCTTCTAGCCTTTAGCAAGACCCTTGAAACGAACGTAAGGTAACTAGAGAGGGCCTAGGAGACTTGCCTATAGTAGGCAAGTACCCGGGGGATAGCCTTTATAGCCGAAAAGTGCGAATTGATCTACTTTAACAAGGGGAGGTCCTAGTAGAAGGAGCTAGTTCAACTAGCCCTACCTACAGAGGGGGGTTTAGTTTAATCAAGCCTATAGCCTTAAGGAGGTTTCTAAGGGTATAGCTAGACTAGAAGCTATCCTAGAGGGCCTACCGAAATGTAGTTGAAAGGAAGCTAAAAACCTAGGAATTCGCTCTATCGAAGATAGTAGCTAAGATATAGGGACCGAGCCTTTCTAAGGCCTAGAAGGTCTATACTAAGTATATCCGTAGCGCTATAGCCTATAGGGCGTCCAGTTACTACACCCCTACCCCTATAGGGGCCTCAGGGCCCTAGGGGATAGTAAAAGGGCTCCAGAAGGCCCAGAACAGGAACCTACAGATAGTAGTAGGGGCCTACAAAGCTACCCCTATCCGTTACCTAAAAATAGAGACTTAGGTACTACCACTAGACCTATATCTTAACAAGAGGCTAGCTAACTTCGAGGCAAGGATACAGTCCCCTATACTATAGCCTAGGGATAGCCCGGAGGCCCCGAAGATACCCCCGTAACAGCTTATCTTAGAGGCTTGCAACAAGATCTATAGAAGGTTCAGAAAAGGGCCTAGAACTAGGGGCAGGAAGAGGCTAGCGGGGCTACAGGAGCCAACGGCCACTAAGAGGGCCACTATCGTAGTGGGCTAGTAGGCGTTGTAGAGGAGGGGTAGGAAGAGGCTAACTACTAAGGAAGTAGTAGAGCTAGCCTAGGAGGCCCAGTAGAAGCAAGGCTAGGAGAGCTAGTCAACTAGTTAGCTAGCTAGCCGGCTAGCTAACCAGGACCCCCTATCCCTCCTTTTTACTAATAGGGCCCTCAAGCGGCACAAGGGGCTTACGAAGGCCCAGAGCTCCCTACTAACCCAGGCTCGTACAGGGGTTATAGGCCTTAAGGACTTCCTTTTTAGGGCTAAGGTCCCAGGGGTCTATACCCCTAGTTGCGAGTACGGGGAAGGAAGGGAAACAGTTGAGCACTTAGTGGTTTAGTACCCTACAGTAGGCCCAAGGCCCTAGAGGTCC
Organism: Trichocladium uniseriatum; assembly: GCA_017139535.1. Taxonomy (NCBI): domain Eukaryota; kingdom Fungi; phylum Ascomycota; class Sordariomycetes; order Sordariales; family Chaetomiaceae; genus Trichocladium; species Trichocladium uniseriatum. Next base: position 477,588 of record WOUO01000021.1, on the reverse strand, counting down.
AGTGAGATTAGGTCACAACGGGACCTACAACTCGTTTTACAGAGGGTAGGCGCCCGGAGCGTACGTACTGCAAGGAAGGTTCTAGGCTAGCTGATGGACTCTGGCCGGCTACTGGAGTATAGGCTATCTAGACGGCTAGAGCTAGAAACAGGGGACGGCTAATAGGCCCTCGAAGGCTATAGGCCTTCTTTTCCTTTGTACCAGGTTGGAATCAGTCAGGAAGATCTAAGGGTAGACAGGGGTTTTTATCCGGCCTATAAGGTACGGTTTCCTTTGTATATAGCAGTAGAAGGACCGGCGCGCCCATAGGCATATCGGTGTAGGAACAATAATAATATATTAAGGAAGATAATTTTGCTAAAAGACGTACTTAGAGTTAGCTATAAAATGGGAGTATAACGCTAGTATTAAGGGACCTAGAACGCCTTAAGTTAGTCGATATAAAGGGAAGGAAGGTACTTAGTATAAAGGGTATATACTATCGAGTAAGCTACTAGTACTAATATAGAGAGCGTATAGCTACTAAGGGTCTTAATTGCTAGCTACTAGCTATAGACAATTCTAGAAGGCCTAAAATGTATAGTAGTTAATCGGAAAGGGCTTATAGTCTAATATATCCTTCTTCCAATAGAGTTCTAGAGAGTCGGTATACTTAAGGATTAGTCTCTAAAGGATCTCGTTAAGAGACTTAAAGGGTTAATCGAAAGTATTGGTAGTAATGCCTACTATTGTAATCTAGGTAATAAGATAGATTATCTAATATAGAACTATAAATACTATAAAGTATATACTTTAGGAAAATTAGTATCCTAAGATAATAGCTATACTAGCGAGAATAAGTAATCTATACCTAGAGGATATAGGACCTAACGTCTATACGCTAGGATCTACTATTTCACACTTTTTATAGAAGACTATAATATCTGTAGCTAGCGTCGTTCAATCCTAATTTTCCGGATCCTAGACAACTAGGAGGGAGATATACTTGAAGAGGAATTTCATTAACTCGCCTAGTCTGAATCTAAAACCTACAAGGAGTAATATCTAGTGGACTAAGACGTGGGCTTAAGGTCGACAAGGTATATCCTTAGACTATATCTAGAGCGTATTAAGGAGGAGTAGGAGGTCCTCGTTAGTTGTTATAGTCTTTACAAATATAAGCTCTATTTTATATATTAAGCTAAATTTTATTATAAGATCTTTATAAATCTACTATTGTTTATTAGCTTTAAGGCTCTCCTTAAGTCGAATACTATTGATTCTACTTACCCTACTAATATCTACTATTAGCCTATCTTACTAATCCCTATTATCCTACCTTAACTTCTAGAGTCTATAATTCTTAGGGTCTTCTCGCCTCTTTAACCTAAGGATTATATTATCTACTTCTATAACTAGGGTCTTCTAATAAAAGATAATAGTCTTTATAGTAGTAATCGTTTAGATAACCTTATACTCTTCTTCCCTAAGGATAGGGCAAGTTGTTTATAAACCTTCTATATAATTACAGAAGTACAACTAGATAATACTCTTTGCCTCTAGATTATCCTAGTAGAGATTTAGCTAGACCTAGTTAAAGCCCTACTTCTTATAGGTCTTAATAAATCTAAGCTTATCGTTAGTAAGCTTTAATAGATACTTTAAGATAATACTTATAGCTATATCGACTACTATATACGAATATACTTATCCTATCCCTTCTAGTATACCTCCTACCTATTGTTAATCTTATCCTCTAAAAGTAGCTTATTATCCTTGTCCGCTTTTCGTTGTTACTTATTATAGTCATATAAACCAGTAATAGGTTTATTGAGAATAATAGTACAGTATTTCCGAGATATCTAGGCTTAACGATGTAAGGGTCTTCTTTTTCTGTTTTTTTTTTTTTTTTTTTTAGTTGATAGGGCGGTCGGTTTAGGGATTTGCATCACAGTAAGCCAGTATACTACACTACGCCAGCCAGAGGAGGGAGACTCGGCTTTCTTTAGCTATAGCGTATAGCCTTGAGATATAGGAGGTACCCTGCGCCGCCGAGGGGACTAGCGAGATGGCTATGTTAACAATGGACGGTAAGGTTGAAGCCGTTTTGTAGCGTTTTGCCTTTTCCATAGATAAAATAGCCCTCATAGGTTTGTCTAGGGGAGAGCGGACGGGATCCCGAATTTTCCTGTAGGTATGGTCGTATGTGCTAGACCAGTCCGAATTTGCAAAATATATAATATTTGACTAGAGCAGAGTTGTGGGGGGCCAGGGCCGGGGATACTTGCATCTCGCTCATGGGCCGCTAGGGTGACACGGGCTTCGAGTTTTATGAAGCAAACGGAAGAGATAGGTACCGACCACAGTACGGATAGAGCGCCCACGAATACAATTTCCTTGCAAGACATACAAGTCGACCCTACGTCGTAAATCAAGAGCACAGTTGCACTGACGGCATAATCGGTAGAGTGATTGTACACTCGACTCGGGGAGGGTTAGAGGCGACGGGCTCCGGAGTCTTCATACTGTGACAGACGTCCAAACTTTTAAATCCGGGATTGGCTTGGGCCCGTGGGTTCCGTGGCATGTAACTCGTGCAATTTGCCTTCGCTGTCCCAACGGCCAACGGCACAGACAAGGCTTACAGCGACTGAGGCCAACCGCATGCCCCACCCGGCCACACTCTCGGCCAGAGGCATACAGGAGGCACACTTGCGGTCTTTCAAAGCGGGCTGGGGTATGTCCTCGTTTGCAGTCAGGCTCTGATCGGGAATGGCGGGCCCAACAATACGGAGATTAGGCACACCCTTGCGGGCTTTTCCCCTTCATCTTCTCTCTTCCCAAACTTCCTGCCCCCCTCCCTTTGTTACCCAAGATTATCTTTTAGGTCTCACGAGAGAGTTGATACTGAAATTTTCTTAATTCAGTTTGATATTTTAAGCTTTCCTTTGCAACCTGAGTCTGTCACACCTGGAATCTCGCCCTTTCGCTTTGAGACGCAACAACTCTCCTGGACTCACAGCAACCATTTCCTCATCCAACCCATCCAACTTCAAGATGGCTCCTCGAGGTCGAGGAGGCCGGCGCGGCTCTGGAAGCAATCGGGGACGGCCGTGGCGATCCGACCACCGAAACCAAAATCCCAGGCCAACGCGCCCTTGTCAGCACTTCGCACTCGGCCGATGCTCCTACGGAGCCAGCTGCAAATTCTCCCATGACGAGGCAGCTCTGCCACGCCAAGACAGCTCGTCTCTTGAAGCCGCGACAGAAGAGCTGCAGGTGAGGGAGAAGTACTTCGACTTCAAGCGACAGCTCCGAAACAACTACAGCTCTGTCTCCATGTCAAGCCCCCGCCAAGATTGTATCGACGTCTGGGCGCTGGCAACCGAGGTCGTCGCTACCAGCAGCCGGGAGACACAGAGTATTGCCAGAGACCTGGCAGACGACGAGATTGGCGGGCTTCTCATGGTTCAAAAGACCATCCGAGTCTGCGTCGCTGAGCGCGATGACAAGCATTGTCTTCACCTCGCTCGTATGTTTCTGCAGACAGTCACCCACAGTTCCTTACTTCGGTCCTTGTCCATCGACAGCTTTGTTGGCACCATTTATCGTGTCATTGGTGGCAGCAACGGAGACGGGGGGATTGCCTTCTTTGCCAACCTGACACGGCGTTTGTCAACGACGTCGGAATCCCCCAAGGCCTTGCTTGCCCTGCTCGTGTCAGCCCTGTATGAGCTGCTTCGCCGGGAACGCAAATGCCTGCTACATGACGATCTCCCCGCTCTTCTGGGTGCTCTTGAGGACAAGGTGGCGGCATTCGGAAGCCTGATCAAGGACACTGCTGCCACTACATCTGACCTCACTGCTACCGGCATACAGATCGACATGATGAAGAGGATGATGGACAACTCGCGTGGTCGCTTGCAGAATGAGGAACCGGACCAAAGCACCACCGCCAGAGATGCCAATACAATCCATTCCACTTTCCCCATGGACGTGGTGGTTCCTGGAGGCAAGCACGACAACGACTTTGCAGATGTCACCAAGGTCCAGATCTTCCCCACCCTCGGAGAAATCACGAGCGATGCCACCGAGTACCTGCCGACGACCGACTTCACTCAAGCTAGCTTCCTTGGTGACCCTGTTCAGCGGCATCTCGACACTGCCTTTCGATTGCTTCGCCACGACACGTTTGGACCCCTGAAAGATCTGGTCGGGACTGTCTTGTCCCAAGCCAATGCCTCCCACTCTGCGTCCTCCAGCCAGTTTACCAGCGGCAACATGAAAGCCCACAGCTACACCCGGGCCAACATCCAGCACATCTTTATCCAGCCCAAGTCCGGATTCGAGACCGTCCTGTCCTTTGCTCAACCGCCCCAACTGCGCAACCAGTCGGCATCCGACCGCCGGCGCTGGTGGCAAGAATCCTCGCGACTTGAACAAGGTGGCCTGGTGTGCTTCATCTCCACTGATGGCGAGGACAAGACGTTCTTGCTGTTTGTCGTTACCAGGAAGAGCACCGAGGAGGTCAAGGAGGAGCAGAACAAGAGCACACTGGTCTCCAACCACTCCAACCCTTCGATCACGGCAAAGCTGGCCTGCGAAACACAGCAGAATTTGGCGCTGCTCACCCGGATGTACGTCAAGAAACAACAGGGACTGTTGATCGACCTCCCGGGACTTATCCCTGAGACGTTTGTCCCGATTCTCGAGAACCTACAGCGCATGATGAGGGACGGGGACCTAGCTTTCCGACATTCCATCCTTCCCGCCACAGATCGCAGCAATGACCAAGCCGCCAAGGTTCCCCCACCCGCCTATGCACGTCGACCCGGGTTCCGATTTCGGCTTGATGCCATCACTCGGGATGGCTCTGCTAAGCTGAGCATTGACCCCGACGCCCCTTTCGACAGCATCGCCCCAGAGACTCTCGAAGCTGCTACGGGTCTCGACCGTGGTCAGTCCGAAGCGCTGATAGCCTCGCTGACACGGGAGTATGCCTTGATGCAAGGCCCGCCGGGTACGGGCAAGTCTCATGTTGGTGTGCAGTTGGTGAGAGTTCTGCTCGACCACAAAAAGCAAGCCGAGTTGGGTCCAATTCTCGTCATGTAAGTTGGCATTGATCACATTATCACATCAAACAGTAAGCTAATAGACCACCACACAGCTGCTACACCAACCACGCACTGGATCAGTTCCTGAAGCATCTCCTAGACGTCGGCATCGACAAGGTCATCCGAATCGGAGGCCAGAGCCGGGCCGAGGAGCTTGAGGGCAAGAACCTCCGAGTGGTGAGTAAGAATGTGGCCAAGACCAGCGTCGAGAATCGTATACTCGGTAAAAACTACAGCGAACTTGACACATGCTTGGAAACCGCGGGAAACCGGATGAAGCCCATCCATCAGACCCGCAAGGCCCGACTCAGCTGGGACCATTTGCGGCCCTTCCTAGAGCGGCACCACCCGAGGATCGCAACCCAGTTCAAGACTCAAGACGAGGATGGATTTACCCGGGTTGGTGAGAGTTTGATGGGGGTGTGGCTGGGGAAGAAGGAACCGAGCAACTGGAGGGCGGAACAGAGTCGGCAGCAGTACGACATGGCTGAGCTTGTCCTTCGAGCAGAACAAGATGTCAACTCTCTAACCCAGCAGGAGCGCTGGGCCCTAGCAGAGTCGTGGCTCTCCCGGTCGATCCAGAACCAAAGCGACCTCATCTTTGAGCTCCTCAATCAGGCCAAGGACCACAAGTCAAGGATCGACAGCGTCCACGCCGATGTCAGCCGCCGAACACTCTCACAGGCTGACGTTGTCGGCGTGACAACAACCGGACTAGCTCGCAACATCAAGATGCTTCGCCGGGTCGGGATCAAAGTCATCATCTGCGAAGAAGCCGCCGAAGTCATGGAACCACACATCATCTCAGCACTCATGCCTGGAGTCGAGCACTTCATCCAGATCGGCGACCACCGCCAACTCCGGCCCCAGATCCAAAACTACCTCCAATTCAGCCTCGAAACCCCAGCCGGACGCGCCTACCAACTCGACCGTAGCCAGTTCGAGCGCCGTGCCGTAGGCGAGCCCGGCCTGGCCCCTCTCCCCGTGGCCCAACTCAACGTCCAACGTCGCATGCGGCCTGAGATCTCGGCCCTCATCAGGAGCGTGTACCCGAATCTCAAAGACCACGAGAGCGTCCAGAACCTCCCGTCTGTCATCGGCATGCGTAACAACCTCTTCTGGCTGGACCACAACCACCCTGAGACATCCCGTGACGACGGCGTGCGCGTCAAGTCGCACAGCAACCCCTGGGAGGTGTCGATGGCGGCCGCCCTGGTGCGGCATCTGGTCCGGCAGGGGGAGTACACGGACACGGATATCGCACTGTTGACGCCATACACGGGACAGCTGCAGAAGCTACGGGCTGCGTTAAGCAAAGACTTTGAGGTGTTCCTTAGTGACCGGGACCGCGAGGCGCTGGAGATGGATGGATTTGAGGCCAGTTCCGAAGAAAACAACGACCCGGAGCAAGTCGGTGGCGGTCGAAAACCCATCCAAAAGAAACAGCTCCTCCACACCATCCGCCTCGCCACCGTCGACAACTTCCAAGGCGAAGAAGCCAAAGTCATCGTCGTCTCCCTCGTCCGCAGCAACACCGCCTGCAAAGTCGGCTTCCTCCGCACCGAGAACCGCATCAACGTCCTCCTCAGCCGCGCCCAGCACGGCATGTACCTCATCGGCAACGCCAACACCTACCTCAACGTCCGCATGTGGGCTGACGTTCACCAGCAGCTGTCTGATATAGATGCTGCGGGCCAGGCGATTGCTCTTTGCTGTCCGCGACACCCGGACACGTCTATTCACTGCTCTGAGCCAGACGACTTTGCCAAGAGCAGCCCTGAGGGAGGGTGTACCCTCATCTGTGACCAGCGGCTTGAGCCGTGCGGACACCGCTGCCCGGCGCCGTGTCACTCGCAGCGTCTTCACGATGCGTTTGCGTGCCTGCAGCCCTGCCCGCGGTTCCGGTCAACTTGTCAACACCCTTGCCCGAGGCTGTGTGGCGAGCAGTGTGGGCCGTGCAATGTCAGGGTCAATGGAGTGCAGTTGCCGTGCGGGCATGTTCAGGACAAGGTGGCGTGTCACAAGACGTTGGATTTGGAGTCGATTCGGTGTGGGGAGATGGTGGAGAAGGAGGTGCCGGGGTGTGGGCATACGGTGACTGTTGCGTGTCATAAGGATGTTAAGGCGAAGTTGTTTTCTTGTCCGGTCGAGTGTGATGGGTTGCTGGGGTGTGGACATCGGTGTCCTGGGTCGTGTGGGCGGTGTAGGACGCAGGGTGAGGATGGGGGTGCTATTCTCAGACATCAGACGTGTGATAAACCCTGCCGTCGGCCGTACGGGACATGCAATCATGCTTGTTCCAAGAAGTGCCATGATGGGGAGGCATGCGGGACTTGTACGAAGCAGTGCGAGGTAGGTGGCCCCATCCCCCATTCTGATCCCGTTTACTGACGACGGTTTCAGGTGCAATGCCCGCATTCTCGGTGCCGCCAGCCATGTCAGAAACCCTGTACTCCATGCATCGAAAAGTGCACATGGTCTTGTGAGCACCAAGGCTCCTGCTCGCTACCCTGCGCAGCGCCTTGCAACCGGCTGCCCTGCAACAAACGCTGCACGCAAGAGCTCAAGTGCGGCCACCAGTGCCCAAGTTTCTGCGGGGAAGAGTGTCCGGAGGATTTGTGCCAGGTGTGCTGCACCGGCACCCGCAAGGAGGCGAGGGTGGATTTGATGGAGTTCAAGTCGTATGCCGAGATTGATCTCGACGAGACTCCCATCGCAGTGCTCGGATGTGGGCACTTCTTCACAGGCGAGACGTTGGATGGTATGGTTGGGATGAGCAAGGTCTACACCCTCGACAGGCTTGGGAACTTCAACGGCCTGCAAGACCTCTCAGGAGAGATGTCGGCAATCCCAACGTGCCCAGATTGCAGAGTCCCAATCCGCCAGTTTGCAACTCGAAGGTACAACCGCGTTGTCAATAAGGCTGTCTTGGACGAAACTTCGAAGCGGTTCCTGGTTGGGGGCCGTCAGCGACTGGATGAGCTTGAGAAGAAGATTACGATGGCTGAGAACGAGCTCTCCGGGGCAAGGGACTCTGCCTCTACCTACTTGGTGCAAGGCCGATACAAGCTTGCCCATGCCGAAAGGCTAGTGAAGGAGGCAGGCCAGCTCCGACAAGACATGGACACTGAGCACCAGCCCACCAAGAAGCTCTTCGACGCCGTCATGACCTTTCAACGTATCGAACGTGAGGCCGCCTCCTCTTTGGACCAGCAACTGGAAGCCCTCAATATCTCCCAGGAAACCGCTCCCCCGCCGCCCCAGCCGGTCTACGACCAACAAATCACACTCGGCGCCCACCGCCTGCAGCTGCGCATAGAAGAAGCCATGCTCCGCGACATTTTCTCACACCTCTCTAAATCACCCCGAGAATCCATCTCCAAGGAACAACCGTCCAAACTCTCCGCCCGCTTCCTCACCAAATCACTCACCCTTATCACCGCCTTCACTGCAGCCAACCTCCCCCGCCTGACAATCCCCACAATCCTCGCCTACGCCCGCATCGCCCAGCTTGACACCTGGTACCAGCGCACCAAGACCACCACCACCACTACTGACACTGATACTGCTACTAACCCTGCCACAAAAAAGAAGGCCACCAAAAACAAATCCAACCTCGAAAAAGCCCGTGAACTCCTGCCCACCGCACTGGCACTTTGCGACTCGCTCCCAGCAGAAACAGCCCTACGAGACGAAGTCAAGGAAACAATGCGCTTGTTCGAGGGCCCACGGTATGAGAGTGTGACACCAGAGGAGATTGCTACAATCAAGGCAGCCATGGTGAGCGGAAGGGGAGGGATTGCCACGCACGCGGGGCATTGGTATACCTGTCGGAATGGGCATCCGGTAAGTTTTTCTTTTCCATTAATAAAACGTTTAGTGGGTGGTGGTAGTTATGTGGTTGCTAGAGGGAGATTCTATGGGGAGTAATATGGTTGGCTAACGTTGGATTGGTGGTAGTTTGCGATTGGGGAGTGTGGCATGCCGATGGAGCAGGCGAGGTGTCCCGAGTGTGGCGCGGCGATTGGGGGGCAGAATCATGTCTTGTTGGAAGGGAATGAAAGGGATGTGGGGATGGAGCGGGCTTAAGGGCGGTGTGGAAGAGGTAGATGTGGGATGTGGCCTGGACCGGCGGTGAAGGATCCGGCATTCTTCGTATGAGAGAGAGTTTGTGTACGGTACGAGCATTTGATATTCGGAATCACATCTTCTTATGGGTACCAGTAGTCGGTACAGAATCATTCATAGCAGGTGTCGGTGTTGACATGTGTTTGTTGTGTTCAAGAGGCTGAATCAACCCCGACCCGAGCAATAGAAAAAGGGGTTGGCTGGGGGAAAGGTAACATGGAGATCGGTATGAGCCCATGGGGTCCCTGTGTTGTCTGGAGATTAAAAAGCTCTGGCAAGATACAACATACAATAGCAAGGAAAAGGAAATAACGCAGAATAGTAAAGAAAGACGCCGTTGTTTAGCTGGACTCGACTGAAGTGTTCCGGATGAGGCGCCATTGTAGGCCACTTTGACTTTCGTAACATCGATTAGTGATAAACTATGTATGTAAGCCCAATATGCTGAAAAGCCTGAACAGCCGGAAAGGACTGAGTGAAGCAACTAATCCTTGCCTCTCACATGACTACCTAGACCCCCTCATGACCGGGCGGCCCTTAGACAACCACAAACCTGCCCCTGGTCGTGTTCAATCTCAATGTCCATTCCTCCCCTCCTTTTCGTTCTTCATTTTTTCCACAGCACTCCTCTTCATCCACACCTCGCCAATCGGACACCCCTCGCGTTCCACACACACCCAGTCTCCAATACCATGCTCCCTTGAAGCCGTACGCACACCTCTTCCACCCCCGCCGATGATCAAATTCCCTGGCCGGTACTTCTCATCAACCTGCATCCGTCGGATCACGCTGCCATGGATACGCGCGTTTTCCGGAATATCGCGCACTTCGCCGCAAGGGAGAGGCCACCGGATGGGCTTCCATGAGCCATCCTCCTTCAGGTCCATACGGCGGAAGGGCAGGTACCTGCGAATGCGTTAGCCGTAAGCCACAAATATAATATCTGTTTGCGGCCAACTTACTCCATAACCTTCCATGCCACCACCGACGACCAACTCAAGCCCCCGCCAAACTCAAGCGAGTCGTGAATCAGCGCCGAATGTGCCTTGTGCATCATGTCCTGGAACGTGACCGGTACGTCACTCGAGCTGCTCGAGCTAGACGAAGATTCCGTACTGTCTGACGTCGTCCCATTCGACCCATTTGCAGCTCCCCTGCTACCCCTAAAACTCGCCTGCTGAAACAGCTTCGGCGTGCTCGTACTCGGGCTGCGAACCATAATATTCGGAATCGGAGGGTGCTCAACAGGCCCATTATCCGCGTCTCGTGCATCTGTATCATTCTGAGCCGCCGCCGCATGATTCCCATTCCAGCCTGCGGCCATACACGCCTGCTCATCCTCCACACACCCCATCTCCCTCAACTTATCCTTATCAAAATGCAACCCCGCCTTCATCGCCTCGTGCACCATCCACGCCAGGGGGACGTGGCTCGCCGACTTGGAATCCGGTAACATCTCCCACCCACCACCGATATCCGCGTGGCCGCCCGCAAACCAGACTTCGTCAATGTCCTGGTCGTTCTCGTCCTCGGACTCGGCGAGCGAGGACTCGACGTCTTCGTCGTGCGGGTGAGGGAGGACCGAGATCTCGGACTTGTCGTCGGCGTCGGGGTGCAGGCTTGCTTGGTCTCTGTCTTTGTCGCGGGCGGAACCGTTGGTCATGGTCGTGCGGCGGGAGCGAGTGGAGTGGGAGCGCTGGCGGTATGGGTGGGGTTCGTCGGGGACTTCGAGGGCTGCGCGGCGGCCGCGGCTCTCTGGGCGGTTTCGGGGGTGGGAGAGGCTGCCGCGCCGGCGGTATTTTTCGTGGACGTCGTGGAGTTTGTCTCGGGTGGGGGTGTGGTCTTTGCCTTGCTTGTTTCTGCCGCTTTGGTAGATGAGGTCCTGGCGGAACTTGGCGCGGCGTTCGTCGATGCTGACGGCATGACGAATTACTTTGGCAGAGGTGCGCGCCGTGTAGGGGAACTTGCTGCGCTCCATCCAAGCTGCTTCGAATTGGGGCACGCTGTTGACCGTGTCGAATAGCCCCAGGAAGCGGATGCGGCGGACGGGTCGCGAGAAGGTCTCGCGGAACCCCTTCAGGAAGGTGTACATCTCACGCTTGCGTTTGATCCCCTCGGGCGACTTGTTGCCCTGACGGCTCTGCCAGTTGGAGAAGGCCTTCCATGCGAAACCGACCATCTCCTCGTTGCCGTGGGATAGGAGGCCGACGTAGTCGAGCATCTCGGCCAGGAAGCGCGCGATGTACGCGCCGCGTGAGAAGCCAAAGATGTATATCTCATCGCCGGGGTTGTAGAAGCGCATGAGGAAGCGATACCCACCGACAACGTGTTGGTCGAATGAGGACCCGATGGCTGAATCCTTGGACTTTTGGTACCATGACTTGAACCGCGCGACTGTGCTGGTGCGACTGAGATCGTTGGACACGACATATGTGCCGATGCCGGCTTATCAAGTCAGTTTCGAATCTAGCGGCGATATGGTTCAATACTCACGCTGGTAGTAGTGGTCTGGCTCATCGTCAGTATGTTGGAGATTGTAAGAAAGGGAAGGAAGGCTTACACTGATCACTAGCTGTCCTGTCTAGCATGCGAAAGATCTTCAAGATGTTGCTGTCGCTATCATCGCCATGGAACTTATTTCCCGTCCCGTCAAAGCATAGCACGATTTTCCGAGTTCTCCGGTGAAGAGCGTGGAGATGCCGGTCTGGGCCCATTGGTGTTGCTGGGCGAGATGGAAGATGGGTTGACAAGAAATCGTCGTGATTTTCAACGCGTGAGTCAATTCCTGGATTTGGAGCACGCATGTGGCTCTCATGCCCGGCCGGTGTCAAGTGGGATTTATCCATTGTTTACCCTCGGCTTGACCTCGTCCTTCCTTCCTGCTGGTGTGATGTTCGGGGTAACACAAATTGTCTCAGGGTGTCCGAGGTCAACACCACGGAACATTCGCGAAATTGCTGCACACCACCCCGCGGAGTCGGGCTCACGATTGGCATGCGCTTTATCGTGTTCGCCGGTAGGACCAATGGGTATTCATCTGCAGGACCCCGTCATTACGACCCCGAACTCCCGAGTCGGGATTCGCCCAGCCACTGGCGGCTTACTTGTTCTTCTCGGCCAATGCCGATCCCCTCCGGATACAAAATGTTCCCACCGCCTAATCACAAAGTCCCTCCTCTCTCTCGGAGCTCATGAACAGGATTGTCCGTGATAAGCTGTCGGTTATCGGCTCTGAGGTGATTGGCCTCGACTCACCGACCAACCGTCGTCTTGTTCACGGTGCATAGCCGAAGGCCGTCTCCTCCTCAACCATGTCTTCAGCTGCTTTGCGGTCTGCAGGAAGACCGAATACGGAGCCGACGTTCCACTGGCCAGCGGTAAGAGCGGCTTTTTGTGCGAGCATGGCGCCCCCTGATTGGTCTCGATTCAGCCTCTTGCACTCCCGGACCATTTGATCGACGCTAGCTTCCGGCCCGTACCCTTTGCGGCCACCCTTGGCCTTGGCCTTGGGCCGGGATTCTTGACAACAAGACGTCGATCATTGGTCTGCTGGAGAACTCGGACTGGCTGAGCACCATTCAGCTCGCCCCTTTTCAGCCATGGCCCCACCGATCAACAGCACAGTCTGCCGAATCCCTTGCCATTGGCGATCAGTGCATGCATGCTGCGCTGCTTCGATCTTTTCAAGCCTCGACCCTTTTTCTTGGGCGCCGTGATTGGGCGTACCATTTCATCAAACCCAAAGAATGGACCTCTCTCCCGCCGCTGAGGGTATCATCGAGCATCTCAGCTCTCTTGGCATGGTCCACGGCAGCTTTCAATGCATATCAATTTCCTTATTGTTTACGTATTCTAGCTCTGTTTGGAGGATGAATGACAGATCACCATCACTTCGTCATGCTTAGCGCAGTTCCGACTTCCCCAACCAGGACAATGGACCGCGGGGACCACCAGGAGGAGGTCGTGTGAGACATCTCCACTGGTCCGTGGTGTCTTGGATCATCGCATGCAGGCTTCAGGGCTGCAGGGTGGTTGGGGCCCATTGGGCCGACCATACGCGATGCGGACTCGGCGCGCCACTGTTGTCATACCCATACCACACGAGAGCTCCATGATTATGAATGAAGCTCCTCCGAACCGCCGACGCGCTTGTCGCACTCTCCCGCCTGTTCCTTCATCTGTGGTGTCCGACTTTTCTTGTACTGGGGACCATCTCTGTCTCCTGTTGCACCCGAGCAGTCCTTCCCCCTCAACCATCCACAGCACCTCACAATGTCACCTCCACATCAAAACGGGGAGAAGCACACAAATGGCACTACGAGTGCCTACGCCGTCAATGGGTCAAGCCATGGCAGCTCAACGACTTCAATCGACGTGGGCGAGAAGCTCGCCAGCAAGGCAAAGCCAAAACCCTCGCTCCTCAAGCTCAGCCAGACAAAACCCAACAAGCAGGGTGTCGCCAACGCCTTGGAACGATATGGCCAGGTAATTCAGGCGTCGGTCCAGCCCTTGCCAAACCAATGCGGCGCGGGCACTTTCAGCGAGGACAAGAAATGGGGCAAGCTTCGGGATGATATCAAGGCAATGCGGTCCGCTGGTATGCCATGAGAGATGCATTGCAGAGAGGAAAACTGGTGCTGATGAGTGTGCAGATTTCAAGACCCTGCGCAAGGTGATCATGGGCAAGATCAAGGGCGAGAAGATCAAGGACGACAAGACCATGCTCATGGAGCAGGTCATCCAGCTCGTGTCCAACCTCCCCAGCAGGTCCAAGCTGCGGACCGAGCTGACGAACACGTTCCTGAGCGAGCTGTGGTACACCCTGGAGCACCCGCCTTCGCTGTATGTTGGGGACAAGTACCAGTATCGCCAGGCGGATGGGTCATATAACGTGGGTTTTCTCATGCAGTGGGAGGATCACCGTTCAGGGGCTAATTCTTTCGCAGAACATCATGTTCCCACAGCTGGGAGCGGCTGGTACCTCATATGCGCGGTCTGTCGCCGCAGACGTTCTGCGGCCGGGAGCGCTGCCGGATCCCAATCTCATCTACGACTCTGTGATGAAGCGGACTGAGTACAAGAAGCACCCGAACAATGTCTCGAGTGTACTGTGGTACTGGGCCAGCATCATTATTCACGGTGGGTTCTGATCTTACGGATGCAGAGAAAAGAGTTCGCTGACAACGGCAGATCTGTTCTGGACGGACCACCGCGACATGACCAAGTCCAAGACCTCCTCCTACCTTGACCTTTCGCCCCTGTACGGCAGCAACCAGGCCATGCAGGACACGATCCGGACCTTCAAGGACGGCAAGCTCAAGCCCGACTGCTTCGCCGACAAGCGCCTGCTGGGTATGCCTCCTGGTATTGGTGTCCTGCTGATCATGTTCAACCGCGTCCACAACTACGTTTGTGACAACCTCAAGGCCGTCAACGAGGATGGAAAGTTCACAGCACCGTCTCCGGCCCTGGAGGGGGAGAGGGCTGCGGCGGCGTGGAAGAAGTACGACAACGACCTGTTCCAGACTGCGCGCCTGATTACCTCGGGTCTGTACATCAACATCACGCTGCTCGACTACGTGCGCAACATTGTCAACGTAAGCATCTTTCCTCTTTACGAGCCATATAACCACTGACTCGGACAGCTCAACCGCGTGGACACCACTTGGACGCTCGACCCTCGCCAGGAAACCGGCATCGACGCAGGCACCAAGGAGGGAGCCGAGCGCGGCACCGGCAACGTCGTGTCTGCCGAGTTCAACCTCTGCTACCGCTGGCACAGCTGCATCTCGGAGCGCGACGACAAGTGGATCGAGGAGTTCTACTACGAGCTGTTCAACAAGACCGGCGACGAGGTCACCGTCCAGGATCTTATCATGGGCTTTGGCAAGTTTGACGGCATGCTCCCCGAGGATCCGCTTCAGCGGCCGTTCAACAAGTTCCAGAGGGGGCCGAACGGCAAGTTCAGCGATGACGATCTCGTTGAGTGCATCACTTCTGGCGTTGAGGACTGTGCTGGTTCTTTTGGTGCACGCAACGTCCCCAAGTCGATGCGCGCTATCGAAATCCTGGGTATTATCCAGGGCCGCAAGTGGAATGTTGCGGGCCTGAACGAGTTCCGCAGGCACTTTGGCCTCAAGCCGTACGAGTCGTTCGAGGACATCAACTCGGACCCTGGCGTCTCTGATGCCCTTCGCCGGCTGTATGACCATCCGGACTTTGTCGAGCTGTATCCCGGCCTGGTTGCCGAGGAGCACAAGGAGCCCATGGTTCCGGGTGTGGGCATTGCCCCGACCTACACCATCTCGAGAGTCGTTCTGTCAGATGCCGTCTGCCTTGTCAGGGGTGACAGACATTACACGACCGACTACACGCCGCGCAACCTCACCAACTGGGGCTACAACGACGTGCAGTATGATCTGAATGTCAACCACGGCTGTGTCTTCTACAAGCTGTTCATCCGAGCCTTCCCCAACCACTTCAAGTACAACTCGGTGTATGCGCACTACCCCATGGTGGTCCCCTCGGAGACGGAGAAGATCCTGAAGGACCTCAAGCGCGACCATCTGTTTGACTTTAGCCGCCCGACCCGGCTTGCTCAGGATGCCGAGGTTGACTCGTCCGAGGCCGCCACGCGGGTTTTGGAGGCTGAGGGCAAGTTCCACGCCGCGTGGCACGCGGGTCTTGCGCCACTTGCCGGTCAGGGCAAGGCCAAGCTCGGAGGCGATGCAGTTGTGCATGACAGGTACCGCCGGGAAGTCAGCCACCCGTTGGCGACTACCGATGTCGTCTCCCAAGTTAAGACCTTCTACAAGAAGGTCACCGAGCAGCTGCTGAGCGATAAGAGCTACAACCTCGCCGACAACAGGATGGCCGATCTTGTCCGGGATGTGGCCAACATTGCGCCCACCCACTTCGTATCGGCCGTCTTTGGGCTTCCCCTGCAGACCAAGGAGAACCGCAAGGGCATCTACACCGAGCACGAGCTCTATGCCGTCCTGTCCACTATTGCAGCTGCCACCTTTGCCAAGCTCGACCCTGTCAAGAAGTTCCCTGTAGTCGGGGCAGCCAAGACGGTGTCGGCCCAGCTGAGCGCGGCGATTGAGCGCTCGGTCAAGAGCCCCAAGGCAAAGAAGAACGAGCCGCTGAGCACGTATGGTGCCAACCTGATCAAGGGCTTGTCCACGGTCGGCTTGAGCGCCCACGATATCACCTGGGCCCACGTCATCGCGCCCGCCGCCGGCGTTGTGGCATATCAAGCCAAGATTGTTAGTCTCCTTTTTGCTTGACAGCCACTACCACATACTAACATGCCACAGTTCACCGAAGCAGTCGACTTCTACCTCTCTCCGCAAGGCGCCTCTCACCTTGGAGAAATCCACGCCCTCGCAACTCAACCCTCCTCACCGGAAACCGACTCGCTCCTGCTCGGCTACGCCCTCGAAGGCGTCCGCCTCTCCGCATCGACCCACATCCACTTCCACGCCACCGCAGCCGACACCGAGACGCAAATCCAACCCGGCACACCCGTCTCCATCAACCTCGTAAGCCTATCCCCCACCTCTCCTCCACTTCCCTCCACAACTAACAAAACCAGTCAACCCTCGCCAACAACCCCACCACCTTCCCCTCCCCCAGCACCCTCAACCCCCGCCGTCCCCTGCAATCCTACACCTCCCTCCTCCTCGCCACCCCCAACTTCTCCCTCCTCAGCCGCGAGGTCGGCGAGGCCGCGCTGACCGAGATGTTCCGCGCCGTTTTCTCCCGCTCCAACCTGCGCCGCGCGCCGGGCCCACAGGGCCAGTTGAAGAAAGTTGTTGTCGAGGGCGAGCATAGCAACGGAAACGGGGAGGTGCAGTACCTGCGGGAGGACTGGGGCGCGTTTACGCCGTGGCCGGTGACGATGAAGGTTTGTTGGGATGAGTCGAAGTGAAGGCTGGGGAACTGGGAAGGGGTGGTTTGGTGGAGGATGTGAGGTTCAAGTTGGGGGGTGGGGGGTAGTGTGTAAGAGCGTAGGTGGCGATGGAAAAGGGGTTGAAGAGTGTGTTTGATACCAGGTTGATAATTCCCTCTGATCTTTGCTATTATGCAGAATGCAGTAATCTAATCATATTTTCCTATTATCTTGGGTGCCTTTCGATGTTGGATTTCCTGCGTGTTCAATTGAAAACTTGGTTCAAGTTCCTTCAAATTGTGGGCTAATGCCATTCATTCAGTGAAAGTCCGTCGGGCGACATTTATTTACCGGTTTCGAATCAGAAACCTACTTATTTTCGTCCAAGCTGACTTATGGCCAGTCTCGCTTTCCAATGTGGCAGAGAGTTGTTGCTTTCAAAGGCAGCGCAAAAAAAGCTACCGCTTCACAAATGCAAAAGTTCAGGTCGTGCCCGGAATCGAACCGGGGTTGCCGGAATTTCTGGGTAATCAGAATCCGGAGTGATAACCGCTACACTACACAACCGTGTGTTTTGGTTGGGTGGCGGCGTCAGTATGAGCCCCTTTGAGTGGGGCAGAGGTCAACCGCAAGTTTACCCCTTTTGCAGCACGCACTCCATGGTAAATAAGAATTGCCTTGGAAACTGGCGTCAACTTGAATGTTTAGATATCTCCGCGGAACGTGCATCGACTTCCCTGTTGGTCGATCTCGAGGAAAATGCCATGGCACTCCCACCTGAAATCCCTGAAATCCTCAGCCAGGGGCATATGACCGCGCCAAGACGTCATACATCCGGATTCGGGTCCCGGATCTGCACGCTTGAAGTACCGAAGCCATCTGTATATATCGCATCCTGCTGTGACAGCACTCTTTACTCGACAACTTGGATCTTCGTTCTTCTCGAGCTGTATTATGTCAATCTTTCAACATGTCTTCAACCGTGTCTCAACGCATCCCCTGGGAAGTGAACATCACCGACCATCCGGGGTCGACCCAGCAGGAGATACGGGATGAGCCAGAATGGATCAAGCTGCAGGCTCACTCGATCGGGTTCAAGAACCACGAGGGCCGCCGTCCAGGCATCATTGACACCGGCCGCGACCGCGAAAAGGAGATTGAAGCCGCCCAACGTCTGCGCGAAGAGCTCAGTCAGAAGGTTTCCACAGGCGGCTTGGTCAATTTCCGCGATCTTATCGAGCACCAAACCGATTTTCACCTACGTCATCCAGAAAACCGTTCGATTGGCTGGCGATATGTGCTGGAATCGACGGAAGACTGGGTGAAGAATCAGCAAAAATGGCCGGCCAATCTGCACAAGTGGGAACAGGAGAAGAAGGCGGCGGAAAAGAAGAAGCGAGAGAAAGGGGAGAAGGGGGCCGACAGTCAGGGACAAGAAAAGGAGCAGGATGATGATTCATCTAAAGAGGAGGGCGAGAAACCCGAGATGAGCGCTCAGGAACGTGCCTTGCTCGAGACTCTTCAGCGAGAAGCACGGTATACCGCCGAACTGAAGCAAAATGACGGCAAAAGGAAATCCCCGCAAACACACAACCGCTCGTCCGTCACCATCGACGAACAAGACCAATTCACTCCTGACAACTGGCTGCCACGCTACCCCGGCCTCATCCGGCTCACGGGAAAGCACCCCATGAACGCCGAACCCTCGCTCACCCAGCTTTTTGAAGCCGGCCTGATCACTCCCAACGAGTTGCACTATATCCGAAACCACGGCTCGGTCCCCTGCCTGCTCTGGGAATTCCACCGTCTCGACATCGAATACAACGACAACACCCTCTCCCTAACCATGGACCAGCTCAAAAACGACTATCTTGACTCCGTCATCAACATCCCCATCACCATAGCCTGTGACGGCAACCGCCGCAAAGAACTCAACCTCCTCCTCAAAACCAAAGGCGCCAACAACGCCGCCGCGTCCGTCGGATGTGCCTACTGGAAAGGCCCCCTCCTCCGCACCGTCCTCTTATCCGCCGGCATCCCCGCCACCATGCCCCCCGGCAAACGCTACTGGGTCAACTTTGCCGGCGCCGACAATCCCAGCGAAGGCACCTACGAGACCTCCCTCCCCTTTGACTACGTCATGTCGCCGACCAACGACGTCCTCCTCGCCATGTACATGAACGACCTCCCGCTCCCGCCGGACCATGGCTACCCCGTGCGGTTGATGGTACCAGGGTATATCGGCGGGCGATGTATCAAGTGGCTGCGGCGGATATGGGTCAGTGACCACGAGAACCAGAGCTACTACCACATCTGGGATAATCGGGTGCTGCCGTCCTTTGTGAAGACGAAGGATGGTGAGGTGGCCAAGGCGCTGTTCGAAAATCCGAGTACGATATGCAACGAGCAGGTGTTGAACTCGGTCATTTGTCGGCCGGCACAGGGGGAGAAGGTGGCGTTGAGCGATGTCAAGGCCGGGAAGATGTACCGGATTCAGGGGCTCGCGTACAACGGGGCCGGGCATGAGGTGCAGCAGGTGGAGGTGTCGATTGATGGTGGAGAAACGTGGCTCTTTGCGAGTCGGCGGTTTCCCGAGTTTCCGATCAGGCATGGGAACAAGTTTTGGACGTGGGTGTTCTGGGATGTGGATGTTGAGCTGGCTGAGTTGGTGCGGGCGCCGAGTGTGACGGTGAGGTGCACGGACGCGGGAAAGAACACGCAGCCCAGAGAGCTCAGGTGGAATGTGCTCGGTATGATGAATAACTCGTGGTATATCGTGAAGGCCGAGTCGATCAAGGGCGAAGAGGATGGGACTCCGGCTGTGCTCTTTCGACACCCCACCGAGGCAGCGTCGCACACTGGAGGGTGGATGAAGCCGTCACAGGAGCTCTTACTTGCACAGGCCAAGCAGGAGGCCGGCACACCTCAGAAGCAGTTTACCCGCGAGGAGATTGAGAAGCACGACAAGGAAGGCGATTGCTGGATTGTGGTGGACAACAAGGTTTACGATGTGACCAGCGTGCTGGCCTGGCATCCCGGCGGCAGGACGGCGATCATGGCCCATGCGGGGAAGTGCCATAATGAGACCACCGAGGAGTTTTCCAGTATCCACGACGACTTTGCTTACCAGAAACTGCGTGGTGAGTACGCCTAAATCAGAGTGCAGCACTCTCACTGACATCCCCTAGAATGCAGCTTGGGCCAAGTAACGGAAAAAGCAGCCCGGTTCATCAAGCAGACAGCCGAGTCAGCGACAAAAGAGCGAGCCAAGACTGCTCAGCAACAGGGAGAGTCCGCAGGGTTGGCACTGCAAAGACACCGCTGGGTGCCCGTCAAGCTGGTCGACCGGCGCCCCATCTCCGACGACACACGCACCTACACCTTTGAGCTGCCAGAGGGGAAGTCCGAGTTGGGACTCGGCACATGCCAACACATCCAGGTGGGCTTTCACCTCCAGGACAAGATGGTGGTTCGGTCCTACACGCCCACCCGACCAGTTCTTCCATCACCCCGCAGCAGCGAAGGCAGCACTAGCACCAGGGAACAATCTAAGCGATCCGAAAAGAAACCCCAACACGCCGGATCTGCCCAACCCCCAACCCCGCCGGAATCCCCCATCACCTCCTCTCCCAGCCAAAATCCCAGCACGTTCGAACTCACCATCAAAACCTACTTCCCCGACCTCAACCAGCCCGGTGGTGCCCTCTCCAACCTGCTCGACTGCATGCCCCTGGGCGAGGAAGTCGAGATCCGCGGCCCCACGGGCGACATCATCTACCTAGGCGACTCCACCTTCCTCATCTCCCACGCGTTACCCGACCAACCCCCTCGCAAGCTGCGCTTTCCCCGCGTGTCGCTGGTCCTCGGTGGGTCTGGCATCACGCCCGGGTATGCGCTGATGGCGAGGATTGTGGGGACGGAGGGGGACAAGACGGAGGTAAGGGCGTTGGATGCGAATCGGACGGAGGGGGATATCTTGTTGAGGGAGGAGCTGGATAGGTTTGAGAAGGAGTCGGAAGGGAGGGTGAAAGTGACGCATGTGATCAGTCGGGCGGAGGAGGGGTGGGAGGGGGAGAAGGGACGGGTGGATGCGGAGTTGTTGAGGCGGGTGCTGTTTCCGCCGGAGGAGGGGAGTGCAGTGTTTTTGTGCGGGCCGCCGGGGATGGTGCAGGGGGTGGCGCTGCCGGCGTTGAAAGGTACGTGTCTGTGTTGTGTGGGTTGAGGGCGACTGCTGACTTTGACAGAATGGGGATACGTGGAGGACAAGAACATGTTTGGGTTTTGAGTTCCGGTGGTGTGGGGATCCCTTAGCTCGGTGGAGGATGCCCGATGTGTTGAGGGAGGCGGACTTGTGTTGGCCTTGGGTTCTTGGGGTCAGGCGTGACCTCCAACACTTGAGGAAGGCACTGGATGCGTGGAATTGGAAACGAAACTAGATAATGTGAACTGGAAGGAAATGTTTCTTGTCAGTCGAACACCGCTTCTTCTGATATGTTTCCGTCTCCTTGGTCTCAACGTCGACGTCGCCGGATTGACCCTGACTCGGGTGGACTTGACGGTGATATGGAAAGGTCACTCTCTAGGCCCTGGCTGCACTTGAAGCTCCCATTCCGCCAACACGTGCAAATTTGAGTTTCGAAACCCCCATTTCGCAGATGGAAGGCGTCGCAAAGTCATCGAGCAAGAAAAGAGTCAAAAGACTCGCGTGCGGAATGTCGAGAGCGGGCACGACACAATGGCGTGTTCTTCAGCTGCCAAACATCACACGGCAGGCTGACCTTGACTGAAACAGCAGATTTCGGATCCGGTGTTCGCTGTTCCTTCCTGGCAAACTCGCCGGTGGTCGCTATTGTCGGCGTTCCTGCCGTTACAGGGCGGCGAGCATGGACAGAGCGGCAACCCCAGATCCGTGCTTGCCCAGTTAGTCTGCCATGGTGACTACTTGCCTTCCAGATTCTAAGGAAAGAGAATGATAAGAGCGAAAAACAAGGCAATGGCGAGTTGCTCGCCCGGAGGACGTCCTCCATTTCTTCGCCCGCTCAAATACTTTCTTCCCGATCCAACTTCGCTCAACTTCTCATCTTCTCCCAACTCTTTTGGTCCCGGATTCAGCTCTATCGCCATTCTTCTCCATTCTATTGCAATCATCCTTTTGTCACTGTCTTCATCATCATCAGCATCAATCACATCACCACACCAGTTTTCGACTCTTCGCTCGCAACAACCAACACAATGCCGTCCCTCTCAGCCACCCTCCCGCTGGTGGCCAGCACCTTAGCCGTTGCCCGTGCACAGCAACTCTCTCCGATTCCCATCTCTCCCATGATCACGGCTGCCGATGTCTCAGCCATCCCCACGGGGTGCTACCACGTTGCCGCTCAGATCACGCCTCACCTCCCTGCTCACCCTACATACCCTTCGCACCTCCAGACCCTGGCCGACAAGCTCGGGGTCGAGTCCGACAATTGCATCGATGTGACCTATTCGAAACACAAGAAACACGACACCTCTCCCAACTCCGACGTACTCTTCAAGACATGGCGTGACGACTGGCTCAGCCCCATCGTCAGGGACGTGCGCCAGCTGTGGCAGGCCTGCCACGACGTGCCCGCCATCATGGATCCCCTGCACGAAGACGAATGTTACCGCAAGGTGGTGGATGGCGTCAAGTCTGAGCACGACGGCAAGAAGTATGACGGCGGGCGCCAGGACGACAAGAAGTACGACGACAAGAAGCATGAGGACAAGCAGGGCGACAAGAAGCATGACGACAAGCACGACGACAAGAAGCATGGTGACAAGCACGACGACAAGAAGCATGACGACAAGCATGACAACAAGAAACATGACAACAAACATGACAACAAGAAGCATGGCGACAAGTACGACGACAAGGAGCACGGCGACAACAAGTACAACGACAAGAAGTACGATGGCGGCAACCAGGACAGCTACCAGGACAGCTACCAGGGCGGCAACCAGGACAGTTACCAGAGTGACAACAAGGATGGCTACAAGGATGACAACAGGGATAGCTACCGGGGCGACAACCGGGATGGTGGAAAGTATGCCGGCGGATACCGGAATGGTGGGCAATACGGTGGGAAGAAGCAGCAAGGGTGCCAATCCAAGGGATGCAACAAGACGGGGTCGTGCAAGTCTGGATGCTTCAAGGGCCGGGGGGCGGGTACTGGATGCCACCCTGGGGGCTGCAAGTCATGCAAGTCTGGCAATGGCTGCTCCAAGGGTCATGGCATGAACTCTGGTTACGGCTACTCGTCCGGCAACAATCACACCTCACCGTGTAAGACTTCTGGCGGCTGCCACCAGAGCAACGGCTCGAACTCCGGCTATGGCTACTCCTCCTCGGGCAACTACACTTCGCCATGCAAGTCCAAGTCTGGCGGCGGGTGCTCCAAGAACGACAACTCAAACACTGGCTACGGACATTACTCGTCGGGCCGCAATCACACTTCCCCATGCAAGACCAAGTCTGGTGGTGGGTGTTCCAAGGGCCGTGGCTCGGACGGTGGCTACGCTTCCAGCTACGGCAAGAATGAGCAGGGCTACGACAAGTATGGCGCCGTGTTGGCGGCGGACGCGAACAAGCCCGTGAAGGTGGCTTCGGGAGTGGTGACTGGGGCGGGCTCTCCCGCGACTCCTGTTGCTCTTGGTGCCGCGGTTGCGGGCATTCTGGTGCTTGTACCGGTGTTGCTTGGTTGAGTGAGTTGACGGCTGGGTTGGTGATCGGAGCGCTGGAACACATGGATAGAGAACATGGCTTCTGGGGTCAGGCGAGTCCTGTATAATTAGTATCTTTTTTTTTTTGGGTTGGCGGCGTTTGGGTCATGGGCAAACAGAGACTCCTAATTCATTACTGGCAGTTCTGTCACTTTTGTTCCCAACCCGTGTTGTTGTCTTCGTGTCTCCTGACAATCCCGTTCGTGAGCCAAAGCGCGATGTGACTCTACCAGCTCTGACGCCCCGCTGTTCCTTCCAGACACGAGCGACAGCTCACCATTGCCCCCACATTGGTAAGTCTTGGTGAATGTCAACCGAGGCATCCGGAGGTGGAGCCCATAGCACTCAGCTATCGGACGGGGAAGCAGGCTGGCGCATGCCAACGATCATCGATGGTGAGGGCGTAAGATCATTTTGGGTCATTGGTTGAAATGCGATTAACTTGCGGATCTCAAGGGCAGCAAAGAGTTGAATGAAGAGCTCTTGGTCGTCACTGGTCGTCGGCCTGTCAGATTTGCCAAGCGAAGGTGGCCGAGCTAAGTCCGGATGCATTCCGAAAGGCTGTGCATTGCAGAACAAAATTAACCCAATTCGGTTAAAACTCCACCGATTACGGATTCCTTAGAGCCAAAGTGGGAAGGTAGAGGTATTATTGCAAGTGCCCTCGGGGCACAGTCTTCATCGAGGAAGCGATATTCCGCCCCATAGGTTGCAGTAGCGATTGTAACCTTCAGAGGAATTGTAAGCCCCTTAGCCGATGGAAGCCCAGAGTAAGCCCCGGTGAGACTTGAGCCCCGAACGATTTCATCGTCGAGAGTCTGGGGGAGTGCACAGCATCAACATTTCTCTATAAAAGGTCGAGTGTTCCTCTCCAAGTTGTTCGACATCAGCTCATCAACATCAGCAAGCACCTTCTCAAGCTCCTCGTTCAAGACCGAATCTCCAATTCTTCACAACATCTCAAAATGAAGCCCTCCACGCTCCTCTTCATTGCCGCCAGCTCCCTCGGCTTGACCTCGGCTGCGTCTATCCCCGAGGAGGCTGCGCACTCCATCGAGGCGCGCGCTTGCTTCAAGAGCGGTGCCACCTTTGGCTCGCAGCAGAACGCCGCCATCTCGGCGGCCGAGAAGGCCTGCAAAGATCCCCTCATTGGCACGTACCAAAAGCGCGAGACCCGCGTCAAGTGCTACGGTATTGGCGGAGGGAAGCATGTCAAGCTCACCGTCGGCCTGACGGGCTCCAATGCCCCGTCCAAGAAGAAGATCGCGTACGCCGAGTGCTACAACGGCCTGCTGAGCGAGATCATGAAGTGCAGCAGGGGCGGTGATACCACTTATGGGAACTGGCGCTACCGGTAAGTGCTTTGGTGTTGTTCCTGACTTGTGCAGCGCTTGGTGAACGTAGCTGACGGTTTTTAGGGCTGATCCCAACTCGGGCAACTGCTAATGGCACCAAGTGGCGCTGTTCTCTGAGGCTTGGAAAATGCTTGGATGATGGGGGGGGGTAGATGAGCTTGTACATGTAGCCTACTTCTTTGCGTCCTGGATGTACGAAATGGACTGGCAAAACTCTGGACGGGAGATACACTCTGGGGAGCTGTAGAAAAACAGACTGCTGCAACCCACCACATACGCCTCATTGAACTATGACTGTCCTTCCGGTGTCTGAGCACCCAAGCTGTTAATATGTCGCCGAGATAATGGTTCGAGTACAAGGGGGTTGGTTACCTACCGTAGTGGGAAAATCAATATAGTGGCATGGATGACCAGGGGCCAACATGCCATCCCACCCCCCAACATGACATGCCATGGCAACCTGACATGCCACCCTGGCCCACTTTTCCGGCACTTGCCACCTCCCCGACACTCGACAGATAGAAACTCTAGGCAAGAACACCCCATTATCCTCAAAATAGTCGTAGATAGCCAAGCGGTACTTTGATCTCACCTCTTTTTCTTCTTCGCGCGTGCCCTCTGTTCGAACCGTGACTGTTCCAATCTTTCCATCTTTCTTCCGCTTCAACAACCATCTAGGACCCTCGGGAGCCGGATAGCCGGGGCCTCGAACTTTTGGCTAAAAAGTGAGTCTGGAGGTGGCATGCCATATTGCCCTGGCATGTCATGTTGCCTGGCATGTCATGTTGCCTGGCATGTCATGTTGCCTGGCATGTCATGTTGCCTGCATGTCGTGTTGCCTGAATGTCATGTTGCCCTGGCATGTCATGTTGGTGGGTGGCTGTCATGACTTTTGGGGCATCAAAGGTCACCCCCGGTATTACATGTCCCCCACTATAAATTCCCGCTGTGGTAATATGGAACTGTGCGTCACAAGCTGATTCTCGGTTCACGCCCCTATTTATTGCCATGGCAACCAGTGTCTCAGGGGAAGCTCGGTGAGGATTTTTGCTTAATTATCTCCTAGAAGGGAGAGGCTCTGCCACTGGTGCCCATTGTGGCCCCAAACCTGAGTTTACGTGACCCAACCCGTAGGTAATCCCCCGGCTGCTTCTAGACTGTTGCCACGCCACCGCTTGAGATGAGGTTTCCATCCTGACAAACGCCTGATTATCCTGTGGCCTTTCCTCTTT
This sequence comes from Trichocladium uniseriatum, assembly GCA_017139535.1. Lineage (NCBI taxonomy): Eukaryota > Fungi > Ascomycota > Sordariomycetes > Sordariales > Chaetomiaceae > Trichocladium > Trichocladium uniseriatum. Next base: position 451,145 of record WOUO01000021.1, on the reverse strand, counting down.
GTACACCCCTCGAATCTCGACAGTCTTGGCGGTTTCCGGGCCATGAGCGGCGCGCCGGATGGCCCTCCAAACTGCATCGAACCGGCCATCGTCCTTGCTAAACTTGCACATGCTCGAGTGGTCTCCGTGGATGTAGGCAAATTCCTCGCCGGGAATCTCCATCACGGCCGAATTCTTTTGGACAATCTATCGCGCTGGTTAATTCGCTATCTCCTTCGCCGGGAGTGGAGTAACGGGGCTCGATGACACGTACCACTTTCCCAAGCCGCCCATACACATCCTCCTCGACGAAGCTATGCAGTGCAAAGTTTTGGGCAATCGGACGAAAGTCCTCGGACAGGTCCATAAGGTCGTCCGAGTTTGGCCGTAGGAATCGAAAAAAGGGCGACTTGATTCTGCCCCCGAACGCAACCGCCTTGACGCCCGCAATCAACTCACCCCACTGGGCGGCATCCGAACCACGGTGCGGCGTGCCAAAGAAGACGATGCCCCGAGCGCAGTCGGCGATGCTTGAGAAGGTCTTCCATTCATTGCGTGCGAGTAGCAGAGCCTGTGATGATCAGTCGGGCCTGTATGAAGTAGATATGTCGTCTGGATGGAGAGGACGCACTTGCTTAACTATAATGCCCCCGAGGCTGTGGGCAACAAACACAATCGGGCGCCGGTGTGTCCCATCGTCTTCGCGGCGATTCCGCAACAGAACGAGCAGCTTGCGGGCGTCGTCTCGGACTCTGGCAGTGCTTGTGCTCACGAAGCCGGCGTTGTACCCAAAGGTCATGATCCGGGTCTGTGGCAGCTTCTGTGGCAAGAGCTCGTTTAGCCAGGTTGTCTTTTCTCCTGTTGCTGACCGGCTTGTCCATGTTTCGAAACAGTCGCCGTTTAGGCCGTGGACGGCCACGACGCTGGCTGTTGTTAGCGGTTGCACTCTCAAGGAATATGCGACTTGAAGCTTACTCGAGTCTCGGTTGTCCATGTCTTTTCTCCCACTCTGGATCGGGCGGTGGAAGGACAAACAAGCCCAGGTTGTCATTTCCGTATTCCCGTACGGTTCCGCCCATATTTGAGGAGTTACGTTTGTTGGTGAAATTCAGGGGTAAGGATTTTGGTCAATGTGAACTACCAGGGGGGCGGCTTTTCCCTGAAGAGCAGTGTTGCAGACTCACATTGAGGTGAACTTCTTTGGGAATGAGAGAGAAACCTTTTCATAATTGCAGCAATAAATGTGGGGTAGCTTCACTGTACCAAGGTACTTCCTATCAAGCCGACTAGGCTGGGACCAGCCAATGTCTGCCAAGATTGAGGCTCTGCTTCAGGTCGCAGCAAGTCCGTTTCTTGGGCAGGGTTGGGTGCGGCAAACCCGGAGAAGCCGAGAATTGGTTGCGCTGTGGCTGCCCAAGCCTGGTCAGCTGGAACGAAACAACTGGAGTCACTTGGACACGTTTGAGGCCTTGCTCGGGCATGTTTTGACCGAGTGTCGGGATGATCTACGAGTCAGTGACCCAACTCCTGCGGTATTGGTCAAAGAATATTACAAATAGGTGTGTACCGAATCTTTGCTGTCACCACTTAGCTGAAGGTCCTCAAGAAGCTTGGAATCAATTTAACGACTCGGACAGCTACTGCCACGTTTGCCACCCGACCGAGTATCAAATCCCAGAGCGGTGCCGGACAGCCTGGTCAGGCAGCAGTATGGCACCAAGCACAAGGCTGGTCATGCAGACACTGTATGAACCGGCTACCCACGAACGAATTCCAGCCGCATTCGAGCAAGTACTTCCATAACACCAGATAAGATGCATTCGAAACCCAATTAACAGCAGCATTCCAGTTTGGTCCTCATTCATTCGTTGAACGGCGACTGCGTCCGGTCATGGACTCATGAGGCAACCAAGGTCTGCTGGCCGAGGGACTTGCTACCCAAAGAGCTGCCGCATGCCCGTGTGTTGTCCTTTGCGTACAATGCGGACATCTACGGAAACACGTCCGTGGCCGGTATCAGGGGCAACGCCGTCGCCCTGTTGGCAAGGCTCCGGGATCGCCGTGAGGAGCGCAACGACGGCCGGCCTATTGTGTTTGTGGCCCACAGCCTGGGTGGCATCATACTGAAGCAGGTAAGTTGGGGTGGGTGGGGAGTGACCACTGGAGCCACGGAAGCTAATCAGATCCTTAGGCCCTCTACTTGGCCCAGCATGACGCGCGATATCGGCCATTGGTTTCCGCAACTCGAGGATTTGTTGGTTGCCTTATTCTTCGGATGCCTGAAGGAAAGCTAACCCTTTCCAGCTGCTGTATGGCACGCCGCATTTTGGAGCCGACCGCTCTCGATGGTTGGCTATCGCCAAGTCGTTTGAACCACTTCTGCCCCGGCGGTTCTCCGTACGGGGACGCCCCTCCAGGCTTGTTGATGCTTTGGAACAGAACTCTTCCTACCTTTCCGACATCTGCGAGGACTTCCGCTTCATTGCCCGCAAGTTTGCCATCGTATCATTCTACGAGACGGAGATCTGGCCGGGGACTCGTGGCCCTGTTGTCGACCGGATGAGTTCGTGCATGTATGTTGAACATGAGGAGCAGATCCCGCTCGAGGCAAACCACATGGACCTCTGCCGATTCGAGGATGCGCAGGACCCAAAGTTCAAACTGACTTGTTACTACATTAAGCGGGTTGCACGTGGTATTGGCAAGCCTGAGAAGTGATGGGGTCGGTGGAAGCGATTTGCGGTTACGGGCTGGGGCGAGTTGAAGGAGTGCATTGATGTAGCCTTAACACGATCTTACATACGAACTTTGACTGGTGCAATGAACCAACTTCTGGGCACCTGATGATGTATTATTCCCTGCATCCCCGAGCTCCTGGAGCGCAACCACATGCCAGCAGGTGTATACCTAGGCATCAGGGGTAGTCGTAGTTAGGTATTGAACTGGCAGACCATCATAATAGGTACCTAGCTTAGGTCGTTTGCAATGCAACCGGGCTCCAATAATCTCGTGCTTTAACGCGCAGAATGTGAGAAGTGACAAATCTAGTATTGGCCCGCACACCTAAGATGTGGTAACCAAACAATGAGTAGGTAGCTATCTCCAAATCAAGTGTTTGGAGTGCTATAACTGTCTCAGGCGGAAAGTAAGGGAAGCTAGGTATCACGATGCACATGAGAAGACATGGTTAAACAGGTATTTTGAAAGAAGAAGTAGTCTGGTATATTCTCGCGAGGACGGTAGTATTGGTTCTAGCTAAAAGACAAAGGAAATCGAAACAAGTGAAATAAAGAGTGTGAAGGACCAACAGACAAAGGAAAAGAAGCTCATGTAACGAATGATGGTAGAGTTGGAAAGGACATCCCCATCCAACCTCTTATCCCCATATCTCCATCTCCAACCAGGGACAGAGGCAATGTTTGACCGTAAGCATCCATTGCTCTCAAACCTGGTCACCCCCCTACCGCTCAAGCAGCGGCCAGTCCCATCAGACTCTCCAACATATTGTTGCTTTCCACCAACTGCTGCGAGATCTCCGCCAGCGCCTTCTCCGGCTCGCTCAAACCCGCAATCAACGTGTTATACAGCTGCTCCCACGCGCGATTATCCTCCTGCGCCAGCGCCAGCTCCTCCCCCAAGGTCTTCTTCTCCTCGCCCATCGTCACCAGCTGCTTCCCCACCGCCTCCACCTCCCACGCCATCCCCTCCAACCGTTTCTCCAACTCCCCCTTCTCCCCCCGCAACCCCTTCACCTGCCCCTCCACATCCCCCTTCTCCTTCTCCAACCCCGCCACCTTCTTCTCCAACGCCCCCTTCTCCCCAGCCAACCCCTTCACCTGCCCCTCGGCATTCTCCTTCTCCTTCCCCAAACTATCCACCCTCCCCTCAAGTTCAGCAACCCGCTTCCTCAGCTCCGCAGCCTCCTTGTTCCGCTCTTCCAGCTCGGCAGCCTGCTTCCGCGCAGCCGCAAGCTGCGCCTGCACCGCCCCCAAGCCGCCGTTGACGAGCTGCTTGTTCTTGCCCGCGATCTGGGCCAGTCCCTGGACGCCCTTGAGGGAAGGCGCCAGGCGCGCATCCTTATCGGCGGCGGAAGGGGGCGGGGAGCTGCGCCGCGGGATGGGGCTGGTGCCGCCGCCGGCGGCTGCGGTGCCGGGGGTGCCGGGCCGGGCCGGGAGCGGGGGGGCAGCGGGAGGGGCGGGCTTGGCTGGGGTGGTGGGTTGAGTGGGGGCGGCAGGGGAGCTACCCTCGGTGGCTGGGGACTGCTTGTTTCGGGCCATGCGGCCGACGGTGGGGCGGGAGGAGCTCATGGTTGGTTGAGGGGGAGATTTCTCCGGGTGTTGATTGGGCTGTGAAGGGGAGCGAGATATGTAAGATGTTGCTCGCTTATGCGGGGCAGCAATGGAGAAGAGCAAAGTGGGTGTAATGCGGCAGGGTTGTGTGGGTGCACGTGCTGGTGACTGGAGCGTCGCTTGAGAGAAGCGTTTGATGAGAAGCTCTTGTTGGTTGTGATGCTGTGAGTAAAAGTGACTGGTCACATCTGGTCGACAGGAACTCAACCGTGGTATGATGTGGTATTCATATATACTTTTAATTCTTGCGATAACGTTGAGCCTCGTGCGTACTTGCGGCTGTGACCTTTGGGTTTTGCTCTGTTCCTCAAGCCCCTTTCTTCCTCACATGCCCTCAGCGCTGGACAGCACGACAGGCCGGTGTGCTCGCTGCCTTGCGAAAGCTGCCAGGTAATCTTGCCGAAGACCGAATGCACCAACTTCGTGGGGTGGGAAAACAAGACCAGGGCCGCGAAGCGGGCGAATAGACGATTGTCTGGGCTGCAGATGTCACTGGCCCAAATCGACACGGACGCATCAATGCCCAACCTGGCCATCCTTGATGCGGCCATTGGGCTGGTTCTTCGACCGCTTTCTGCCGTCGTCTGCAGCGTGCAGTCTCTGATTTGATTCCTATGCAGTTCGATGGATGGCTTCCTGCAAAGCTTCTTCTGGGTATCACGGTCTGCTGACCCTTTGGGCTTCTGACACTGTGAGCGTCAGGACCTCTGGAGTCACCATGCTTGCTCTCGCACGTTCGCACCCAACGACGAAAGCCTTGATTGAGAATGGGATTTGAAGGTTGGGCATGAGGTTTTCCGTCCCACGGTCCACGAGGCTGTGCCTGTGCGTCGGGCCGGCGGTGAGGCAGATAACCGTTCAAGCCCAAACTGGACCAGAGTGTTGACATGGCAGGCGCGGAGATAGGGAGGAAACTTGGTTTCTAAGCACTAAATCACTTGCAAGCCCAAGTTCTTGCCCAAAACACGGGGATTCGTGCAAAGTTTAGGTGTCAATTGACGTGTTGAGACCAGTTGACTGTTGACGTGTAATTAGGTATTCTCGTAGCTTCTTCCCTTGAGCCTCAGCTCATTGCCGCGCTTTCCCCTTGTCCCGTCTGAGCGCCTTGATGTGGCTCTTCAGTGCCTTGATTTTCGCATTCTCATGTTCCTCCCATGCAAGCTTCGTGACAAAGCCAGCGCGGACACTGCCCTCCTCGTCCTCGTCGTCGGCCGACTCCCCCTGGAACCTCACCGTGATGCTGTGCCTAAGGCGTTTGTTCAAGGTTTTGATCTCCTCCCGGCTGTCCTCGACCTCGTACTCTAGCTCCCAGGTCCGCTGCTGTGCCCTCCCGAGGTCTAGGCGGAGTTGGTCCACCTCTTCGGTCAGCTCTACAATTACAGCCTCGTGTGTCGTCGCGCCCTGAACTTGAAGCTGTTCGGCGAGCCGGGCATTTTCTGCCTCTTTTTCGCCTGCTGCTGCCTTTGCCGCCTCGTATTGCCGTTTCCAGCCATTCGCCTCTTTCTTCCAATCATCTGCCTCTTTTCTCAGCTCCTCCAAAACACGCCCAAAGTCTTGGACACGTTGGATGTTTTGTTGCATATTCGACTTTGCCTTGTCGGCGGCATCGAGAAGATTGGATTGGCTTTTGGCTCTAGCTGCCATGAGAGCTGGCGACCTGGGATACTGTAACGGCGGGGGAGACGTTGTGCGCAACAATCCGGGGTTATGCTGGGCCTGGGCGGGCGACCCCTTCCGCGCGCTGGTCTCGCGCGCTTCGCCGAGAGCGGGGCGACGGCTGGCTCCTAGTCGCCGCCCTGCAGCCTGAGAACATGAAGCCTGATTGTCATGGCCCGGCTCGTTGTCTGACGGATCGTCGAGTAACGAGATTTGTGGTACATCCAAATCCCGGTGGGCGGGGAACAGCCGCTTCTCCAATGTCGGCGGCGAGACGGTCGATGAACTAGCCCCTTGACTGATCCATTGACCATTGTCGTACCCAATTGTGCTCCCTTCGGTCCCTGGTACTGATTCGGCGTATTCCATCCTTGGGTATGGTAGGTAAATACTGAGAGACTCGAGGAAGTGTCAGTGTTTGGGGATACCGGCAAAGACAACTGGGGACCTGGGCGCTTGGTGTTGTTGAGGTGCGATGTTGACGGATTGGAAAAAGATGGAGACTACTGTTTGCTGTGTAGAGATCTGAGAGGCATTTAGAATAATGATTGGAGGTCGGAGCAAAGAATATCCTATGCAGTGAAAGATACGCGGACCAAATGGACAAGGCATCTTAGCGTTCACCCTGATTGGACTGGATGAAAACACGACTCCCTTCTCGCTGCCGTTCTTCCCCTCACACGGTGCTTCCCGTGTCAACATGGCCGGTATGATTGGATAGCCCCGCCTAAACCCAATAACGTGATACTCCTCGCAGTGGGATTTGGAATCCTGTTCGCCCTGTAAGAGTAATGATTTCAATAATTTGTACATGTCCGAATCCAATCAAGTAGCCAAATATCTTATCTTCTCAACACACAGTGCACCCTCGGCATGGATGAGCCAGAGCTAACCCTTACCGCTACTCCGTATCCCTGACCCCCTTCCCCCCGGACCTCCAACCCCCCGTTGCCACCTCACCTGCATCTCCCGCCCCACATTGCGGCTCATAACCCGAACCGCTGCATAATCCAGAGAGCGCCTCGCGGCGATCTCATCACAAACCCCACCACATCTCGACTCTCTCGGAGCTCCCTGCGCCATTGTATAGCGTTGACGAGAGTGAAACCGCCCAAAAGATGATTGAGCAGCTATATCCCAACCTCAACGACCGAGGGACAACCCTAACAACTCTTGAGTATGTACAGTTCGTGCCGCCCTGTATGCACTTCTACTGACGTTCTGCCAGTATTGTGTTCGTCCCTGGACTCGACTCTGCCAATGGGCTCGATGGCCAGCGCCTAGAGACGTGGCAAGCCGAAGACGGCACCGTCTGGCCCAGGGATCTCTTGCCCACACATATGCCCGAAGCGCGCATATTGTGCTTTGGGTATAACGGCTCGATCAAGGGCGCGACAAGTGTGGCAGGTATCCGAGGTCATGCAACCTCCCTCCTCCGATACCTTGCGGCCGACCGTGAGAAGACAGTCGAGCCGTCGAGACCGATCATTTTTGTCGGACATTGTTTAGGCGGTGTCATGTATGTTGCCCTTCAAGAGGTGTCCCGGGGGGCTCTGAGGTGCTGGTGGTCACTGAACAAGATCGCTGAGAAAAACATCGACGTGGTAGTGTTAAACAGGTACATCTCGAACTCCATGAACTCAACACGCGAAACGCCAACTGACATGGATACTAGGCGCTTATCCTCGCCTTCAACCAGGACCTAACATATAGACACCTCGCAGAGGCCACTTGTGGCGTTGTAAGTAAACCCAACTACCGCAAGGTAACAACAAACAGTTGACAACCGGATTGATATAGGTCTTCTTCGCAACGCCCCACCACATTGATGATGGGAAACGTTTTGCAAGCAACTTACTTTCCGCCATAGGTAGTAAGAGGGCAGCTCAGCTAAAGACTCGTCCATCTCGAATCCGACTCCGTCGCGAACTGGTTCAACCAACAAACACAATGCTGCAAGAAATTGAAACAAACAGCTCGGTACTCACGGCCATTACCACCGACTTCCAGTCGGCTCGCAGTTTGGCAAAGTTCAAATTTGGTCTTGTCAACTTCCTCGAGGAAACCATCACGGAAGGAATAGCAGATGTGGTCGTCAGCGAAACGAACGGCTTCCTGGGCGGCGCCAATTCGCAACTTCTAGGCGGGGACCACATTGGTCTCTGCAAGTTCTGCCGGAAGGAAATGGAACTGCGCCGGTTCGAATCTGTCTGGAGGGAACTCAAACGGTTGAGTGATGGGGCGTGGGAAGTGCAAAGTATGTTTGGAGCTTGGTTAATTCTCCGGAGGAGGATACTTACAAACATTCCCCTGACGTCTTTCAGATACTTCGGAGCCGGCTAAGGGCAGCCGTTTTCAGACCATTGTGCTCGACTCGCTTTGCACCGACGAATTTCACCAGTACTCCCGCCGAATCCGTCCGACCAAAGGGACCGGCCAGTGGCTGGAAAAAAGGACCGAGTTTCAAGCGTGGCAGGCCGGCAAGAGCGCAAACACCAAGCTTTGGATATACGGGGACATGGCGACAGGGAAGACGTTTCTTGCCAAGCACATCATCAACATCTTGAAAACAAACCACGTCGACGACCAAGTTCTCGAGTGCTTTCTCAACGCGAATCACAAAAAGCGCCGGACCTGTGATGCGATTCTTCGATCGACCATTCATCAAGTGGCCAAGACAAGTCCTGCCGTAGTCATGAATGCGGTTAAGAGGGTCCTTCCTCGCCAAGTAAACGCAGGCAGTGGGCGTGTGGAGTGGACACGGCAGAGACTCAAGAAAGTGTGGTCCGAGGTCATGGTGGAAGCAGTCACGGACGGCAAAAGGTTGACTCTTATCCTTGACGGCTTTGACGAGCTGGGCGACCATGACCGAGAAGACTTCCTCGACTGCTTGGAGAATTACGAACGCAAACTTCCCAAGGTGGCTCGCCAACACGACGGAAGCCTGCGCATTGTCATTCTCTCTCGATGGTGCCGAAATTTGGAAAACCCACATCGCGGCTTCGTCAAGTACCAAATCATGGAGCAAGACACGTCCCAAGACATTAAGCGCACGGTTCAGGCAGCCTTGAAGCGGTTCTCGTGGCTCGCTGGATACTCAGCGGACTTCCAACGCAGTCTGTGTAGGGACGTCAGTCAGGGGGCCAAGGGCATATACCTATGGGCAACCGTCATGATGGTGGATATCGAGAGTAGGATGCCTGGAGAGGAGCAACTGAAAGCGCAGCTCGAGGAGCTCCCAAAGGACCTGATCGAGCTCTATGATCAGATCCTCGGAAGAATCCGTCAGAGGCCAGGAAATGGAGGAGAGAGAGCCAAAAACGTCCTTCAGTGGGTCGTCCTATATCAGGAACCACTGGGGCTCCAGGAATTGAACGTTGCCACAGCCCTGGCTGAAGTGCGGAAAAGGGACTCGAACCGACGCATCGACAACGACTTAATCGCCAAGTCCATCACTTCCCCCGGAAACTTCAAGGCATCCTTGTATGTCCTATGTGGCCAGCTCCTCCGCTTCTCCTCCAGCAACCATGTAGAGCCAGTGCACCAGAGCCTTTCGGAATACCTCAAGACGACGCCAGAGACCTTTGAGAGGGAGTTCAAAAGCTGGAAAGTGCCGCACCACCGTCACTTTTACATTCCCGAAGAGAAGTCGCATGCTAAGCTGGGAAGCATGTGCGCCGCTTACCTTATGATGCCCTCGTTTGCATCGTCGGGCGAAGAGTTTGCTCCAACGGAAGAGGGAAGAGCGAGGTGGGAAACCAAGGTACAGGCTCGAGTCGACGATCACGACTTTGTCAAGTACGCTGCGCTGTGTTGGCGCCGACACTTCACGCTGGCCAAGTCGGCCGCAGGCGGAGAGGACCTGAACCGCCAAATTTTGGGGGACCCTACCACAGAGTTTGCCATTAGTTGGATTGAGGTAGCGTGGTTTGTTCGAAAATGGCGCGGAGAAGACTTCCCCGGCCGTAGGAGCGACCTCTGCCCATTTATGGATGAAATTGCCGGCCCGCCATCCTCGGAACCAGGAACTCCTCATCATTCTTCCAGAGAGATCGCAACCCAGATGCCACCTTCCGCTGACGTACTTATGGACGAAGACACACTCGTTGACGAATATCAAGGGGCAGTCCAGGTTGTACAAGTTGATCCGACAATCGACAATGCTAGCAACGGGAATGAACAAGACACAGGACAACTCGCGGCGATCAATCACCCGGCAGACATGGGAGAACCAGTTCCAAGTCTTCGTGGTAGTTTTCGAACCGGACCCACGGAAAGTACATCCGGGAGCCGAGTATACTCACAACGGCAACCTCAAATCCCGGATAACCGGGATCAACAGTGGCAGGCACAGTGGCAAACATCAAACAACCAGGTTGCCGTCAATGTGAATATCTTTAAGTATGGCTATTCTATCATCATCATTACCCCCGGCTGACATGGAGATGGCAGTGGCAACGGCAGCTCTGCGAATGGCGGTTCCAGCCCCAAGACTGGACGGTCTTCGGATAGGGACCGTATCGAGACGCCCAAGGAGGGGAGGGCAAAAAAGCGCAGAAAGTCCTTTTGTGAGAAACTGCGGTATGTGTTGACGTGTGGCTGTTGCTGCTAGGCAGGTCACTGGCCTCTACTCATTTTCACCCTCTCCACCCTCTATCTACCCTTTGCGTCGGATAGCAGCATCGATGAGAACCATGAAACTCATTCCCGTCTCACACTCCCATCTACACCACCGCCATATACACCTCCAACCCCCCCTCGGCCTCCGTCTCCCACCTCACCCCCACCCCTGGCGCCACAAAGAAAATCCCCCCTTCCCCCAACTCAAACCCCCTCCCATCCGCCTCCATCCTCCCCTCCCCCCTCGTGACAATCATCACCCCCGGCCCCTCCCCACCCCCAATCTCCTCCCTCTCCCCCCTCTCCAACCCAACCCTCACCATCTCAAACTCCCTCATCGGCGGCCTATACACCCCCACCTTCCCCCCTTTACCACCCAACCCCTCCCGTTCCAACACCATATCCCCCCTCGCATGCGCCTCAAACCCCATCGCCCCGGCAAACAAATCCGCACTCTCCCTGTCCGCGACCGGACAGAACCCGGCGTTCAAAACATTGTTGCTGCGCGCCATGCACTCGACAATGTCGCCGGAGAGATAGGCGTGGATGCCGTCGGCGGGGATGTACAGCGCTTCGCCGGGGGAGAGGACGAGGAAGTTCATGCAGGTTAGGGCGATGAGGGTGGCGGGGTCGGAATCCGAGTATTGGGATTGCAGGCGGGGGAGGAGGGTGGGGAGGTCGGGGAGGCTGTGGGATCTTAGGGTTTGGGCGTCCGTGCAGAGGAGGTCGGAGGCGGTTTGTTCGATGGTGGAGGCGGGGGCTTTGAGGAGGGCGAGGATGATGGCGCGGAGGGTGGCGTCTGTCCAGTTGGTAGTGTCCGGCGGGACGAAGGGACAGAGAGGGGGTAGTTGGAAGGTTGGGGCGATTTCGGAGAGGGGTTTGAAGCCGGCGAAGAGCTCGAATTTGGAGAGGGCGATGGCGATTTCGGGTTTGTGGTTGGGGTCGGTGAATTTGGAGGGGTTTTGGGCGTGGTGTTTGGCGGCGAGATCTTTGTTGGGGTGGATTTGGAGCGGGAGGGCCTTGGCGATGGAGAGGATTTTGGGGAGGAAGGGGAGTTGCCCGCCGAGTTCGTCGATTACTTTCTTGCCGAGGAGGGTCTCCTTGTTTCGGTCAAGGACGTCCTTGAGAGGTTCGCCAGTCTCGAGCACGCGGGCCGGGAAGTCGGGATAGTCCCCGAACCACATCTCCGAGTAGGGTTCATCGTCCTTGATCTCAAAGCTTTTGTCCGTCTTTTTGCACAACCGCGCGGCGAGTGAGTCCTGCCCCTTCTTGCCCCAGGGGTAGTTGTTGCAGGTACCTTGGAGCTGGAAAACGCGGTCGGTCATGGTGAATGGGTGTGTGTAAGGGCTACTGCTTGTCGATGCGAGTGGTCATTCGCATTTGACAGGCCGACTTACCACTAAGTATTACTTTATTCAGGCAGTACCCATGTCGTCATTACATCGTGTCGTCACTCTCGGACCTGTGGGGCTGGGGCAGTGGGGCCGAGCCGGCTCCGGCCCGGCCGGAAGGGAGTGGGGCAGGCACCACATCTCAATTCATGCAAGATACATTTGATTAACATGTGTCAAGCCAGGAAACGGTGGACCCTAGAGTTCCGATATTCTTTTCCTGAATCACGCTAGCGTTTTCATGCATTTGAAGAGACACCTGGAAGTGTAAAAGTGATTGTCTTCGGAAACTGCGTCATAGCTCCAGCCCAGCCAGGGTGATTGACAAAGTGATGTCATCGTCCCTTATCATGTCACGACATCAGACGGCTTAAAGGTTCCACAACAGTTCACCATCTAAGGCTTGTCAGTTCATCTGAAAGTCGGAATACTTGTCAAATCGCTCTCACCAACATGGAGCAGACAAATACAGACACGGGTCCCGGCACCGGAGTAGCGGACTACCTCCCGATTCCCGCCGCGGATCCGACAGATGCGACCTTGGAGAGGCAGAACAAGCCAGGGGACCTCGACAATGGACAGACGTTTTCACATGCATTGGCCGCCGAGAATGAGGATGATCACGGGCTGGCGCAGAAACAACACGATAAGGATGTCCTGGACCTGGGGTGGAACGAAAAGAAGCAGGACATCGCCGCGCCACTTGTCGGGGGCATGGACAACGAAGAGCTCTGGCTGCTCGTTCGGCGATTTAACAAGGTACTTTTCTTGCCTCAAGGTTCAAGAGAGTCAACTAACCTTCTCTAGCAAATCTACCATCTCAAAGCTACCCCCTACCCACCACCTGGCGGCCTGGATCTCAACATCGCCGACGATGAGGAATTCTCGCCAGACAAGATGCGCGCCAATGTTGAGCGTCTTTACATGACGGTCGGCGTCAGCATGCTCGCAGCGGTAAAACACATTGCGCGTTTGCGGTCTTGGCGGGAGACTCAGCGCACTGCTTGCTTCGCGGCGGTCTATTTCATTGCTTGGCTGTTTGACTTTCTAGTCCCTGTCCTGTCCGCGGTGCTGGTGACACTCATTGCCTTCCCCGAGTCTCGAGGAATTCTGTTCCCTCCGGCACCGGTTTCCCTCGTCGACACCAGCACCGGTGGTGTGCAAAAGCCCCTCGCCGGGCTGCTAGGGAGCCGCGATTCTGCAACAGGCGCACCCGAGAACCACAAAGGCGAAGCTGTTGAGCAGGAAGCCAGCAACTTTGTGAGCGGTATAGCGTCAACAGCACTAGCAAGCGCCTCGGGTAAGCACCCGCAGGGAGATCCAGACGCGGATAGCGGCGCGCCGGATGATGCCGCTCCTGACCCGGCCGCGCTTGCGAGTAGCGTGACCGACGCCAAATCCACAGCTGGCGGCTCCAAGTCGAGCAAGAAGCACGACAAGACCAAGGTGCCGATGGAGACGGCCATGTGGTCCAAAATGCGCCCAATCATGCACGCCCTCGGCACCGTCGCCGACACCTGGGAACGGCTTGCCAAGTAAGATCCAAACTTTCACAGAATACCATGTCAGAAACTGACTCCAGGTAGCGCTCTCTCTCCCATCCCTCTATTCCCCACCGAGGTCTTTCGTATGCGTCTGGTAGCCCTCTTGCTACCCTTCGTCTTTGGCATTTCTCTCTTTGTCACGCCCTACATGATGCTCAAAACCACTTCCTTCTTGATCGGCTTCGTCTTTTTTGGCGATCCCGTCATCTCCCGTGGCCTCGACTGGCTGAACCGCACCATCCCCAACTGGCAAAAGCTCCTCGAGCTCCGCAAGTAAGTTCTCTCCCAAACCCAGCTCCTCATTACGTACACATGCTCACCGCTTCCCAGCACAATCCTCAAAGGCGTCCCCACAAACGCCCAACTCACCCTCACCCTCCTACGCCTCGGCGAAGCCAACTCTGCTCCCCTTCCCCCACCCCCACGCATCACCCCCCCCCCGCCTTCCCACCCAACCTCCCTCAACGACTCCCACCTCCGCGCCACCGGCGCCGATGCCCCGCTCAACGCAACCCCGTCCGAGCTCGACGCTGCCATGTCCAAACCCGACGCCGCACACCCACCCCCAACCGCCAACGTCGACCCGGACATCCACGCCGCCAAGGACCACAAACACGGCAAAATGGGCTCCAAGATTCTTAACCTCTTCCGAGGCACGACAAAGGGGGTTGTCAAGACTGCTGTTGGGACCGATACCGTCCGTGCGAAAGCCGGCAGCGGGCCGGCGAAGAATAGATTGGGTGTGATCCCGCCTCGGGACGGGAATCTGCCTGTTAATGGACCGGTGGAGTTTGAAGGCCGGTTTGACGGGCACAAGGGGCGGGTGTATATTTCTGGGTCGGGTGAGGGCGGGGTGCCGGCTGTGGTTGGGTTTGGGAAGGGGAAAGGGGAGATGGTGAGTGTCGGGGGGACGCGGAGGGAGGATGTGCATCCTCTATGGAGCGTGCCGGTGGCGGACATCGTGGAGGTTAAGAAGATTGGGGGGTATGGATGGAAGGCGAGGTTAGTGGTGGGGTGGTCGATGGAGAGGGAGGTCAAGGATGGGTTGGTGATTCGGACGGTGGGTGGGGCGGAGTATAAGATTACGGCGGTGCCGTTGCGTGATGAGCTGTTTAATCGGTTGGTAGCGATGGGTGGGCAGAGGTGGGAGGCTTGGTGATGGCGGGTGTGGGTGGGGAAACAAGGATATTCAGGTCAAATGGTATTGACAGAGATGTGGTTGTCAGGGTGTCTAAGATCTTTATATACATATCGCGGTATTGATCCCCGAGAGAATTCATGGCACCCTTATACCTGTACATGACGGCTTGGCGTCAGCCTACACCATGAGCTGCGATGCCATCAACTTCGACGACGACGAGTTCGAGAACGACGTTCTGGACCCCAAGGCAGGCCCCGCAGACCCCAAGACCTGGGTGTGGTACATTTCCTAGCCTCGCCCAAAGCCGTGACGAAATGCGCCAGTCAGCCGAGGCCTATGGAGACTACCTTGTTACCTGACCTCTCCTCGTTGTCTTTTCTATCGTTCTCGTCTCTATTTATCCATCTGTCCTGACCGTTCTTTTGGCATTCTTTCTTCTACTTGGCTATATATACTCCCTTCATCATTTTCCCTCTTATGATAGCGGGCTTCAAGAAGTCCTCCATAAAGGCTGGCAAACGGGACCAGCCGATATACACTCGATACCCGGACGGCAGCTACACCGTCCGGCAAACTTTCATCGACTACGAGTTCCCGGCGACGGAGGCCGAAGCACGGGCGTGCACGGACAGAATTGAACAACTGTCCACCGGCGGTGTCATTTACCAGCGGCAGAAGCGGGCATCGCCTGCCCGCAACGCTCGGGCCCCAGCCCAGCCGAGAGGTTCAAGACTCGCGAACCTCCAACTTCTGGGATCGTTACGTACGAACCTGGGGGTCCGTTACTTGAAGAAGAGGAGCTTTTTGAGTTAGGTCGGGCGCGCTGGGAACTAGCAGCAAGGACCGCCAAAATTTCGGCAAAGGGGGTTCAATATCTGACCCTCGCCGCCATCATCCTCACTGCGATCATAATCACGATCGCTTTTTACTTGCGTCCCTTGCCGGGGACACCACTATTCTTCGCTGCACAGTTCATTAGCCGCTGGCTAAATGCCTTGTTATTAAGGCTTAATGAACTTCTCTAGCAGGGCTTAGTGTAATTACCTGCTAAGGGCTAGCATTGAGCAGCGCCGTTTCTAAGCTCGTTGAAGCGAGGAAAGACTCGAGGAGTCCGATAGCGGGGGGACAAGCTTAGCTCTACTTTGGTGCGAAGAAGAAAGAAAAGAAAGAAAAGAAAGAAAAGAAAGAAAAGAAAGAAAAGAAAGAAAAGAAAGAAAAGAAAGAAAAGAAAGAAAAGAAAGAAAAGAAAGAAAAGAAAGAAAAGAAAGAAAAGAAAGAAAAGAAGCCGAAGGATATGAAGAAAAATAGCAGGTAACTCGTCGTCTATAAAGACATAACTGCCGTCTGGTGGGTGTAGATTGGCTGGTCCCGTTTGACAGCCCTCAAAGTTGATTTCTTGAAGCTTGCGGGCATCGCTGGCGCCACAAGCGGAATCCAAGGGACTTCGGCATCCCTAGGGTTTCTGATCATGTCTTGGGCGTCGTTAAACGCCACGTCGCTGCGGAGCATCCAGCCATAACCGCTCTTTTTTAATTTGGTTTGGAGCGCTGGGACTGCTCCAAAGAAGAGGCAAAAGAGGGTCATGACTGAAAGATAGTTGGGCGCATGGCCCTTGTCGAGCGGCAGACCAACGCCCAGGCGATACGTGCGCTGCGAGGAGCAGTTGGTCCGAGGGTCGCTATTGAAGATAGCGAGCTCCACTTTGCGCCGGGCGTGCTCCGGCCAAACGTCTGCACCAGGGATAAACGTAATCGCGAGGCTTACTAAGCCTCGGATTTCACCCGGCTCTGCTGCCCTCCGATCATCACCGGTAAGGTGCTTAATGTCCCGAAGGACCAAGCGAGGTTGCCCATTAGCATCCTGCACGATATCCTCCCCTGCCCCAATTGGGTCCAATTGCATCTGCTGCCCAGCATTGGGCGCAGCTGGGAAATGGACGACCCCTTCGTAATCGAGAACATCGTTCTCGAATACATCGTCACCAAAGTTGTTGCCGTTGCGGTTCATTGTGTAAAGTCTTCGGGAGGACTGGCGTTTCTGGGTGATTGAGGGGTAGTTTGTTCCTTCGACTGCTTGCGCAAATGGACAGTAGGGAGATTAGCGGCTCTAGGAGCTGGCAAGTTCGGGTTGCATAGGCTAACCTAGCGACAACCTACCTCTAGATATAGCTTTTTGAGCTTGATCGATATATAGGGAAACTAAGTATGGCTGTGCCATTCTGAAACTTGATCTACTAGTCTCACAAGATTAAGTTTCTCTCGGAGGTTGAGACCCTAGGTGATGGATTAGCTTTTCCTTTTTTTCTTCTTTTGTCTTTCTTCTTTTTCTTTTCTTTCTTCTTTTTCTTTTCTTTCTTCTTCTTTTTCTTTTCTTTCTTCTTCTTTTTCTTTTCTTTCTTCTTCTTTTCTTTTCTTTCTTCTTCTTTTTCTTTTCTTTCTTCTTCTTCTTCTTTGTTTTTCTTTTCTTTCTTTTCTTTTTTTTCCCCATGGATTAACTAGGATTTATCTTAGGAAAAAGAAGAAAACATCGTTTCTTAGCAAAAGTTCCGCCGACAATGAAACATCAAAATATTATCACCACAGAATGCAAGGCGCCTTCCCGCTCCGAGTGAAACATACACTCCCCCCTTCCCCGCCCCCTCTTTTTCTTAGAACCGTTTATTTTTCCTTTGATAAAACAATGTTTCGAGACTAGAGTGCCACTAGGAAACAAAAAACTATTGCCACCAACCAGGTCAAGCTCCTTCCCGACCTAGAAGCAAAAGGTATGCTCCCATTTTAACTCCCCCCCCCCCCATTTGCTCTTCCTCTTATACAGGACGTTTCTGTATAAACTTCCTCCCCCGTCGTTCCAAACCATTCCTCTTCCACCTTTAACTTCCTCCCCTCTGTTCTATATAAGCTTTCTCTCCTTCTCGCTCCAAACCCTTTCTACTTCAACCACAACAACGTCTTGACTTTCACGAAACACGTTCCTCTCGGCTTTGGCCCAGCGGCTAATGAGCGCGGCAGAGGATAGCGGCATGGTTTGCCACGGCCAACATGGCTTACCACTTCAGCATGACATGGCGGGCCCATGCAAGTGCATTGCCAAAGGCGTGCCAGAGCAGCCGCCGCTGACGGACGGTCGCAACGCATGCCCGACACCGGGCTTGGGGGAGGGGTATAGGGGCCTGTGCAGTCTTGCGTGTAATAGTGGGTATTGTTTGGAAGGAGCTTGCGTTTATTGTCGAGATACCAACATGCAGTTCGGGAGGGGTCGTTGGAGGGCCGGTATCAGTGAAGCCGAATCTCATTGTTGAGATCTAGTATCCGCCCAGTCACGTTTTGATCAACAAGAGTTTCAGCTGTGAACTTGAAAACCGGTAAACCTCCTTTCTTTGACATATCTGAGACAGCAGAACCTCCAGCCAGTATCAATACACCACCTCTCCACCTGTACCACACCGACGAGACATTCCGTGCGCAAGGGCCTCCATACCCCGCTTACCTATGCTGTTGGTCGGAGCAGCATCTCAACCCGGCAAGTTGGCCCATGCAACCTGCAGTCAAGAGCCTGCGATCACACCATACCCCTCGCTTCGTCCCGGTCAACCCGCCTCGTCCCGGGCAACCAGCCGAGATTTGATTCTCGGCTGCCCAGGTGTCATCCCCGCTCGGCCGCGCAACACACTTTTCATCCCGACCACGCAGCATCGCGACAAGACCTCACCACTCGAAACCATGGGAGCCACCGCTCGAAAGACGCCGGCCAGTTCACCTCGGTCAGGTCCCGCCAGCCCGCGCTCCCCTATTAGCCCAGTCTCTGCCGCAAGCCCACCGGCCAATGTGGGAGCGCTAGAAGCCGACGTATGTGACAAGGCGCCACCGCTCGGATTGAAAGCAATCCTAAACCATGAATATAGCCCGATGCGCATGGGGATGAACGCGAAGATGGTGACGCCGACTCCTTCATCACGGTACGTTGCAGGGTGCATTCGTTTCCAATTGGCGCCAATCAACGTGCTGACGGGGCTTCTAGACTGGAGTCAACAGCGACTCAACATCGGTGTCGTCGAGCATTTTCAAATTCCGAGAAGAGAATGGCCGGACATATCACGCCTACAAGGCAAACGGTACGTGCCGGATCCGGAGGCATAAGTCTAAGGTAGCTAGTAGGCTAACATCTTGTAGAAGCGGATTATTTCTTGCCAAATGACGACGTATGTGGGTTCAATACGATGGCCAAGATGCCATTGCTAACATGCGAGCTCTAGAGAGAGAATGAACGGTTGGGTAGGGTAATTTCAGGCGTGAAATGATGGGTCTCAATGCTCACGAATTCACAGACCTCCAACATAACCTCTTCCTGCTGACATTTGACAACCAAATGTACCTTTGCCCCGCCGGGAAGGAAAAGCCAGTTAGGCGGACTCTTGATGTCGGCACCGGGACTGGTATCTGGGCCATGGAATACGGTACATCTGCGGGTGTGGATTCGAACAGTGTCCAGGATGCTAACGACTCGTAGCCGATGAGCACCCGGAAACGACCGTTGTTGGTGTGGACTTGAGCCCTATCCAGCCGGAATTGTAAGTTGTCCAATGGTGGTCACACCCCCGCTCGATGCCGCTTGCGCCATTGCAATTTCGTCCAGGTGTATACCTACTAACACATGCATGTTCAGCGTCCCGCCGAACGTCGAATTCTTCGTCGATGACCTCGAGTCAGATTGGACCTTTGTCAACCCGTTCGACTTCATCTACATGCGTTGCTTGACAGGATCGATTCGAAACTGGCCCAAGCTGATCGGTCAAGCCTTCCAGTAAGCAAAAATTCTCCTTCAAAATACCATCCCTCCGCAGAAAACTTACCCTCTTTCCAGACACCTGAACCCAGGCGGCTACCTTGAGATCTGCGACCCCATGTTTATGGTTTGCGACGACGGTACCCTCTCCGAGGACTGCCCACTCTCCCAGTGGGCACGTCACATGATGGATGCCAGCGCCAAACTTGGCGCCGGGTTCGATGGAGGGTCAAAATATAAACAGTACCTGATCGACGCGGGCTTCGAAGATGTCGTTGAGGTGACGTACAAGTGGCCCATCAACACGTGGCCCAAGGACACAAAACACAAGGAGATTGGTACGGCAACATCCTCGTAATTTCTGCCCAAGATCTTACTAACCTATGAGCAGGCGCCTGGAACCTAGAGAACGTCGAGTCGGGTCTGCAGGCAATGAGCATGATGCTCTTGACCAAGGTGCTCGGCTGGTCGCTTTCAGAGGTCGAACTCTTTCTCGTTGGTGTCCGAAAGGACCTGCGGAACCGGAGTATTCATGCCTATTGCCCTGTGTAAGTCGTCTAGATGCAACCATTTAGTGTTGATTGAGCACCCAATTTGAACTAACCATTGCGTTTCTTAGAACTGTCGTGTATGGACGGAAGCCTGAGTAAGATGTTGGTTGAAAAGGATGGTCTCTGAATTGTACCCAAGCAACTCTGTGATGGGGCGATGTTTCGATATTAAGACGAAGGAAACATCAGAATTCAAGATTGAGGCCGAGAAATAGTTGGGTGATGATGAACGAGTTTCTCCGTATTACCAAGAATCATTCTTCTCTGTGCAGAGCTATGATAAAGTTGCGGCTTGGCACGGCGTTTTCTCCAAGCACATCCAAGCAGCACCGCATGGCATCATCTTGGCATCGGGAAATCCCACGAGTCTTTTGATGGTGTGCTCATTGAGGTAAGTGTCACGCGATGGGGAGAACCAGGTTTCCCTTGGAACCTCAACCAAGGAGCAACGGCTAACCCTTGCAGGATCACCACTTTCACTTCCGTCCACGCTGAGTTTGTCCGGCTCTAGTGCTCAGAACAGCAGACGGTGAGAAGCGTACCTTGCATGATCATTGGGGTGCATTGTCGGAATCCAAAATTCCCACCACTCAGCACCTAGCCCTTCTTAACCGTAGCCGGCTTGGCATCTTCGGCCCCCCGACGAGGACCTAGTCAATGCAACATCCCAGCGTCATGGTCGAGTAGCGTCGCTCGGGACAGGGTTCCCCGCTGGAATCCATTTTTCCATTGGGGTTTGGCACGGCACGGCTAGAGATGATGAACGCGGAGAACATGGGGTTAGTGATGATGAACGCGGAGAAAGGCGACGTTGGCCCATCAGCCTCCCCGCCTACATAATGATCTCAAACACCCCGTGTTTGAACCCCAGAGATCATCGCTTACCGCCCCTGTCTACCCCGTCCCCGCAACCCGGTACCCGGATCCCGATCGCCCGCCATGAGGCTCAACAACTTCCTCTTTGTGCTCTCCGCCACGGCCCCCTTGGCCACCGCGTCTCCGCTCGGCTCGTTTGGCCTCGCGTCCTGGGATGTCGAGGGTTTCGCCAAGGACAACCCGATCGGCCCTACCACCGGCGGAAAGGGGGGTGCCACCGTCACGGTCGACAACGCTGCCGACCTGATCGCCGCCGTCGCCGGTGACAAGCCCAAGATTGTCCGTGTCAAGGGCAAGATCAATCTCCCGTCGCGCCCCAAGATCGGCTCCAACACGTCCGTCATCGGGGTGGGCAAAACGGCCCATATCACCGGAAGCGGGCTTGATGTCTTCAATGTCTCGAACGTGATCCTGCAGAACCTCAAAATCACGCATATCGTCGACAATGACTGCATTACCATTAGATCCTCTCAGCGCGTCTGGGTAGACCATAATGAGTTTTCTTCTGACATTACCAAGGGACCGGACTTTTATGTGAGCTTTTTTCTTTTTTCTTTTTGTTGTTTCTTTTTTCAAGGGAAAAACGAAAGCCCGCCGCTTGACTAGTCCACGCTAGATCACGTGTCACTGGAGAGAATGCCGTTTCTCCAGCTATGGAAGTCGTGGTGGTTGTGGTGGTAGTGGTGGTGGTGGTGATGTTGGTGATGGTGGTCGTGGTGGAGTGGGGCCGGACCCGGCGGTGAAACACAACACTAACACAATCCCCTCCAGGACGGCCAAGTTGACATCATCCGCGCCTCGGACTGGGTCACTGTGAGCTGGAACTACTTCCACGACCACTGGAAGTCGTCTCTGGTCGGCAACGACGACAAGCTCCGCGACGAGGATTTCGGCCACCTGCACGTCACCTACCACCACAACTACTGGCGCAACGAGGGCACGCGCGGCAACGCCGGCCGTTTCGGTCACCAGCATCTCTACAACAACCTCTACGTCGACTTCCTCTACCAGGCCATCCACTCGCGCTCCGACAACCAGGTCCTCGTTGAAGGCAACGTGTTCCGCGGCAACACTCGCGAGGCCCTCAGCACCTACGGTTTGGTCATTCCTGAGGATTCGCCCAACACCTGCGTGTGCGGTGATGAGGAACTCGATGGGTTCGCAAACTTGGGTGCCAGTAAGTGCAGTGTTGATAAAATTTCAGGGGTTAGGGGTAGCGCTGACAAAATTTGCAGAGAACGACTTTGGCAAGGCCGGCGTCAACATCACCCAAGTCGGAAATTTCTACAAGGCGCCCTACAAGTTCAAGTTGACGCCCCTGCCGCTGGTGCAGCCCATTGTCCTGCTCGGCGCTGGTGTTGGCAAGATCTAATGCCTCATCTGCTGCATGAGGGTAAATGTGACTGGGCTGAGGGTGGGGAACCCGTGTTCTGCACGGACAAAAGGGAGTTTGCGGAAGACTTTGAAATTATATTCTCAGCGGTAGTTTTTAATTCTAGTAGAGGCAATAAACCCGGTATTTACCTAGCGCGGCAGAGAGTGTGAATGACTAGCGAGGAAGTGCCCCATAGGTACCTATACATCCCTCATCCTGCACCCCTGTTCCTGTTTTGCCTCAGGCACGTTTCGTGTGAGTGTAGGCCTCGAGCTCCCCTCCTAGCAGGGACCATCACATACAAGAATGTGTAGATTAGTCTTGCGTCGTTGCCCAAAATCTATTTTACACTAACATAGACCTAAACTTCACATCTACACCATGCATGTAGGTACTTTGGCCGCTACCAGCGCCCGATCATGGTCATCTTCAACCTCGAGGTCCAGGCTAGCGACGTCATCTAATTATGAACCGCTTGGAGAACAGGGACCCGGAGCGAGGGATATATATAGGACACTTCCTCCCTCACTATTCGTCTTTCCTATCGAGCCAGGTGGCACTTCCTCATTGTCTTTCCGTGACGTTTAGGACTGCCAACTTGAACTCTGCATCCCCCTGTCTTCCGCAGTCTATGATTTCCGCTTCGATGCAATGACTGTGCAAATTGTTGCAACCACCATCATTGTTTTCTAGTCCCAAGCGAACTTTTCCATATACAGCCATCATTCGGTTGACATAACATTGCCAGTGGTTTCCCTCTCTCACCTTGAGTTCCGGTTCCGCGCATCACAATCTACCCCTTGCAAAACTAACATCTCCCAAGGCGGGCTAAAATGGAAATTAGCTCAACTCCAACTGACAAAAGATCCGTTGGAAAACGTACCAAGAGTGCATGAGCTGTCGGTGTAGTGGCCGTTGACATAGCAAGGCGTCCCAAAGTACAGCATCCGGTCCCACCCGCTTGGCCACAGTTAGTTGACAAACTTCTGTTTCAGGACGGTCCCGAGAGCATACCAGTTGACACTCCCGCCAATTGTGATACACTCTCCAGACTTGACACAGGTAAAACCGCCAGTCAGACCCTTGTACAGCGAGGCAACAACCTTGTATTGTGTGCCCGGGCCCGCCCTACAGTTCACACTCGATGCCCCAACAATGACACAAGTAAATGGTGCGTCACGCGGGGAGATGTCACTCTCAGCATTGCGCGTCTCGAGGCTGTCAGTGTCGGCGGCCGGGGCGGCCATAAGCCTGGCAGGGAGGAAAGAGGCCGCGAGGAGGGTGGAAAACTTCATGATTGGGTAATGAACTTGAGTTTGTACAGCGATAGTGGTGAAAATCGTGATGAGATTGAGTCCGCCTTTTATCACTTAGAGGCTGTAAGACGGTGTAACTTTACCCGGCGCGATGTTACGACCCTTGTCGGAAGGATTCAGCAACCCATCAAGATGGATCCATCTTGCTCACTAAAAAGAACCAAGATGAGGGTTTCCATGAAAACGTGGGTATATTGCATGCTTTCAGAGACATAGTTAAGGCTTCCGTGTTGTCGAAGTACTACAAGAACTTAATGCTATCCACTCGAATAGTCAATATCTAGACGCTTTTCGAATCGACTACGCAACAAGAACACTGACGGGAAGTCTGAACGCGCGTTCTGGGATCCATTTACCGGTCCCAGCAGCCGGATACTACCCTAAAACCACTAGGCAACTAGGAGACTCGGTGAGTCGAGTGATGTCGCCAATCAGCCTCAGAATCTCCATCATCGCGTTCATGATGGAGTACCTGGCGTGGCGCATTCCCAACACTGCTGCCTGCTGGCTCACCGCCGTTCCCGGACCCAAAGCACACATCTCACGGCGGCAAGCTGTCCGAGTTTGAATCTTTGGGACTGAGAGGACACTCTTGAACTAAATGCCTGATTAAACTCGATAACATCCACTTCCCCTCCCGCGGGACCCGCTAAAGACGAAACTCAAATGCCTCGTTGAGCCCCCAAGGTCCCTTCTGCGTCCTCGCCCTCTCCTTGCCTAGCACAACCACATTCTCAACCATGGCATTGGTGTGGTACCCAAATGTCCCCTTTGCCTTGAAGGCCCGCCCATCCCACTCGAAGGTGATCTCCGTCTTCTTGTTGCCCACATTCAAGCTCTCGCCATCATCAAGGTACAACTCCCCCTTGGCCTTCCCATCCTTCCCCGGCGCCACCGTGATCGTGAAATTCTGCTTCCTCACCTCGGCCGTAGTCTTGCCCGCCCGCACCCTCATCGGCACAATCGTCCCTCCCCGAACATGCACCGGAATCTCTCCCCATCCCACCCCATCCACCACCTTCACCCCGCCACTCACCACCTCCCCCGTCCAAAAATCATACCAAACCCCCTCCTCCGGCAAATAAAACTCCACCCTCTGACTATCATCCTCCACCACCGGCGACACCACCAACGCCTCCCCCAAAACCCACTGATTCTGAATCCCCCACGTCTTCTCATCCCCCGGAAACAAAAACCACAACGGACTCACCACCGGCCTCCCCGCTTCACTCGCCCTCCACAACCCCGTATACAAGTAATCCAACAACCGATACCTCGTCTCCATCGCCCCCCTCGCCGCCTCCGCCACCAGCCCCCACCGATACAACTCCTGATCCCCGCTACTCACATCCGCATGGTTCCGGTAAAAAGGCTGCCACGCACCCAACACCGCCCAACGGGCGCACATCTTTTCTTGAGCTTGCCCGTTGAACCCGCAAACATCGGACCCGACCATGGGCATGGCGTGCATGGATGCAAAGGCAAGCATTTGCCGGATCGAGGTGCGGTAGTGGTCCCACGAGGAGTAGTTGTCGCCGAACCAGTGGGCGGCGGAGCGGCCTGCGCCCGGGGAAGTGGAGCGGGTGAGGACGAAGGGGCGCTTGGTGGGGTGGAGGGAGAGGAGGGAGGTGTAGGTTGTGTGGGCCATCATGGTGCCGTAGAGGTTGTGGGTGTCGTATTGGGTGGAGTTGTCAAAGTTGGTGAGGTTGGTGTAGATGGTGTAGCCGGAGAGGGGGCCGCGGTGGTTGGCGATGCGGTAAGGTGGGGTGAAGAGGTCGCGGTTGGGGAGGCCGAGTTTGGGGCCGGTGTTGGCGGTTGAGCGAGTGGAGGTGGTGGAGGTGGAGGAGGTAGAGGTGAGACAGGTGGTGTCGGCGCACATGTTGGAGGCTTCGTTCATGTCGACCCAGAGGCCATCGACCGGGATGCCGGTTTCGGGGTCGTAGAAGTTGAGGATTTCAGAGGTCCACCAGTCTTCAGCGCCTGGGGCAAACCAGTCTGGCCAAACCACCTCGCCCGGCCACTGCAGGCCGCGGTAGAAAGAGCCGTCTGCGGCGCGGATGAAGGCTCCTTTTTCCCCGCCGCGGGTGTATGGGCCGTACTCGGGAATGTTGCGGATTCCAGGATCGAGTATTTGGACGTAGTGCTGATTGTTGCTGTGTAGAGTGTCGACCAGGGCGCGCACCTTGTCCAAGGGGTAACGCTCAGGGTCCGTCGTAAAGATCCGTTTCTGCTGCATGTAGT
Organism: Trichocladium uniseriatum; assembly: GCA_017139535.1. Classification (NCBI taxonomy): domain Eukaryota; kingdom Fungi; phylum Ascomycota; class Sordariomycetes; order Sordariales; family Chaetomiaceae; genus Trichocladium; species Trichocladium uniseriatum. The sequence continues at coordinate 425,321 of WOUO01000021.1, read as the reverse complement.
CAATGTCGCCCCAGACGGTTTCAAGTGGGATCCCCGCAGCCGAGTAGTTGGCAATCACTTCGGCGACATGTTCAATAGTCGGCCACCCGTACTTGCACTGGTGGAAGCCAAGGGTCCAGTAGGGCATCATGGCTGGCAAGCCCACAACCTCGGCATACTGCTTACTGACCGACGCTGGCTCCGGACCTGCCAGAAAGTAAAAGTCGAGAACACCGCCAATAGCGTTGTACTCGAGATACTTTGCTCCATTCTCGGTTTGATCGAGGCGAATGTCCATGCCACTTGCACTGAGGAGGTAGACGCCATGGGTGCCGGACGATCCGCGGTGGTCAAAGTAGACGGGATGGGCACCATAGAGGTTTTGATTGTTGGGGATAAAGGGTGACTCGGCGTTCCAGAGGGTACGGGTGTAGTTGGTCGTCGGGAGCCGGAAGTCGTCCGAGTGTTCGCCGAGGCCGTAGATATTGGGGTTCTCCGGAAGACTTGTACGCAGTCGAACGTACTGAGATTGGAATATCAGAGGCGAGTCGGATGTGTCAAACAAGACCTCCCCGGTTGCTCTCCTGGTCACATTGAAGGTGAAGGGATCCCGTGTGAAGCCAAACTCGAGAGCGGCCTTAGTTTCAGCCGTATTCTGGCTGCTTGGCCGAGGCAGCACATCTCCCTGAACCTGGTATACCTGATAGTCCGCGTCCTCAATCAAAACATGGAGACGAGTGTCTAAGACAAAACACCAGTCAGTCACACTGGTGCCACGAGGAAGAAGCCAGCTTACCAGTATGATACTCGACAGTTAATCGCAGGTTGGCCACATCTTGGCCGTCCGAACTGCAGTTTCCAATGAGCGTAAGGTCTGCAGTGAGATGGGAATCGCCGTAATCAATGTTTGTGGCTTGGTAGCCTGGACACTGCGACGTCGACTGCCGGAGCTGTGCCAGGGCCGAGGCTGCGAGCAGCACGAGAAGCAAGGGGCTGGACACCATGACGACTTTGCACTACCGCTGCCGTCTTGGGATCTGGAGGAAATTGGTACGAAGCAGATCGAGGACGACCATGATAGGTTTGGAATTAAAGGGAAAGGTGCGTGGCCGGGAATACCTGTCTTTTTCCTGGGAGCCAGACAGGACGGCTGGACGGAAGTCGGCCAACAACACCAGCCATGACTTTACAGAGTTACATTACATGGGCACACGGGCAGAAATGGGCGCTCATGACCCAGTCGCGGCCGCATATTTTGCTATCGGGAAGGTATGTCGTGCCTAGCACTGGATCGTGTATGGCAGGTGAGAGGTGGCAGATGCTCAGGGGCAGCAGCCAGTGAGAAGTCGGCCCGGATGACCCCCCTGCGTTCCGTTCCACAACATGTCACGGCAAGTGGAATGCATGGATGGCGACCAATGGCACGCATAGGCGCGTTTCCCATGCCCGCAACCCGACACGTGGGATGGAGATTTGCTTGCCTTCCAGTCCCGTTCTCCTTGTCTCACGGTTTCACGCGGTTGCCATGTTGCTGCCGGACCGGGAAACACTTTTACGGGATAAACAAACAACTGCATCGGGTGAGGACCTTCCATGGTCGCTGGGCAGAGCGGTTAATCGTCTTCATCTGTTGTTCCTGGAATGATGACCGGTTCGCCGCCCCGCACGGCAGTACGACTCTAATTAACACCGAAACCAGGCTCGTGACTGCACGTCACAAGGAGGTCCTGGACATAGTTCCGTGATTGGAAGTGATCGTCATGATCGACACCGATGCAACCCAACGATCTCCAGTATCAAGCAGCTTCCAACATGCCTCCAAACCGAAGGGATTTTCGAATCCCCTGATATCTGTTGGCCAATTCTTCGATGTCCAGTTTCATGGAAAAGGCGTTGTCCTCTGCAGATGCACCGAATGTGACCTCTTCGAGATCCAGCACCATGATCTTGCCATCCACAAGTTGAAAATTCCCAGGGTGGGGATCCTCATGGTGGGCGCCGAGCCCATGAAAGGCGCGGTAGCATACCTGCAATAGGTTTGAGAGCTCCTCCAGCTTGAGCGTTGCGCCCTCTGGTGATGCGAGGGAAACCCCGCCCAGGTGTTCCAGTATCAATGCCCTCGTGCCCTGGTATCGACAATGGCCGAAACATTTGGGGATTACCACGCCCTGCAACGGTTTAAGTCGGTTATACGCCTCGGCTTCGCCGTCGAAGAGTTTCCGCGCTACCACCTCTTCCAGTTCCCGATCCTGGGGCTTTTGGGTTTTCACAATAACCTGGTTGGGAAGGAACCATTCGGGGAAGCAGTTGTGAGCCCACGACTGGGCAAATGTAGGGAGCAGTCCGACAAGGCGAGCGACAAAACGGGATGCCGCTGATGGACGGATGGTCAATTTGGAAATATGTGGGTGATCTCTCGACAGAGCCGTACGAAGTGCCGAGATGTGACGGGTGCGGAACCAGAAATGCTAGTATATCGCTTGTTAATCACAGCCGCTGGGAGCATTTAGCGGCGACGAGTCCACTTACTACAGGCGTTGTGGGGAACTGGCGCGGCCCAGTAGCGATGCGAGCCGCTGAAAGACGATAATTGTCGGGCTCACCGGGGAGCCTGCACGTATGCAATTCAATTTCGTAATTCCTCTTGGGTGGCGGTGGTGGTTTGTTGGCCCACGGGGGGAACAGTTCGTCGTCCATTATGAATAGGGTTGGCGAGGTTCGGGTATGAACAGCTGCTGTGGATTCTTTTTCTTTACACGCCGATGAAAGGTCAAAAGCCGCCAGGGCGGAAAGTTTGCAGGCTTGGTCTGTTGATGCTCACGTGACCACGTACACTGTTAATATGAAGTTGCAACGGGGCATTCCGGTGAATATCCCACGGAAGAACCTGCCAGTGTGACGGCAAAATTTTGACTCTTGGCCGAACCGAGACATCGCTAGGCAGCAGCCGGGTTGGGCAGAAAATGGAGCGCGGGGTTAGGAGGACCTGAGTCTTCCCTGCTTGAGACTTGCCCAGGCGTTCGCTGTTCGCTCTGCGCTACTTCGCATGCAACACGAGACTCGAGTCCTCAACTCCTTCTCCCCCATTCCTCGTCCTGGCATCTTTTGCAACTCAGCTGTTGCCCCCTTTCTAGACGTGGCTCCGGGCCTTGAAGAACCATCCGTTTTTTAGGCGTACTTCTTTTCGGTCACCATGCCTTCGGCGGGGGAACTGATTTTCCAACACCCGGTAAACCCGGTCGACAATCCCAAAATGACCTCCTACACCGACAAAGCATGGGCCCAAGAATATGCCCCCATTCGAAACCTCAAAGTTCATACTACTGTCGATTACGACGGCATGGTCCATTCGACCTTCGATCCAGCGTTCCTACCGCTTTGCGCAGATGAGGAGAAGCGAACGAACGAGCCCGCTCACCCACCCAACGATAGGTTCTGGAGGCTCGAAATGGAGGCCGACATGGAGCATTGGTGGCACACCGAAATATCCGATGTTGTCCTCGCGGCATGGGCGCGATATCCAGGCATCGCCCAAACCTGCCACACTGCGCCCCTCACCGAAGTGAACACTCCCGAGAACGTTGATTGCACATATGGGATGTACGTTGGCAACCAGAGAGTCCCTGTAGCAATCGGGGAGATAAAGAGGAACCTCATCAACGCCGTGAGGTGGCAGCAGGCCAACCTGGGGAGCCCGCAGCAGAAACTCGCCCGTGAACTTCGTGGGTATGTTCCGCATCCATGACCCATTCAGCCCCTGGGGACACCGGACCAAGCGGTTACTGATCCTGTATGAATGCAGTTATGCGGATAAATACCAGTGCCCCCATATATTCTGCTGGGACGGCCAAGTTCTCCTCATCCTTCAGTTTCAAGCTCAGAAACCCGAACATATTCGGCACCCAGATTGTGTGGTTGATTGCTGGGTTATCCCGGCAGCCAAAACCTCCTGTACGCTGCGGTACGCGCTTTATAGACTCCTAGTACAGGGGTTACGTAGATGCCAGGCATTGGCGGCGCAGCAGCCCCTCACCGTGGGAACCCTGACAGAACGACATGGTGGGCGAGAATTCTATACGGGACGGCCTGTTTGGGAGAACCTGAATGAAGGCCAGTTATCTTATGACCATCCAGAAGGGTATCGTCGCCACGTGGATCCAGCTACTGGGGCCTTATACTGGAGCCATGATCTAATAGCTGAGGACGTAGTTTGGGAGACTGGCCCGTTCTGGGAGTAGCTTACGGAATCCTCTCTCCTCTCTTTTGCCCCTTTTCGGTCTCTTCCACCCCTTCTTTTAGCCACCCACCCTTTCTTTTTGATCTCCTCTACACCTTCTTCATTTCCCCTTCTTTCTTTCCTCTCCCTTTTCCTCTTCTTTTTTTTTTTCCTCCCGTTTTTCCTCCTCTTTCTTTTTCCTTCTCCGTTTTCTTTCTTTCTTCTTTCCTTTTGTTCTTATTATTTCCATGCCGCTCTTTTCTTCTTTTATTCCTTCCCTTTTCCTTACTCTGTTAATTTTTGTTCCTTGTACGCTTGCTTTTATTTGTGACATGAATGAATGACTTCCAATCAAAAAACTGAACGATATCCAAGGATCCCTCTGGGCATGTATGATGGATACGTCACGCGGTGGACTGCAGGTTATGGGAGGTGGTGGGTAATCCTATAGGTTGTGCACTACTCGTGTGGCCGCATGATGCTATTCTACGGGATCATGCTCATGATCGGCTCATTCGTGGTCTCATTCGAGGTTGAATCAACAAATAACTTTATATACCCGCTTCCACCTCGGCCAAGACTGCCTCTCCTCCTCTTCCTGCGCCTTGATGATGCCCAGCCGCCCAAAGTCTCTCCGTCCCGTGTCAATATCCATGTCCTCTATCCTGACGTAACTCGTCTTGTACCAGAACTTATGCCCCAGCCAGAACACCAACACCACCGGCAACGCTAGGCACTGCACAAAGAAATAATACGCCAAATCACCCGGGCTCCGCTGCTCCGCCCCAGGCAGCGAGATGGGCGAGATCGCCACATAAAGCTGCGCCGCGAGAATGAACACATTACACCCAAACCCTATCCAGCTCCCCACCACCCCAGCCTGCGCGCGAAACGCGATATCCGACAACGACCGATGCCGATACGCCCACGCCTTGCGCAGCCTGATATGCGCAAGGCACGTACTCGCCCACGTAAACACCGTACTCAACCCACTGATCGCCAGCAACCAGTCAAACACGCGACTATGCGCATCAACATCAGCCAGGTAGGCCAACAGCCCCGCGGCCGACACAACCACGATCGCGACCAGCGGCCTGCCGCGGCGGTCCACGTACGCAAATATCCTCGGAGCCTGCCCCTGTTCTGCTAGCGCGGCGAGAGTACGTGACGCGCCAAAGACGGACGAGTTCCCGACGCTGATGACCGACACGAGGATAACACCGTTCATGATACTAGGCAGTATCGTGGCGCCGGCGCTCTCAATGGCAATGACAAAGGGGCTGGCGGAGGCGTCGGCAATGCTGGTCGCGCCGAGCAGACGGGGTTCGGTGTAGGGCACGAGGAGGCCGACGAGGGTTAGGGAGACGATGTAGAAGAGGGTGATGCGCCAAAAGACCTGTTTGATGGCGGTGGGGAGGGATTTGCGGGGGTTAGCGGTTTCCGCCGCGGCAAGGCCGACGAGCTCGGTGCCGGCGAAGGAGAAGGCGGCTGTGACAAAGACGCTGCAGAGGCCTTTGAAGCCGTTGTTGAAGGCGCCTGGGTTTTGCCAGAAGGTCCCGCCAATGTAGCCGCTGTTTGGGGGGCCGAGAATGTTGGTGATAATGGCGAAGAGGCTGGGTTGTCAGTTGAACGTTCAGCCAAGGTTGGAAGGGAGAAAACGGGTCTCACATGAATCCTACTACGGCTACGACCTTGATGATGGCAAAGACGAACTCAGCCTCGCCGTAGCCCGTGACGCCAAAGAGGTTGATTCCGACGATGAAGATGAGGAAAAGGGTGACAAAGATGGCCTTGTTTAGGCTCGGGTTCCAGTACTCTATTGTCAGGGCACCGGCAAGAATCTCCAGGGGAAGGACGACAATCCACTGCAGCGCATAACTGTATCCCGAGGTCAGTTCCCAATGGTCAACCTCCTCATAAAGCAAGATAAACACTTACTTCCATCCCATGGCAAACCCCCAACTCGGGTCCAAAAACCTCGTCGAGAAGGCCGAAAACGACCCCGCCACTGGAAACACCACGGCCAACTCCCCGAGCGCCTGCATCGTACAATACAACATCACCCCCACAATCACATATGCCAACAGCACCGACGCCGGCCCGCCGTCGCTCAGTGCCTTGCCCGACGCCACAAACAGACCCGTCCCAATCGACCCACTGATGGCAATCATCTGCAGGTGCCGGCCCTTCAGCTCGCGCGCCAGCAGCGTGCTCGCCGTCTGGGCGTTGGCCGCGCGCAGGTCATAGTACCGCTCGCCATGGTGGTCGCGGACGACGGATACCCCCGAGGCAGAGGTCGCACGCGGCCATGGGGTGCTATCGTCGGTGTACTGAGAGAAAGTGTTCCCGCGGGCTCTCTCGTCGCGCCGAAATGAGTCGACGAAGTCGTGCATGCGGGTCTTCATGCCGCTGCCGCTGCCGCTGCTGCTGCCGGGACGTCCGGCGTACATGCTTATGGGTGTAGCATTTCTGCCGTGATCTGTGTAGCTACTGGCTCCGGCCAGGCTTTGGGAGCGGCCTAGCTGGTTCAGCTCGATATCGCGGTCGAGGGTCATGTTGGGCGGTTCATTGGTGCGTGGGTTGCCGTGTTGATATCCGCGGCTTCATGAGCCGGGGTGACGCTGAACGGTGACGCTTGACTCTTAATGTAGAGTGAGAGTGAACGGAGTGATTTCGGGGGTTCTCGAGCAAGAAACGGAGAGTCTTGGCCTCAGCGATTTCGGGCATGGGCTTTCGCTGGGCTGGGCTAAGGAGTCGGTGAGCCGAGGTGCGCTATTTGGCATGCGCCTTAGCCCTGAAAACGCTCGACAACGTCTGCGAAGGTCCGCGCGACCTTGATTTCTTGTTTTGCGTGTCGTTAATCGCGGACACCGGCCGTCTGAGGATCTCAGTTTTGTTGAATCTGAGGGTTCATCTGTGATGTCCTGTGGGCCATTTTTCTGGGTGAGATGAGGTCAGAGGAAGGATTCGGGGACCGAATGGATCATCTCAGGGCTTGAGGGAACTGGGGGGAGGCTTGTCATTGGAGGCCGGGTATCGGTTGCGGGCACTGAGTATTAAGCCAGCTCCACCAACCCGAACTCTCCCTCCTTTGAGCCCTGTCACCATTTCATGTGCATCGCCGCTTTCATGCATCTCGATTGCAGGGAATAACATGGTTGGCGCCCCTCCCGACCCGATGGCGTGGTCGTGATGCGGGGTCTGGACCGCAATCGTGCGTTGACAGTTTGGCAGCCCGAAACGTCACAATCAGGAGAGATTGCGGGAGGGGAAGCGAAGCTGCAAGGACCTTATCTAAGGAAAGCAATCTCTCAAGTATTCAAGGAAAAGGGACATGCAGCTGCCTCCTTGGGAAGAAGGGGACTTATCGCTCCTGCCCGTTTGGTGGTCCTGGGTGGTTGGCAGCGTGTGCAATCGGGACGCAATCAGGACGGACCCCTGCTCCCCTGTCTGGAGAGACTTTCGCAAGTACAGGGGGCGGGCCCCATCTGCCACGAGGGTTTTAGCGCTGTCTCAGTGGTCCCTGGCGGCTTGGACTGGATCCGAAAATGGCAACATGTTCCTGCGTCGCTTGAACACGCTCAACAGTCTCCTCCGCACAAAGATTCGCCAAAAACGAAATTCATGAGGATGCTGGTATGCGTTCAGTACTCCCGCATCAGCAATTCTAATCCGACATGGTTGCCCGGGAATGGTATTTTGGTCAATTCCCATCAACGACTTTTCTCTCGCAGGCTGCAGGCTGCAGGCTGCAGGCTGCACCCCCGGGCCGCCATGACCTCAACTAACGCCCGAGTTCCCCTCACCGAAGCTGCACCTGGTCCCGCCAGGCCAATTCTGCGCTTCGCGTTGGGTGGTTCAAACCGTCCCGCTACCGAAAAAAGATTACTAAAACTAATCCTGGAATTACCTAAACTGACGCTCAAACATACAGACAAGACGCTACATTTCCCTCCGTTCCCCTTGGCTGACGTTGGTGTCCGGCAGGGGATCGAGATTCTGGAGCAAGATGCTCGTTCCCCGGGCCCTACCCCTGGCACTTGCAGTCGCAACGTTACCCACTGGTTGAAGCACCAATCCATTCACCCCTCTGCCATGGCCGCCATCCGTTGGCTCTTCCGCCGCAGAAACCGTCACCTCAATCGTCGTTGTCTTGATCACCCTGCGTGTGCCGTCCGGGGTCGAGGTTGTCAAACGACCCCGCGGTATCAGCGAGTCCATGCTCTCGGAGCGGCGGGCGACCCGCTCCCCCGACTCCCTCTCGCTAGTCAAGCTTTCCGACCCCTTCAAGCCGCTCCCACCGCGTGAATGTTGGGCATTCGCCCGGCCGATAGCCGTAACTGACGCGGATTGCCCCCCGCTTTCCTCAATGTCCAAGTCGGGGTCGTCCCAGCCCACGGTCTTGTCGGCCCGGGGCGCCCTCGTCGCCGATAGCACGGCAGGAGGCTGGTGCCGGTACTTGAACTTTTGTTTCTTGACGCCCGTATCTCTCACAAACGTGCCGAGCGTCAGCGCGTTGGCCGCAAACGTTGCCATAAACACCTCGCCCGACGCCCACATGGTCCTCGTGGCCTGGTAGCCATTCTCCTTCATGATCTCGGGCACCCGGTAGATGGCCACCACCACCGTGAACAGGTGCAGGCAAAACAACAGGACCAACAGTGTCTTGCGGCCCAGCGGGATTCTGCTCTTGACGACGATGGGTACCGGGAAGATGACCAGCAGCAAATCGGTGAAGACGTTGCAGGCGGTGACGACGAGGAGGTGCACGTAGGCCTGGCGACACTGTGGCCCGGGGTCCGGAGTGACTTGCCAGTACGCTGCGAAAGGCTGGCACTCGGCGAGGTTGCTAATGAAGACGAAGATGAAGGTGGCGGCGAGGATGCCGCGCATCGAGTGCAGCAGGATGGTGTAGCGCTTTCGGGCGGTTAGGCCGACGAGGCGGGCAAAGAATTCGAGAGTAACGAGTTTGAGAAGCCACAGTCTGGGCGCGTTAGACATTTGCCCTCCATGAACTGAGATACTGGATTCCACACATACATGGCAGGTTGAACAATCCGGCTGACAAGCACAAGACGACTCGCAAGCGCCCGGTTTGCAATCTCGGCCTCGCTCAGGCGCAACGCGTCGTCGTCCAGCAACACATTGTTGGTGCCGTAGAGCAGGATGGGATGCACGAATGCCATGCGCAACAATAACGGGATCAGAACGAGGGCCGCGATTCTGTCCTCCAAAAACAACTTCTCAACACGGACATAACGGCCGCCCAGGCGTAGGAGTATGATGACGGCAGAAAAGACGGTCATCCACCAGGAAGTCAGGAGAACCGGCTTGTCGTCGCTGAAGGGCCGGGCTGGTGGCGCGGGTGAGTAGATTGCCAGCGCCATGATGGTGGCATAACAAATTATGGCTGGTGGTTAGATCGCGGGAGAGGATCCATCAACTCCATCGTGCTGTGTAAATCGAGGTTGGTGGAACGGTTTATCGTACCCTGGTCTGGCCACCGTTTTGACGGACGCAGGTCCAGATACCGAATTCCTCGTGCCTGCCTGCCAATATCAACCATATGCGGTTGGACGTTGGTGCAGACTGCCCCTGGACGCACGCGATGATAGAGGAGGGGCATCTCGTGTTGCCATTGGCTGGCCCCTTCGCTAAACTTGAGCTTTTGGCACGCGAACGGATGCTCTTCAGCCCAATTTTGTGCCAATCCCGAACCTTTGATCGCCCTAAGGACCATTCCAGAATCTCATGTCCGTTCTTCACACGACACTACTCCTAACTACTGCTAGCGCGGCTGGTCTTCATGCGATCTAGTGCCTCGGTTAGGCATCGACAGGGAAGAGCATCACCGAGCGGACTGGAGGGCTGAAACAGAATCGCAGAGAACGTCGCTAAACAGGATCATTTTCCCATCCTTGGACACCAGAAGCGGTTAACCCTGCTCGGGAGACTGTCCTCTTCACGCCCATCGCCGGCGAGGAGGGACCGAGATCGGAGAATCGGGAATCCCACACCAAGAAGTATCGCCAAGAATAACATGTGAAGAACGATATGGGTACTGCAGGGATGTCGATGCGTTTGGCGAAGCATGGACCATCGGCCCTATTCCCAGACCAAGACCACCTGAAACGTATTTAACAAGCCACGGTTGTTTGGTGACCATGACTTACACCATTCTTACCAAACCAGTTGTGCCCTTCACCGAGAGTGGCGGAAGGGGCGAGAAGCAAGTGCCCCCTCGAGCGGAGCGTTTGTTCCCAAGCTGTCTGATGCAACACAAAGTAAGGAAATGGGCCGGAAGGTTACAGAGTCCATTCACCGTCTTGCAGCCGCTCTAGATAGGCAAGCTCCAACCATTTAACGTTGCCTTCGTTTATTTCTTTAATTCTAGCCATTTCAAGTTGGCGGCCTCTTTTTCCCAACCAACTGCTCGCGGAAGAAACGAAAGACCTGGGGTCTGAAACAAACAGCTGATGAATTCCAGGAATCCGGAATGTCATTTCGGGAAGATGCATTGTTGGCGTGGCGGGTTGGCAACCTTCCCATTCGAGAGACCATGCAGATGCAGGGGTAATGCAGTGGGTGTGTCAAGGGTTAGGGTCGAGTCACACCCCTCCAACCACAACACCAAGATACCTTTCTTGTCGAGAAGAATCTGGAAGCCTAAGAAAGATGGTTGCACATGTTTCTAGAGATTTCCTCCATTGGCTCAAGCCTTAGGCAACACCATTGCCCAGAGGTTCACCGCTGCTTTTCCAAAGTCAGTTGTTCAGGCACAAACTTAAAAAGCTGACGCCTGACATTGGTTTTCCTGAACGAACTCGATTGGTCACAGCAGCACCATTTCCACCACGTTCCCGGTGCTATTACCCGTACGAAGCCACAACGGCGGGGCGAATATCGTTGCCTGGCGACCATCGCCCTGCCGTCTTCGAATCAGGCAACTCAATTTGCTTCTTCATGACAGAATTTGAGACCATGCTGAGCAATCAAGCGACGGGAATCATGGATACGGGGTGATGAACAAAGAAGAAGCGGAGAAGCGCTGTGGGCCAAATGAACTGGCAAAGCAGCTAGCCGCAAAGTGAGGGGCCCGCACCCGCCGTTTCCCAGAGCTGGTTAGGGGGTTAAAAGCAAACAAACATCGCTCCCAGGACTCAAGACTCAACTTTCTCCAGAGCTCTCAGTTTCGTACTCTTTGCTCCATCTTCTGCCAACATTGACCTCTCGCAATCATGGAGCAGTTTCTTATTGACAATGCTGAGCGCTACAAGCACCTCGTGGCCAAGTTCAAGCCGGCCCCATCCACCAAGCGCAATGATGATTCAACTGCGGCTCCCCCGGAGATGATCGTCAGCGCGCGGGTGCGCCCCATGCTCGAGGACGAACTCTCTCAGAAATTCCCGGAAGGCGTGTACCGCCGTGGCGCATCAAACACCGTTGACCTGCACGAGCTCCGGCAGCCCGTGAGGGGACTGCCCCTTCTCAGTGTAAGTGGCATGGTCTCTGAAAACCTGAGCGGTATCTGACAGAACACAGTCGTCCAACTACACGGTTGACCAACTGTTTGGTCCTGACACGGCCACGGCCGAGATCTACGATTCACTTGTCAAGCCCCTGGTCCCCTGGGCATGGGGCGGAGGCATCGCCACCATGTTTGCCTACGGCCAAACCGGATCGGGCAAGACATTCACCGTCAGTGGTCTTGAGCGACATGTTGCAGAGACTTTGATGGATGGTTCACTGGAGGGTGAGCGGAGGATCTCCATCTCCATCATCGAGTTGGCTGGTCAAACAGCTTATGACCTTCTCAACTCCCGCAAACAAATCTCCATCCTGGAGGACTCTTTCGGTGCCACCCAGATGGCCGGGGCCCTTGAACACCACATCACGGACAAGGCCACCCTCCTCGAGTTCATCGACGCGGCCGCATCTCTCCGTCGGACCGCCCCAACCTTCAAGAACGACACCTCTTCCCGTTCCCACGCCATCTGCCGCATCCGCCTTGAGAATCCTTCCCTGCCGGAAGCCGAGGACGGCCTCCTGTACCTCATCGACCTTGCCGGGTCCGAAGCCGCGCGTGACAAGGCCAACCACGACACTAGCCGCATGAAGGAGGCCCGCGAGATCAACACCAGCCTATCGGTGCTCAAAGACTGCATCCGCGGGCGCGCCCTCGCCGACGCCGACGCCCTCGCAGGCAAGACCAGCAAGAAGGCGTACGTCCCCTTCCGGCAGAGCACCCTCACCAAGACACTCAAGCACGTCTTCGACCCCGCGAGCGCCCGCAGCTGCAAGACTGTCGTCGTGGCCTGTGTTAACCCCTGCCTGGCCGACATTGGCGCGACCAAAAACACCCTGCGCTACGCCGAGCTCCTGCGCGTCCTCCTGCCCAAGGCCAAGGTCACCGAGTACGACCCCAGCGTCCCCGCGACCTGGAACAATGAACAGCTCCGTGCTTGGATCAAACACAACGTTAGTACTCCCTCCTCCCTTCCCCCCCTTAATAAACCCCATCACCCACTAACACCCCTCTCCTTTAGTCCGGCACACCCCCCATCAACCCCCTCCCCCTCGCCCCCCTCGAAACAGGGCCCCAACTCCTCCGCCTGCCTCTCCCCGAGTTCCTCTCCCGCTGCCTCAAGACCCCGGGAGTCTCGCACGAGCAAGCCCAAGCCTTCCAAGCCAAGTTCTGGAAACTGCACATCGATTCCCAGCGCAAGTCCGCCACCACCAAACCTGGCGCATCATCAACCACTGGCACCCCAACTCCGACTGCCATATCGCGCCTCGAAATGCTCGACTCGAGCGCCGACCCTGAACCTGACGCAGCAAACATCCCGTTCAAGCAGCGTATCCGGCCCGGGATGGTCATATCCTGGCAGCCAAAGGCCGAACACGCTGGGTTTGCCGCGGCGGTGGGGCCGGGTGGGAAGGGGTATGCGGTGGTGCTGTGCCCGGCCGAGGCGGTGGGGGGAAGGGTGAGGGATGTGAGGGGGGAGTTGGTCAATCCGGGTGCTGAGGGTAATGGGGATGGGGAGAGGTATCTGTGTGCGATGGTGGTGCCGGCGATTTTGCCGGGGTCGTTTGGGGTTAGTTTGTGGAGGCAGGTGGTGGTCGCGGGGGAGGAGATGGAGGGGGAGGTGTTGATGGAGTGGGATGAGGCGACGAGGTATTATTACATGACTGTGTAAGGTGATTGTGGTTGGGGTATGGAGTGGGAAGATTGGGAAAAATGAAAGTACACGTTAAGGGCTGTTGGGTGTGGGAAAGCTGGAACCAGATTGTCGCAGGTAGATCTTGGGTATTTTACTGTTGTCTTTTTGCCCCGTTTGTGCGTGATTCATCCCAGGCACCTGCAATGAATGCATACAAGGTATCTGAGCGTATTTCAGACTGGTTCCGTTGCGAAATTACTCCATTACTGATCTGTAATTACTTCCTCTGATGCCATTCTTGATCAACACCGCGGCTGGGCGGGTTGGGCTATACGGATAGCGAGCCCACGTCACGGCCCTTCCTTTGGAGGTGCCTGATTTAAGAACGAGACCACCTGCCCCCCTGCCCCTAGGCAAGGTTATGGTGTATCTATCTTGCTGTCAATACGATAATAGCACCTGAAGACAGGCAACATTCCGCCTTGAACTTTACCTACTCGGTCACACGCGATGACGACCTCCCGCCTTGTCTCATCCCCAGCGCGGGTCGAAGTAGCTGATTGACATACCGGCGCTTTATAAGGAAGAGGAACACGAGAGCGAAAATTAAGCTTCCCAACACACAAGCGAGAATGACACCTGCGGGTGTGCTACTAGTATGTGAAGAGGTCTCTGGTATCGATGTCGGTGGGGAATTCGGGTTGTTGATCGTGCCGTCGACGGGGCCGGATGACTGCTGAGCAGGGGGTGAATTAGGAAAAACGTTCAACATCATCATGTTGAGACTAAGAGGGAGAGGTGGTAATAAAATATAAGGTCTTGTCAATGAGTCTGTCTGCCGCGGGCCTTCAAACAGTTCTAGGATGGTTTCCAAATGGTCTATGACCTTAGAGTCGTGTAATAACATAAAGTTGGTACCAGGCTCCAATGGAAACACTGCACTGCCAGGCATGGACCGTTCCACAACCCTTTTTCGTTGTCCAAGTCGTCCATCGTTCCAGTGTCACAATAGGGCCTTGTATGGTACGAAACGCACCGAGCGATGGAAATTAGGGCTTCTTGCGGGGATAATTTCCAGATGAAGTGCCGGTATCACGAACAATTAACGTGCCCTTAAGAAGTATTTCCGAATCAACTCTATCGCGTCTAGGCAGGTAGACAGGGAGCTCAGAGGATTGGTACCGACAGGAGGTAGGTACTCAGGCACTCCGTAATTACGAAGTAGTTACCCGGTAATACAATCGGTGTGTTTGTTTATGGCTCCGGGGGAAGGCATTTATAACAGTATTTCCTTTCCCGGTAGGTCGTGAATTATTCGGTCAGTCAAATCAAAAGAGTAAAAGGGAGGTGATGACTCCGAACCGAAACTCCGAGAAAGTATTCAACGCCTCGTCCAGCACCTTCCCAATTCGGATTAATGCTGTAATAGGCCCTGGGCATGGCGTAACGCGAAGCACGCCCCGCCTGTTCCACGTCATCCCGGCGCGCTTTCCACTCAACCTTTCCTTCCCCAACCGACTCAACATCAACACCAAAATCCGTTTCCAGCATCACAGGGATTTCGCAGCCATGGATGAAAAGAGCGGCCTGCCGACCTACCAGGCTGCCACTGACGTCCCGCTGTGGCGGCGACAAAAACCGCGACGGTCAAAAGCACTTAAATTCTTGGCACTCGGCTGCTTGGGCTTCATCGCGTTCGCGCAGTGGAAGCAGCTGTCGCAGTCCTCGGTGCTGCCATCAAACAGCCCGAACCCGGACATCACGGTGCACGGCCTCTCGGTCAAACAGCTGCAGGATGACTTAGCCACGTGCAAGCGGCTACAGAAGAAGCCGCAGAACCCAATTGGCGTCGGCCGGGAACGCAACGCGCGTTACATTGACGGCCATTCGCCGACGCTCATCAAAAATGCAACTGTTTGGGTTGGCGAACCGGTAGAGGGGACTTCACCGGAAGCCGCACGCAAGGGCGCGGGTTTCCACTGGATCAAGGCGGACGTGTACTTGGAGTATGGCCTCATCAAGAAGGTTGAATCCTCCATCGCCCTGTCATCCCTCGCGGCCGACACCGTCGTCTTCGACGCCCGCGGCCGACCCCTGACGGCAGGAATCATTGACATGCACTCCCACGCGGGCGTGGACTCGCTCCCGGATTTGCGTGGGACGGATGACACCAACGAAATGGCCTCGGACATTACTCCCTATGTGAGGTCCATTGACGGCGTTCAGCCCCATGACCCCCAGATCCAGGTCATCAAATCCGGCGGCGTGACCACGAGCCTTGTATTACCTGGATCAGCCAACAATATGGGAGGCGAAGCTTATGTGTTCAAGCACGCCGTCGGCAAGTCGGACGGCCGCAACGAGACGAGTGCTGAAGACATGTTGGCCGATCCGGACCGGAACTGGCGATTCATGAAGATGGCTTGCGGTGAGAACCCCAAGGCTGTCTATGGTAAGCCAGGGAAAGGGGGACCTACCAGTCGCTTGGGCGAGAGCTGGGAGTTCCGTCATGCCTTTGAGCAGGCAGCCAAGCTGGTGCAGGAGCAGGACGACTGGTGCAACGCTGCCGCTGCGTCCGGTGTACACAACGTGAAAAGCTACCTGCCACAAGAGCTCCGTTGGGAGTCTTTGGGTGCTCTGTTGCGTGGCCAGGTGCATCTGAATACACATTGTTACACCATTCCGGACCTGGAAGCTTTCGTCGACCACACCAACGAGTTCAAGTTTGTGGTCCGAGCCTTTCACCATGCGCATCAGACCTACTTGGTCCCGGAGGTGAGTTACCACCCCCCACCCACCTGCCATCATCCGTCTAACCCATCTTAGATTCTCAAGCGTGCTTACGGCGGAGACCCGCCGGCATCGGCCCTCTTTGCGGACAACATGTGGTACAAGTCCGAGGCAAACACTGCTTCCGAGTACGCCGGCAAGATTCTGTATGACAATGGCCTGACTCCCATCTATGTCAGCGACAACCCGGTCTTGAATGCCCAACACGTGGTGTTTGAGGCTGCCAAGGGGTACAAGTACGGCCTGCCGTACCACGCCGCGCTCGCGTCTGTGACCACGGCGCCGGCCGAGCGGCTTGGGTTCGGTGAGAGGCTGGGCAAGATCAAGCCCGGGTTCGATGCCGATGTCGTGGTTTGGGACAGTGACCCGCTGAGTGTCGGCGCGGCACCCGTGCAGGTTTGGATTGACGGGACTGCCCAGTTTGAGAACCCGGTCGAGTTGAAGAAACCACTCGTCGAGCTGATCGTGCCGGATGAGAATCTCGCAAAGATTCCGGAGGGGCCGGTTCGTATGGATGACGTGGTCTTCACCGGGGTGTCCAAGGTGCTGTTCAGCAAGGAGGTCAAGGACTTGAGTGCGAACAGCACGGTCATCCTGTCCAAGGGCAGGATCACTTGCCTTGGCGTCTGCGAGGCCGAGCTGCAGGTCGCTTCCAAGTCCAACATTCCCATCGTCAACCTCAAGAACGGCTACCTAACCGAGTCCTTCACCGCATTTGGTTCCAAGATCGGACTCAATGCCATCGACGCTGAAGACAATACAGACAACGGCGATAGCGGTAACACCTTCACTCGCGGCGAAGACGGCCTAGCCCTCGACACCCACAAGACCAACGTGGCGCACTCCTACGGCGTCACAAAAGCCATCTCTGCTCCCAAGCTGAACTCCGGTCAAAACAACCATGGCACCAGCGTCGGCTTCCTTACCGGTGCCAAAACGCCGCTGTCCAAGGACGCCGTTTTCGCGGCCGACGCTGCCCTCCACTACACTCTCGACCTGTCGACCAAACAAGCCACCCCCGAAACCCCCTCTATCTCGGCTGCAATCGGTGCCCTCCGGCACAAACTCCTGACTGCAGTCTCCGCAACCGCCACCGAGGACCCCTTCTCCGAAAGCGCCTACCTCCGCCGCGTCGTCAACGGCACCCTCCCCCTGGTCCTGACCGTCCATAGCGCCGACACCATCGCCGCCATCCTCAAGCTCAAATCCACCATCGAATCTACCACTCACGCCAAAACCAAACTCCGGATCGTCCTCCTCGGCGCCGCCGAATCCCACCTCCTCGCCTCAGAAATCGCCGCCGCAGACGTCGGCGTCGTCCTTGCCCCGCTCCTCTCCTTCGGCATGACCTGGGACCAGCGCCGTGCGCTGACCGGTGCTCCGCTGACGAATGGCACGGCGGTGGACCGATTGTTGGATGCGGGCGTGAAGGTGGGGATTGGGCTGGAGGAGGACTGGGTGGTTAGGGATTTGGGGTTATTGGCGGGGTGGGTGTGGAAGAATGGCGAAGGGAGGGTGGATGAGAAGGAGGCGTTGGGGTTGGTGAGCGGGAATTTGTATGATTTGTTGGGGCTGGAGGAGCCAGGGGTGGAGGAGGGGCATTTTGTGGTTTGGGAGGGGAGCCCGTTGGATGTGGGAGGGAGAGTGAAGGCGGTGGGTGGGGGGTTGGAGGGGTTGAGTGTTTTTGTGTAGGGGTGATATATAACTGTTGTTGGGAAGGGATATAGTGTTGCGATGTTGGAATAGATATTCCGAAGCATACCTCTTCTAGTAATGTGACAATGCGATGTAGAGAGTACAATCTGCCAGCGGCATCTACTTTAGCTGAATGTGGAGACAAGGGAATGTTAGCAGCAGTGACTGTAATCATTATTGGGCAGGCTCCCAACGGTTCTTCCAAATGAACAAACCATATCAGATGTCAGTCTCGAACTGTCGATAGCTATGGCCTGGGGATGCATATATTTGAAGCCACAAGTACTAGGTAAGGTATTGTACTGTGCAGTGTCCGTTGCATTATCATCATTACTCCCACTCCGCTGCGTGTTTCGCGGCTGTGGAGGGAACACTGAAGGGTGAGTGAACTATTCATTTAACCTCAAGTGATTTATCGAAAGGCGATATCTATGCATACATCCCCTATTTTGGGCCATGCCCTAGAACCGAGGTACGCCTCAACGCCCTTGTGCCCCCTAACCTTTCCCAGTATGTCCGTCGTGCCATGTTGGCCTGGCTATGCCTTCCTGGCATCCTGCCATCTAAACAATGAGAATTTGGCCCTGCTTTTCCATCCGCTGCGCCTCCTCTCTTCAAGCCTTTGCAGACACCCGCTGCATTTCCGTGACCAGCGCCAGAATCTCGCCGTGTATGCTCTCATCGGCCGTGATCAAACCCCAGCTCTTGGACAGCTTCTTCCCCGCGGTAAAGTCAACCGGGTTGCCACTGAGATCAGTGACCTTGCCCGCGCCAGACTCGGTGTAGATCAGCTGCGACCCGGCATGGTCCCAGATGGACCACTTGGCCTGCGGGACGTTTGGCACGCGAACCTGCACGCACTCGCGCCCGCCCAGCACCATGGCCGCGTACCGCATATGCGACGAGTAGAGCTCCGTCCCAGGATACTCCGCCCCCGTAATCCCCGCCAGCTCCTCCACCTTCTCCCTCAGCGTCGCCGGGCTCTGCGACGAATCAATAAAATGCAGCTCCTCCAACACCACCTTCCCCTTCCCCCTATGAACCTTCTCCGCCGGCCTCAACCCCCCACGGCCCATCGGCCTCACCGTCGCCCCCTGCCCCCTCACCGCAGCCAACATCAACCCCATCCCCTCAGCATCCACCACCCCCTCCTCCATCCTCCACCCCTCCTTCCCCCCCGGGGCCGCCACCAACCTCGCATTCGGACACCCCAGCACACCCACCACCTCCCTCCCCCCATCCTCCTCCAACAGCGCCAGCGAAATCGCGTACTGCCCGCCCCGCATAAACGCACTCGTCCCATCAATCGGATCCATCACCCAAAACCTCCCCCCCTTCTTCTCCTTCTTTTCATTTACCTTCCCATCCCCGAGTCCAATAACCTCAATCATATCCTCCAAACTCCGCGGCCTCCCCAACAACGCCTCACTTTCCGCATCGGCAAGCCTCGTTCCGTCAACAAGTTCCCAGACTTGGCGTGCTAGCTCGGGGTCGGCGCGTAGGGCCGAGGCTTCTTCCTCGCCGACGATGCGGTCGTGCGGGAAGGCTGTGTGCACGGCGCTGATGAGGAGCGCTTGCGCGGCGTAGTCGGCGATGGTGACGGGGGAGGTGTCGGGTTTGGCGAGGGAGGTGCGGCGGGGTACGTTGGGGGTTGGGGATTGAGAGAAAGGCGAGGTGGGTGAGGTTGGTGAGGTCGGGGAGGTGGGGTGGAGGTAGCGGGTCAGTGGGGCGGTGATGGGGGCTGGGTGGGAGAGTTTGAGGTGGTGGTGCAGGACGTGCTTGGTGACGAGGGCGGCGCGCTGGACGGCGAGTTCGGCGATGAGGCGCTCGTGGGTAAAGGGGCGGTCGGGGACCGTCATTTTGATAATTTTCTTGGAGGCGGGGTTTGAGTTGACGGGCGGATGAGGGAAATGTGGGAGTTGCTCGGGATTAAGGGCAATTTTGGTTCGTGGTGTGGTGTCAACTTGGTGTGCCTGAGGAAGCGAGACGTTGGGCGCTTGGTGTGGCTGAGCTGAGTGAAAACGAAGTGAAATGTGAGGTGAGGTGAGACAGCATCGAGTGTCAAAATAAACCTAAAAGTGAGGTTGTAATGTCCAAAAAGGGTGGTATCACTGCTTGGTTTCCAACACTACTGCGAGGTAGAAACGATGGTATATATGTTGTTCCATTCTTTGAGGTCTCCGACGGCGACTTTTGTTCACTTTGGCTCGCCTGACGCGCCATTTCATGACGCGCAGTTCGGCCGCGAGGTCAGGTCAGCAGGGGCCAGCACGCTTCCTGGAGCTCATTGGTCTTCCTCACGTGGCGTCGACTTTGGCGCGTGGCGAAGCCCGGGGCGCAGGTTCGGCCCGGCCAGGGTGACGACAAAGCTTAAACGGCGCTGGCCAATCGATGGCCTTGGCCGCCTGGAAGTTCCCGAGCGCTATCGAACATTTTCCCGACTGTGAAAAGGGGCAGGGGACACCGTCCTCCGTCCCTCGTCAAACATGCCCGGTACCATGTCGACAGGGGACTAGAGTTCGCTAAAGTTCACTACTTGTGTTGGCTGCTTGTGAGCCTTCCAGTGAGCCCGGGGCTTTGAGCCTTTGTGGCTTGAGCGATTAATTCCCGCTCTGTTGTGAAGGCCATGTTGGCAACCTGATTTTGATCTCTTTCGGCTCAACCCGCGCGCCTCCAGGGTCTCAGGGCAGTGTTTCTCCTGACCGCCAACAAAACTATTGATGAAAGACAACGGGTGGCCAGAACAAGCCCGGTCATGTACCGCAGATGGGGTATCCACGGGGGTTGGAAATTCTTTGTTTCCATCGCCCTTGCGAGGGCTGACATCGGCGACATGATAAGGCAAGTCAGTGCCCGCAAGAGGCTCGACGACGAGGATCATTCGGCTAGTTTGAGGCGCAGCTATAGGAACGGGGTCGTTTCGCAATTATCACCAAAAGTAGAACAGATGCGATGTATGATGCGGCCGTGGAACAGTTGGCGGAGGTGGGCCACTGCGCGGTGTCAGGGGTTATCTGACAGCTTGACCCAAACACTGGGAGAGTTACTAGCGAACTTTATGCCTCTTATGAGTCAATTTTTACTTTGTTCGTCGTTTCAGCGTAGAGCTTGGGCTGTTAGTTTCTGGCATTATGACTCCTAGGTTCTGTCGTCTTACGGAAGAAATCTGAACATCAAGTTAGACTTCAACAAAATTTATGACCTTTTTCCAGTCATGATTACAACAAATGATTGAATAGGACAGAAACATGGTGATATTCACTATCGGATAGCCACCAGTAACTGGAAGCTATCTGTCGAGTACAGAAGTGCAACTTTGAGAACTTCACCGGCATTATTCCACGTTGTGATCGAGGGATTCGTTGTCTAGTTATCAAGGTCGCGGCGAGAGTTTATGTTGAACCCAACGCAGGGGGGTGCAACAACGGACCGCATTCTCAAAACTCCAATGGAACAGCCGGCCTGTTCATGAACATGACTCTGTCTCAGGTTACCAGACTTCCCTCTAAAAGAGGGTGGCATGTCATTGTTAAATACCGCTCCAGCGGAAACTTCCACAGCCTTTACCTCCATCATCTACACAAATACCGAAATAACAACTCATCGGATCGCACAAATCATGCCATCAAACTCCAAATACCAGCCCGCTTCCATCACCCGCGGCGCTATCGTCTGGCTGCCGAAACTCCGCTTCATCAAAGTCCCGCTCCCAGACCTACCCGCCGAAGTCTTTGACCACCCCGTCCTAATCTTTGGCATCCCGGAGCCCGACCAAGTCGATGTCTTCCTGGTTCGTCCCCTCCTCTCCCACCCCCCACACTCCTTTCCCACCTTCCACCCTCCACCCTCCACCACCCTAGGTAATGCTCACCCCCTTCCCCATAACCCTCCACCCTTCTTTCACCACACCCCCAAACTAACAACACCCCCCACAAATCACAGGTAACATCCTTCAAAGCCGGCTCATCCCTCATCGGCAAGTACCAAACCGACCCGGAGTTCCGCAGCCGCCAGCTCCCGCTGCACCCCGCCCCGCCCCACCCGGATAACGGTGTGCTCCTGGCGCTGGCCAACGGCCGTGCCTGGCCGAAACAGTCATTTGTCAGCCTCAGTCTGTTCCGAGTGCCTGCGGCGGCGCTGAGGGAGGAGCAGCAGGGTCCGTGGAAGGTCAGTGAGGAGTCGATGGGCGAGTTGGATAGGGTGGTTGAGGGGTTGCCGAGGGCGAGGAATGGGGTGAGAAAGGGGGAGGACGGGGAGGCGGAGGGTGGCGGGGAGTGGGGCCAGGGTGGGCGAGACGGTGAAGAGGGAACGAGTGAGGAGGAGGGGTGGGTGGTTGTTTGTAGGAAGAGGAGGAGGAGTGCGGGTGGGAGTGATGGCGGTGCTAAGGAGGAGGGGAAGAACAATGCGGCGAGGTTGTGACTGGGTAAAGGCGGTGTAAGCTGAGGAGAGGACTATGGGTATGGGTGCTTGGAGACTTGTACACTTGGTTACTGTTTGTGTGGTGATGGTTTAGCAGTTAAGGGGGTTTGAGGCCGAAACATTTCGGACACGCATAGCATCGGGCGATCGTGACAGGGATGGAGTCGAACTCCTATGTACGGTCCTTGTGTAAAATGAGCAGACCCCCACGCATGCTCTGAGACCTTTGTTGATCGTCTCGGCCCGTCAGCTGCCAAGCGGCCAAGATGCAAGACAACGGCTCTCTCCATATACACTGCAACGGCGCATGAACATGTCTTTGGGAACCCTTGCCCGTTGATTTGTCATCTTTTGTTCGCGTTGATTTGTAAACTTTTCTGAGTAATCCAACTTGAGAGCTATGGTGATAGACACATGCTATGGAGATGGGAATATAGGGAGGCTTTACTGCAGAGTCTATCGAAATGTCGTCAAGACTGAACAATCCGCCAGTGGTCCGCTTCACCAAAGTTGACAGGTCCTGTTACTCCTGACCCTCGCAATGCCAGAGCCACCAGAGCAGGTGCAAACTGGTGTCCACCATGGGAACACCACCACCACGGATGTCGAAAAGGCGCAAACTCTAGGCGGTGTGCTGGAAAGCGACCACGCACCATCCCCGCAAGATGGCTCGACTCGCCCTACTCTAAAGGACAAACTCAACAAGCCGATGAGCTTCCATCTAGCCTTCTTGTCTCTGCTCATCATGGTGTTCATCGTTTCTGTCGATGCAACCGCCCTAGCTGTTGCCATCCCGGTACGTGCAAAAGTCGCTTCCAGAGCTAGATTCAGGGGCTAACCTCCCTCCCACCAGTCCATCGCCGATGAACTCAAAGGAACAACCCTCGAAGCCTTCTGGGCCAACATCGCCTTCATGCTCACCGTCACGGTCGTCCAGCCCATCTACACCAGCACCTCGGACGTCCTCGGCCGCAAACCCCCGCTCTACGCCGCCTTCTTCCTCTTTGGCCTCGGCTCCATCATCTTCGCCGTCGCCCCCTCCATGCCCGTCGTGGTTGCCGGCCGCGCCGTTCAGGGCCTCGGCGGCGGCGGCATCGACGTGCTCAACGAGGTCATCGTCGCCGACATCACCACCCTCCGCGAACGCGCCTTCTACATCGGCCTCTTATCCATCCCCATGGCCCTCGGCACCATCCTTGGCCCCATCCTCGGCGCCGTCTTCAGCGACTTTGTCACCTGGCGCTGGATTGGCTGGATCAACCTACCCCTGCTTGGCGTCTGTTTGCCCCTGACCATCTTTTTCCTGCGCCTCAAGCCCATGGGCGATTCGTTCCGCGACCAGCTTGCGCGTATCGACTGGACCGGAATGGGGTTGTTTACGACGGGCGCGGTACTGTTTACCCTGCCGCTGAGCTGGGCCGGCGCCATGTACCCGTGGGTGTCGTGGCAGACGCTGGTGCCGCTGTTTGTTGGCGTGGCGGTGCTGGCTGTATTTGTGTGGTACGAGGCGCGGCCGGCTGAGCCCATGTTTCCGTACCGCATCTTTGCCAACCGCACGGCGGCGTCGACGCTGGTGGGCAGTTTTATCCATGGGATGATGCTGTACACGCTCATCTCGTACTTGCCGCTGTTCTTTCAGAGCGTGTTTCTAGAAGCGCCACTGAAGTCAGCTGTTTCATTGTTGCCGTTTTGCGCCGTGCTTATGTCCTTTACAGGCATTGCTGCCATGGGCGTGGAGTGGACGAGGCGGTACCGATGGGAGATCTGGGGTGGCTGGGTGTTATCAAGTGTTGGGGTTGGACTGTTTGCGCTTTGGGGTACCGACCACGACATGGCCAAGATTGCAGGTTTCCAGGTTGTGGCAGCCATTGGCCTCGGCACCCTGTTTACTGTCCCCCCTATTCCGATGCAGGCAAGTGCGAAGAGCGCGGATCAGGGGCTGGCTGTTGGCATTCTTGTGGCGTTTCGACTCTTCGGCGCCTTGATCGGGCTCGCCATCTCCGCCACGGCGTTTACCAACGAGTTCGGCAGGTCTGTTGCTCGGCTCGGTCCGCTACCCGAAGACCTGGTCATCCTGGAGAATCCGAACGAGGCGCTCGGGTTCATCCCGTATCTCAGGGACCTTTCAATTCCACCTGATGTCATGAGAGCGGTTCAAGAGGTGTATGCGGAGGCACTGAGGGTTGTGTTTTACATTCTGGCAGCGTTTGGTGCTTTTGGATTTCTTGCCTCATTGCTTACCCGGGAGCTCACCATTGAGTCGGATGAGGAAGGGAAGCAGGGGTTTGATGGTTGAGCGGTCACGGCCTGGAATGAGGTGCCGGAGTACTTAGATGAAAGGACTTCCGGACAATGAAAGGAGCTGGACACCTCATCTACCCTCATCCTGGCGTTGCAGACAATAATGGCGTGAAGCACTGCTTTGCCGGCTGAGGGGTTCGAGGCCGACCAAGCACGCAAGACTTGAGCTTAACCCTGACGTCCCGGTTCAGCTCCTGGAAACAGGCACAGGAGTATTGGCTGGCAGAAAACCGAAGTCGTTCAACACTCAAAATAGCAACCTCAAAATACAAACAACCTGATTACCACCGCCTAAAACACCCCTAAACTCCCCAACCTACCCCATCAAACCCCATCCCCCTCCAGACCTCCTAGGCCTGACCCAGAGCCAACGCATCAATATAAAAGACAACGACACCACCGGAATGGCGACCTCGATCAACCCATCCGCATCCGACATCTCCTTCTTCGCCTCTGACCCGTCTCGCAGCTAGCCCTGCACAAGCAACTACCTGCCACTCTTATCACCTTCCTACCTCTACCTTTTACACCGATACGACTATTACCGAGCATCCTGAACTCCTCCATCACTACCGCAACCATGGATGCCAACGCCCTCCAGGTCAACACCCTTTATCTCACTCTCAACAAGCTTGATCCTATGCCGGACAAGCACTACCGATTCGTATGTTCAGACACATGTCAAACCATTATTCCTCACCCCTACCTTCTAGTCTGACCTTTTTGTACAGCACTGGGGTCTCTTCCTCTGCAAGCAGATTACGCCGACAATTTCTGGCATCTTTTATCATGCCACAGATGCTCCGAAGCCAGGCGAAGCGTCCCGGAATGCCCTCGATCTCTACTACGAAAGGCGAATTAATGCCAACCCAACCAGGTCCCAGAGGTGCATCGCCTGCTTCAAGATCGCCTTGGTGTCCGACTCCGATGCCTTCGATACATCTGTGAGAATGATCGTGGGGGATGTTCCCCTGATGAGGCCCCCTGTTCCCGGTTCTCCCGAAGAAACGCGGTGGACCTGCCGTGTGTGGGTGAAAGAGGTTCTCAGGCGACTTTACGAGCCCGGTTAACACATCACGCTTCCGGTGGATGTTAGTAAGTAGTACTAGACCAGAAGCCTATCGTTGTCCACCCCCCCTAACACAGCTCAGACACAATCGAGAAGCAATGCAAACACTTCACCATCAACTTCGTCGACAATCGCCGGCAGGGCCAAGCCAGATACCTGGCCAACAGCCTGGACTGGATGACCGCCATGCAAACTGATCCCGGCACTGGCAGTGCCAGCGGCGCCAGGCCTCCCACTGGACCTGCTGCCACCCCAGCGGTTTCCCGTCCGAACCCGAACCAGCAGGCAGGCCGCGCCAACCAGCCGGCTAACCGGATGACGCCCATGACTGGTGTTGAGGCAGCGCCTGCCAATCGCGCTCGCGCCCCGGCTCCCGCCCCTGGCCAACGCCGTTAAGACAATCATCTCGGGCACACAAAGGTTCCCTTCTAGGGCGCATCTCGAGTGAATCACTTGTTAGTGTCCACTAATAGTGGTGCTGAGAGAGAATAGGAACAGGCAGGGCCGTGTCCCAGTTGATGAGAGAGTTGGGGTTTGTGGATACTAGAAATAGGGCGTATGCTAGATGCAGCCAGATAAATATAGGGCCGGTGCCTAGAAATAACCTTGAGCGAGGACCATACATAAAACCAGAGTGGTACCTGATGCGCAAAGATAGGTAGGCTGTGCCCTCGCCGCCCCCGGTAAAAGACAAAATCCTGTGCGCAACCTGGTCGTGACGGGATAATTCGGCATAACATGAACTCTATTAACGATCTACCCGACATAAAGCCTTTATTTTTGTCTCTCCTCCACCAATATTACCGTATTACCTCTCACTTCTCTGCTTCTTACGCCGCCTTCGGCGGTCTCGCATTCGCGGCGGCCACATAATGCCCCCACGTAATCAACTCCCGGCTGCAGTCATCCTGATCGATCCGACACTCAATCAATGTCGGTCCCTCCTTGTTCTCTTCCGCAACCCTCATGGCATCCTCCAGCTCGCCCGCCGAGGTCGCCACCAACCCCTTCGCCTTGCCCTCCCCGGCATTGAACGCCTCCACCAGCAGCGCATAGTCCCAATTCTTGATCTTGTTGTACGCGCCGTCGTGAATCTCCACCTCGATCGTATACCCCCTATTATTCACCAACAGAATCGTCACCGGCAGCCGCCAGCGCACCATCTGCGACACCTCCTGCGCCGTCACCTGGAACGACCCATCCCCGACCATCACCACCACCCTCCTCTCGGGATACCGCAGCGCATACCCAAACGCCGCCGGAATCGACCACCCAATATGCCCCCACTGCATCTCAATCTCAAACTGCGCCCCCGCCGGCAGCCGCAGCTGCACGCCGTTAAACCAACTATCCCCCGTCTCCACAAACAACGATGTCTCCTCCCCCAACATCCCCTGCACCCGCCTCGAAATCTCCTTCCTCGTCAACCCCTCCTCCCTGGCCGCCACCCTCGGCGACGCCGGATCCGGCCTCAACCGCCCATACTCCACCATCGTCGCATCACTGACCCCAACCTTGGTCGCCAACACCTCCAAAAACTCCGCCATCCTCACCCGACTAAAATGCGCCCCCGGCAACGTCACATGGTCCATCTCGGCCGTGACCACCGGCACCCCCGGCATCGCCGTCCACCCGACCGTGCTATAATCATTAAACACCGTCCCGACACACAACAACGAGTCCGCCCAGTGCACGATGGCGTCGGCCGCGCCCGTGCTGACCTGTCCCCAGAAGATGCCGACAAACTGGGGGTGGGTCTCCGGGAACATGCCCTTTGCCGCGGGCTGGACGGCAACGGCGCAGCCGATTGCCTCTGCGAGGCGGAGGAGGTTCTTTTCTGCGTCCGGGCCGGCGCGGCGGAGTTTGGGGCCGACGAGGATGGCGGGTTTGAGTTTGGAGTGGAGGTAAGTGGTGGTGTGGGCGACGGCGGCGGAGAGGGCGTCCGGGTCGCTGGCGACGGGGGAGGTGACGGCCGAGATGGGGCCCGGGCGGACGCAGACGGCGCCGGCGAGGTTAGTGGGGATCTCGATGTAGGCGGGTTTGCGGGCGAGGAGGGCGGCGCGCAAGGCGCGGTCGATGAGGCGGGGGGCTTCTTCGGCGCGGGGGATGGCGACGGCGCAGCAGGTGATTTTTTGGGCCATTTCGAGCTGGTAGGAGTAGTCGCCTGCGCCACCGAGGGTGTGGTGGAGGATGTGGTATTGGCCGGCGTCGTTGGTGTTGGGGGAGCCGCTGATGAGGATCAGGGGGAGGTTTTCGGAGTAGGCGCTGCCGGTGCCGTTGAAGGCGGAGATGGCGCCGACGCTGAAAGTCACGACGCAGGCGGATACGCCGTTGGCGCGGGCGTAGCCCTCGGCGGCCATGGAGCAATTGAGTTCATTGGCGCAGCCGACCTGGATGAGGTTGGGGTTGGCTTGTAGCTTGTCGAGGAGGATCAGGTTGTAGTCGCCAGGGACGACGAAGTGGTGTTTGATGCCGACCTGGGCCAGGCGTTCGGCGAGGTAGTCGCCGACGGTGTATGTGCCTAGGGTCATTGTGGTGACCAATCTCTAATGACTGTGTTATGGGACTGTGTTATGGCTGAGTGCTGTTGTGTGTGGTAGTAACTTGTTGCACGCAAGAAGCGAATGCGATGAGAGTTATGTGGTGGCTAACCCTCGAAGCGTGGTAGGAGCGGTATTTATTCTCTTGAACTGCTCGGAAGGCGCCGTTGATGGATCGTATTTTTACTTCCCCGGGACCACGAAACCTGCTGCCATGCATGATGCGTGTGGCCATGTTGGTGGGTTTGACTACCGGAGTGTGCCATTCCGGATATTTTTGGCGATTAAGCCTGGGTCTGTATTCGGCCCCTTTGGCTCGCGAAGGTGGCGTGAACTGGGCAATACGACCTTCATGCAGATAAGCTTGCAGATGGGATCAGGTTGTTCTTGAGAATTGCCAACTCGCTACCACTCCGATATCGTCCAGCTACACCCACTACTACTGGCGCGGCGAGCTCCCGCCTGCAGGTCCCGGGAAGATCACGCCACCAACAGTTCCAGAACCTGACGGCCGCCTACAGCTTCTCGGTTCCGCATTCCGGTGTCACGGAACCACCCGACAGGAGATACCCCCACTGCCACCTTCGTATCCATAATTGCTTCTCTCTTCAATATGGCTTGCACCAAAACAAATTCGCCCCTTTCCGGCCCACGATTGATACTTGTCTTTCACAGTCATCCTCGATTCCGCCTGGAATAAAATTCGCGATCGCGATGAGAACCGAGCACCACACGATTTGTGGATCCTGTCCACAACCGAACCAAGGACAGCGCTGCTTATCACGCCATCAGCCGGGTACGAATACCGCCATCCTGCGCAAACTTGACAGGAATTATGGGTCCATCGAGAGATAACAGCCCTACGATCACGTATCCTAATATCGCATTCAGTTGCTGTCACTTCACTTCAACGTCACCCTTGGCACCAATGGGCCATCTCAGGGATGATGCCGCAATGGCGCGGCCACCGTCAAATTTGGTTTTCTCTCTTGATGATGGTTGGAGTCTAGACTCTAGACTGTCGTCATCACCAATGTAGGTTGCGGCTGCACACGCTACACCGCGTGTCCTCAATGTGATGTGAAAGGATGGCGAGAATGTGTGCTCGGCGATGAAGAGGTTGTGTTGGATTGGGAGAAGGGGATGCCTTGGCAAGGGGTCTTTTGTGGACATGGCACTCGACTTGCACCATGACAAGTCCCTGACAATAACGATGCACATGCAAAGTTGAATATATTCCAACGCTATGAGATGACCCAATGATGTTAAACTCCAAACCCCTTCCTTTAATGAAACCCTCTCCCCGCCCCCTTCATACACCATTAATGCCCCAAATCCCCCAAATCCGGCGACAAGAACCCCCTCAACGCCTCCTCCACCGGCGTCAACGGCGCACCACTACCACCCATCCCCCCGTCCCCTCCGGGGCTGCCCCCGACATGCGGCGACCCAACCTGCCCCTGCATCACCCCGCCATTCACGCCCACCACACCCCCCGGCACCGCCGACGGGAAGCCTGTCTCTAGCCGCGGCCGGCCCATGCCCACTGTCGGGTCAAATGTCCGCTGCTGTTGTTGCTGCTGGGTCTGGGCAAAGCCCATGCCCTGGTTTTGCTGATGTTGTTGTTGCTGCTGCATGGACTGGGGCACGCCAAAAGGCGGGTACGAACCCATCATGACGCGCTGCTGCTGCTGCTGCATCTGGGCCTGGTGGTGTGCCTGTTGCTGCTGGTGCATGGCTTGGGCGAACTGGTGGTGTTGACCCGGCATGGGCTGGCGGATGCCGTAGACGTTTTGGGTTTGGGGCATGGCGGACGGGTGCATCTGTGACATGGCCATGCGCGGCGGGAGGGCGTTCATGGGTGGGGAGGTTGAGGGCATGCCGGCGAGGTGGGGCGGTGGAGGCGGCGCGCAGAGGTCTTCGATGATGGGGCCGGCGAAGTTGGATGTCCACATGCCGTTGGGAGAGAGAGGGTTTTGGATGGGGGAGTGGCCCATGCCCATCGAGGGTTGAGGGTTGTAGGTTGAGGGAGGCATGGTGAGGGATTGGGCAGGCATCATGCCGGGGATTGGGGAGGATCCGACGGGGCCATACTGTTGTGGGTGGTAGGGGTTGATCGAGTACGCCGTGTGGGGGACGTAGCGGGAGCGGTTCATGATCACCGCGGTGCAGTTGATGGCTGCGATGAGAGGTAGTTTGGCTCGGATTATCGTCGGATCTGCCGACGATGTGTGTTCAAAGTCAAGCAGAGGCAAAATGTGCAAGAGTGATCGCCAGATGGGAGGAACTGGGGTAGATGCACCACCTTATACTCCAGCCGGTCCTGTGTCAGCGCGGCAAAACTCGGCTTGTTCTGGACCATGGCCCCAGACAAGGACAATGCAGTTTTCTAGCAGGCCGAAGGGCTGTCCTGTCCGAGATTGTTTCGTGCGGGGTCCATGATGCACGGCCAGCACTGGCGGATTTGGTTAACGCAGATTCGGTGCGGAATTGGGGGTTTTGGGGTTTGGCCGGGGGCTGGTACGTGTGCTGGCCTTCTTGTGTCTAAGCCCAGCTTTTGGTTGTTTCAGTTCAGCCCACGGCCAAGGTCCCGTCCAATATTGCAACCCGGATGCCGGCCGGACCCGGGTCCACTCTTCTCTGCGGCACGGAGCTGGAGACGGCTCCACTCGCCCGGAGTCATCCGGACCCATACGGGAACAAGCAAAATGACCGCACGAGAATGGAGCCCACATTAGCTCAGGGGTCATGTACAATGGCTTGAGATCTATTAAACCCAAGGTGCCCGGGGGACGTTGAGGCCAAACGGCCCTACTCAACCCATCCTTCGGCCATCGTTACATTGACACTCTTCCAGCTCATCCCACTCAGGCTGACGTACATACGCCCATGGCAATTTCCAACACAGTTTTTCTCCAAGCCAAGCGCATCCCCTCCCCCAAAAAGCTAGAGTTTTTATTTTTCTCTTTCGTTACAGCTGGTGGTGATCGACCATGGGGCTTCGGCGCGCCCTTCGCAGCTTGTCCATCAGGACCAAACGACCCGAGTTCCGTGAGATCGATTGGAACAACGACGGAAAAGTACGCCCAGTCACCCGCGGCAAGGCCAAGCAGTTTGGCGCTTTTGAAGATGTCCCATCTCCGATCACCACGAAAGGGGTTGCGCCCTACAAAATGAGGTCGAACCTCTCCTACTCGTCTCAAGCGCCTCTCACCGGTCGTGACAAGAAACAACCGCAATAAGCATGCCCAGGTGAAGTGTTGGGGTCGGATATATACCTAGCAAGACGCCAAGTGCGAATACACAGGGCGTAGGACCAGTGTCGGAAGGCGCATGATACCACGATACAGCATTGGGACGGTGTTGGCGTTCGGTTTTGTGGATAGTTAGAATGTTGGATACATAGGCATATAAGAATGACTTAACAATGCATCTTCATGTCCCAGTGCTTCCACCTGTCGCTTCCCTTGTTCTCTGCTCCTTCTCTGTTCCGCATCGATGTTGCAATCTTCCAACTCATGTTTAACCACACTGCTCAACACCCCAAATTCGGGACCGACCCGGGTCAGCAAACTGGCTTACCAAAATGGCCCATTGTGTTTCAGTTTCAGGTGAAAAAGTCACTGGTCCGGCCGAACCGGTCTGACTGAACTCCACTCAATGTCCAAAGACCCGTCCCGGGAGCCAAGGCGGCACAGCACAAGCGCTCAGCGATGTAGAAAAGCTGGTGGACATTAGATCCTGAGACCTGGCAATAATGGGGAATATTTGATATAGAACCACTTGCACGGCCTCAGTCTTCAATTCCCGGATGCATCAGCATGGCGCAACATCAGAATTTATCGAGTGAGATGAAGCTCGGGTAGGATGGGGATCGCCATGACAACACGAAGGTTCAATCTCCTTCTGGATCCCCATGAGGTACAAACAGTCCATTAGAATTCGATACAGTCAACCCGGACTAAAAAATTGCATATGCATGCAGTCCTCCTTGAGGGAATGAGTAGCGGTGGCAGGATGGCTTGAGCCCCTGAGTAGGACGCTTCATGTCTTGTGAATGTGTATTTGCAGAATAAGTATCAAGCGGTTGTAGAACGAATGGTAAAATTGAAGTTGAAGGTATACTAAAGTTGACATATTACCAGTATTAACCCGTCCGCTCATCTACTGCTATCGTTCCCCGTCTTCCAGTCCGATCCCAAATCCCCCTCCCTATCCGTCTATCCCAACCCCAACGCCCAAACCACACATGAAATCCAAGTCCCGGTATAATAAACCAACAACTACCTCTTACAACGAACAGAACAACCACATCAACCCCTATCCAAAAAAAAAGACCATCGCCTCTGAGAGCCACCCCCACCCCGCCACCACTAGGCAGATACCTAGGTGCACTCACCCCGCCGTAAACCGCACCATCCTCTCCTCAATCTGCAACTGCACATGTCTCGGCAAGCTCGACAACGGCGTCCAATTCGGAATGTAATGCGGCCCTCGGTTCATATACACCCGCGTTCGATCCGCATTCCGCGACGAGTTCGGCGGGTAATACGGCGTCCTTCGCGCCGAGCGAACCATCGGCGCCATACCACCACCGACTGCGGTTGTTGAGGGCATGCCGCCCATCTCGATGTCTCCTGTGGTTGATGAGGAGGAGGAAGAGCTAGAGGAGGAGACGCTGCGCGAGCGCGGGCGGGACGGGAGGCGGTGGTGGTGGTGGTACATCCTCTGCGAGGCGGTCGGCCAGGAAGGGGTAGTACCGGAGAGTGATGGGGGGCTGGCGGCGGGGCTGGTGGTGCGGCTGGTGCTGGTGCTGGTGCTGCGGACGAGACCTGGGGAGGTGGTGGGGCTGGGGAAGCTGTTCAGAGAGGAGTAGCTGAGGCTGTGGGTGGGCCGGTGCGGGGTGCTCGGCGGAGAGGGCAGGTCAAAGTAGTCGAGGAGGGAGCCGTCTGAGGGGCCGAGGGTGAGGTGGGAGGTTGGTTTGGGGCCCAGGCCCGGGCCGGGGTTGGGGGTGATGTCTTCCATGAGGTCGTCGGGGGAGGATGGGGAGGAGAGGGAGCGGAAGCGGTCGGGGGTGCATCGTCTGCTGGTGAAGGAAGGCATTTTGGCGGGTTTATTGACTTGTCGACTTTAAGCTGTTGATGGCGTCGAGCCTGGTTGGAACTTGGGACAGAAAGGGGTCGACTAAGACGGAAATTCGGCAGCGATTCCAGCGCCCGCACGCAAGTTCGTTCCAGCCGAGAATCGAATGTAAAAGTCAACTTGAGATCTGTCAACCGGTCAACGGCATGAAAGGCCCAAGGTCATCTTGCACGGCGACCTGACCGGCGTCTTGTGTATTAATGGCCTCGATGAGACACCCCGGTCACCCGGACGAGGCCTAGACCTACGGCCTACCATTTGGCGGCACCTGGCCGGAAGCGGCGCACCTCCAAACGCGTTTCGCACTAAATTTAGGGTCACCCGCTGGTTTGGGACGTCATTTTGTCGGCCATGCGGCGCCGTCGAATCAGCTGCCGCGTCGCTCACCAACCGACACTTCTCTAACGGGATTTAAGGGCACCATCATCCTATGCATGCGGCACAACCCGCCACTTTCCCCAGACTGCACCACTGAAACGGGAGCAGGCTGTTTCAATGGCCATGTTGGCCTTGTTTTCGGGGCTGAGTGTCCAAATTGTTTGGTTTCAAGACTCGTGGTTTCTTGCTGAGGTCATGTTCATCAACGGCGCGCGAAATTCGAATGCATGTTGCAGATGATGTAAGTCTGGAAGCTTTTTCGACTTGACACCAAGACCGGGCAAAGAATTGTGGCATTCCATTATCATTCGTGTGTCTGACTCAGAAGTACGAATCTGGGGATGTTGTGCGGATGTGACGAGGTTGAACCCGTGATCAAGTTGTCACACACAGGCGTCGACAGACATTGCGCGAGGCTGGCTTCCGTTTGCGTCTAAATGGAACATTAGATCAATATTGGTTACATTTTCGTTTGGTAACAATTGGGTGACCACGTACTCCAGTGCCATGGTGGATATTGGGTATAACTTGATGCTTCTGACACTGTTCTTGGTTACCTCGTTATCCAGGACCAAGCGCGCAGAGCTATGAGTTTGATAATGTTCGCAGCGGAGCCCGACTGAAGGTTACGGGGTGACAACTAGAAAGTGCGGAACCCAAAAGCCATTTCGTCCGACAAAAACGCAACGAGAACCACGACCATAGACCGAGCAAATGACCCATCAGGACATCAATGCGGAATACAGGGACCAGCATTGCCTTCAACAGCGCTTGCGAAATGGAAGTCTCTAATTCCCAGGTATCGATCACGGCAACGGTGCCTTATTCCAACCTCAACTTCCCATGTAACCGTATGGAACCCAGCGCATGTAATCCTCCGTCCCAACCCCCATCCGACATCAATCCACCTCCTCAAGCCTTGGCCCCAGCAACCGGACAAACCGCACCCTCCGCCGCACCACTGACATCCGGATGCCCAACCAGCTTCCCCTTGTGATGCCCCACCTTGGCCTTGGTCACCGGACAAACCACATCGTCCCCCTTGCCCTCGGTATCCGGGTGGTCCGGCGGCAGCACCGTGGTGGCCGTCCCCACGACGGGGCACACCTGGTCGTCCATCTCCTGGCTCTTGGGCTCCTTGACCAGCTTGTTGGTGACAAAGGGGCAGGCCGACGCGTCGGCGGGGGAGCGGTCGGCGGGGAGGGGCACGTTCGGGTGCTTGTGCAGGTTGTGGTGGTGGTCGGTGGTCGCGCCAACGACGGGGCAGGTCTGGCCTGGTTGGGAGAGGTCGATGTCTGGGTGGGAAGGGGGGAGGGTGGTGTTGGTTGTGCCGACGACGGGGCAGTTGGGGGTGGAGGAGGCCATTTTGGTGGGTTCGCGGGGTGTTTTTTTCTTTGTGCTTGGTTCGGGTTTTCGTTGTCGTTGAGGCACGGGGAGCTTGTTTGTGAGGCGGGAGATGGATGGTGATGGGATGGGTTCGAGTTGAGGGCTGTTGCCTGGTATTAATAGCGCCACCCCGCGAGTCGTCAGTCCATTCTTTCCTTTGTTGGCCGGCGGCCTGGCCACAGGCCCGCAAACTGTTGGAGCAGGAGAGAATCGCAAGCGGCGATGACGTAGTGGGGTAAGCACAGCCCAGACCTTTGATCAAGCACCAATTGCAGCGCGTCAAGGGCTAGTCTGATGGGGTAACGAGGGGCACTGCGGGGCAGTCGAGAAGTGCTTGTTCCAGGATCTACCAATCAGCTATGGCTTGTTGGTCAGATGCTCTTTCTCCAAAACGCCCAAAGGTCTCTCTTCCCACTGTGACAGGCTCCTTTGTTCTGCCCGAAGGCTCTGCCCGAAGCGAGGCTCAAGCGGGACTTGGCCCAGGGTTGAAGTCCTGCAAGGAACTCCTTGTCTCTAGTTGTGAGAGGTCCCTTCAACGAAGAGATTCGTCCATCTCCCGCAAGAACCTCTTTCCCTCTTCCGTCGTCGCATCAACAATCTCGTCCTCCATGCTAAAACAACCAGCCTGCACAAAGGTTCAATCAGTCTCGCACCCCTGCCCACAAGAAACTCAAGAAATAAACTCACCTCCCTCAACAACCCAACCATCCCCTGCGCCTCCTCAACCCCCATCCCCCCCAGCACCCTATTCACCTCTCCCAACTCCCCACTCTCCAACGCATCCCTCATCTCCTTCGGAAACCCCTCAAACACCTCCCTCGCCCTCCTCCCCTCTTCATCCTCACTCCCCACGGGTGGCACCTGAATCTTCACCGACCCTCCATCCACGGGATGCAACTGGATCTGCTCAACTCCCCCGTCGTCCTCAACCCCATTTCCTTTCTCCCTATCCCTCTCTACCATCCCCTTGATCTTCCCCAACCACTCCCCCACATCTTTCTCGAATACCTCTCTTGCTGCGTGTCCTGGTGTAGCGAGGCGGTTGAAAAAGGTCGCGATAGCGTTCGGCTGTCCGCCGAGGTGGCGGCAGTATTGGAGAAGGAGGGCTTGGTGGATGTATTGGTGGGCAAGGGTTTCGGTGTTGGTGGTGGGGTTGGTGAGGAGGGTGTCGTAGGCTTGGACGAGGAGGGCGTCGGTGTCGGATTCGTTGAGGATGAGGGAGGGGTTGGAGGTGATGTATTCGTGGCTAGTGCAGTAGTTGGAGGAGGGGATTTGGGAGAAAGATTTTGCTAAGGGGGAGGGGGTGGTTTGGGGTTTGTTGGTGGTGTTTGAGGGGCGCTTGGTGCTGGGGTTTGAGTCGTAGTTTGGGTTGAGCAGCTGGGGTGCCGTGTTTGCTGTTGATGTCTCGCCCGGCTTGGCTTTGGTGACGTGCGAGCTGTCGAACCCGACGTGGTAGCTCTCGCTTGTGATCTTCTTGGAGACCTGGTTCTCGAGATCGTCGAGCTGTTTGACTAGATCTGTCTGTAAGTCCTGTACCTTGCGGAGATGGATGCCAAGCTCCTCGACAAATGACGCGTAGCGCTCCTCCTTTCCTACCGCCTTTTCATCGAGCGTCTTGTTCACCTCGTCCAGGAGTGCCGCCAGTATTTTTGTATATGAGGCCAAGGGCTGTGAATCGGCGTCGAACACGCCTTCGGGCGGCGGGGGCGGCGTATCCTCGTCGGTGTTGAGTGGCGCCGAGTCCATGATGGCTTGGAATGCAATTTCAGCCGGGTTGCTTCGGGAGGACTCGTCTTGTTCTGACTGCAAGGCGGAGATCAAAGAGGAGAGACGGTCCAGGACAACCTCGTTGATGACGCGGTTATATTTGAGCGCCTCGACCTGGAGCTTTCGCTGCTGCCGCTCCATGTGGATCTGGCTCTGCTTTGCCCGGATGAAGGAGCGCCTGTCGACATTGGGATGGACTTCAATGTCGGAGTCATCGCTGAGCTCGAGGGCGTCCTACACTGAGTTAACATGGTTCGGTTTATAGGCCAATTGAGAGAGGCTGGAACGTACCCATTTGCTATAGTCGACCATTTTGATGAATAGTAGATAGCTGACGGCTTGACTTGACTCCTAGATGTCTAGAGAGACTACGATATCATGGCGGCGGGAGGTAATGAGGGGTTGACCGGGCTGTTGGTTGTTGGCTGCAGGCGCCACGAAGCCCTCGACCACTCCCATCTCTGCATGACCCAACGCCAATCCAGGGTTCATGCAAAGGACCGAACCGCTGCTACCCTTCCTGGAGATGGCCGTTAACAAAAAAAAAAAAAAAAGTTTAGGCTTACATTACTCCGTACTCACATTCGCAACCATTCAAGCCAATGCATTGACCATCAGCGCCCGTTCCATCCAATTTCCAAGGAATTTTATATTTCCTGTTTGGTGAGCAAATCGGAACGTCCGAGCTCACCTGCAGTTGCAATGCCGTTTCAAACCTGCTGTCACAGCTCAGGCAACCGGGCAGCGGGGGTAACACACAACACTGGAGAGTTGATGACGTCGCTCTTACATCCCAGATTCCCAAGCTTGCGTAGCTGCACCAGGTGACCAGGATTTGAGGCGAATCCCTCTTTCTCTTCGTCTTTATATTATCATTGCTCGAACCTTTCAACATTGCATTTCTTACTTTTCTTTTTCCCTTAGCATTCTCGGCAGCGTTCCAGCCAAGAATCAGGACAATATCTGAAAAGTCTGACCAACCACCAAATCGCCCATCATGATCGACCCCGAGCTCGTCGCCAACATGATCTACCCCGCGCCAACGAGCACCTCGACGACGGCCCCGATCCCCACCGTCGTCCGTACGTTCATCCCCCGTACTCCCCACCTCCCCCAAACCAAACACCACTAACACCCCCCCTCCTCAGCCACCCCCACGGACTATCAACTCTCCACCGCCACCGGCCACCGCACCCTCTGGGTCCTCTTCGCCCTCATGCTCCTCTCCACCGCCCTCTTCTCCCTCCTCTCCTGGAACGTGCCCACCTCCAAGCGCCTCTACCACGTCCTGACCACCTTCATCCCCCTCGTCTCGACCCTCGCCTACTTCGCCATGGCCTCGGCCCACGCCGCGACCCTCAACTGTGAGACGGTGCGTGATAGCCACAAGCACGTGCCGGATACGTTTCATGATGTCTGTCGCCAGGTGTTTTGGGCACGGTATGTGAACTGGGCGGTGGCGAGTCCGTTGGTGTTGGTGAATTTGTGCTTGTTGGCGGGGGTGGATGGGGCGCATACGCTGATGGCGGTGGTCGCGGATTTGGTGATGGTGTTGAGTGGATTGTTTGCGGCGCTGGGGCAGGGGGAGGGGACCGCGCAGAAGTGGGGGTGGTTTGCGATTGCATGTGTTGCGTATTTGTTTGTGGTTTGGCATGTTGGGTTGCACGGTACGCGTCTGGTGCAGGCGAAGGGGGCCAAGGTGGCGAGGTTGTGGGCTTCGTTGACGGTTTATTCGCTGGCGCTGTGGGCGGCGTATCCGATGTGAGTGTTTTTCTTCGGTTGAGTGTGTTGATGATGAGAGCTGGGGTTGCTGACTGTTCGCAGTGTCTGGGGCGTTGCGACACTTGCTCGCAAGACCAATGTCGACACCGAGATTCTCATCTTTGCCGTCCTCGATATCCTGGCCCAGCCCGTCTTTGGTCTCTGGCTGCTCTTTGGTCATCGGGCCATGGCAGAGACGAACATCGACTTGGGAGGATACTGGTCGCAGGGGCTGCCTTCCGAGGGAAGGATCAGAATCGGTGAGGAGGATTAAGCGCTCGGAGAATTGAAGGATGGAGCTAGGGAGTAGGGTTGGTGAAGGTGACATGTTACTCGGCGCCCGAGTAACTCAAAAAAGCATCATGATACGCTTTCTTGGAAGGGTGCACTTCATTGCTGGGGAGTTTTAAAGCAGTGGCCGTTGGAGTTGTGAGGTTTTAGTCGCTGAGACGCATTTCTAGGAAGTATGTAGGAATAAGTTGGGAAACTAATATTGAAACAAAACGAGCATTTTCAACTGGAAACGTTCTTCTCCCGTCTTCCGCCTTTCATCCACTCTCGCCCAGTCTCCAGGAGTTCCATACTCCGAAGCTCCGTCGGCCCTTTAATGACATTGACCCTCGAATCTGACCTCCTCCCAACATCCCTTGTGGCAAAAAACCCCGGTAGTCTTGAGCTCAGCCCAGCTGGCCGGGCCGGACGACATGCGCACGACCTCGAACAGAGTGTTCCACTCCTGACCGTTGCATGTGTCGGCCCTGCCACAAGCTGCCTCAGCAATGTCGCTCTGGCCCCACTCTATAAATAAGCAGTGTTAGATATTGGATATCAACAACTGGGACGGAGCAGGGAGAAGCTCTTACCACCGCGGTTGACGAGGCTGTGACCGCAGGAGAGTAGTCGTTCATCGGCCATCACGCCGAGGGCGGGAATGATCATGGCGAGGATGAAGGACTTCATGTTGTTGTGGGGTGAGGTTGTTTGTGTGGTTTAAGAGCACAGGTAGGTAGAGGCTGGTTGAGGACCTGGTGATGTGGTTTTTATTTTGAAAATGGTCGAGATGATCTGGATGATGAGGAATATGAAGAGCGGGAGTCGCTCTGTTTTTATATGAGCGGTTTCGTGGATCAAACTGAACAAAAAACAAAGCAAGGCGCTTTCGTTCCGTTCCCGTTAGCCTCAACTGGCATCTCGGGCTTGCCGTGGTCATGATGCAGTGGGACGATGCACGTTGCGCTCAACTTGCCGAAGTGAGTCGGAGTTCAATTAGCGCCAACGACAGATGCAAAAGTTCTACCTGGTACCAGGCAGGTAATCAAAAGCAGACGAACCTATCCCAGACCGCCACGGCCTAGCTCGTGCGCTGGAACTGAGTCGGGAATCTGTGTAGCGCTGGAGGCCTAGATTTGGGTCCGAGTATGCACGGGGAACCAGAGCAGATTGGTCCATTCAGGTGGTGCAGCTTGGTCGTTGGATCCGAGTATATACACAAAATACCACGGTCTGTACACCTCTTAGCTTACCTACATGTGAAAACCACAGCGAGGTCGGTCTTTAGCGCCTCACTGATATGCAGTCATGCGACTGGGGGTTCCATTATTGAAACCCTCAACAAGTGTCAGCCGTCATCCGCACGAACTTTTGACGAAAGGGCATTCTCACACCATTGACCGGTCTCAGAGTCATGGTGTGGCGACAAATCCGACTGTAAACAAACTGACGAATTACCAGTATAGAAAACATCATTAAAAGTAACACGACATCTATTGTAAAACATCTGCTGGACTTGATTGACAGGATCTATGAACAACAACGCAGAGACTTGCATGTGTTCTATTTAGTCTTCGTGGACGCCAACCGAACGCCCTGTAAAGTACTCTGTCGCAGCCCGACCGAACCTGAGAGACTGCAAAAATCTTGGGATGCGGTTGCTGACTCGGCACACCTGGCGCGGGCCGTTCGGGGTTGTCGTCGAGGATGCGTAGTGCTGGCTCGCTTACGCCGTTGGAGTCTTCCTCCTCCCTTCTTCCCCTAACCCTAGAATCCCCTTCCTCTCTTTTTTATTATTCTTCCTACTCCTAACGTACCCCTTGGCTCTAGCTCACTATAATAGTACAATAGTAATTACACTTCTCTAAGGTAGACTAGGAAAGTATCAATACGCTCCTCTAGGATTACTTAGTCAGTACTATAGAGGAAATATGGGGGGCGGGGGATTCAAGGTTATAGGATTGCGTGGACTCTACTAATACTCAGTGATACCCGTGATTTTGGAATATTATCAATACAAAAGCCACTCGACGCTTATATCGTCTTTCCTTTGGGCTGCGGAACCAACAGCCAGCTGATGGTCATAGCGGCGATCAAGCCGACCAGTATGGGCTGCATCACCGAGACACATACATGCGCTCCCAGCACACCTGTGACAATAGGGAAGAGGGACCCGCCGATCTGGGCAAAGACGAAGACAAAGGATATGGCGGTTGCGTTGATGTCGGCGGGGAAGAGCCTAGTGCCAACCGATATAGCCTAAATAGCGTCAGTCTGCTCCAAGTCCGGGACAGGAAACTGACTCGACTCACCGTCGAAAAGAATGGCCCTGAGAAGAAGCCAAGCAAGCTGATGGCAACAGAAGCGGCAATGATGTTTGGCACCCTATATCCGGTCAGCTTCATCAAGGACACGGTGCGAGACGATACTCACAACCAGAAGAGAAGCTGGAACCCGAAGCAAAAGATGCAGTAGATGAACACCATCTTCTTCTCCCCGAACCGGTGCGTCGGCTCAGGGAGCAGTATCCTTCCCAGCAAGCACCCACCACTGAACCCAACGGGAACATAGCCCATCTTCGCAATATCCCCGTTCCGGACATCGACGAGGTACTCGACGACCCATCCGCAAGCTGTGATGACAACGCCCAAATAGAAGAAGAAGAACAGACCCAGAAGCCAGACGCTCTTCTGGCTGAGAGCCCCCTTGATGAGGCCCGAAGCGCTCTTATTCCCTTGTCCCCCGTCTCCGCCAACCATTTGGACACCCCTCTTCCCCATCCCTTCAAATCCAAGCGAATCCCGGAACGCGACCAGGACCAACGCCAGATTCACCAACCCCAACCCAAGCGGCATGGTATAAAACAACCACCACCGCCCCGTGGCCGCAATACTCGCCGCCCCAAACGGCGAAACCAGACATCCCGCCATGTACATGGCATGGATAAACCCCAACCACCTATGCACCGACCCGCTCCCTTTCCTCTCCCCATCACCCCCCTCTTCACCCCCCTCTTCACCCCCCCCCTCCCGCACAGCCGGCGGCGGCCCCGCCAACGAAGCTACAAACGTATTCCCCCACATATCCTGCCACGCCAGCCCCAAACTCGCCACGAACCCGCCCACCACAAACACCCCAAACGGCATCCCCCCCCCCCACGCGCCCCGCAGTGCGTGCGCCGCCGTCTGCAGCGCCGCGCCCAGCGCCAGCAGGCTGCCCAGCCGCAGGCGGTGCGCGAGGTGCGTCGACGTGAGCGCCGCGACGACCCAACCCCCCAGCGTGCCCGCGTAGAGGGCTGACACGAGGGCGGTGGTGATGGTGTAGGAGCGGAGGAGGTGGGGGATGAGCGTGCCGAGGGCACCGTCGTTGAGGCCGGCTACGAAGAAGGAGAGGTCGATGGAGAGGAGTTTGAGGAGCGGGGTTGTTGGGAGGGAAGGTTGGGTCTGGGGGGTGGGATCGGCGAGAGGGAGGCGCTCGCGGGGGGTGGTGTTGGTAGTGCGGAGATGGGGGGAGAGAGGCTGTAGGGGGATGGAGGAAGACCCTTGGTGGGTTGTGGTTGTTGTCAAGGTGGACATTGTTGCGGTGGTCAGCACGAACGGCGACAGAGTGCGAAGGGTGAGGGGAGAAGGGGGCCGCGACGCAAGAAAGGCTGACGGGTGTCAGTGTCAGTCACTCAACTCCCCACGGGGTAATGTGTATATATTCCAGAGGAATCAGTTAACCCTGATTCCATCCCACCACGACGAGAGAAGTGTGGGGAAAAGCGCGTCATCGTGCCGGGATAGCTAATCCTCGGGGAATAACACCCCCCTACCCCCACCGTTCGGGGAATGGATCAAGGACCTAGCTGAAATTCGGCTTCGCGAGTCGAACGAAACCTAGACAGTCTGACCACGAGATTCCTAAGTATTCCTTAGGAGCACAGTACGGTTCACACAAGCGGAAGGACCCGGGACCGTGTGCCGACAGTCCGGTCAGACTTACACAACTTCAACGACTAGATCGTGGGGACGCCAAGTCCCTGACCTTTCCGAAGTGTATATAAGAGTCGGTTATCCCGCCATAGGATGGTTCCGCTCGTTCAACACTCACAACCAGAGAAGCTGAGCAACTTCCACCTTCACCATGGCTCTTACGCACGACGACAACTACAAATGGCATGAAGCCTCTCCCGGCATTTGGCAGCGGAACGCCGACGAGGTAGAGATCTTTTACTCTTCACTCATCAAGCTCCACGAGGGCAGCGGCCGTATGCACTTTGCCATGACCGGCCACGTCTCTTTGACTGTCGACGTCCCGGAGAATGCCTCCCTTGAGACCACCGCAACGCTTATGGACAAGTCGCTCCGTGCCGCCTGGCTTTGCCTGAGACACGAGTTTCCCACCATTGCGTCCCAGGTCCGGTGGGATGTTGGGGCACAGAAGTGGATAAAGGTCTATGAGGCCGTCCCTGACGAAGATGCACAGGAGGCATGGCTCGAAACGACTTTCAAATACATCTCAACTGGGCAAACCGGCGTCGAGTGGGCCAACTCGGATCCTCCGGCACCCCCTGTGGCTACCCTGTTTGTGGTTGTTCCGCCACAGCCCTCGCTATCCGCTGTCCGCCGTGACCTCGTGGTTCGCTCGCCGCACGATGTCATCGATGGCATCGGCACCCTGCTTCTCTTCAACCAGTTCACCGCTCTCTTCGCCTCAACCCTTCCCAACCCCTCGGCTAGTTTCTCCTCATTTCTTAACGGGGAAGAAACATCGCGTCTCAGCCCTCCCTACCGAGTAGCCGCCAATGTCCCTCCCACCCTCACCCCAAGACAAACCGCCAAGCTCGCCGCTCTCCGCGCCGGCAAAGCCCTGACCTCTAGCGACCCTTCAATCTGCGACCTCACCCTCCCCTTCACCCGCGGCGCCCTCCTCCCCTCTCGCCATCAACGTGTCTCTCGCACCCCCTCCCCCTCCCAAACCACCGCCCTCATCGCCGCCCTCAAACCTCTCAACGCAACCACCACCCACGCTTTCCACGCCGCCATCGCCCTCACCATGCGCGACTCCTACCTATCCCACCACTCCCCCTCCCCCAATGATGCCCCAGCAACCCACGTCCGCTACAACAACTACCTCCTCCGCAACGAGCGCCCGGTCTGCCAGCCCCCTTTCAACACCCCCTCCCACTGCGCCTCCGTCTACCACTCCGTCTCGGGCGGCAAACTCACCGTCATCATGCCCGCCACCACTTCCACTTCACCAACCGCTTCCTCCTCCCGCGCCGCGGAGTTTCTCGACGTCCTCGCTCAAATCAAGACACACTACCACTCCGTCCGGGACGACGCAGATCAACTACGCCCTAGCGCCGCATATCTGGGCGGACGCCACCCCTCACCTCCCTTCCCTCTGCCCTCGACACGGGGAACGTTGTGCCGGTGCCGAAACCGAACGAGGCGCCGTCGGTGAGTATGGGGGTAATCGACAAATTGATCAAACCGGACTGGGAGGAAGGCGGGGTGAGGGTGCGGGTGGACGAGCCGTGGGTAACAGGGGAGGAGTTG
Organism: Trichocladium uniseriatum; assembly: GCA_017139535.1. Lineage (NCBI taxonomy): Eukaryota > Fungi > Ascomycota > Sordariomycetes > Sordariales > Chaetomiaceae > Trichocladium > Trichocladium uniseriatum. The sequence continues at coordinate 380,904 of WOUO01000021.1, read as the reverse complement.
CGGAATGGGCTGGGGGTGTTTTTGGGGACGTTCAGGGGGCGGCTGGAGGTGAGTGCGGCGTTTAATAAGGCATGGCATGGGAGGGGGGAGGTGGAGGGGTTTTTGGAGGGGTTGCTTGCGGTTGTGAGCGGGGGGTTGTTGGGGGAGTAAGGGGCTGTGGGTGCATGTATTAGCTGGGCTAGTGGGCACTTACTCCGAGAAACTTATGATTATCATCCTCTCATAGCGCAAGTGGAACAGGTAGTCTTGTCAAATCCGCTGTTCCGTGACGCCATCGTTACATCATGAGGAGACAGAACGCGGAGCCACACCCTGTGCTTGGATTATAAATTTATTTAGAAGGATGTGTCCGTTCTCACCCCCTGCAGGAGGTGAGCAAGGGGATCACAAAACCCCTGATGACCCCCTTTTCATGACACTGTGAGCCGCCGCAGCGTTTCACGCGGACACTTCAAAACTCACGATGACAGAAGCAGGTGATTTCTACAAACCCCATAGCGTAAGAATAAATGCCAGAGAAATGGGGCCAGCGAGAGAATAAGTCAACCAAGGCAACTGGCCCGCGGGCCAGAATGGCGCTTTTTACGGGGGGTGGAAGGGGGCGCCAAAAAACCTAAAACTACTGGAAGCCGTTCAATGCGAGAGACTGAATTGACAATAATCTAGAGCAGCACCTAGATTACTTTCTCCATTACCACCTTCCAAGGCCGATAGGTCCGACGCAGGACCAGTGCTTAAACGCGAGTTTGTTGTTCTCGACCTCGTCTACAATCGCTACCGCCATATCCTCATTGTAGATGCCCCCTTCAATCGCCTGGTAGGCATGTGTTTCTGGGTCGTCGATGTAGAGGTCATACTTTCCGGTGCGAATCCCTAAAGTGCAGTGTCAATAGTATCCATTACGCCCTAATGAAGCGCCTCTCAAACGCGCGGTGGGAACGCCTACCCTTATCTCTAAGCAGCCACGGTGGCGAAAGGAAAGACCACGATTTGTGAGTGACGCCCTCCCACATGTGCAGGGCAACCCGGCATCCAATGATCAGACCCTGTACTTCTTTGGAAGTCAAGAACTTTTTCGCGCGGGAAAGGAAGAGACGAGCGAAAGGGCGAAGAGGATACGACAACCCTGTGGCAAATCTGTCAACGGCAAGTCACATAGGATCCGACGAAATCTGAGATCTCACAGCCAGGCTTCTCCACGTTGTTACGCGCCCACTTAAAGAGGTTGATGAAAATGGCAAGACCGCCACTGCCGTGGTCCGAGAATCGGCAACTCATGTAGTCGAGATGCTGGTCAGTCCATTTGTACCTGTCTTCATGTTAGACTTCGTTTGGGACTGGTACGCATGGCTGGGTGCGCTTCAACAAAAGGGGTTATATACCAGGCACCGAAAGCAAAGTCAGGTTCATCAGCGAACGACGATCCGTCTTTGTGATGCAGCGATCCAGCGCCCCCTACGACAGACAGAAAAGTCAAGCATTAGAAGCCTTCCCTAAACTAAACCAAAAGGAAAAAGAGAAAAGGGGCATGGTGAACCAACCGATAATGACAAAGGGACCAGTATGCGCCGACTTGAGCAGCGCCGACTTGATTCGGGCATGCGTCTCCACGCACTCAACATAGACCATCTTGATATCGGTGAGAGGCGGTCCGTACGCACACACGATGGCATCATAATTGCGCGAAAGGGCCGCCGAGAGGTCGTTGATTGAGTTGAAGTCGACAGCCTCCGACTTGTAATCGCCTGGTGTCCGCCATTCCTTTGGGGGGCTGCGCGAAAGACCCACGACCGAGTGTCCGCGGGAGAGGAGCTCATCGACAACGCAGGAGCCGCATTGGCCTTTGGGGCCGAGGACAGCGACTTTGAGTTTCGTTTTGGGCGACATTCCGTCTGAAGAAGCAAGTTGATATGGTGTGAAGGGGGAAAGTCTGGCGTTGTGTCCGAGCGAGAAGGTCGGAGGATGTCCGGTTATATCGGTCCGGCACGGCTCCACCGCTGCCGTGTTGGAACCCCGCCAGATGGGACAACTGGACTATCATGCATCGTCTATCAATTTGACGCGTCAGTTCGAGCGTCTGTGCGTATAGGAGACCAAGGCTCATCAAGCCTTCCCCGTCCTTCGGGATCCCAAATCGGCTCCTGGTAGCGACAGTTCTGTACCAATTGTCTAAGATCGTGCCGGGGTTAGGTTGCGCTCATCTCCGGTTCGGGGTCGGACTCGGACTCGACCCCGCCGAATTTCCCGACGGCTTTTTCTGTGTCGGGGCTCCGAGAACGCGACCTCCGACCTTTCCCCTGAACTGAACTAGTCCTTCGGTATCTCAATCGGCTACTGCTGGCTGCTTTTTCAGCTAGGTCGTCTGACCTTGCGCCAGGGGTGAGTTGCAGTAATATCTGGTCTCGGGGGGTTCGCAGAACCCGGCAGTGTCTTGAAGGAATTGACAACTGAAATTGTAACAATGTATGTTTTTCTATTAAGTCCAGTTCACCAACAGCTGTTATCTGTGCCCTTGCCATGTTATCTGCTCTCTAACCGCCCTTCATCAGTTCATTTTGGCAGCTGTTTGTTTCGATACCTATATTGCAGCAATCCTCGCCTGGAACCTTTCCTCTCCCGAGGAACGACATGGAGGTGGCTCAGTTCGAGGCAGAGGCCGCCAGGCAGCTTGAAACCCTAGAGCAGGCCCTCGCAGTTACCAAATTCACAAAGGGGCTATCCATCCATGACAAGAAGGCCAGGTTTCCTGGCTTCCACCAGCGAACGCGGCACTTCAAGGCTGGAGAACGTCTCGAAGCGGGAGCTCTTGCTCTGAGCGAGGATCTGGTCATGCACGAGAGTGTGCCAATGCGATTGTCAGACGGTACCACCTTGTACAGCGACATTTTCCTCCCCGCACGCTTTCAGGATATTGATTCAAATCATACGCGTCCAGTGCCGGCGCTGGTCGTGTGCTAAGGCCACCCTTCATCCAACCATGCCCCGAATGCCCGGCCATTCTCATGGGCTCTTGGTTTATTTCATTTTCCAAAACTAACCACTTGATGACAAGGAGCCCGTACGGAAAACAAAAAGGCGCAACTATCTTGGATGACCTTCCATTCCGCGCCGGCGTGCCGAGAGATCAGCTCTCTGGCCTGCAGAAATGGGAAGGTCCCGATCCGGCATTCTGGTGCACGCACGATTATGCTATCGTCAATGTCGACATGCGAGGCGCCTATTCCTCGGAAGGAGATCTTCTGATGATGGGGCACCAGGAGGCTCGTGATGGGGCGGCTTTCGTGACGTGGGCTTCTCGTCAGCCGTGGTGCAATGGGAAAGTCTCCTTGACTGGGAACAGTTGGCTAGCGATCGCTCAATGGCGGATCGGTAGCTTAAGGCCGGCAGGCTTGGCCGCGTTGGCTCCTTGGTCAGTCACCTGAGGACTCTTGTCCCCTCTGAGCCTTTCCAGTCGTGTTTACCAACACAGATTTGCCGTACAGGGAAGGGTTCTTGACTATTACCGACACCCATATGTTTCCAGGAGGCATCTTCTTTCCAGGATTCCACAACGAAGTTACGAGTCAGTGCTATCGCCCTTGCAGTTACAGGATGCCTCACCGTTCACTCGCTAACTCTCAGAGTGACAGAAACCCTCGGCACACAGGGGAAGGTCGAAGGCATTTGCGCCTATGGCCGTGAGAATCAACTCTACGATGCATATTGGGACGACAAACGCTCCCACCCCGAAAGGATCGCTGTGCCAGTCTACGCCGTTTCCTCTTGGACGAATTCTATTCACATTCCAGGAACTCTGCACGCATGGGGTGCGATCCCGGACTCGGTCGCCAAGTGGCTCTGGATTCATAACGCCTAGGAATGGGCCGACTACTACGACGACGGGCATCAGAGAGACCTCCTTCGCTTCTTTGACCGTTATCTCAAGGACGAGAAGAATGACTGGGAGTCCACTCCCAAGGTCCGCCTCAGCGTGCTACAATTCGGTCTCGGAAACAAGCAAGACACGGTTGGGCGGGCTGAGACGGAATTTCCGCCGGCACGGACGCAGTATGCCAAGTTGTTCCTAAAGCACGACGGGTCTCTCTCGCGGGATTCCGAACCGGTCGATTCTTTGCTGCCGTATGACTCCGAATCAGGAAAACAGGTGTTTTTGCACCGTTTCGACAAGGCCTGCGAGACGACGGGCTACTTCGCCGCCCACCTTGTCATGTCATGCCCGGAACACGACGAGATGGACGTGTTTGTGCAACTGGAGAAGTTGTCCCCTTCGAAACAACCGCTGGCCGTCCAGACAATCAGGCCGTAGCCTTTTGAAGTTTATGCATGACTGGAACGTGATTTCGGCAAGTGTTAACATGGTCTTTCACCGCGGGCCGGATGGTTGTCTTCGAAGCAGCTTCGCTCTGGATAAGGACGGGAAGCTCAGTCAGGTTGCCAGGCCGCATTATACCTTTACGAAGAAAGTCCCGCTTCGTAAGAACAAGAAGCGGGTCCTTGAAATTCCATTGAGACCATACGGAATATACTGGGAGGTGAGTTGCATTCCGCCTAACGGTTGTGACTGTGGATGCTAACATCACACAGACGGGGGACTACCTGTGGCCGACGGTCCAAGGAAGCATGGTTGTTCCGTTCACCTTGCCGAATCTCGAGATGCATCATACAGATAACAAGGGCAGGCATGTTATTCACTGTGGCGGGAGGGGCGAGAACAGCTCATACTTGTTGCTCCCAATTGTGTAAGACACATAGACAATCAGAGCGGATTGTATTGGCCAAGGAGGGATGTGGAGAACGGCTGGGGCTGGACAAGCGACCTTCAGGAGCAATCTGAGAAGCGAATTGGACCCTCCGTAAGTAGCTGAGCATTCCGGGCTCGTGTGTTGAGTCTGTTTGAGGGAGGAGGTAGGTATTCTTGCCAATGGGTAACACTCGCTTGTATACTTGTGAGAAACAGCAGGTTCAGGAGAGCCGGCAAAGTGAAGAAAGCCGTAATTCCCTTGCCATCTAGTTGGTCCTAAGGAAAACTCCATTCCTAGTTTGTCTCCATCGACGGTGGGATTCAGTTGAATAGTTTGAACCTCTGCACACGTGTTCGAATAATATCTCTACGGCTCGCCCTTGCACTTGCGAGGTAAAGCCACCCCTTACCAGCTTCTCATCCCCCGCCTCCTTACAGTCAGAAGACGGCCGTGTTACCCAGGGCTACTTCATCACCGTTTTCCGACCTCTGACCTCAGTGAGTCCTGAGCCGCTAGCTCCCTGAACCTTACTTCCGTTCGATCTAACCCCGTGCAGACCATGATCGAAGATCTCAAGGCCGACTCGGCTCAGTGGGCGCAAGCGAGGCGTGAGCAAGGAAGCCATGCCGGGTTCCCCTTTGCGGTTAGAGGTAAAACACATTCTTGCTAACCCTATAAAGTTTGTATGAAGAGGAGGTCTAAACTTGGAGCAGGCAGTCAGAATCAGCCGCCTGGTCTGGACTGCATCTTGTGGACGATGAAGCTTCGACGGGAATGGCAAAAGTCTCAAGGCTCCGTATTTGGCTACCTGACTAGGTAGATGTCGTTTCGTTCGTACGTCTCATTGCGCGGGAATACAATGTCGACCTCGAATTGCTGGGGTGTCGTGACCAACTGCTCTGCGCGCGCCAGCGCGGCAAATGCGGCGGGTGCCCAGAGCCAGTGCATTGTGATGGTGGTTGCTAGCGAGGATGATTTGGTGTAAAGGGAGAACCATGGGAGATTCAATGTTGGGAATGAGGGAGACCCTTAGTTGTGAACAGAACTGGAACAGGGGATAAATTCGTTAATGGTTCAGGCCCGAGATCCTTCAGGCACACCAATAGGCAGGCTCTTTTATCCCAGGTTGCAATATCCACAGTCAGCCGGTTAACCAGACTCCTAGAGTGCCTTGGCGAAAATAGCCCTTTGGTGGTAGAAATGGCGATAGACGCCCTAGCCCAACACAAGAGAAGGAAACGTCAGCATGATAAAGCGTACAGAGGTGAATGCGGGCACGCGATGTAACGAGTTTCAATTCGGTTACGTACCTGTAGTCCATGGCTTGGTTCTGGGAGGAAAGGTCGATCCTGTGTTGTGTATTTAAATGAGAGCTAAGATCCGACCCAGTCTCAACAGACGCCCTCGGATGTCCTTTGACAGACCTGCGATCTGAGACTAGCCAAGTGGAAGTATTTCTTTGCAGGTTAGCGGGTAAATTCATGCAGTCCTAGAAATAAAAATGGTCGAAGACTTTACTCTACGTTGTCAAGGTCCCTTGTGCTTCTGTGCTAAGATGTTTCAGGATATGATTCAAAGGCAAGCAACCACTCCATAATCCTTATGGCCAGCATTGAAGAAATCGTTAAAACCAAGGCATCAACTTGGATATATTATTTCACAAATCAAAGAATCCAGGTGTTTGATAAGAGCTAGGTACCTGCTTGCAAGTGCTACCTTCCTTGGGTGGATGCACACCGGACTCCGCCCATCCCGGATCGCAAACCCGGGTCGGGGCCGGCGAGGGGCCGGAGGAGTGGGGCCGACGCGGAGAACAGGCACTTGCAGGGGGCCGGAGCTTGTAACTAAGAACACGGCGATATTATTGTTATCCTCCTTTTCCAAGGCGCCACAACCCTACGGAAACAACGCTATTTATCTCCATTCACATCAGTTCATCCCACTTTGACTGCCCATTGACAGTATGCAAACTATTATAGAGTCATTATTCCACCGGTGACCCCCCATTCATCGTAGCTTTGTCTGTCCCACGCGAGTCTCTGACTCCAGCAAGCCCGGTCGAGCTCCGCACAAGACACCATCTTTCATTACTTCCCTCCCAGAAACTTTCCCTTCTCGATCTCCGACACTCGCAAGAAGGAAAAGAGCGTCACCGAAATCATACCCCAACCCCCCTCCTGCGAGATCGACCCTTCCATTTAACTCTTCCCTAAACCACGGGATACAACGGACATTTCCACCACAAACACCACCATGACTTCCTCAACGAAGGTCAAGCGCATGCTGTCGGCCCTTCCCACGCTGACCGCCCTCTCCTTCGTCTTCGTTTTCCTGCGCCTGTTCAGCAAGTACCGGTACCATCGCCCCTTCGCTTGGGATGACCACACCCTGGTTCTTGCCTGGGTACGCCCCCCCTTTCACCATCAATCCCCCGGCTGCACGGAAGAGTACTTCCCCAACTAACCCTCAAAACCGACAGCTCTCCCTCGTCATCTCCCTCGCCCTCCTCATGGCAGCTCTCCCCTTTGGCTACGGCCGACACATCGCCGACATCGAGCCCAAGCGTGTCGAAGCAGTCCGTCTGGCCGCATCCTCCGAGGCGTTTGCGCTGTTTACGGTTGCCTTAGGCAAGAAGTCCATCAGCCTGACGCTGCTGCGGATCGCGGAGCGGGTCCATCGGCGCTGGACACAAGTTGTGATTTGGGCGCTGACCGCATCCGTCGACATCATCACTGCCGCAGCGGCGGTCTTTTTGTGGGTTGCGATCTGGAAGGGGGTGTTGGTGGCGCAGTGTGAGGCTGGGAGACGGATTGAGACGTTTCATGTCTTTGCAGCAGGTAAGTTGAATGAGCTGTTGGGTGGGTTACGCGGGGATGGATACTGATGTGGTGTGTAGTGTGGTCAATGATGACTGACTTTGCGTTTGCCGCCCTTCCGTGGTTCATTGTCTGGGACTCGCAGATGCGGAACCGCAAGAAGGTCGGTGTGGCGGTGGGTATGAGTCTTGGGGTGGTGTAAGTCTCCGTCTACCTGTGCCCTGTGAGCCCCAAGCTGACTTGCATTTCCAGCTCCGGTATCACGGCCAGCATCAAGATTGCGCACATCAACTGCCGGGACTTCAACGCTGACATTACCTGTGAGTCACGCTAATCTGTTGTACCCAAGAGTCACGCTAATACACACAGACAACTCGGTCTCCCTTGTCATCTGGACCTTCGCTGAACCCGCTGTCATCATCATGGCAGCTTCGGTCCCTTCCATCCGGCTTCTGATTGAGAAAGTCTACGACGAGGTGACCACTCGCCAGAGACTCTTCGGCAGAAGCAGCCTTGCCGGCGGAAGCAGCCTCGAAGGCATTGTTGGAAGGGAGTCACAGTCGTCTCGGCCTGAGTCATCCTCGTCGTCAATCTTCATCGGAGAACAGGCCAGCCGACAGGCTTACACAGCCACTTGCAAGGGCGGCCCGGTCGACTCGTCAATCGACTTGGAGCCGGTGGGACAAGGGATTGTCCGGACGCGCGAATATGAGATCAAGATTAGCCGTGAAGAGAATCACCAAGGGCATATCCGGATGCGTGGGGAGGCTTCGTTGCCGCCTAATGCGCCCTTTCCAACGGAGCGATTGGGCTAGGGGGGATAAATCTCGGGCCTCAAGACTGGTAGACGGAGGAGGAAAGGCGAATGGATTATGGAAGACAAAAACTGCATTGCGGGCGGATGGGAAACGGGCGTTTGGCATAATTTCGTTGCTTTTGAGGGGCATATATTGATAATACCATGCAACTGCGGCGGATGACCCGGCGGCGGCCCTGTGGCCAAGCTGATGGACACCCACCACCTTGGTGGATGTTTCAGATCAGTCTAATAATACCCGCATTCGCCACATTCCAGATTGTGGCCCGAAGGAGAATGCTGAAACAAATGATCGACAAAACCCACAACGTCCCGAAACACATTTGAGATCTTCTTAACTTTGACTTGACTTCCCCAAAACAACCTCATCCGCCCGTCCAAACCAATAGTAGATTGTAGCATACCCCAAAACAGGCAAAATGGCACCCAACCACGGCCTCGTCCACCTCAAGGAGTACGACATCAAGGACAGCAACGTCGAACTCATCGGCTCCGACCTCGATCACAAAGTCAAGCACGCCTCAGCCGAAACCGAGCCCGCCTGGAACGACGGGCGCGTCGGCCTCGTACCCGGACTCTTTGTCTGGCGCATCGAGAACTTCACCGTCGTGCCCGTCCCCGAGGCCAACTACGGCCAGTTCTACGACGGCGACAGCTACATCATCCTGCACTCGCAGCAAATCAAGACCAAGCCACAAGATGACGGCGGCTCAACCCCAGACAACAAAAAACTCACCCACGCCATCCACTTCTGGCTCGGCGCGCACACCTCCCAAGATGAAGCCGGCACCGCCGCCTACAAAACCGTCGAGCTCGACTCCTTCCTCCACGGCACCGCCACCCAGCACCGCGAGACCCAGCTCCACCCCTCCCCGCAATTCACCGCCCTCTTCCCACGGCTAACCATCCGCCGCGGCGGCGTCGCCTCCGGCTTCCGACATGTCCCAGACCCTGAGTCCACCCCCCAAAATGAAAACCAGATCCTAACCCTCCTCCGCATCTTCAAACACCCCACTTCCCCAGCCCGCGACGCAGTCATCGTCTACGAAGTAGCCCCCACATGGCAGTCGCTGGACGAGAGCGACGTGTTTGTGCTGGATACCGGGTCCAAGATCTGGGTGTGGCAAGGCAAGGCGTGTTCGCCGATGGAAAAGGCTAAGGCGGCGCAGGTGGTGCATGAGATGAGGCTGGCCAAGAGGGGTGAGGTGGAGGTGCTCTCGCAGAGTGAGAGTCGGGCTGGGGTGGTGGTCAAGATGCTTGGTGGGGGTGAGGAGGGGGTGTTGAGGGCGGAGAGGCCGGTTGTTGGTCGTGGTGGGGAAGAAGCGGGCAGGGGGAAGAGGTTGATGAGGTTGAGTGATGAGTCCGGGGAGTTGAGGTTTGGGTTGGTTAAGGAGGGGGCGGTTTCTAAAAGGGATTTGGATGGCGATGATGTGTTTGTTTTGGATGACGGGGGCGAGATGATTTGGGTGTGGGAGGGGCTGGGCGCGAGCAGAGCCGAGAAGGCGATGTGGTTGAGGGTTGCGCAGGCGTATGTGCGGGAGCTACAAGGCGAGGATGCGGACAGCGAGGCGTATCGCACGCCGATTGCCAAGGTCCGTGAGGGGAGTGAGAGTGCTGCGTTTCTGAGGGCCATCGAGGTGGCTTGAACGGTTCGATAGGGGTCACGGTGGGACTGGTACAAGATCTCACAAGTCAATATACGAAGAAATGCAGGCGTAAATATGTACAGGAACACTCAAAACTTAAAACATCATCTTGGTATTGTTGAAATCCTCCCTCAAAGCGACAAGTCGTCGCCCCAAACCTCCTTTGCGATCGCGACCTCCAACCGCACCTTGGCCCACTGCTGCTCCTCGGTCAACTCATTCCCCTCCATCGTCGAGCTGAAGCCGCACTGGTGCGACAGACAGAGCTGGTCGAGCCCACGCGGGCAGAACTGGGCCGCCTCGTGCAGCCGCCGGATAACCTCCTCCTTGTTGTCCAGCTCGGCCTTCTTGCTCGACATCACACCCAGCACCACCGTCTTGTTTGCGGGCAGATGCCGCAGCGGTGAGAAATCCCCGGACCGCGCGTCGTCGTACTCCAAAAAGTACACATCGACATCCAGCTCCTTGAACAGTACCTCTGCCACCGGCTCGTACCCGCCCTCGGCAAACCACTGCGACCGGAAATTCCCCCTGCACAAGTGAATTCCAATCACCATATCCTTCGGCCGCTTGCTGACCGCCTTATTGATCAACGCCGCATACTGCTTCGTCAGCGCCTGCGGATCCTCGCCATGCCTCTTCGCCGCCTCCGCCCTCATCCCCTCATCACACAAATACGCCAAATTCGTATCATCCAACTGCACAAACCGACACCCGGCCTCATACAACCCCTCAATCTCCTTCTGATACACCTCCACCAAATCCTCAAAAAACTCCCCCAACTCCGGATACACCTCCCCCGAAATCGCCTCCCTCCCCCCTCTAAAATGCACCATCGTCGGACTCGGAATACACACCTTCGCCGACGTCTTCCCCCCCTCTTCCCCAACCTCCTTCCTAACCCCCTCCACAAACCTCCAATCCCCCACCTGCACCCCGCCCTCAACCTCAGGCCACCCCAACCGCCCCACAACCACCACCTTGGGCGGCGTCACCCCCTGCGACGTGACATTCGTCGACCCGACACTCCCCTTCCTCTCCACCCCGGCCAACCTCTGCAAGAAATCGATATGGAACCAGACGCGGCGAAACTCGCCGTCAGTGACGGACCGCAGGCCGTAGGCAAGCTGCTGCCGCACGACGGATGCGACGTGCTCGTCTTCGACTTCGCGGAGGGACGCGGGTGGGGGGTAAGTGGTGGTGTGGCTGTCGGGGAGGGCGGCGCGAGTGGCGAGGACGGCGCGCGGGCGGAGGAAGGAGCCGACGTGGTCGGCGCGGTAGACGCCGGCGGGAAGGGGCATTGTGGGGTTTGGTTTGGTTTGGTTTGTTTATTTGGGGGATAGGGGGTTGGATTTGGGTTTGGTGGGTCTAAGTGGGTTTGTAGAATGCTGGTGGGTCTTAGCGGGGAGTGTCGGTCTCGCGTGAATGTCTCGCGAACACGGGGACGGGTCCGGGGAGAGAGACCACGCGATGCGGAGCGGAGCGGTTGTGTGGTGTTGCGGGTGTGTGGGGGAATCGGCCCGTTGTTTGTCGCGTGCGACCGGGGCCACGGGTGCGCGGGACGGGAGTGCGGCGAGCTGGGGGGGAAATTTCCGGCGGTTGCGGGTCCCGGTTCCAAGGGGTTGGGGTTGCTGAGTTGATGGTTCGGAATCTCTGTGCTACCTGTGCGACGCAATACACGCGAGTTTTTGTTTCTGGCAATTGATGGTGTTGTACCGAGTGCTGACGGCAGTGTACTCCATTATATATGCGTTGTGCCTGGCAGCCAAAACTTGGCCACGTCTTTGTAATCTGCCACTCATCGTCTCCATCATGTCACCGAATCCACCTGGCTCTGGCCGGCAGTTGATGTGTTGCATCTATTGGTGTCAGGCGACACCCGACACGGCATTCTGCCTTGGATGAAGAGACGGCGCATTGCCGGAAGTTATCTAGAGCTGCGGGGTAATGGAGTTGCAAATACATAAGTGCTATGCGCATGGGGGTACGAATACGAATGCAAAAATGCCATATCGGGAAAACGAATTCCCTTCAGGCTTGTTGTGTTTCGGTTGATCGATGAGATGTGCTGCGGCATCTTGATTGCCGAAGGCGACAGGTGATGTGCGGCAAAAGGCGACAAGCGCTGCGCGGCAGTTGCGTTTGGGTGCGTTTCGCAGGGGTGGCGCTAAAAATGGCACGGCCCTCCGTTCCAAATCAACGTCACTTTTCAAACTCCAAATCTCCCATCGCCATCCCGCCGGGAATCGGGGGTTGAATCCCGGTCCGTCGGCTGCAATCACTGCTCACTGGATCTCCCGGCGAGTCAATGATCGCCAGGATTGCAAAGGGCGGTGTCCACTGTCTCTTGTTTGTTTCTGTTGGTTCCTAATTCGGTGCGGCAACCCCTGAAAATTGTCAGCACGCTGTCCCGATTTGGGGTTTCCACTGTTGCTCCACAGTCCTCAGGGGCCGAACAGTCCAGACTCGCATACGGTGGATCATCATGGCTGGAAGAGAGTGTTGGCACCAACGACTTCAAGACAATGCGGATTGTGAAGATTAGAGAATTATTTACAAATGATTGGGCAACGCCGCTACAGAAAAGAAAATATGGATCGCATGTCTCTAAGAACACATATCCTGCCACCCGAAAAAGCACACCATCGCTAGTCATCCAACCAAGACTCGTTGCCTTCGTCAAGCCGTTACGTCACACCGTAAACGCAAGTGAAAATCGTAGTCTGCGCAAAAGACATGGGATTGCGCGCGATAACCCTGGGTATCTACCATCCTGCGGCGACCGCGAAGCGAGTGCATGGTCGAAAGTCCGCGCCACCCAACCGCTCTAAACGGCATCGGTGCCGCTCTTGGCGAGATAGTCGTCGTGGCCCTGGGCGGCGGCAAAGGTGGTTGTGGGCTTCCACTTGGCCGACGTGCGCGGGGTGGTCTCCTCCATCATCTTGTCGACCTGCTCGAGCGACAGACCCTTGGTCTCGGGGACCAGGAAGTAGGTGTAGACCCAGGCGCAGGTGCAGAGGCCGCCCCAGACGAAGAAGACGGACGACTTCATGTTACCGCGCGTCGGGCCGACCATGTAAGGGGTGATGACGGCAATGATGGTGTTCCAGAGCCAGTTGGAGGCGGTCGAGAGACCGACGCCACGCGAGCGGATCGGCAGAGGGAAAATCTCACCAATCACGATCCACGCGCCAGGGCCCCAGGTCGAGGCGAAAAAGAAGATGAAGATCGCAATGAAGGCGATTTGCGCATTGACGGCGGGAATGTTGTCGGCGAGCGTGGCCTTGCCCGTGGGGTCCGAAGGGTCAGGGTGGGTGCGGTTGAAACCGACCGTGACACCGATGATGGCGACGAGGAACTGGCAGATCAACATGCCCAGAGCGCCCCAGAAGAGGATGGTGCGGCGGCCGAACCTCTCGACCGTGTAGAAGGAGATCGGGGTCGAGAAGACATTGATGATGGTGAAGACCATGGAGATGAGGAAAGTGTTCTCAATGGCGCCAGTGGACTGGAGGAACTGGGTCGAGTAGTAGAAGATGAAGTTGACACCGGTCCTGAACATGTGAGGTTAGCACAGTGCTCTTTGTGCAAGTTTTCAGTTTGTAGATGGAAGACACTCACCATTGCTGCATCATCTGCAGCGAGGTGCCGAGGATGGTCTTGCGCAGGTTCGAGTTGGCCTTCCAGAGCGAGCCCTTGAAGCAGTTGGCCCAGCTGCCGAACCAGGTGGTGGAGGGGATCAGCTGGCGCTCGTACTCCTCGTTGGCGACAATCTCGGCGAGCTCGACCTGGATGTACTCGGAATCGATGGGCTGGCCACGGAGGCGGGCAAGGGCATTGGTCGCGCGCTCGAGGTTACCCTTCTTGACGAAGTAGCGGGGGGAGTCGGGCAGGAAGAGCAGACCGCCAGCCAGGATGATGGCCCAGATGAACTGAATGGCGATCGGGATGCGGTACGCGCCCGTGTCGGTCCTCTTCTCGGTGGCGTAGATGATGCAGGACGCAAGCATGAGGCCGATGGTGATGCAGAACTGGTAACCGGCGACCAGGGCACCACGGACCTTGCGAGGGCACTGGAGGGATGAGGTTAGTTTGCTGTTCAATGTCGTTGTAATTCTGCGCCGGCTCGACTTACAATCTCGGACATGTACAGAATGACGACGGCCGACTCGAAACCGACACCAATACCGGCGATGAGACGACCGGCGACGATGGCGCCGAGGGCGTCACCGAGACCAGTGATCATCTGGATAACGACACCAATCATGTAGATGAGGCAGCCGAGAATGACAGTCCACTTGCGGCCAATCATGTCGGCAAGATCACCGGCAATGAGAGCGCCAAAGAAGGTACCGCAGGACAGAATAGAGACGATGAGCGAGGTGTGGGACTCGGAGAGGGCCTCGGCGCCGACGCCCTCGACGGCCTCGATAAAGATCTTAGAACCGTTGACACCGTTGATGTAACCCGAGTCGTAGCCGAAGAAGATACCACCAAAGGAGGCAAAGGCGCAGATCAGGTAGGCCTTCCAAGTGACGGGGGCCTCGATGCGCTCGACATCCTGCGTGGTCGCCAGGCCGACGTGGTCGGTGACGGGGCCGGCAGCCTCTTTCTCGTGAGCCGACATGGTGTGGAAAACGGCCTGTTGTCGGGTTTGGCGATGCCGATTTCTGGTGTTGGTCGAAGAGTGCTGCAGAGGGAAAGAGGGAGGGGGATCGACAGGCAAGGGAAAGCAAGTGGGAGGGATCAGTATTAATCAAGAAACCCGGGTGCCCTGGAAGGAAAAAAGAGGGTTGTGGTCAATCTGTTTCGCAGGGTCGGTTTTAATACATCCACCTTGCGAAGAACATTCGCAAACGCTTTCATTGTTACATTTGGCCCAAGTGGACCATTCAGAGGCGGCGAGTGGTCGATGTACTTGGGGTATTTCGCCGACTGTCCGGCCGTGGACCCAGTTGGCCCGCGGGGATAGACAGGGGGGGCCTGCACAAGTTCCGCCGAGAACCACCTCCGGGGCCCCAGGCCCCTCCCCCTGTTCATCTCTCAGCGCTCCTTCTGGGGTTTTGCCAACCTCGGGGTCTCGTGGGGTCTCCAGGGTGGAGTCGCTGGCTTCCTGCGGCCGGCGAAGACGATGGCGCGACAGACACAGCACATTTGGCCGAGTCGGTCCGGACGTGTGCATGCGAGATTCCGCGTCGATTCGCTGGCGATTGTGCAGGAACTTTACGGATGACAACGGCGGTCATCCTGTGATGTTGGCAGGCCACAGTTCCTGGAATAGGCCATCTGGCGACTGTGTTTCGCCAATCTTGTCTCGGTTTCCGTTTTTCTGTCAATCCATTCCAGTCGTAGTCTAGCTTCACTACGTATGACGACACTCGATCTATTTGCCTAATGGCCAGTTGGTGACGATGCGCTCGATCTTCAACGGTTGCGGAAGCCAAAAATGCGGCTCCCCGGCAAACACGGTGGCTGAGGGCGGTTTGCCGACCTCGAGCTAACCCAGAGCCATGGCGCCACCAACGGCACACAATTCGGCGAGACTGCGAGAGAGACTCGACCGTTGGCGTTGCCGCCGGCCAGCCCGGCCAATTCGCCCACCACAGGATTCTAGGCTGCTCGTGGCCACCGAGGACCACACTAACCGTCACCACCAAAAAAAAAGTTCTTTTCACGTGTCCCAACGCGATGGGTCTCGATCGTGTTCTCGATTTCTGTTGCAGGTCCATAATCCCCGTGGAGTCGGCCTTTCTTACCGGCCAAAAGGTGGAGTGCCCCGCCATTCTGTGCCCCACAAATTGGGGTTGAGGAAGGGTTGAGGAACAACCAGATGCATGTGGCCCAACTTTGCTGGTGGCTCCGAGGCAGCTCCGCATAAATGATACTGATACTGGGGGTTTGACGGCGTCGCGTGGATTTGTTATGTGCGGGCGGCTGCTTGCAAAGCTTGAATCAACAATCACTGGAACTGCTCGTTCAGTGCGTTCTTTCCCCCAACATGAAACCTACTGGAACAGGAAGGAAGGGACCCACTACGCTGGCAGGCTGCACTTCTCCCTCGCAGTCTCGGACTCTATCCTCACCCGCAATTCTCACGTTGCTTGTTTCCACCACTCTGCCATGACTGTTGATTTCTGTCAGGTGCTGGTTTCCTCGCCTGACAATGCGCCGAGTAAACAGCTGGAGCTCGTACCCTCTGTTTGCCGCAGCCGGGACCGCCACTTCCGACTCCCAGCTCCACCGACCTGACACCAGGTCAGACAGCTGCCGTCCCAACCAACATTTGGGCACCTGCACAATTGCAACAACCATCAACCAAAACTATTTTCAGGTGACAGCTTGCATGATCATGTCTAGACCGTCATTCGAATTCTTACTCCGAAGGACTCATGCAGAACAATCATCAGGGAGACGAATTGTGTCTCGCTGGCAGTCGCTGTTGTTGCCTGTTGTTGCCAACATGAGGACGGCCGCGGCACCACGGAGGACGGGGACCAATCGCGCTTGGCCCGCCGTGCCGGCCATGTCCCAACAAGGCGCTCTGCACC
This sequence comes from Trichocladium uniseriatum, assembly GCA_017139535.1. Lineage (NCBI taxonomy): Eukaryota > Fungi > Ascomycota > Sordariomycetes > Sordariales > Chaetomiaceae > Trichocladium > Trichocladium uniseriatum. The sequence continues at coordinate 364,335 of WOUO01000021.1, read as the reverse complement.
GGAACCGGGCCGTTTCATTCTTCAATGTCACGCTCGAATCCTTGTCAGACTCCAGTCTCCAGTCTGCTGCACGATGTCCCTCCCACCCTGATGGACGCAAGTCTGGGGCCAAGCCGTTCCCGTATCTTGGCTGTCCAGTCAGAGCCACGAGGCATCGGGCCGAACAACTCCACGCCCCGCGCGTCATGTGGACCGCCGGCGAGGTCAACAGTCAAAAGCACTGCTTCTCCATCGTCGTGTCGTTGTCGTCGTCGACGACGTCGATGGCGGTCAACGAACAAAGAGACAGCCATGCCCACGAGCTTTGCAGCCTTGGAATTGTCCAGTCTCGGGAGCCAGCCGTCCACGGCATTTCGCTGCCTCTTCCCGGTCAGTTTCCCGAGATGCTCTTGGTTCAATGACGACATGAAAATTTCCCAAGTCCGCTTGTCGACCTCGGCCGAACCAACAAACGCGCTCTTGCTGTGCCGTCATCGCCAATGGGATACCCCATGACCTGTGCTGTTTGTATTGGCACTGGGCCAGCAGCAAGCCGGCAGCTGCGCGAGGACCGATGCAGCCATCCAGGCTTGCTTGCACACCACCACCTTTCCCCCAGCCGAGAGACATCGGGCGCTGACACCGCTGTCACCGCTGAACACACGAGTGACTCGCGAGATCCAGCCGGACCCCCTGCCAACTCCCCAGCTCCCCAGAACGCCATGGCGACAGTGGCGCTCCAACAGCCGTTAGGGTGCCCCTTGGCGGCGCCATGCCCACCATGCCGGCATGCCAAGGGGCCGCCAGAATGCGGGGAAAAGCTTGAGAAGATTGGCGAGGTTTGCTGGCGTTGTGCCGTTGTGGCGCTCAATCAGCAATGCGAAACCGGGCTGCAATTGGTGGTCTGAAGCGAAGAATGCAAGCCAGAGCAGAGCTCTTCAACGAATCCCCGTCCTTGTCCTGAGCCATCGCGGCCATGCCGAAAGCGGTTTGTCTGACGCTGATGACTTTGCATGCAGAAGCAAATCTCAGAATGCAAGTTTCCGTCTCCAACACCAAGGTTGAAACACTTCTTCAATGCACCAGATTATCCTAGCGAGCCTGGCACCTGCAGTCGACGCTACTCGAATCGCCGCTGTTGCGGAAAGGCAACAAGAAGCCGATCGTCGGCAACCTGCCGACCGGCAAAAGTCGCCCCTGGTAGGACAAGGGTTCGGGTCCATCATTGCCTGTCTCGACTCGCCTTGTTGATCACGGCGCGCCACGCCGAAGCCAAGCTCTTCGAGTTCTCGGCAACTCCGTTTCGCCCCGTTGAAGGAATTCTCGAGAAACGGGAGCCGTTTTTGCCTGGTGGACACGCCGAAGAAAGATCTGAGATGACTGAGGGGGCGGGAAGCAACCTCGCAACTTCAAGGGTTGGATTCCAAGATGAAGGGGGACTGGAGCCTGGTCCGGCTTGGCACCCTGCCGCCTGCATGTTCCAGAAGGTTTCATTTCCACACAAACAACACCATGCAGAAAATATCTGCGCTGATACGTCGTAATATGTAGCCTGATGGACAGTATCCGTATTCTGGACCGGAGCGCTCGACAACTGGCTGACCCCTGTCGCCAGCATTGAACTCTTCACATCCCAAGTGGCAAACTTGTTCCCGAAGGAACGGTTGCCAAGCATGCTAAGCATTGAGCTGTGAGCGATGAGGTAGGTCGAATGTCTTGTCACCTGCACTAGTGTAGTGTACGAAGTAGTCGTTTACCTTGACCCTTCACCCTAGCAACACTGGTACGTGGCGCCTGGGCACTCGTGGCCTCCCAATACTCGGACAATGACGACGTTGTATTTGGTGAGACCCTCATCGGGCGAGCTTCGAGCCGATGAGCTCGCAAGGGCGCCACTGAACGTCATTGACACTGTCCCACGCCGTATGCCTGTCTGATATTCGAAACACCGCACTGCAGGAACCCAACATCTACAACCAACCAACCAACCAGAACCCAGTGAAACACCCCCAGTACCTAAGTATCTGTATCCATCTCCCTCTTCACAACCAACCAAACTGCCACCCAACCCCCACCACCACAACCAACACCCCAACAACCGTCATAAGACACACTCGCATTTTCCGCTCCCGCCGCCTCCTTGCCGCCATCGCGTCACGACGAAACTTTTTTGATTCTTCCAAGAGCTGCTTACTCCGCTCCCCCAGCGTGTCCAGTTCGGTGGGCCATCCGATGACACGCTCAAGCTCCGCCTTGGTTCGGGCTATTTCCTCCGAGAGCTCTTGGTGGGTTGGGAGCTTGGTATCAGGAGTCAGGGGCTCGCCTGCTCTCCACCGTCGTTGCCGGGGGCGGGGGTCAGGCTCTGTCTGGGTTTTGGGTATTTCAACTTTCTGGTCTTTGTCTTTCTCTTGGTGCGTTGGTGGTGGCGCGGTATAGGGGGATTGGGCGGCGGGCCGTGTCCAGGGGCCGAGGGGTTGCTCGGTTGTTTGGGGGCCTTTTTGTGATGATTTTTTTCTGAACCAGGGCATGATGATCGCTGCCGTGGGTTGAGGTAAGTAGTCGCTGCAGTGGAGGGGCGCGATGCCGGGATGTTGAGTGTTGGTGATGTTGGTGTGATGTCGGTTTGCGGCAGCGAGAGAGGTGATGGGATGGCTCGTGAGACACGTTGGTTCTCTTGATGGTCTTTTACTATGTAGTGGAAGCAAAGTGGGCCAAGGCTGGTCTCAGTTTGTAACAGCGGCGGTGTGACACGACACAGCCTCGCGGCTGACTAGCTGGCCAAGACAGGCGCCTCTGGTTGGTGACTGAGACTCTTAGTGTGGGCAGTGCAGCCGAATTGAGCAAGCTTCGCGCCGATACTTGTGTTCCGCGAGTTGAATGTGCAATTTGCTTGAGAATTGCGTTGCGTGCAGCGTATAAATGTTTTGTTTTGACGGGACTCTTGGGAGTCGGAATTCCATAGAGACGCCAAACCAGAAGCAAGGCAGCCTGGGCCCGTGATGATGATACTCATAACGACCGAACGGCAATCCTGGACATCATCCATCATGCCCCACAGCGCCTCCAGCAGGGTGTGTTCTTTCTCGTCGTGTGCATCAGCCTGAGAATCGTGTCGATATTGTATGGTATTTGTATCTAGCACGGCGGCTTCGGTTTTGGTAGATATCTGATATTGCGTCTTGGTTAGTAGTGTTCTTTGGGTCCAATGGGACAGGCAGGCTGTGCAGAGAAGACGAGAAACGTAATCCCAACAAGGCCCAGCGTGAAGGCGAGCAGAATTACCTAGAAGACGGATATCACCTACCAAACACCCTTGGCTCAAAAAGCAGCACCAGCACGTACCGTGGCATTATCGTTTGTGTAGGCTGTACAAGACATCGGTCGAGCGGCCGCGGTCCGAGAATCAACTTCCGGCCGGGCGTACAACAGAAAGAAAGCAATTAGCAGATTGGCAAGAAGGTTCGCATTCCTAGGAATTGGTTACTAGAGGCTAGAGGGAAAATATACCTTAATTTGAATGCTACCCGCAAGGTCAGCAGATTGCGAGTGTCGTCAAAGACTGTCTCGATAGAGCTGTGTATGGCGAAGGACGGAAGACCAGGTTAAATTCATGGATGGCAAGGTCAGGGAGCGGTTGCGACGATGGTGAGATTGGTCGGGCAGCGGGCGAGCGGTGTTCAGCCTTGAGCTGTGGAAATTTTGTGGGCACCGAAGTTTCTCGAGGCGGATTTGTGAAAGAGACAGACAGTTGGTCTCGACTTTGGCAGATGGCTTCTAACCGGTTTATTATCATTCATGCCCGACATCGTCATCCTTTCATTGTATTTATTACGAGTGCTTGGCCAAAGTAAGGGAAGTGCAGGCTGACATGGTTCCTGAACGTGCACAATTCCTTGCTCATCTTGGACAGAGATGGTCGACTTGTGTAAGAACTCGAGGCTGTGCAATCCCAGAGTCTTGGTAACTGGCACACACAGTAACTGCAACCCAGTCATACAGCGAGCTTCCTGAACATGTATTAGGACTGTACCGCACTACCAGATGTCAAGTTCTCGAGGCTGGACGGCCGAATTTCTGGGAATTTCACTGCGTTTCCAAGTCAAGCGATGGTTCTCGTGCCTGAATTTTGACCGATGCACACATATTTTCAAGTCACAATGGGCAGATTGAAAAGCAAGAAGTGCAGAAAGCAAAGTCATCGCATTCATGTATCTCATAAATCATGACCCTCCACCAAAAACCCAGGCAACCGCCCCCCCATCAAGCCCGGAATCCTCCATCACTGATCGATTCCCAGTTGTCCTCCCCCAGAATCTCCAAGACCAACCAGTGAAGTGTCGTATGTGATGTGTCGGAACGGACTTAGATCCAGTTCCAGGTGCCCTGGATGACACCCGCGCCGAGATCAGCCAGCGCCTGGAAGGCGGCCGGGCTGAGGTCCAGGCCGTTCTCAGGGCAGCCAGGGCAGCGGTCGACGAGCGTCATGTCGACACTGCGACCGTTGTAGCTGGCGCGGACGCGACGACCGCAGAGGGCGTTGTTGTTGGGGTTGCCGTTAGGCGTGCTGGGGTCAAAGTTGACCTGAAGTACCAGAAGTGTCAGCAATGGAGTTTCGTGTTGGGGTTTATCGGGAACAAAGTGTTACTTACGTAGCTCATGGCAAAGACGAGCTCGCCGTCGGAGTGAGTCTGGCCGCAAGCACCGAGGCCGGTGTTGTACCAGGTGAATTTGCCCGAGACAGCGGCAGCAGTGATGTCGCGCTCGGCGATCTGGATGTTGGCGCCCGGGTTGGCGACCGGGGAGGCGATGGAAAGGCCGACGAAGGCCAGGGCAGTAAGGCCGGTGTTGATGATGTTGGAGAACATCGTGACCTCTGGTGGGTAGTTGTGGAAGGAGTGTGGTTGTTTAAAGGAGTGATTGGAGTCTTGCTGCTGCCGAGAGCTGAAAGGAGTGTGGTGGTGAGGAACAAGAAGAGAGTGGGAGGAGGGTGAGGAGGGAAGTATTTATACCCGTAGGCTTCCCAGGACCGTCTGATCTAAGAAGTAGAATTTTCACTGCAAAATACGCTATCCAACGCGTTCTTGATGTTGCCTGGCGTGTTGCTGCTAACGCCCTCGGTGAAGACCAGACGAATCTATGTTATCGCCAAAGTACTGCGGAATCTTACGCGTTGATAGGCTGGGGAAGCTAGCGGCGAGGTCTTTTATCTTTGGGGTCACGATAATGAAGAAACTAGGTGAATGGGCAAATAGGAGCCGTGAGAGGAGGGCAGACGACGCGTAGGCTCAGGTACCTTGACGGCGTTGACCAACTGGGAGCAGGTCTAGCCGCAAAGGACTTCCAGGGAACGCGCGTGATCTTGAAGAGTAGCTCTTGAATATATTCTCTTCAACCCCTCAATGGTTCGAAAAGGCACCATTGTCCCCGTCACACAACTATTGTGCAACATAGACGGCAGAGGTCGTCTGGTTGGGCCAGGGTTAGGGTTACCCCCTTTTCTTTATTTACTTTCCCCAGCCTTGTGCAACCCAAGTACGGCAAACTTTATTCAGGTAATGTATATGTATCTTATAAATGCGCACTTTGCTTCAAATTGGTTGGCTAAGAGAGGAACTCGCCAATGTCGATCTTTGTTACTAAGTCTGACGCGCTTCCGCACTGAGATCCTCTGAGCCGCCTTTTCCGGACGGTGTTTTTATACATTACTTCCCATCGGCAGAGGGGAGGGCGGCACAGCAGGCCAGGGTTCATGCGGCCCGCTTGAAAGTGCAATTGGATTTGTCAAAAACAATGTGTGTAAAACTTACAACATCCCGCAATCCTGAGTTCGGCCAGGACAACACCCGGTTGGTTAAATGACGTTTGTCTGTCTCAGTTTGCTCTTTCCACCTCCGCTGACAGAAGTTCATGCTTGAATAGGGATACCAAGCATGTAGGTACTGTACTGTACATCAACGCCCAACTCATATCCTGCGTCCACCTCGCACCGGAACTCTCGGTTTTATTCCGTCCCTCCCGCCTCTCCTCCCGCGTCAAGCAGCGCAAGAATCTTCTCCTCCACCTCCTTCTCCAGTCCCGATCCCCGCGCAATATCCGCGGCCGTGCCCACCACCTCCATTCCCTCAAACGGCTCCGCTGATCTCACGACCCTATCCGCTCCCATTCGTAACAGCCTAAACCAACAAGTTAGCATCAATCTCCAAACTCCAAACATCACCACGATTTCCCGAACCACTCAGTCTCTTGTCCCAGTAGCCACACCTCCCATGTTTGCTCTTATTATACACAAACCACGTAAATATCCTCAAGCCATCCAGACAAGTGTAGAAACACCCTCCCCAACACCATATAAGCAAGCAAACAACTTGAAGAAGTAAAGCAAACCTACCACTCCACCCCCCTCACCTCCCCCACCCTCACAGCCACCATCAACGCCGTATTCCCCTTCCTCGTCCTCCCATCCAATTCCGCTCCGCACCCCAACAGGTACGCCGCACACCCCAACTGGCCCCTCGCACACGCCACATAAAACGCATCACACCCCGCCTCGTCCCTCACCCCCCAATCCGCCCCATACTTCTTGACAAGCATGTGTACTACATAATCATGCCCGTGCTCTGCGGCAAGCATCAGGGGTGTAACGCCGGAGGCGTCACGGGCGTTGACCATGTCCATGTCCATTTTAATGTCTTTCTCGAGGAGGAGAGTAATTACCCCCGCCCGGCCCGCACGCGCAGCGTGGTGAATCGGCAGTAGCGAAGCCCTGTCACGAACGAACGGGTCTGCGCAGTGCGCGAGGAGGAGGGTGAGTAAAGCGGTGTTGCCGGCGGCGCTGGCGAGGTGCAAGAGGGTGTGGCCGGCATGGTTGGGGGTGTTGGGGTCTGCGTGGGCGGTTAGTAAGGCGGAGGCACCTTTGAGGATGGTAGAGGAAGGGAGGGTGGGGGAGGTGGCGAGGGCCCAAAGGGGGGATGGAGCGGAAGTGCGGGAGCGGGAGGGGTGGTTGATGATGGCTGGGTTGGGGGCGCCGAGGCGGAGGAGGAGGGTGAGGGTGGGGAGGTGGCCGGTTTGGGCGGCGTGGTAGAGGGGGGTGCGGGAGTCGGAGTCGAGGATGAGGCGGGTTGCTGGGGAGGGGGTGGAATAGGAGGTGAGCATGAGTTCGAGGTCTTCAGTGTAGTTGAGGGCGGCGGCGTGGTGGAGAGGGGTATAGTTGGTGGTGAAGAGCCCGAGAGTTGGGTCTGCGGGTTTGCGGTCCCCGCCGCCTTCCATCAGCACTCGTAGTACACTAGTATCGTGAGGTTGTATATCTCGGTCACTTCGGCATACAGACTCCATTAGGGGTGTTCGGCCTTCCGCGTCTTGGGCGTCCACGTCGGCGCCGTTGCTGAGAACAACCTTGGTGACGGCATATAAGTTTACCCTGGCGGCGATGTGGAGCGCAGTGCGACCGTGGGTATCAGATATCCGTATGTCGGCGCCTCGGCGTATCAGAGCGAGCGCTACGACGGGCTGGTTGCGTAAGATGGCAATCATGAGTGGGGTCTCGCTGTCGCGGTTGCAGCAGTCAACCGTGGCGGCTTTTGAGAGCAAGAGGTTGACGATACCCAAGTCACCGCGCGCGGCCGCATAATGGAGCGGGTAAAGCTCCTGCGAGCCAAAGGCAAAGTTTGGGGATGCCCGTGTAAGTAAGCCCTCCAGTTCACGTCTGGTGCCCTTCTTAACCGTTCTGATAATATTCTCCTGGTCTTGGGAGTTTGGGGCCCGCAGGGAATCAGACGCACTGGAAGGGCGACGCAGAAACCGGTCCAAGAAGGTTGCTATCAATACGCTGTCGTCCGAGGTCCGGCGCTCAGCCAAAGGATTGTTTGCGTCTCTGTTAAAGTCAGCAAGTGCTCGGCATCCAAAAAATCAAGACGCAAGATATGCATACGACTGAAGACTGTTCCGCACCAGCTCCAGTTGCATCCGTTTCGTCACAATCTTCTGTCGCATTCTCTCCAGATATGACATCTTCCAGGCCACATGCCCGTCTGTCAGTATCTGGGTGAGTCTCGAGTCTGGGCCCCGCCAGGTCTTGCCGAGGGCCGCAAGCTCGGTGACAAAGGCGTCGAGCTCGAGCTGGAGTTGGGCGACATTGTCCCGGAGGACGTTGGCAAGGTTGATACCGGCATCACAGCTCCCGGTACCCTCGCCAACACTTTCATCGCTACGGTCGATTAGGAGTATCGGCGGAGAGCTTGACTGGAGCTGCCGCTTCAAGTACTCGAGCACACTCTGAGTGAGCGTGCAGTCCCGCTTGATCTCGGCGAGCTTCTCATTTGCGGCTCTAAAATCACCCAAGAGAGTGATGACCCGCTGTAAGGTATCTGACAAGGTGATGATGGCGGTGGTGATGGACAACGGGTCCATGTTGACGGGAGCATGTTGCGTGAGGGCTGATCGACAGGGGATGACCTCTGGGTAAATGTGGAATCATGCTCCATGCACTGCAAGTCTACGTAAGTGGGTTGGCCTAGAACACCAAGGTTGACGCAACATGACAGTGCGCGGACTTATGAAGCGTGGCCTGCGCCAACAGGGCTGCAGATGTGCCCTTTCGGCCCCCTCGGTGGCATTTCAGGAGGCCTCATTGGGTCGTTCTGAGGGGGAGGGGGAACTCAGCCACCGTCATAATGAGCTTAGCCCGACGTTCACGGTGGCATGACTGTTACTGCAGCCTCATCAAATCTTGTTTTGCAGTTGGAGGAAGTCTTGGGCTTGGCAAGCGAATGGTGCAGGGTGGGCTATTTGCTGTGTTTTCATCGAAGCCCCAAACTTCTCTCTTCAGAACACGCTCCCAGTCTTCTGCAGATCTACAAGAGTACTGAACACTCGGATTCACCCCAAGTTAAGATAATAGGTATCTAAATTTAACACCAGCTTACAACAGACAGAACGTTCCGTCAGAGCATCGCTCAACTAGCTTAAATATGGATCCTGAGATGTGTACTACCCAATGTTTCCCAGCCCTTTGCAGCTCCCACTAGATACACCTCCCTTATGAGATTAAATACCTCACCGTATCTCTGGCACCGGTATCTCCTCTGTAGGGAAAGCCCCATCACCACCCGCCGTATTAGCACTTCCCATCGCAGAACCGGGAAGAGACAACGGATACTCATGATGCTGCGTAACAGGAGTGGCAAAAATACCCGCTGGTTCACTCAATCGGCTCAGCGAGCTCATGGCCAAGGGAGCATTCGGCTGCTCGCTCCCGTTCTGATCGGACGTCGAAGGCGGAACGGGGATTGGAGGTGTGATGGGGGTTGTTCTTGCCGCCCAGCAGTATCGGTACAGGGCGAATGCGACCAAAGCTACAATCAGTGCTCCCAGGATAGAACCAACGCCGATGAGCCCCTTGTCGGTTGGGCTTAGGCCCGAAGTCGAAGGGCAAGATGCGGATGACACTGGAAGTGGCGTAGTAACGTCGGGGGTCTGGTGGGCGAGGCGGAATTTTTTGGATTCGTGGTCGACGAAGAGGTAGACCTGATCACATGTTAGTTGGAAATATGCCAACGGTAAAGTGACACGTGCCTGTGATAAAAATGCCTTGCCCAGGACAGGAGCGTCTTGCGGGGCCTCGTCCTTGTAGACCTGCATTTCATTGTATTTTGAATCGAGAACAAGAGATCCATTTTCGTCCAGGCCTCTCAGGGGTCGCCACAACTCGTGCGAGGGGATGTCAACTGTGAGTCCACCCTCGAGCGTGATTCGCAAATATGCGTTGAAAGAGCCTGCTGACGACGGGTAAACCAGTCCTGGCTCCAAGTTCAACAGGGACTTTGGGAATTCGGAAGGCTCCAATGGGTCGCCCAGACTGGTTTTGAGATGGTTTTTAAGTGAAGTAATCCTGTTTCCAGGCAGTCTGAACAAGTTGTCATATCTGGAAAGGGTGATTAGCAACGCGGCAACTGATATTGATCATGGGGGACCACCACTCACGGCTCGATGCAGTACTTTACAGGGTCGGCGTTTTCGGTGATGACGAGTGGAGGTTTCTCTTCCGTTGATGCCTTGTCCCCTGTACCATTGGCGAGTGTTGCAAACAATGTCATGCCAGTAACCAAAACCTGGAGTGAACAGTGGCGGTTTCGTAGCTTGGTGTTGTCGATGTTGTATTCGGTGAAGGAATCGGCGATACTGGCCTGGTCGTACCCCCCAAGGATCAGGCTGCCTCGCCTTGGGAACAAGACGCTTTGAGAGCCGACATTTAGACCAAAGGACATGGCGCCGATCGAGCCGCTGCCTTTCAAGTTCTGTAACAGTTTGGAGCCTGGGGCAAGACCGAGGTGAGACGCAGTGGACTGCTGGCCACTCTTGATCAAGCCCACAACCATCTTGACGGCCTGGTCGAGGAACCCCAACGTAACCTCTGCCGCTGACTCAATGACGTTGTTCAGTTCGAGCCAGGCAGGGTTGTCCTCGGCCAGTCCTGTGGTTGAAGCGTCGGAAAGCGGCTGAGTGGATGGGATGAAGCCTCCGCGCCTTGAGCGGCATTGATCTTCCGACATTGTGATCTTGTTGGCGTCGACCAAGTTGTCCCGGCCGCAGAGGGCCTCGGTCGTCAGGAAGGTGTGGGTCAACACCATTGAGGGAACGGCACAAACGTTGATGGCTTGGTCAACCTTGCCTAGAACTCCCCATGAATACACATCCTCTTTGTCTGGCGACAGAATTGTACAGTTGCCCAAGGGCAGCTGAATGACAGGTGGGGGAAAGCATGATGGCGAAGTTCGAGCTTGTGTCAAGAAGAGACCAAGCGAAAAGAGCGGCCGGTATGTGAGCATCGGACTTGAGACAATGCAAATGCTACTAAATTCTCAGCAAGTGTTCGATGACGGTCAGAGCCTGGGCCATCTAAGACAATGTCGCACCTCGGCTTCACATATGAGGTGCCCTGCGATGCTCACATGGGCTAGACTCCCCGTATCTGGTGGCAGCATCGCCATGATGCCAAGCGAGCTCGAGGCGCCGTCGGACCGTTTGGGGCAAACTAGGGCGGGAAAAACGAGGTATTGGGTGCAGCTGTCATGCGCCTGGCTCAGCATCGCCCGTCTGCAAAGCATCGATAGTCCGAAGGCCGACACTGGGTGGAGGGGGAGGCTGGAGCCCGAAGCATGTGGCGGGTGGGCTGATATGCAGCGCCAACAATGTCACCCCCGGTTCAGCTCCCCCCGACAGTCCTCTCCGCGGCTCCAGCCTTCAATGCAAGCTGCGCAATGTCGAGAGCAGAAGAACGCCTTGTCGTCGTGACGTATGTCGGCAAGGGCACTTGCGCCGATTTGTCGATTAGAATACAATGCAACAGCATTAGATGCCCAAGTGATTAGTGATCAGGCATTTTTTCATTGGTGGTCCGACTGGTTCGATTTTGCAAGAAGCGATGTCAAAGTAAAGTTCGGTTTCTTGGGGAGCATGCCCTAGAAACCCCACAACAGTGTCCGCGTCTCGTGGGTCGCACAGTGAGGGGTTACCCCAGGTTCGAGTGAGACCTGCAGGCAGCAGGCCCACTTGGAATCCATGCTGCGTGGTCTCAAGTCTCATTCAAAGTTGAACCTGTCGAACCTATCAACTCGTATTAATCATCTGGTCTTTCTTTTTTTTTTGAATTCTACTCGCGTTAAATCGGTAGCTTCCAACTCAAACCACTCACAATGGAGGGCGAGTGCCAACCACTCGTCAAACACCCCCAACCAGGCCTCCGCGTCCTTCGAAGCCAAAGTGACAACCGATCACACCGATCTTCAACACGTGACGTCCTCGCGCTCTCCCTCTTCATCACCATCTGCCTCGCCGTCTACCGCACCGCACCAACACCCTCTCGCCCCTCCCTCCAAATCACCCCCCACCCCCCGGCACCATCACCTACCTAGGCGAAACTACCGGGACCCCCTGCGGCAACCTCGCCTCCCGCCCCCTCGAATGTGCCAACATCACCGTCCCCCTCAACCACTTCACCCACCCACCCCCCACTAACAAAACCTTCACCCTCCCCCTCCTCCGCCTCCGCAGCCCCTCCCCCAACGCAACTCACACCATCCTCATCAACACGGGCGGCCCCGGCGCCTCGGGCACCCAACTCCTCCACCGCCGCGGCGCCCAGCTGGCCACCATCCTCGGTGACGACTTCCACCTGCTCGGCTTCGACCCCCGCGGCGTCAACGGCTCGGTCCCACAGGCTACATGCTACCCCACCCCCGTCCGCACGGCGTGAGCTTTCTAATGTAAGGGCGAAGAAGGTAGTAGAAGACAGCGGCGAGCTCTGGGCATGGAGCGACAACTACGCGCGCGCCTGCGCCGAGACGATGGGGGAGTGGGGGGAGTATATAAATACGCCGCAGACGGCGGCGGATATGAATGTGATTTTAGATGGGTTGGGCCAGCGGGGGTTGTATTATTGGGGGTTCAGTTATGGGACGGTGTTGGGGCAGACGTATGCGGGGCTGTTTCCCGACCGCGCGGAGAGGGTGGTGATTGAACCAGTGGGATTGGTATGAGGGGTTGTTGGACGAGGAGGAGATGACGGATACGGGGAGGGTTTTGGAGGGGTTTGTGGAGGAGTGTGTCAAGGCTGGGGAGGGGGGTTGTGCGCTGGCGAGGTTGGCGGGGACGAAGGAGGACTTGTGGGAGAGGGTGGTGGAGGGGGTGGGAAGGTTAGGGGAGGATCCGGTTGCGGTGTATGTGAATAATACGGTGCATGGGGTGCTGGATTTCTGGGCCGTGTGGTATAACGGCGTGTTCCCGGTGCTGTATAAGCCAGCCCAGTGGCGCGAGCTGGCCGAGAACCTGGCTTTGCTGCTGCAAGGGAACGCGACGGCGGCGTTCCTTGCGTACGGCCAGGGTAAAGCCTAGGATATGAGGGCCGATGCGTGGCAGGTTGTCAGCCTCAATGATGGCGTGTCTGGGCCAGCGAATTGGCCACAGGACCGTGCCGGGCTGCTCGACCAGGTCTTGCCGCTCTTCAACCAGTCCATGTTCGGCGAGGAGTATCATGGACCTTAGAAGACGTATCTCAAACAGTAGCTCCAGCAGCTGTTGCGTCGCCGGCTGATCTGATAGGTATGCTGGCCGACACTGGCATTTTGGCGAGGTCACAGAAGACAGAAGGGCACTCGAGATGAGGGATACGCCTGGCCCTCTTCCACCACTTCTCGGCCAACATCTCCCACACGGGCTGCCCGGGCCCATCCTCCTCCGTACCAAAAACAACCGGCAAGACCTCATGGCCTGCATCAGCCTCCAAATCCCCAGTGGTCCTGGCTAGACCCCGAGGTATCAAGAATCGCAAGCTCGTCGAGTACGCTTGCGGAAATCTCTAAACTTAGCCGCCCCCCTGGTGGACGCTGTGGAGTCGGCGTTGGGAGTTTTCAGGGAGTGAAATGTGACGCTCGCGGATGGAGCGAAGGGGCCTTGCTGGCTACGTTGATCACCTGTGGTGCGACCTTCCAAACACCCTACCGCATCTCAACTAACCTTTTAGTTTTCTCGCTCCACGCCGTCGGCATCAGCAAAGCAGCTGGAGCTTTCCACGCACTCCAGGGAACGCCACCCACCTAAGCGCCGTGGCAAACTGAGTTCCACACGAGGCCATGATCCCCTGGCATTGCGTGGCACCCTCTTCCCTCATCCCCACTTTTCAGGTTCCTTGGTTCTTCACGATGCCGAATCGAGATGAGGGGCTGGACGGATGGTCGTGGCGTCACACTGGAATCACGGTTGAAGCGGCGTGCAGCGCAACAGAGTGTGGGTGGTGGGGTGGTTGGGTGGGGTGCCAAGGTGGGAGTGTAAACTTACTTTTAGACCTTGACTTTACTAGTTCATCCAATATGGTAGCTCTAGGTGTCCAAGCACTAAAGCAGACGAGGTCCTATCGAGAGATTGCGCGGAGTGCAGTGAAGATATCACGTGGTGGAACCGACGCACTGGCCCAATACCTCCTCGTACGTCAGCGGCTAAAGAGGGGGAAGTCACTCATTGTTCATCTCTCGCATAGCGGGCCTCAAGTTGCTAGTAGACCACCAGTATCCACGCCACGATCAGCAAATCTAGGCGACAGGGTGTCTCCACACGCGACGACTGACGACTCACCATGGACGAAAACGCTTCGCAGCCTGATCCCTCAGCTGCTGCACTCTCTCGCTTCTCAGCGCTACAAAGAAAGATTGACGACGTCGTCAACACCCTGGGACAGCATAGTGAGACCGCCGCGCTCCGCGACCAGATAGAGCAGTTGCGGGAGGTGTCCGAAGCGCTCCAGAGCATGGAACAATCCGACCACCAGAGCGAGGAACCGAGAGTTAACTGGGTTTGGGGTCAGGGAAGCAGATGGAGGAACAGGAGCAGGAGCAGGAGCTGGAGCTGGTCAAGATACACTTATGACCGCCGAGACGACAAGGAAGGCTCAATAACCCATCCTACCGCATATACAGAGAGGGGGCGCCGCCGCCGCCGGTCGCCCATGGTGGTAACAGGGACACCAGAGAGGCGGGAGAGGGAATGGTCGCGTCCCTCCCAAGCCAGGTCTAACAGCCAGGTACTTTGCGATGGTGCCCTAATATGCACGGTGGATAGGGCGCCTGTCGCGTGGGACATGAGTCAGCCTTCTTGGGACAGCGTCTTCACTAGCCACGTTATTGTTGGCTATTACAAACAGATCTCACAGCAAGGACCGAGCTGGGATTGGGTCCGCCATAGACGCGGCAATCCAAGCCGAATGCGACATGCATCTGCTCTCCCCTGTGCTGCCGAGAGGCCATTGCGGGTTCGCATCAACTCTGCATGGCTAGTCGAAGAGCTGGAGAAGATCACGTCCATCCCCCTAGGGAAGGCTCCTCTAATGTTAGCATCAACCATCCATGATCCGGGTGTGAAGGTGCGTCACGCTAAACTGCTTACAGGTTGCTTCCACCGTACAAAGTAGGTAGAGATACGACGAGAGATGACTCCAGGATCACACTAATCATGGTTCGCAGGTTTTCTTTATGTTCTGGGACCAAATCCTGGAAAGGTACAAGGAACTTCTCGAATCCGGATCAGACGACGAAGACTCCCATGAGTTGAAACCCGTCGACAGACAAAGTCACTTTAAATGCCTCGTGGATTTTATCACGGATGAATTTTCTGATTTCCTTGATATTCTTGAAGCAGTGAAGCAGAGGGCCATCCAAACCATCTCCTTCGAGAATTTGTGGTGTCTTTGCGAGCCTGGAGACGTAGTCATAGTGCAACGAGACGGCGTCGACCGCGCACTCGTTGTCTATAGCGTGTCAGGTGGCCGCATGTACATCTCGGGCAGTGAGCCTGCCATTAGAGAAGTCGTCATCTATGATGCCTTTCGCGGCAGGACTGATCGCCGATCCCGATTTGCTCGACGCTACGGGTCGGATTACAGTGATTACAGTCCCTTCAGTCCTGAGCGCGGAGAAGGGCGCAGGGTATCCGGCGCGGCGGGACATTACACTCCGCTAACTCTCGAGTGTCTCTTCCTAGATTCCGACGGCGTCTTCGTTGCGCCGCGGCAGGAGACGCTGCGCATCCCATACTTTGCGGGTTCCAGGGATATTCGCGACCTCGACATCCAACTAACAAAGTTCAGCAACTTGAGCTATTTAACCCTTGAACGGCTACGGCAACGTGGTAAACGGTTCATGGGACTCAGTGGCCACAAGCTCTACAGCGGAGCTGCCACAGGAGATGGAGGTGAAGAGCACTTGAGGGAGGTTTACATCGACCCAGCAACGGGATTTTCGATTAGGGGGCGGGAGTTGGGCGGCACCCCTCTAGGCCAGCTGAAACACATGGATCCCGATCGAGGCGAATTCACATTTCCCATGAGCCGGGAGGGCCGCCGTGACATACATTATGATTTCCGCAGAGAATCGACTCCGACTTCGCGGGCAGACAACGACGTCGACGTAGAACGCATGATGGCGTTCCTCCGCGACAATGCGGACCTGCTAAGTCCCGTAGAAGTAAGCAAGAGTCTAAGCGACGAGCAGCTTCGTCTTCTCCCACCAGACATTTACGGCTACGTGTTTCGGTCACGGCAATGGTGTGAGTTTTGGTCCGCACAAGCTGCGTGTGACGAGAAGACTGCCTGCTGACTAAAGCTTTCCCACCTCCAGCATTTCTTGCAGTCGATCGGGTAAGGGACATCGACTTGGACGACGAAGAAAGAACCAGAGGCTTCGAAGACCTTGTCATACCTCTGACATACCGGGAGCTGCTCCTCGCCTTGGTCGAGAACCACGCCAGAGGTTCCAAGGAAGCCCAGGAAGTCGAAAAGAGTGCGTCTGGATTCATGGATCTCGTAGCAGGTAAGGGCAAGGGCATCATCATTCTCCTGCATGGACCGCCAGGTGCGGGAAAGACATGCACAGCTGAGACGATCGCCGCCTATACAAAGCGGCCGCTCTACTCAATCACCTGCGGAGACATTGGCACGGTGGCCGTGGACATTGAGAGGAGCCTAGCAAGACACTTCCAGTTGGCCAACAAATGGGGATGCGTCCTCCTGCTTGACGAAGCCGACGTATTCATGGCGAAGAGGGATTGGCATGAGATGGAGCGCAATGCGGCTGTATCAGGTAAGTCATCGACCGACGGACACACGACGATGTCGACTCATGAGTCACCAGGCTAACCACATGCAGTCTTTCTACGAGTGCTCGAGTATTACTCTGGGATCCTCTTCCTGACCACAAACCGGATCGGCGTCATTGATGAAGCCTTCAAGTCCCGGATTCACATCTCGCTTCGTTACCCCAGCTTTGACAAAGATTCGACCATAAGGGTCTGGGAAAACCTCCTCAACCGTATCGAGCGCGACAACAGCTTGCAAACCATAAAGGTAGTCTTCGACAAAGGAGAGATCCTCGGCTTCGCCGAGAGCCACTACCTCGAAAACGAAGCTGAGAAGCGGACGTGGAATGGGAGGCAGATCCGCAACGCGTACGTCAAATTCACACAGTGGTGCCTTTGGTGCTTTCCCCCCCGCTTCGATCTCAATGGACTTAACACATCAATAGATTTCAGACAGCCATCGCGCTCGGCCGCACCGACCGCATCAAGCTGCTGAAGAAGAAGGGTGTGACGGAGGAAGAGGCCGAGCGCAAGGTCGCAGCGGGCAAAGACAAATACCAAAAGTACCTGCGCATCCATCTGACACGCAAGAATTTCGAAAAGATTGCAAAGACGGCTAAGGATTTTGAGGAGTACATGGAGGAAGTCCGCGGACAGGACGCGTTGGTAGCTAAGAACGAGAATATGCGCAACGACGACTACGTCTCTGGTGCTCCGAGGGCGCAGAAGAACTACCGCGTGCTGCCTGGGTTGGCGCCCCAGCGTCCGACGCGAGCGCCTGTTCAAACCAGCCCGCCGGCGGGCGCACGGCACTCGGGCGTTGCTAATAATACCAAGGATGGAAGTTGGACGCAGCAGCAGCGGAGCCCGGCTCGCGGACTTAACTGCCGGGCGAGCGGCAGCAGTGATGACGGATCTGACACGGACGACAGCGGCACTTCTGATGACGATAGTTGATGCTATGGCGAAACTGATTTGGAGCCATTTCGATCAAATTACCTGCTTTCTGTTGTGTTAAATGTGGCGGCAACAAAGAGCGATTTCACCAACATACGTGAGATTGCAATACATCCAGGTCATTTTAACCTGCTTTGCACACACAGACATCGTCTCGCAACTGATAACCAGAACCAAATAAGCGTCCCGCCACTTCGGGCTAACCTTTGAAGCCAAAGTTGTTTGTCTGAGTCCCAGTATTGGAATGCTGCTGAAGACCGTAGTTGGTCCCGGAGAAGAAGGCATTGTGATGACTGCCGCTCTTACCGGCGGCGAGATCGACAGGCTTGGAAAACTCCTTGCACCACTTAGCCAGCTTGCCCGCGACCTGGCGGTAGTTGTTGTCCTCGGCGCTCGAGAACTTGCACATGGACGAGTGGTCGGCATCGAGCAGAATTTTGTCCCAGCCCAGCAGCGTGGCGGACTCCTCGTCGACGATCTTGCCCAGCTTGCCCATCGGCTGGCCCTCGTAGAAGCAGACGACGTCGATGCGCGTGTTGGCGTCCTTGGCGCGCGTGTTGAGCAGCTGCGGGAAGGCGTCGCCGACCTTGCGTAGCTTCTCCGACTTCTCGTCGAGGTCCTTGAGCAGGTCTTTGTTCGTCGACTTGAGGTACTCAATGTACCGCCGCGCCTGGTCGCCCCACTTGGCCTTGCTCGAGCCGTGGTGCGGCGTGCCCAGAAACATGATGCCGCGTACGCAGGCCAAAAGGTCGCCATACGAGTTAGAGGCGGCGTCGACGACGGCCTGTGAGTTTCAGACGTGTTAGTTGCGCGTGCCATTACGGGATGGTGAGGGTGGTTGCCGACGTTTGCGACGACTATACCTCCGAGGCTGTGTGCGACGAAAATAATAGGTCGGTTATTCTGGAGTAGTAGCTGGGATCAGTAAATCTAGCCAGCCATTCGATCAGCGCCTCAACTACTTACAGCGTCCTTGGCGGATCGGTTGTCAGTCAACTGCGAGAAGAAGGCGTTGGAAAATGAGTCGATCCGGTTATCGGCCGGCCGCGACCAAAAGTGCACCACCTTGGAGTCGTATCCGTAGGTCAAGATGCGGGCGGCGGGGATCTCCTCGGCGAGGAGCTCAGACGGCCAGAGGATATCGTCTTTTGTCCATGTCTTGGTTAGGCCACCGTGCAGGCCATGGATGAAGACGATGCTGGGGATTATGTCAATTGGGACGAGTATGTGATGTAGAAGGAAGGGTTGGGTTTGGCATAGAGGGCACTTACTCGATCTTTGCATGGTCTGGGTCGGCGAGGGTCAGTAGCCCGCTCATTCCTGAGTTATCGTGACAAGACGGTTCCCAGAGTGTTACGACGATGGAGTTGGGAGTTTCGAGGTGGTCGGTTCGATTGATAAGACACGGTCCGGTCACCTCTTGTAATAAGCAGTACGGATATTTCCGTCGGAGCCGCCATTACGACATCCATGCACTGCCCCAAGAGGCCCGCTAATGCCGACGCTTGAGTGGGCATTATGAATTTATGATTGGGTGATTGTCTAATGGAGGGGAGAGGGGGAGGCGAAGACTCGGCATATACCTGAGGGCTGATCATTGCTGCTGCAGCTCGGAGGCTGCTCCTTCACTCAATTATGACGATTACGGCTCTTATGTCGGGATACCACTGCGGCGACTGCAATGTCTCGGACGTCTGCCTTTCCCGAAAACCGTCAACTCCTTGGGTCAATACTTCGAGTCTACCTTGACGAGGATCAATGTCGAGCAACTCTTCAGTCGGGTCTAGGATCAACAACGGTTCACAGGTATACAGCAACTATGGCAATGTCAACAATAACTTCTACGGGCCAAGTAAGAATCTGCGGAATCCCATCGTCCGGATACG
This sequence comes from Trichocladium uniseriatum, assembly GCA_017139535.1. Taxonomy (NCBI): domain Eukaryota; kingdom Fungi; phylum Ascomycota; class Sordariomycetes; order Sordariales; family Chaetomiaceae; genus Trichocladium; species Trichocladium uniseriatum. Next base: position 344,896 of record WOUO01000021.1, on the reverse strand, counting down.
AGCCAGGTGGCTAATCTGTCTCGAATTATTTAACGAGCATCACAGAGGCAGAAAAACTCGAAGAACTCCTGACGAGTATGACACATATTCTGAAAGTGCAGTTGCAACCTCGAAGCAGCGGTGAGGGAACGAGTGAAAAGCAACGGCGAAAGAAGAAAAAGAAGCACCACAAGCAGGAATCCAGCGACACCGAGCGGTCACTGGGCCAGTCTGCGGAGGAGTATCTCAGCACGTATCTTTATGACCCGCAGCTGGTCCCTCGTGATTGCCAGCAGCTCATCAAGATGCAGTTCGACCTGCGAAACCTAGACGAAGACCGGCTGTTGGCACTGACGACAGACCGGCTCCTGCAATCGTGGATATCCGCCGGGACGCCGGTCGCCCTCCTGGTCAATGGCGGCGCATCATCGTTACCGCAATCTGAGACATCGTTCCTGTGCGCCAAAATCGTCGAATCGATGACCAGCAACAGGGTGTCAGCCGGTCACGAGGTTACTACGGCGGTGCTGGCCTACTTTTGCGGACAACACAGGGACTCGCAGGACGTATATTCGAACTCGTCCGAACTCATAATGAGCCTTTTGTTACAACTCGTCGACTTTTGCCGCGTCGTGACACCGTCCCTACCACTGACGCGCATGAGCGACCTCGTTCCATCGGATGTCACTAATATACTTGACGTCTTTGTGGAGCTCGTCCGGACGCTCGGCGACGGCATCCAACTGGTTATTATTCTCGACGGGGTGGAATTCTTTGGCGAACCCGTGAGCCGAGGGCGATCGACAGCAGTAATTGTCAAGCGGCTACTTGACCTACATAGTGAGCAGCTAGCAGTTACGTTAAAGCTACTGTTCGCAAGTCCGAGCCGGGCGACTTTTTTAGAGGACCTGTTTGCTAATACGGAGGTCCTAACGCTGCCGAGATATCCTAGGCCGAGTAATATCTTCGATAGGTCGAAGGTAGTTGAGATTAGCACTATATTGTAAGGAGCATTTATATAGTTCAAGATTATTGCTAATGTGCATAACAAGCGAGCGGGCTAGATAAGTGAGCCGGCCACTTCTCACTAGTTTGTAACAATTATCCTCAATTGCAATACATTAACACTTAGGACTAACTATAATTACATTAGAAGTAGCTAAATCAGATAGTTCTGCAGCCTCCTTGCAAGTACGCGCATTATAGCTAGGCTTGCTGCATACACTATAGCACCGAACCTTCGTATAAGCCCCCCTCGCATTACTGCTATCCGGCTACATTTCTTACGCTACCTCCCTACCTATAGCCTTCTAGTCTAGTAGATCCTATACATCTTGCATAGTAAGTGACCCTCCAAGCCGCACACGTATGTTTTTAGCTCTCTAGCACTTACTTAGTGCCTCGTTGGCCTTACAGAGCGAAGAGACCTCTGACCGAAGGAGAGCTACCTAGTGCATTACTTGTCGCCGAAGGATTCCTCCTGCTCTATGCTAGGCTAATGCGACAAGAGAGGGTGGTGATTGATAGGGTAGCGAACCAGTAGGATTGGTATAAGGGGTTGTTAGACAAAGAGGAGATAACGGATACGGGGAGAGTATTAGAGGGGTTTGTAGAGGAGTGTATAAAGGCTAGGGAAGGGGATTATACGCTAGTAGAGTTAGCGGGGATAAAGGAGGAGTTGTAGGAGAAATTGCTAGAGGGGGTAGGGGGGAGGTTGAGGGAGGATCCGGTTGGGGTATATGTCAATAATACGGTGTATAGGGTGCTGAATTTCTGGGTAGTGTAGTATAACGGTGTGTTTCCGGCGCTGTACAAGCCGGCTAAATGGCGCGAGCTGGCCAAGAACCTGGCTTTGCTACTACAAGGGAACGCGACGGTAGCGTTCCTTGCCTATGGCTAAGATAAAGCCTAGGATATGGAGGGCGATGCGTTCTAGTTTGTTAGCCTCAACGACGGCGTGGCTAGACCGGCCAAATGGCCAAAGGACTACGCTGGGCTGCTCGACCAGGTCTTGCCGCTCTTCAACTAGTCCCTGTTCGGCGAGGAGATATACCAACTTTATTTCGCTAAGCGGGCCTGGTCTATTCCGCGCACCCACGGGTACGTGCCGAAACGCGGGGTCAAGACGGCACACCCGCTGCTCATCCTGTCGACCACCTACGACCCGGTGTGTCCGCTAGTATCGGCGCGGTCCGCGAACGAGGCGTTTGAGGGTTCGCGAATCGTCGAGGTCAAGGGGTATGGGCATTGCTCGCTGGCCGTCCCGTCCATGTGTCTGGCACGCCACGTGCGCGACTTTTTCTACGAGGGGAAGTTGCTACAAGAGAACGTGCAGTGCGAAGTGGATGGGAAGCTATACTTTGCGAAACGAGAGGAGGGGACGGCGTTTGTAGAAGTGCAAGTTTTGGATGAAGAGGAACGGCGGATTCGGCTGGCACAGCTGGAGCTCGCTAGGGACTCCTGGTTCAGGCCGTGGTAGGTATGTAGATATCGAAATGCAAACAGAGCTTTGTGTTGTTGCCAATGCCGAGGATGGGAGATGTGCCCAGGGTGAGAGGAAGCAGAGAATGAGTGACGTCGGGTGGCGGCCGTTTGTCTGGTTTCTTTGCGTTTCTCCCCGTTCTCTACCCTCCCTCTTTCTTATAGCTTGACGTCAAACAGGCTTCCTGCCAATCTTTGCTCGTTCGAAAGAGCCATGGCGCCCTTCAACATCACCGAGTATGCCTGGTACTCCCCCCGACATACCTTTGGAGGGTGGAGCACCCCTGGACCCAGCCTCAATATGGCCGGTACATGGACAACATCCTCGCCCTAGACCGCTCCTGGGCTACCGTCTCGAACACGCCCAGACTGAGAAGGGCCGCCGAAAACCATTTCAATTGGAGGTCCCAATACCCGAGCTGCTTCCTATCGGCATTCAAGAACGAGCGCCATGCCATCAACTGGGCGAGAGCATATGTCGCAAACGCTGAATTGTCGCCAGACGTGGTGGAAATCTGCCGCATCGACACGTATCGCCTGCCGCCCGAGATCTACTTTTTGACGCGGATCAGTGTTGCTATGCGGTCTGATCTCCGCCCTGACGCCCACCTCGGACTCCACTAGCGCAGGGGAATTTTGGTATTAATGGAATCCATTATACCAAGGCCCTTGTTGTAACGGTCTTAGGAGTGTATTTCAACTATCTGATGACGACTCTACGAGTATAACTAAGCTTGAGGGAAGGAAAGGAAAGAAAAGAAAATGGCCAGCGCGTCGCGTCGGCTTCTGTCCGACCAGGTGGAGATGGTGGGATAAAAAGGGGTAAGTGTAATGGAGTTCTTGGACGGCATGCTATCGATGGCTGAAGTGAAGTGCGTCTCACCCTACCCGCCCCTGGATTCAGTTAGAAATTCACATAGAAGAGGCCTTGGACAACCCCGCCCTCTGATGGAACTTCTGCAGCATCTCAGGACATTTCTTGAAATGCGCAACGGGCTCCCAACTATTGCGCTTGTGCCCGTATCCTTTCCATTTCACCAGGTGCTCCTCGTCGTCGTGAGTCTAGAATCTTCTCGACCTGGAAATACTCGCCTTCCTGAACCTTCTCAGCCATGGAGGCCACTCTTGAAGGGAGCGTGCGCGCGGAGTTGAGTTTGCTAGAGTGTCCTTGTCCATAATGGGCCCTATGCGGCTCCGTCTCGCCGCACGGTGCCCCTTGGCTGGGAAACAGAGCTTCGTTCTCTGTTACCTGATGGCCTATTCCGCGTTCTGCACATGGGTCCCAGGTGAACTGCAGCTAGAAAGTCGCCACTCGGTCTACTATAACACGCTCGAGGACCGCGTCTTCAAGGGGCCATTCCTCGGTCATCGTCGACTGAGCCAGATGTCCATGCTAGCGCTTATCCTCTTGCCTGCTTGGGATTCGGCCCCGGATACCGACAGCACGCCTCGCCACATAGACACTGTTTATCCAGCCCCTTCCAATAGGCCTCTGAGTAATCAACTGTAATCTCAGTCCCGGCCGTGATCCCCTTGCTCGTGAGCAGCACCCTTTGCCTTCCCCGCCACACAAACCTTTGGAACTGCGCGTTCGCCTTGCAGCTGTGATTCACAAATCTCGTAAAGTTCCCCATCCTGCCTTGCCATATCTGGTATTTCCCTCCTGTCCTCGCCCCGTCTTCCCTCATATCGCACTCCATGACGTCGAGATTGTGCAAGCCCCTGGTGACAAGACCGACAAACTCGCCGATGCCGGCGCCGCGCTCAAACGGACAGAGCGCAAGCAGCCCGTTGTTGCGCCCGTCAGGAGTGCGGAATACCTGCACCAGAGCCTGCATGCGCCTTCCGCCTTCAAACAAGCCGGGGAAGCACCGGCACAGGTTCACCGTCGGATTGTCAGACTGCTCCTCCCCGCAAGTCTCACAAGTGAACTTGGCCTGCTCTCCCCCAACTGCTGCCCCCACCCACCGCGGATCATCTCCGTCCTCCCACACCGCCTCATCCAACACGCACTCGTCGAGCTGCTCAAATCGGAAGTTCCTATCCCACTTGAGATACGTCTCCCTCAGCGCCACCGGGTCACCCTCGCCCCTCTTCACCACCCAGTCATGTGGATGGCCCGTATACACCCTCTCACCCGCCTCGGCACCAATAACAGCCAAAAGCTCCCTCCAGCGCGGCTGGATCGTGTCGGCGGCAACCAGGAAGGGCGCCCTCAGCCGCGCAAGCCTCCTCAGCCCCTCGGCATCCAGCCCACCAGCAACACGGTACTTACAGAACCGGTACAACCCTGCGCCTGCAAACACCAGCGCCGCCCACCCGGCGGCGTCCTTGAGGCGCCTGTAACCCTGCCAGACGGCCATCCTGTTGCGCAGCTCCTTCTCGGACCACCCAAAGTCGGCGGCCGCCTCGGCAAGCGCGAGCGTGTGGTGCCTCGTGCGCGAGACGTGCGGGTGCGCGGCGCAGCGCGCGGCGACATGGGCCGCGAAATGCTCCGTCCACCGCGCCTGCACGACGACCTCGAGCGCGCGGCTGGTGCGCCCGAGGTGCGTGGCGCGGCGGCAGACGAGGTTGTGGTGGGTGAGCGAATCGGGGCTGGAGCTGCCAGAGGTGGTGACTTGGGGGGGTGGTGGGTTTGTGAGGTCCAGGACTGAGGTTAGGCAGTCGGTGCTGGGGTTGATGGCGCCGTGGATGCCCTCCCAGACGCCGGTGATGAACTTGTCTAGTGTCGCGGCTTGGAGCGAGGGTGTCTCGGGCTGGGGTGGGCGCCGCTTGGGGAAGCTTCGGGCGGCAAGTTGCATCTGTCTTTGGCTGTCGCTGTCCCTTCCGTCGTCTTCGGTTGAAGGCTTGCTGCGCGCAGGATGCAGACATCCAACCAGTTTGCGTCTTTTGCTGGGATGGTCGGAATCCGCACCATCTGCTTGCCCGGCAGCGGGTTGGGGAGGAGGCGGCGGAGTGGGCAAGTGGGAATTGTTTTCACGGTCTACACCGCCCGGCTGCATCGTTGCAGGATTATCGTCATGGTTTCCGTTGTTGCGGAGAAGGTCAGACAAGTCAACTAGATGCTGTTATACAAGCCGTGAGTATCAGCACTGGCGAGAGGTGGGAGCAAACACACCGTGAAAATGGTGCCGAGAGTCGACGAAATGGGCGGCGATGCGTCTTCCTCGTCCCGAACCAGGGCCTGGACGAAGAGCTGCGGTCGACGCATTGTCGACCAGTCACTTGCGGAGTCTTGGAGTTGCCCGAGTATGGAACTGCTGAGGTCACTGCAGAGACGCTGCAGATCTACCAGTGACGCCATCTTGTGCTGTACTATTAAGCCTTTCGCGTGCAGTGTTCTGACATTTGAAGCAAGTGATGGGGAACGCAAGGCCGGGGTAGTGAGTCGGGGAGGCAGGCGTTATGTCAGGGGCGAATCTCCTTGTTTTTTCTGCCCGGGCAGAAAATCTGCACCTCCTGGCACTGTGCGTCACTGAGAGACCAGCCGTCCACGCAACAGCTAACGTATCTTATCTGCAAGGCGTGAAAGACAGTGCAAAAACGGGGCATTGACGCTGTGTGGGTCAGGCCCGAGGAATAAACGGGGTCGGCGAGAAGGGGAGACCGGGGGAGGGGGGGGAGGGTTGGGGGGGGGGATGGTGCACACAGAGAGCATTTTAAGACGGGCTTCTTCCTCCACTACAACACCCCTTTGGTTCTTTATCCAGCCCTTTCCATGCTGACTATTTTCCACGAGCATTACATCACGTCTTACAGTAACCCTTTTCGTATTCTAACCCTTGAATAACCCCTTCTCTCCCACCAGGCCCTGGGTCCCTGTTGCTTGAACTCTCTTGATCCCGGGCCGAGATGGACTCGCCAGAGTCAAACCAGCTAGCGCTGAGCCGGAAAGAAACGACCGGCACCACCTACCACTACAACAACGTCCAAGGATGGCGCCGCTGGCGGGCTCTACGGCCCGGCCGCGGAATGTACCACGATGTCAAGCGGCGGCTGCCCTACTACTGGAGCGACATCACGGATGCCTTCACATACCGCACCGTTGCGAGCACTATCCGTATATATTTTGTCAAGTATGTCAACAACTAGCCGAATGCGAACATGCTTGCTTCTAACACCGCCGCCTGCGTCAGTCTCCTGCCCGCCATAGCCTACACACTTGATATGAGCCGCCGAACGGGCTTCTTCTATGGCATTAACGAGGCTCTGTTCTCTTCTGCTTTGGCTGCCATAGTCTTTAGCGTCGTGGCCGCCCAACCCCTGACGATCGTTGGCGTAACGGGGCTCATCTCGCTCTTCAACTACACCATCTACGACATAATCAGCATCTACGATGTCTCCATCTACCCCCAGTTCATGGCCTGGGTGGGGATATGGGCCGCCATATTGCACTGGCTGGTAGCTGTTTTCAACACGTGCGACTACATGCGCTACGTGACCGACTTCTCGAGCGAGTCGTTCGGCCTGTATGTCGGCATCATTTACATGAGTGAGTTGCCGTCCCTGCACCAAACTCGGTAGCCATGTGGAAGACTCATGCAAGGTTATTTTTACCAGTCAAGGGTGTCGAAGAGCTCGTGAATGAGTTCGTCGTCGAGGGCAGAACGGCCGGCTATTTAAGTTGCCTCATCGGCATTCTCTACTTTGCTTCTGTACATGGCTTGGAGAAGTTGGGGTCAAGCACCATCTGGCGGGCCTGGTTTCGTGGCATTCTCGCGGATTACGCTTACGTTGTACGTTCCATCAAACAATCTCCGAGCGCGAACACTCAGGCTAAGCTAATCAACCGTTCTCAGTTGGCTACCCTGTTCTGGACAGGTTTCGCCCATATCCCAGGGAATCTCAAATCCACGCCGCTATCTCAGGTGCCAATTGCTGCAGCGTTCCATCCCACGCAGCCGAGGAGCTGGCTGATTGACTTCTGGAACCTGGACATCAAATGGGTTTTCGTCGCGCTGCCCTTTGGGTTCCTCGTCATGCTCCTTTTCTACTACGACCACGCAAGTCGCCCCCTTTTTCTCCCTGCTCTTTTTCCGCCTTGCCTCGTCTAACACAACCCTCCGCAGAACGTCAGCAGCATCACGGCCCAGGCGAGACAATTCCCGCTTAAAAAACCCGGCGGCTTCCACTGGGACTTCTTCCTCCTCGGCTGCACCACGTTTGTGTCGGGAATCCTCGGTCTGCCCATGCCCAACGGATTGGTACCGCAGGTGCGTCCTTTATAATAATGTTCACCACTACCACTTTTACCGCACAAGCTGAAACAAACCACTAACTGGGGGGTCTCTATGCAACGATGCAGGCTCCCGTCCACACGGACTCCCTCACACTCTATGAGACCACCCTACATATTCTCCCCATCTCATCCCCAAACCCCCCCGCCCCATTAGCAAACCGCCGCGAAACCACTCCAGCCATCTCCGAGAGCCGCCGCCCCGACGTCGTCGCCATCGCCGTAGTCGAGCAACGCGCTACCCACTTCTTAATGGCCCTCCTGCTCGTCGGCACCATGACCGGACCCATCCTGCGCGCGCTGCACACGATGCCGTCCGCGCTCTTTGCGGGCGTCTTCTTCGTCGTCGGCTGGGGCTCCGTGTCGACGTCGCCCATCCTCGGCCGGTTGCGCTTCCTCAGCACCGAGCCCCGCTTCGTCCCGCGGGACGAGCCCCTGCTCGGGCTTCCGAGGCGCAAGGTCTGGGCTTATGTCGGCTTGCAGGTTCTGGGTGTTGCGGCTGCCGTGGCCATCTCGCAGACGATTGCGGCCGTGGGGTTTCCGGTGGTGATTATTGCCTTGATTCCGCTGCGGGTGGTGTTCTTGCCGAGGTGGTTTGGGCTAGGGGAGTTGATGGTGTTGGATGATTTTACCGCGACTAATAAGGTGGTGTTGGCGAGTTTGGGCGGGAGGCCGGTGCTACCTGAGCATACGACAGTGGAGAGTTGGGGGGTTGGTAGGAGGGAGAATGAGGTTCGTAGGGGAGGGGTGAGACAGAGGGCGGGGAGCGTGCATTTGGAATAAGTTCGGGTTGGTAAATGGGTGGAAAGGGGAAAGGGAAAGGTGCGAGCTACATAGTATCTACCTACCCCATCTTTCGGAGCAGGTAGGTACTTAGGGTGTCACGCCCCAACAAGGGGGAATGCCAGGTTTGGAGAGACAGTTGTTTCGATCTCGGTGATACTGAGTGGCTGTGGTTTTCTTTAGATCATAGGGGACTATGGATTGTAACCAATAGGTTGTAGGCCAACCCGCGGAATGATGAAGGTGCTTATCGACAGCGTCAAAGATTGGCAGCTGACAGTACGGTTGGCTGCGAAAAGTCCTTGGCTCCCGTATCTACCTGAGACCAGAGTCACTACCCTCTAGCTGAAAGTCTCGGCTTCCTGCATCACAGCGGCCGCATTCTTCCCTTTCTCCTCTCAAACCTCGTACCCCTTCCGTAGAATTTCTCTGTCATGTTGAGATCCGCACGCGCGTACAGTCACCGCCATCGCCTTCTCCACCACCGGCCATTACGACCACCTCTGCAACCCCCTTCTCACCGGTGCACTCTGCCCGGCTCAGGCCAGCATAGGTTCTCGTGGGGGGATAAAGGTCTCGGGAGCGTAGCTCTTTTGGGAGTGTTATAGCCCGGTGCGTAACCTCAACATGAAACCACCCAACGTCCGCCTCAGCCAAACCGCCTGCCACGCCCCCGAACTCGCCATCCCCCAGTGCGAGCGCCTCGCCACCCTCTGCCAAGACACCTACGACCTGGTCCTCTGCGAGACCGCCGAAGCGCACTGCTCCGCCGAGGTCGGCAAGTGGGTGTACACCGACGGGGCCCAGCCCGGCGGCGGGGATCCGTACGATGATCGGAAACTGTGTGGGGTTAACTCGAGTATGTGCCAGCCTTTGGAAGGGACGGGGTTCGGGGTGTATCTGAATCAGTCGTGGTGGAAGGAGGCGTCGGGGTTTGGGAGGGGGTTTAAGTTTGAGGGGAGTAATGATGAGAATAATCGGCGGTGGGAGGTGAGTCGGGAGGAGAATCTGCCGACGACGAGGGAGTTGGTCGGGGTGTTGGAGGGGACGGGGACGAGGGTGCTGGTGGTGAATGGGAATAATGATGTGGTTATGTGACTGACTACTACCGTCTCTCGTTGGTAACATGTTATGACTGACCATGACCCCAGAAACACTGCTAGCCAGAAACGCATCTTTGACAACCTGTCCTGGCGTCGGCAAGCGGCATTCCGGATGCATCAATACCGGGACTGGCATTGGCCGGATGAGTCTGGGAAGCTGATAAAAGGGGGTGAGTGAGATCAAGGCGGCTGACGACTTTGAGATTGCCAACAAACTGGCCTTTGTCTCTGCCGGCGAGGCCGGCCATGCCTCGCCGGGGAACCAGAAAGACGCCGTGTCATGGCTCGTCAAGTGCTGGACTGATGGCGGGAGGGAGGGGACGGATTCACGGTGCCCCTTTTAAACGGTCGGTGTTAGACAGACCTATCAGAGTGAAGGTCGGGAATGAGGCCTGGCTTGAGGTGAGGGATGTCATATTGACCGTGGGACAATGTTGAAACAAACCACGGAAGGTATAGACCGCAGAAGTTGGCCGTGTGGTTAAAGTGTATGTATGGCGATAAAGCCCAAGGAAATAGATGTGTCATGCCGTCCGAGAACCCTGACTCCTTCTACGACCCGGAAGTATCCGAGTGCCCATGGTATCCAGTCCATGTGAAGTCGCACAAGAGGCCACATTAACCAGAAGGACACAAGATAACTCATCTATTCATTTTCTTGCACTCTCATTCATAACCTCACACCTAACCTGCTACCAGCCCTACCCTAAAACAACCCCAACAAATCCTCACTCCCCCCCTTCTGCCCACCCGCAGTAGGGGTTGTATGTCCCAGCTGCTGCCCCGGCGGCGGCGGCGCACTCGTCCCGCTGAGATCCATCCCCGCAAACCCACCCATCAAGTCTGCCATGCCACCAGCGGGAGCACCAACTGGGGATGCCACACCCGATGCGGCCGGCGCCGGCGCAGCATCAAACAGCCCCATGATATCCGCCATCCCCCCGCTTGCTTGGGGCGGCGCCCCGATCCCACCCGCCGCCCCGGGGCTGGCCACACGATCGGGGGTACCCGTGCCCGCAGGGTTCTGCTCGGCGCTGGCCGGCGCGGCCCCGTCAAAGTCGATATCCAACAAATTCTCGACATTGCTCTGCTGTGCACCCGCGGCGCCGGTGCCGTTGGCAGCAGCAGCGACGGCGGCAACCGAGGCTGCGAGGGGGTTTTCGGCCGCGTTCTGGCGCTGTTCCTGGATGGCGGCGCGCTGGATCGCCTCGGCGCCGAAGCGACCCTTGCCGACGAACGACTCGGGGGGCTTGTGGTAGACCGAAGCGAGGGTCGAGAGCTCTGAGAGGAGCTGCTCGAGAAGGATGGGAGGGAGGAAGGTGAGGGTTGTGTTGATGGCGGGTTTTTGGGCGAGGATGATGTTCTATGGAGGTTAGCGATCAGTCAATGGTGGAGGGATGGAAATGGCGCGAACCTTGGCTACGTCGAGATCGCCAGAGAGGAGACGCCAATAGATGTAGGCGCGGTCGCGGATGTCGGGGTTGTCGCTGTCGGCCGTGGCGAGCTGGAGGACTTTTTGGACGAGCCCCTGGTTGTTGCTTGGCTTTTTGAGGAACAGCTTCACGACTGCCGTGAGAATTTGCAGTTGAGTCTGTTGGATGTTAGATGGGTACGTGACAAAAACAGGAAGGGGGGCTGACCTGAGTAAACTCCTCGGCAAACACATCGACGAAACCGGATAATATCTCGTCGGCGTTGTTGATCTTCTCGGCATACTCTCCCACAATCCAGATCAGAGACCCGCGGGCATTCGGCTCATCCAGCTCGTCAATGTACTTGCAGAGGGTGGGAATAACGCCTTCGTAGCCGGGGTACTTTCGCAGGATGTCCTTGATGACCACAATGACCTCCTGGACGACATAGTTGACCTTGGTGGAGATGAGGTCGAGCAGGGCGTTAACACACTTCTCACTCGCCGCCTCAATCTTGATGGCCACCTGGCCAATGGCCTTGACCGCGCGCTTGACGAAATCCATGTCGACCTCGAGCGCGTACTCCTTCAGCTCAGATAACAGCTGGTCAAAGTTCTTGTCGTTTGCTATCCTGACCATGATTTCGAGTTTCTGTAGCTTGACATAAGGTGGGTCGTTGTATTTGCAAAAGAACACCCTAAGTTCCTTGCTGAGGATATCGGGCTTTGCCTGCAAAAGGAGATCGATATTTCTGAGGGCGACGTATTGGACTTCGGGGGCGGAGGAAACAAGGGTGACTGCATAATGTCAGCACACGCTCTCCAACAGGCCGAGACAAACGTACCTAAAGGAGGAGCCATCTTCTTGAGGTATTGCCTAACCAGCTCCGAGTTGATCAGCTTCATGTGGATGAAGACAACCTTGACGGCGGCCAAAACGACGCTGGGGTTGACGTGTTGGAACTGCGGCGCCACTCTCTCGCAAATGTGTTCGGATTCCTTGACGTCTGAGGGCGGGTAGTCTGCGAGCGTGCTGAGAATCGTCACTCGGCCCCACTCTGTGCACTCGTTCAGGGCCATAAGCAGCTTCTTCAGCGTGATGGGCGTGATGACCAAGGCCTTTGTCTCGGGCGCCGTCTCCGAGATCTCTGACAGTGCCTGGACCGAGTTGGCCACAACCATGGGATTCGGGTCTCCAATCAGCTCTTTGAGAGTGTCGAGAAAGCCATTTTCGATACACATTGTCGGGTTGAGGTCAAACAGCTTGGCCACGCAGATGGCAGCGGTTTTCCGAACGTAGGGCGACTCGTCCCGCAGCGTCTTGCGCAGCGGCTCCTCCATGTAGTCCACCATCTTGTCGACACGGACGCAGCCCATTGTCCGGATCGCCAGCGCACGGATAAGCGGGTTCGGGTCTTCGGAGTCTTGGACGAAGGTGTTGACGGCGAGAATGCAGAGGTCGGGGTGTGACTTTGCGTAGTTCCTAGGGTATGTTAGCACCATCCAGTGCCCCCGGTAGGTATCGACAATCCTACATCAGGTAGAGGTAAACCAGCTTTTTCTGGTCCAGGTCGCCCGTCGCAATATTCTTGAGGACGTCGGGAAATAGCGCCGACACGTCCTTCCCCAACGTCATGGCCATAATGGTCTTTTGAATCGCCTCTTTGCGCTCGTGGGCATACTGTGACACCAGGCCCGCCCGCAGCTCAAACGTCTCGCCCTTACGCGGGGGCCCAAAGGCCCCGCGGATACGGTTTACTGCCTGCGCCATCGTCCGACTTTGGGGTTAAGGAGGGGATCGACGAGCCCGAGGCCGGAGGGGCGGTGAATTGGCCGGGCGCGAGGGCGCAACGAGGATGGGGTTGTCGGGTTATTACAAGTCGAGCCTGTGCACTCGCAGCCAAATGATGCCAGGCGTCGTCTTATCGTTTTCGGTGTTGCGCGAAGCAGTGCGGGCTACCGAGACGTTGTCGCAAGACGATGTGGGCTCGAGCTCGATGCCCCTGTTCAGGTTGCCGCCAGCGCGGTCAAACGTGGGTGTCACCCCTGCAGTGGGCAACGGTGGCTTGGCAGATCTGCTCCAGCCACAGTGGTGGGGCAGCAGGTACTGTCACTTTGCAACATTCCCCGCGACTCTCACCTTGGTCATCAACGGAGCGCGCCGCAGAGCACATCATCACCAATTTCTAAGCACGCAGGGTCTCATTATTGACAGCCGTATAATCATCAGATCATATGACCAAGCCATTGCCATTTCTAAGCGCTGCCCCTCTTCTTCTCCAGGGTATCCAACATGTCCAAGAACGACGGCAGAAACTCCTCCGTCTCAACCTCAAACCCCTGATGATGCCCCGGCACCACAAACATCGGGCACTCCAAAATCTTGGCCTGTTCCACCGGCGCTCTCGCAAAGAACGCATCCTTGGACCTTACAGCCCTCATCACCCCTATGCTCGTCTTGTTCTCCTTCAGCCGCCACAGGTTGGGCACATAGCCCGCCAGCCTCGGAAACTCATTGTCCCAAAAGTTTTTCGGGTTCTCCGGCTCAGGTGGCACCGTCTTGGGGACACCCTCATCATTGTACCCGATCAGCTTCGCGCCAAACTCAATGGCCGCCTGCTCCCATCCGCGCGTCTCGTAGACCTCCAGGAGGTGGAGGAACCACTCATACGCTTCAGAAGCATCTGGGAGGAGCGACGTGGTCGGTGCCTCGTGCGCGATCAAATGGTCGACCATCCCGGGGAAGTCGTGGGCAAACTGGAAGGCAAAGATGCCGCCGCTGCTGCTGCCAAAGAGGATGGCCTTGTCGAAGCCCAGGACCTGGATGATGGCGCGGATGTCGCGTGCTTGTTGCGGAGGGCTGAGTTTCTTGTTGACCTTGACTTTGCTCGCCGACATCTGGCGCCGGTCGAACGTGACGCAGGTGAACCTGTCGGACAAGGCGGCAAGCATGGGATTGAACTGCCGCCCATGTCCGTTCCCACCGGGGATAAAGACAATCAGAGGTCCGCTGCCTTGGTACCAGTAATGGATATCACAGCCCTCATTGTGAATAATTGCTTTGGTGGGGTTGAATCCCATGATGGCGGTTCCTGGAAAAAAGTGAAGTCTCGGATAAGTCTGGAAGTGACCCGCGAATGCAACTCATGTGCTGGTGTGGTAACATTTTCTGGTTGACCTCCTCGGTTCGTTGCATTTATACTTTTCGGGAATCATGACAAAGCAACGAAAGGAGCGAACTTGGACGAAGTGCTCGTCGGGGCTCCAAAACCTCCGCATCCGACCGCCCACCAAACTTGATCATCCGACTTGGAGAGGTGGTCGGATACGGCGATTTTGGAGCTCCGACGAGTGCATGGAGGATTTAACCGGCTCTCATGCTGAGTCCGAGGTCGAGTCCGAGATGCGGTTCCGCCGGAGTACGATCCCCCGCCGATGGAACTCCCGTCGCGAAAGGTGGGGTTTTCGGTGGGGTGGAAATTTGTACGGAAGCCTGTAAGCAAGCAAGTTGCAGCACTGTGGCGTCCGCGATCCAAACAAGCATCACTGGCAACATCAATCAAGCTTGGCTTGTTAGCAGCTCCCGAACAACTTCAAAGCTGAGCATCTGCCAAGTTTCTGCGGATAGCTGGAAATCATGGTACTGTCTTGTCATCACACTTATTGCAACGCCAAACTAACAGTACGCAGGCGAATTTCCCCAATCTGCGGCGCCTCTTCATCGAGGCGAGGTCGGACAACGAGGAACGGGACGTTTCAAGGAGAGCTGTAGGTCTTGCTCTTTACTCCTATACGAGGGCAAACATTGACTAACAATGGGTGGCAGTTTTACAATGCAGTCCTGTTCCTGGGTTCAGTGGCAGTTTTTAGCTTGATCGCGCAGAGAATGAATGCAGCCAAATGAACTTGGAGCATCATCCCGACTTTTAGTGACCTATTGAGCCTGTGTCAAACCGTACCTTTCGGCTCGAAACGCTGAGCCACGATATGATGCCAACATCACATCTCAGGTAAAAGAAACAGGCAGAAAGCATAATCACCAGGTGGTGCGCTATGGGAGAGATGACGGCAAAAAGAAACGTCACCTGCAGGATTCGAACCTGCGCTCCCGAAGGAACTGCCTAAGCAGCTAACTATTAATTAGCAGGGCAGCGCGTTAACCACTCCGCCAAAGTGACTGTTGAGAAAGAGAGTCCAACTTTGTGGTCAAGAGCGTAGCGTCCAACCCCTTGAGCTGAGATTTGGAAGCAATCAACAGTCACAAACTGCAGTTTCCCTACGTGGTTTGGGTGGCCAGTCATCATAATTCCATAGCTACGGAGCCACACGGTGAAGGAAAGTACAAAAAGGGTATCTATCTGTTGGTACAATGCAAAGTCAAACCTCGGGCCAAGCTCGCACAGACGTGCCTCGAGCAATGAAGCAACCGCACCCCCACAAACCCCTGCTCAATCTGACTCGCTCTCATCATCCAAGAATGCCAAATCCGCCCTCCTTTTCGCAGCCGCTCCCTTCACCCTCACAGCCGGCTTCTCACTCTCATCCTCACTCCCCTCACTTCCCTCCCCCTCTCCTCCCCCACTCACCTCCGCGCCCCCCTCCTCATCATCCTCACTCTCCTCATCCACCTTCCCTTTAGTACCCCCACCACCACCCCTAACCACCCGCCTCCTCGCCCCCCTCCCACCAACACCCCAACTCTTCTCCCCCTGCATCACGTCCTGTAAGTCCGCCTGTAGTTCCCGCATCTCCTTGATCTCGCGCGCCCGCGTCTCCGAGAACCGTCCCGTCATACCCACCTCGGCCAACGCTTCTTTCAGGGTACGGATCTTGGCCTTGGGCGTGTCGTCGCCCCGCTTCTTGAACTCGAACGCCCAGACCTTGCGCACGCCGCACTTGGCGAGCTGGGTTTGGAGGAGTTTGATCTGGGCTTCGTCGGGGGATTGTTCGGCAGTGCTGGTGGAGGGTTTGGTGGATGACCTTTTGGCTGGCGCGGCGTCTTTGGACTTGCGCTTGCGTTTTGGTGGTGGGGTGTTGTCGATTACGGATGAGAGTTCGCTTGAGGAGTCGGCGTTGTCGTTGTCTTTGTCTGCTGTTGGGGCGGGAGAGGGTTTAGGTTTGGCGGCGGATTTCGCGGCGGGCTTTTGCTTGCGCTCGGGCGGCTCGTCGATTACAGAGGAAAGTTCGCTCGAGGAATCGTCTGCGGCCGGCTCGGGGGCATCTTCTTTTTCGAAATCGGATTTGCTTGCTTGGGATTCCTCAGGCGCATCAGACAGCTCGCTCTCACTCTTCGTCTGCTGTTTTGCGCGCCGCTTCGCGGGAGGTTTCCGAGTCTTTGGTTTTTCTTCCTCGCTGACATCCGAAAGGTCGCTAACATCCGAAAGATCGTTATCCTCGTCGGAAACGACCTTGCTCTTCCCCTTTGGCCCCTTCGTAACCTTGCGCTTCTTGACTGGCGGTTCTGGTGTGCCGTCAAAGTCGTCGTCGCTGATCCCGGAGTCGTCGTCTGAGGGGGTCGGAGCCTTCGCAGCGCGCTTCTTGTTTCCGGCGCCGTTCTTGGGCGCGGGTTTGGCCTTTGGCTTGGGAGCTGGCGCGGCTTCTTGTGAAGGCTTGGGATCTGCGTCTTCAACCTCGGCCTAGTAATGCGCTGTCAGCAGCGATCCCCGCGCCATCTCCGATTTCTCCTCGCGATGCACTTACCAAAGTGTCGAGGATGATCTGCTTGCTCTTCGCTTTCCAATCACCTTCCTTCAGGAAACCATCATCGAGCTTCAGCTTCTCTTCCACAGCTTGGCGCACATAGTTGACCGTCAATTGATCGCTGTTGGGGCCGTGGTACGTCTGTCGCACCACACTGGCGAGCTCCTTGGCGATGGACTTGTCGTTGGCCTTGGGGGCCATGGCGGCAGGAAGTGGAAAAGTAATTGACACAAAATAATACAGTGGCGTCGAGTGCAACTTGTATCGCAAACCAAATCTTTGCAATGGCACTTTCAAAAAGATGACTGGCGGACAGAATTATTGCTCTTCATGGTTCCTTGCTTGCCCCACGACGCGACTCGACGCGAAGCAAGCTGCGTGTGGCCAGTGCAGAGTGGGTGCACGGTCCTTTTCCGCCTTGGCACTGCACGGTCGTTTTGCACATTCGCAGACGTGCACAGGCCCCCTTCCGATGGGTATAAAATCTCGCCTCCCCGCCCATCTTTGACCCTTTTCTTCTTTTTTTCTTTAGCTCTCTTTGCCTTTTGGCTTAGATCAAGTGTAGTATCTGTTCTTTTCAGTTTAATCTCTGAAACTGCTCTACGGAGTAGAATCGTGATTATTCCAATTTTTGTCTCTCGGCGGTCTTCCCTCTGGGCTTGCCCATGGTCGACTGCCACAGTGTCCCTGGTATTACACTGCCTCCAGGCGACGCGAACCTTTTTCATTACAATCTCGGGCTTTGCTTGGGATGTGAGGAAGAAGCAATTCCATAGCTGCGGTGGACACTGTTTTTTTTTAACTGCCAGCATCTCGACCTACGTTGTTCCATGCTTGGGCAACGCAGCCGGTCAAACGTCATGGCCAGCATGCCTGGTGATGTCAATTTCGAACAACGCCATTTCTAGCAATGGCATGGCATGCCCATACTTTTCGGCGAGTTCGACGATATCCAGTCTCCCTGATATCAAGAAGTCGACCAAGTGAGGGTTAGGGCTGGCTATGTGCAACCATGCCCCCGGCCTTCAACTTCTTTGCATGTGGCAGTTGATCTTCATCAAACCCCACCTCGGCAAGAGCCGATTTATTCCAACATTCCGACTTTTATACGAATACCGAATCCCTGATGAACAAGGAAAACCGCCAGTGAATAATCCGACTGTCCTCATCCAACATGACAGGCGCACGATCACGTCCCCGCCGCGTGGCCGTCACAACCCTCACCCTCCTCCTCCTCACCCTCCCCACCTCATCGCTCACCTCCTCCCCACCCCCCAATCCCAACCTCCCCTTCGTAATCAACACCTGGGGGGGACCCTTCACCGCCGCCACCGACGCCGCCTTCGTCGCCCTCACCTCAAACTCCTCCACCCACACCTCAGCCCTCGACGCAGTGGAAATCGGCTGCGTGACCTGCGAGCGCAACCAATGCGACAGCACCGTCGGCTTCGGCGGCTCGCCCGACGAAAACTGCGAGACGACCCTCGACGCGCTCATCATGGATGGCACGACGCTCAAGAGCGGCGCGGTAGCCGGCCTACGGCGCGTCCGCGACGCGATTGCCGTCGCGCGGGCTGTCCTAGAGCATACGCGGCATTCGTTGCTCGTTGGGGATTTAGCGACTCAGTTTGCGGTGGAGAATGGGTTTGTAGAGGAGGACTTGGGGACAGAGGAGAGTCGGAAGAGGTGTGAAGAGTGGAAGAGGGGGGGTTGTAAGGGAAATTATAGGATGAATGTCAGGCCGGATCCGAGGGAGTCGTGCGGGCCGTATACGCCTTTGGAGGTGGATCAGGCGCGGTTGGTGAAGGCTGTGAGGGAGGATGAGGGTGCGGTGTCTCATGATACCATTTCGATGGTGGCGATTGATGGGTTGGGGGTGATGGCGGCAGGGACGTCGACGAATGGGGCTTCGTTCAAGGTTCCTGGCCGGGTTGGAGACGGGCCAATTGTTGGGAGCGGGTCGTATGTGGATGGGGATGTGGGCGGTTGTGGTGCAACTGGCGATGGGGACATCATGCTGCGGTTTCTGCCATGTTATCAAGCGGTGGAGAACCTGAGGAGGGGAATGAATCCCAAGGAAGCGGCCGAGGATGCTGTGAAGCGGATGGTCCGGAAGTATCCCAAAGTGTCGAGCGGAATTGTGGTGGTGAACAGCAAGGGCGAGCACGGAGCTGCGGCTTCGGGGTGGACCTTTACTTACTCTTTTAGGGGTGGAAAGATGGATGCGGCCAAGGTGGTGACTGTTCGTCCGCTGGAGTCTACGGACGAGTCATGGGGTGATATCTGACGGAATGCAACGGCCAACTTGATGTTCTTCAAGTGCCGTTCCTGGTGATCAAACCCAACTTCGTACCCTAACCCAGATCGGCGCATTCCACCGGATAAGACCCCCGTACATCCGGGGAAGACAGGGACCCCAGAAGTTCGTGGGTACCTGCAGCGGGGACCAATTAGCGAGCCCCACTCCTCCGACGCTAAACTTGAAACGGGGACGCTAATCTCGGCGCCGTGGACAATCCCAGGCCGTCCCGTCGCGAACGTTCTTGCGGTTTTTCCCTCATCAGCCAACTGCGTCGGACGACGCCTCGATCTCTACTTCGGCCGCCTGCGTCGGTCTCATTTACGGCGCTATGCTGCCATGCCATTCATTTACTTCCTGGTTTTGACAAACGAGACTCATTGACTTATACCTTCTGCGGGCGCACGGCACACCCATTTGATCCATCATCGCGTTTGATCACGTCGCAAACTCGCAAACTCGCCGAGTCGTCCCACACGGACTTTCTTCTCAACAATCCATTCTTTTCTGTCGCGAGACTCTTCAACCATATCCATTCATTTCATTTTTTCCGGCAAATATGCGCTGGTTCAGCCGCTCTCTGTTCGCCCTACTCGCCGCAGTACCAGCATGTGTCGCCGGCGGGGGAACCGTTTGGGTCACACCCCACGAAAGCTACTCGTCCTCGGTCGGTGTTCTCGGGTGCAAGGTCAACGTCAACCGGATCGCGTACTGGCCGCCCTCAGTCGACTGCGACAAAATCTGTGTTTCCCTCTCCTACGAGGGTAGGATCGTCAACCTGCTGCGCGTCGATCAATCTCAAGGGGCTTATGATGTGTCCTACGATGCCTGGAACCTGCTAGTAACGGGCGTTTCTGCGACGGAGGGCCCGACGACGGGCGGCGCGATCGCCATGGAGTACAAGGAGGTGCCGGCGTCCGACTGCGCCGACCTGATCCACACCACGGACCACAAGCTCCCGCTCAGCGCCTCCAACAGCATGAACTTCCTTGCGAGCTGTCTTGAAAGAGACACGTGGATCGCCAACAACTACATTCTTTACAACATCGCCGACCCCATCTGCCAGTGGGGTGAAGATGAGGACTGCACCCTTGACTGGCCGACGGAGAACCAGGCCTCTTGCCCTCACCAGATGGGGATCCAAACCGCGCTGAAGAACACACCTGTTTACAACATTCAGTACGGTACGGGGAAGAAGGTGCTGGCATCGACGGGCCAGGTGGTGGATAGTGGGGCTTCCACGCTCAATCTGGGCTCGGGCTCGGGCTCGAGCTCGACGCAAAATGTCGGTGGCCACCCTGCAACCAGCAATACGGTCAGGGTGGTGGCCGCAAGTTGGGTCGTCTACTGGCTTTGGTTGTGCGCGATTTAGGCCGACTGGTGGTTATTTTGGGATGGCTCTTGTTGATTTTGAGTTTTGGATACCCTTACGCATGAAATTCACGTTTTTATGATTCGCGAGGTTGGATGTCTCCTTGGACTGGCGGCCCGTGAAACAATTGGTTCTATGAGTAGTCGTTGCCTTCTATGGCATTTCTCCCAGCAGCGAACCCAACCAACTCGACCCGTACGCCCCCGCCGATCTCTTCTACCATGCCGCGTGAACAGCTGCTCCGCCATGGTCCGATCAGTTTACATTCATGTCGAGTGTTGCCGAGTCAAAGGTTCGGGTGTTGCCTACCGTAAGTTAGAGCCCCGGATCTCTGACCCACATCCCCATCCCCATCCCCATCCCCCACACAAATATTCTTAAATCTGCCAGCACAATGGCGTTGATCAAAAGCATCATGAGTCTGGTTCGCCGATAATTACTGCAGAGCCAGTAATGATTGAGCTGCTCTCTCATGACCATCCAATGATGGTTAGGGCTAGGCAGGCCATGTGACACGATGGAGCGAAGATCATCCTCCGGTCTCATCAAAAGTGCTTCTTTGAGCGCCCTCCCTCAAAAATGACTTTCTCTGGCCGAGATTCAAAGATAAAGAGTATGAGGTTCAGGGAAGAGGACGAAGGCGGATAGAGGACACGGGCCTGGTCAACTGGAAAGGATAGGTACAGACACGAACGGAGCCGACAGCCCACCCATACATGTCTAGTTCCCCCATACCATTTCTAAGGCCCTATCTATTGCAACGTGAAGCACAACCATTTCTACAGCCTTTATACCTCACTCCCGTTTCGCCTTGTCGACCCAACAAGCCAAACACCAAACCGGCTGCCCACTTCCCTCCCCTCTCTTCCTCGTCGGTAGCTATGGCATCAAACTATTATTACCCCGATGACCACCGGAACAACTACGGCGACAGTCAATACCGGTCCTGGCGCCCCCGGGACGATACGCCCAACTTCGTTCCGCACGCCGAGGTCGGCCCGTTCGCCTCGTCATCCAAATCGGACAGCGAAAAGTTGAGCCAGTGGGACAGCTCCAAGCACTCCAGTTCCTCCAAACATTCGAAGGCCTCCACGTCGGATAGCGGCCAAAGCCACAACACCCTCACCACAACCGGGTGGGTTTGCGATTATTGCAAGGCCATCAACTCCACGGACCATCAGGGGATTCCCTTCATGAACCCGTTGAGGGATGATAACGGGAACATCCTTCGGGATATAAATGGGTTCGCCATGTACAAATACTATCCGCACATCCCTTGCAGTGGCTGCGATCATCCCTGCAATCCCTCTTGCAGACCTCTTGGCGACTCTTGACCATTCAGAGTGTTGTGAACTTAGTTAGAGGAAAAAGGGGGGGTTGCGAGGCAGAGAATGCGGATGATGGGTTGGAGATGTGACAAACTGCCGCGTACACTCCCTCCCCTGTTTGTTTGTTAGCGTAGTACCTACCTACTTTTCTTCTTTCTCTTTCTCTTTCTTCCCTTCTTTTTTCCTCTTTCGTTCTTATTTTCCTTGTTCTTCTCCTTTTCCTTGTTCTTTTTCTCTTTTCTTTTTCTTTTTTCGTTCCTTTCTCTCTTTCTCTCCTTCCACCTACCAAGTCACTCGTCCTCAAAAAGGTTAATTGGTTTACACGTCCCCTGCTCTCATACACCCGGGGTACCAAACTAACAAACAAACGGAGGAGGAAGTGTATAAGTGAATTGTTGGAGAGTGCCGACGGGGGATGGACAGCCTTGGATGGGAGTTTCTGTCGAGTGCGTTGGAACTGGGGATCGAGGTGACTCCATGTTGGGCAGAGTACCTGGCAAAGAGTGACAACACAACTCCATCGAGCCACCGATAGCTTCTCATATCAATGTTATGGTTTTGGTTTATTTCTGACTTGACTACAGTCGTGCGGGTAGCTTTACTTTCCATAGAGTCCTCCCTAGGACTTCCAGTGACGCATACCCGAAATGGGTATTGTGTCCACAACATCGAGCCATCTCCCCTTATTCCCTCTTCTCTTCTGACGGTTCATTACACGTGCCGCGTGGCGTGGACTCTTCTGCCTGAGTGGGTTTGGGCAATTCGGCCCTGTGTAAATACGTTAAACCGGCCTAATCCAAAAGATGTTTGCGACATGGAAGGTGTTGACTCACCGTTGACGCTCTTGTTGAGTTGGGCTCTCGTGCTCCTGGTTTTTCCTATTGCGTGCTTGTCGGGCATCTTCCCTTAGTATGCTTGGGGATATCGAAACCCTTTTCCTCTTGTTCGAGCGAGGGGCGCTCTGGCCGCTCCCCGCTTGGTCGCCAATGGTAATGTTCTTGTTAAACTCTGTGTTTCTCGCGGTTTCGTCGGCGAGTTTCTTCTCCTCCCAATACTGCCTGATGTTCTCTTGTCGTATCTCTTCTGTCATGCCAGGGGGCATTTTAACCGCGATCCCCCCTCTCACGACACGGGAAATCGAGTTATTGTGGGCTGGGTCGATTATGGTGGTGGTGCTGTTCTTGTCGGCCTCTGCGGCTTTTTTGGCAGTTTGGTTGCCGGGCTTCATGTATACCTCGTTGTCATCTTGTTGAAGTTCCGGCATACCGAGCGGCTGAATTGGACCCGCCGTAGAGGGTGCCTGGATATGGTCGGCTTGATCGCTCGCAGTTGTGTCCATGATAAATTAAAACCATCGATTCATTCGGGACAACGAAGATATGACTCATGGAAAGGAAGAACAATGGTTGTGGTTGTGGGATGACAGGGGTGACAAATGGAATTCGGCGGCGTTGGACAGGCAGGCTCACGCAATTTACCCTCCCAGGATAGGACAGCTGACTAGCACAGTATAGATAATTAATAAGTATCTTTGACACTGTATTCTATGCAAATTGGAAGTTCAGCGTGCGCTGTCCATGGGCAGGGGACGTGCATTGCACGAGTAGCAGGGCAATCACTTTTGGCCACAACCTTCGTATCATCGAGAAAAGAGCAAGCCTGCCCAGCTTATGTCAACACCGCTCGATCATGCCTCGCAATCTCAGAACTTGCCCATGTCCCAAAATTTGCTTTATATAATCTTGTAAATCATTTTCTTGTTCAAATATTGACTCCAGACATAGTGACACCGGGCAGAGTAGAGCTCTCGAGAAGGGACCAAAAGTTGCTGCCGCCGTGGCAGGGTTAGGTAAGGTACCTACGAGTAGGGTGTACACTCCGTGACCCGTCGACCGAGGAGTCTGTGACCTCTCCACTGTCTACCTCGATACCGGAGTCAAATACAAATTCAGCTTTCCCTTCTCCCACAAGTTGTAAATCCGTTGCTTGCTCAACCAGTCCACGCTGTCCTCGGCAATGCGCAAGTCAAAATTCCATAGCACGCGGGCCAGAATGAGACGCATCTCGATGTAGGCAAGATTCCGGCCTATGCAGTTGCGTGGACCCAGGTGGAAGGGTTGAAACGCGTCCTTGTTATCATCGGCAAAGGCCGGGTCGCCGAGCCACCGCTCCGGGTGATACGTAAACGGGTCCTTGAAGTGTTCGTCGTTGTGGTACATGGCCCATTGGTGGACTGCCACGACGGTCTGCCAGCAGGGAGTCAGTTATTGGCGGCATTATATCGCCGATGGGTTGAAGATCTAACCCACCTTCTCAGGCACATAATGCCCGGCGATACTCGCACCCCCCTTAGGTACCACACGTGGTAGCCCCGCTGGAACAGGTGGGTACATGCGGAGCGCCTCGTCGAGGCACGCGAGCAAGTACGGGAGTGTGCTGACGCTGGCAAAGTCGATCTCGTCCTCCGACTTGAATGCTCCGCGAATCTCTGCTGTGAGTTTCTTCATGGGCTCGGGGTTTGTAACGAGGAAGAAGGTGATACCAGAGAGCAAAGTGGCCGTCGTCTCGGATCCGCCAATGATGAGGAGGGCGCTGTTGGCCTGCAGCTTCTCAAGTGTGAGACCCTAGTACCCGTTAGCACATATTTTGTCCGGTGGAGATTCAGTAAATATACCCATTCATCAGCCCGCTTGAGTAGCCCCTCGATTAGATCCGGTCGTTGCTCGCCAACCTCCATGCGCTTCCTCAGCTTGGCCATGGCCATTTCGTTGTGATGCTCGCGCTCCTTTATGAATTTAGCGGGAACGAGCGCCAGCAGCAGCTTCATCAAGACCGGCCAGTGCGCAGCGGTCTGGAACACCGTCCCAGCTCTCGCAAGCTGGAAGATGGCCTTGACCCAGGGGTGATAGTTCGAGTTCTCCAAACACCCAAAACTGTCACCGTCATGTTAGCACCCCCTCCTTGAACCCCCACACCAGAAAGGGACAACCCACCTCTCCCCAAACGCCAAATCCCCAATAATATCAAACGTCGCAAAATTATACCACGCCGCCACATCCACCTTCTCCCTCCCTCCCTTCCCCCACTCCCCCAACCTCCTCACCAACAAATCCACATACCCCTTAATCAACGGCTGCTGCTCCCGCATACTCCGCTCACTAAACCCATGCGCCATCGTCCTCCGCAGCAACGCATGCTCCTCCCGCTTTGCATTCACCAGATCCCTTGGCACATCCTCCACCGGCCTGTAAAACCGATCCGACTTTTCCATCTCCCCACCATTACTACTCTCCTTGCTGCGATGCCCCATAATATCCCGCCACGCGCGGGGGTCTGCGAAAGCTAGTTCATCCGGCGCGACCCGCACGACGGGGCCGTAGCGCTTGTGCAGGGCGAGCATGTCGAAGGGCAGGGTGCCGGCCATGAGGCGGGTGCAGTAGGCCCAGCGGGTAGCGCGCATGGGGAGGGGGCCGGGGAAGTGTCGGAGGGGGTGGAGGAAGAGGTTGTAGAGGATGTGGGAGAGGGTGTAGAGGGTTAGCTGTTAGGGGGGGATAAGGGGTCAGTGAGTGAGTTGATGGGTGGGCGATTGAGGTT
This sequence comes from Trichocladium uniseriatum, assembly GCA_017139535.1. NCBI lineage: Eukaryota > Fungi > Ascomycota > Sordariomycetes > Sordariales > Chaetomiaceae > Trichocladium > Trichocladium uniseriatum. The sequence goes on along the minus strand of WOUO01000021.1, from coordinate 319,610 downwards.
ACTGGAAAGAGGGTGGTGGACTTACTGAGCTGATGGCAAGGAGGACGAGTTGTCCTAGGCTGAGAGCTAGGAGTGCCATGGTGGCGGTTACAAGGTGTCGAAATCGGAGGCTCCGAGATTTCTGGTAGCGAATGTTGGTTGGTGATGTTGCCGGACAGTTTGGGGTTTGAGATTCGGGGGGCGATTGGTGCTTTTATGGTCTAACCGAGGGCTAAGGGAGGGTAGGTTGCATTTCGCATCCGTCAATTTCCCGTCTCCCCGCAAAGACGGTTGATGTGCAAGACAGTTGTTTTGCCGGGTCCGAGTACGAGAGTGGCGGCATACGTGTTGATGGTGTAAGTCAGTCATTTACTATGGGGCTGTTGAGACATACCGAGTCTGACACAGTTGTCCCTTTTGTGTCAGGTCCAAGAGCATAACTCGGATGCTCTTTTGAGATCTCGGTCACTTTATCAGCGCCGGGCGGCGGCCAAGGTTTCGCTGCATCTCCTCCCTAATGTCGAAACGAATGAATGTGCTGCCAAGGCGACAACGGTTGCAACCATCTTCTGATCCTTTTCGACTCTTGGAGGATCGCCAAGGCCGCTTCTGCACGTTGTGAGGGGATAAGATCATGAAGTCTACAGGTAAACAAGGCCGTTAGAGAATTTGAAACAAGTAAGCCTTACAGCGACGTACTCAAACGAGCTGTAAAAGGCATGATGGTAATAGCAGGCTGTCTTCGGGCTGTCTCGAAAGATATTAGGCACCCAACACGCTCATCATTCATACTCAACCAACGCTATCTCGCTCTCTCCATAAGCCAAATCCAAAGTGCAAACACCCAAGCAACGCCCCCGCCTCGCCATTACCTCGCTATCGCCACTTCCTTCGCCTTGCCGGATTCTCCAAGTGCCCTTCAGTCAAGATTTAAGCCTCCATCACCTTCGACCAAGAGACAGGCATCAATGGCCATCGCGGTTCGGTTCCCAGTCGACACAACCACACGAGCAGGCCCAGGCGCCCGAGACGCAGCCCATCCAGCGGACCATCTGTCCGCCGATACGCTTGCAGACGATGTTGTCCCGCTTTGCCTCGTCGATGCTAGTAGGAAGCCAACAGTGTTAGTGATGCTTTGCCTACCAGGTAGGTGCTCTGATGCGGGATTGCACATACCACAGCTGGTTGCACCACGAGCCGGAGATGTCCATGCTGCATTCGCCTGCTTGGCCCCACCACGTGTGAATTCCGCCGGCCAGGTCCAAGTTGACATGGTTGTTGTTGTCCGAGACAGGCTTGGCAATGCTGGGGAAGGCCATTCCGGTGGCCACGAGGAGAGCGGTAACGAGGACGAGGGCTGTCGTGAGTTGCATTTTGGAGAATGGACAGATGATTGGAAGTGCTGCTGTATGATGGGCGATCTGAGAAAATGTAAGGATGTTCGGTTTGGTTTCAGGTCTGCGCGAGGAACGGATGGGTGAGGGAAGTATTTAGGGTCCTCCGAAGTCCGGACTGGGAGTGCTTGCTTCTCGTGTCATATGGGGGCGAAGAAGGAGTTGTTCTATGTTTCGACCACAACCTCTTTCCGGAAAGAAAGCTTTGGAAGGACCTAGTGACTGTCTATCTCGCTTCTAGTGTTGACGAAAGACAGAGCAAACCCTGGGAGGAACCCTTGAAGGAACCCTGCGCGCGATCAGGCAAATCAGAGGCGACAGCATGGCCCCACATTTGCTGGTCATTTTCCGACCACTAACTCAACGCTAATCTACGTTTTGGCCATGGACTTCCCACCCGAAATCACGCCGCGTTGGCAAGAACCGCAAGTCCAACGCTTATCGCAGCAAGAGCCCCGAGAACCTGGCCGCGGTCAGTGCCTCCAGAATTGCTGTCCGTCGTCGTCGTCGTCGTTGTCGGAGTGTCAGCGTTGCCTGTCGTAGAAGTCGGGACTCCGGTCCCAGTCCCAGTCTCGGTGGCTTGATGCCACTGAAGATAACACTCGGCATGTGCCATGGCAATCTTAAGCCACTCATGCTCAGCTGGCGCAGGCATTGCCCAAGCAACGGGGCAGCTGGTAGACAAGACGGAAATGGTCGCGCTATTAGCCGTCCAGAACGACACGACTTCCGAGACGTAGGTCGAGTAGCTGGAAAGAACGTCCACAGGCGCGGCAGTGGTGAAGCCACACCACGATTTCGGGGTCCGAGACCGTGCAGGACAGCCCGTCGAGACCGGTTGCCGTGGCCCGGCACGGCTTGGCTACGTCGTCGCCATAGGAGTTGATGCCCTCCAGAACACTGCCAGTGGGCGTAGGGACGTTGAAGTATTGGGTGATGTTCTCCGTTACGCACTGCCAAGGGTCTTCCGACAACGTGCTGGTGGGCGGTTCCGAGGTTGTGGTTGCCCGTCTTTCAAGCAACTGGTCGAGCCGAGTCACAGGCGGCGTGTCTGGCAGAAACCTGCCCGATGCGACGGCAGCCGCCGCCAGAGTAGCACCAAATAAGATATTGGAGTGCATGTTTAGAGGTGACGACAGGGCGCAGCAGGTAAGGAAGGTAAAATGAATGACAAGAAAGGGCAAAGCGAATGACAAGATGAAGGCAAGGCGAATGACAGGATGAAGAAAAGGAAAAAGACGAAAAGGGGAAATAAACTCAACTTCTCTAGGAATTGGGCCGGTTCAAAGCATCTCGCGAAATTGGAAGTCGAACCAACAGTCACAGCGACACAATCGTATTGGCCAGAAATTCCTCGGCGCCCCATGCAGCCAGGCACCAGCTCGCTACCATTGGCAGATTTCTATCAATCCATGAACTGAATGTGTGGAACATCAGTGCATGATTTCACCTCCACTGCTCCAGTCATTTAGTAACAATTCACCATACGATCAAACGTCCCAAAAACTGCCCACGATGCCGGATCTTGAAGATATCACCTATTCCCGCACGGCCACCATCGCCGCCGTCAGCGACTACTACGCCTTCCTCGCCAGCATGTACATGAAAGAGTCGCAAGTCATCCACCCCCCACCCGGGGGCTGGCCATCCATCGTCAACGCCGACCCGGCCATCCTACAAACCCTAGGCAAGTCGGACGAGGTCCTGTCGCTACTAGCCCACCTCCCCTACATCCGCCATCCCGGCAACTGGAACGACGATGCGGATGCAGCCCCTTACTGCGAGTTTGCCGACTGGCAGTACCTGATCTCATTCCTCGGCACAAGTTCCCTGACCGCCGAGGGCCTACGTATCACTACTGAGGGCCCTGCCTTTACCAGGCTAGCACCCCCTAGTGTCGTTGGCCTGACCTGTGGAGACCGCGAGACCCCCGTCATAATCCTCGACACCAAGCTTGGCATCATCCACTGGGAGGAGTGTCCCTGGGAGCTGGAGATGGGTGGGTACCGGGAGACAGTCGACTACGAGCCGGATTCAGATGACGACGTGCCCGAGGAGGAGCAAGATTGGCGGCACAGCGCCACGGCGTGGGCGATTCCCGACTTCTTTGAGGTGCTCAAGGACCAGTTTAGGAAGTTGTATTGGATTCCTGTTAGCGGGCAAACCGTGCGGAAGGCCAAGGATAGCGAAGCCCTAGGACGTACGGGGATGTCCCTGATGTTGCAGGAGATTTATCGCGCGCATGGCTGGCCTGATTTGGCGGTTTATCGGAAAGCGGAATGCATGGAGGCTGTGCGGAAGGCTATGGAGGAGAAGTATCCTAGTCATGCTTGCCGTCGAGGATGATCGAGCATGGGATGTGAGAGGAGGTTAGATTGCCGTCGAGTGGAAGCTTCAAGTCGTTGGTGAGGTGGGAAACCGAGTATCCATCTCAAATATAGGCTTGGCCTTATGATAGGACTCGGCATTAAGAAACTCGAGCGATTAACTCGGGGATTGTCAGGTCTATTTGGAACAAATGTGATCTCAAGCCCAAAGGGGTTGCGTCAGCCAGTTGTTGTGCGGTCAGACCTTCTCTAGGTCTCCGCGTTGCCACAACGAGGTTCATACTTGACGGATGGAACGATGGACCTAATGGTATTACGGGCATTTAGTGGGGAGGTCCGTGGGCTTTAAAAAGCCCACTTATCTGGCTGCACCAGTTACTGGAGAATGAACCATCCTTACCACTTGTTTTCATACTCCCGTCTCCTGGACTTCGTCGGTGGAGCTGGACGGAGCGGGATATGTGTTCGGCCCGGGCCGGTTGACACACGCCAGGGGGTTGCTAAAAGCATTGGCCCCTTCGTGAAGTGATGGCCTTCTGGACTGGTGGTGTTTCGGGCCGGCCACCAGAGATGGCTCGAGCCAGGGGGGGTTGTGCTTGGCTGATTGGGCTGCGATTGCTCGCGCAAGGCCGCCGACAACGGCTAAACGCAACGGCAGAGATTAAATCACGCAGAAAAGCCGTGGAGGCTTTCCCCGAAAAAGACAGCTTTGCCCGTTCTTGGGTAACACGGTTTCGGCTTGGCGCCCGTCAGAGGGTGAGCGCCATGGATCGCCGAGCCAAGGCGGCCTCCGGAAGAGCCGCAGAACTGCAGACAAACAGCGGGTCGCTGCTGGAAAGAAGGTCCGGACCTTGGTGTAGGGTCGGATTGAGATGAAGAAAAAAGAGAAAAACCTCTCACCCGTCTCGCAGTCGGCTTGGCGCGTTCATGCACACCATTTTGTAGGTTGCATATGCGCCATTAACGGTCGATCCGCCCAACTGAAGCAACCCGAAAGTGCGATTTGGAAGACGGGTGGAGAATGGCCGGGAATTTATCGTGCCTTTTTGGTGCCTCGCACGGGCAGACAGGCAGGCGGGGGGGCGCAGGGGGGTGTCATCGTCCCGCCTGTGGCATCCCTGTCTGCGATCAAAAATTACGTCGTTTGGGAGTCCAAGTCGCCGAGTTTCTCCCCTCAAAGCCTCCATATCTCTGTCACGAATTCCTCCTAATTCCCAGTCCAGGAATTCTCCAGCAGTGTCCTCTTTAGTGTAAAGGATTGAGTCTCTTACAACGCCCAGCCGACTTGGTTGCCAGGGCTGAGAGAGCTTCTTGCTCTGACAGCTTCTACCCCGCTCCCCACTGCCCCGCCCTCAGTCAACGCTTTTCCAAGTTTGGTTGTTCCAGCTTCACAGCCATAACGTCACCACATTCGCGACTCTTCTCTTTTCAACAAACCACCAGCAGACAAATATCGACGCCAAAATCGGCAACCACTAACGGCTCTCCCCCACGCTTCCGTCTGAGCCTCGAGAAACCCATCGAACACGGCCGAACATTTCTGCGAATCCGATTCTGACCAGAATACATTCGCACTGCGGGGCACTCAAGCCGCGACAACTTGCGCTCTTCAACCACTACTACGACAACCACAATGCCCAGCGTCGTCGAAGACTCGGCCGCCTCTTCTGGCAGGCTCCTTCTCATCTCCAATCGTCTACCAATTACCATCAAACGTGCAGACGATGGCCAATATTCCTTTTCCATGTCGTCGGGCGGCCTCGTCACGGGCCTCAGCGGCTTGTCCAAGACAACAAGCTTCCAATGGTACGGATGGCCGGGCCTGGAGGTTCCCGAGGCCGAGGCCGGGCCAATGCGGCAGCAATTGAAGGAGAAGTACAACGCGATTCCAGTATTCGTCGACGATGAGTTGGCCGATCGCCACTATAACGGCTTTGCCAGTGCGTGGTGTCCCTGCCTGCTTGACATCCCTTGTTTGTTCGATTGCTGACCAAACGCCGCTCCCAGACTCGATTCTCTGGCCCCTCTTCCATTACCACCCTGGCGAGATCACCTTTGACGAATCCGCATGGGCCGCCTACCGCGAGGTCAATCGGTTATTCGCCCAGACTGTGGTCAAGGACGTGCAGGACGGCGATATGGTCTGGGTCCACGACTACCACCTGATGCTGCTGCCCGAGATGCTACGAGAGGAGATTGGCAACTCCAAGAAGAATGTCAAGATTGGCTTCTTCCTCCACACCCCCTTCCCCAGCAGCGAGATCTATCGCATTCTGCCCGTCCGGGAACAACTGTTGCTGGGCGTCCTCGACTGCGACCTGATCGGTTTCCACACATACGACTACGCGAGACACTTTTTGAGCAGTTGCTCAAGGATACTGTAAGTGCACTACCACTCCGTCCAGTTGGGCCCCGAGACTGACCGTGGCAGTTCCACACCAACTACCCCCAATGGCGTCGACTGGAACGGCAGATTCGTCACAGTGGGCGCATTCCCGATCGGTATTGACCCCGAGAAGTTCGTCGAGGGCCTGAAGAAGCCCAACGTACAAAACCGCATCGCCGCCCTCAAACGCAAGTTTGAAGGCGTCAAGCTGATTGTCGGTGTCGACCGTCTCGACTACATCAAGGGCGTCCCCCAGAAGCTCCACGCGCTGGAGGTGTTCCTCACCGAACACCCCGAATGGATTGGCAAGATCGTGCTGGTGCAGGTCGCCGTGCCCAGCCGGCAAGACGTCGAGGAGTACCAGAACCTGCGGGCCGTGGTCAATGAGCTCGTGGGGCGCATCAACGGCAGGTTCGGCACCATCGAGTTCATGCCGATCCACTTTCTGCACCAGTCGGTCTCGTTTGACGAGCTCACGGCGCTCTACGCCGTCAGCGACGTGTGCCTGGTCAGCTCGACGCGCGACGGCATGAACCTCGTCTCGTACGAGTACATTGCCACGCAGCGCGAGCACCACGGTGTCATGATCCTGTCCGAGTTCACGGGCGCCGCCCAGAGCCTCAACGGCAGCCTGATCGTCAACCCTTGGAACACGGAGGAGCTGGCCAACGCCATCCACGATGCCGTCACCATGTCGCCTGAGCAGCGCGAGGCCAACTTCCACAAGCTCGAGCGTTACGTCTTCAAGTACACAAGCGCCTGGTGGGGCCAGAGCTTCGTCACTGAGTTGAACCGCATCAGCAACGCTGAGGAGGACAAGGCCGGTAGTTCGGCCAAGCTGGCGCTACGGAGCGCCGCTGAGGGTGTTGCGGGTGCGGCAAACAAGGCGATCGAAGGAGCTCAGGATGCGGTTGAGGGTGCGCAGGATGCGGTTGCTGGCGCCGTGGGGGAGAACAAGAGTGATGGGCAGCGCTGATGATGAATGTCGCAGGAACGCTCGGGGATTTTCGACGCGGCGTTAATGAACAGGAGGGTTTCCTATGAGAAAATGAGATGATTTAGGAGCGTTACAGTTGGTGTGTTTATTAGTGCCTCACTGGTTGATCATAGACATGTTGCATGGAGTCGGGCGCCGCGCGTTATAGACGTGAAGTCAATGTCTGGTTCCGTTTCTGCTGCGCTCCTGACAGGGGTCGAGGGGTAGGGTTGACAGCCCGTCGATCATTAAAGCTTGTGAAGCTTGTCTGCCGCGTTTCCGAGAAAGGACTGGCGCTAATTGAGGTGAAGCGCGAGGCCTCTCATCTCGAGATCGCATTCGTCGGGTTGGTTTTAACTTTTAAAGTGCAGATTGGCGTGGGCTAGCCAGACTTTGGGACAGGGACCCCGGCTCGAGCCCGGACAGCCACGCCGGCTCTGGCAGACCCACTGAATCCGAGGAATGCGGTCGGGTTTAGGCTCGGGTTTGTCCTTGACACTTTGCCCCCCACAAGGAGTCGTGTGTTGGACCAACCATTGCGCGTCACGAAATATTAGGTGTAAGCACTTGAGCTTCAACCCTTAGATGGCTGTGCACGGAAGCCATAGGTAGTCACCGCCCAGACCTTCTCTGAATGTGGTTGCCGATGAGACCGAGATCAAGGCAGATTCGGTCGTCGGGTTAGCAATATATAATGATATCTCTCCATCTTGGCGTCTCCAGCTCGTCTTGGCCAGTACAGCTCTTTAACTCGATACCGTGATACATTTTGTGGTTATAGTCACCCGACAAGGGAGTTGATTTCATTGTCACTACCTACCTGATCACCTCTAATCCTCAGACCCCCAGGCGACCATGTATGCGACATACAAATACGCTAGGAGGAAGTACAAAGAACGCCAGGCCAACGAGACCGCACAACGACCACAGTCAGAGGAGATACGTCTCGCGGCCCCAGATGGCACCGTAAGACCAGACACCTCCGCCTCGAGCGGGCCAGACGTCAAGGTGGTCGAACACGAGGAGACCCCCGAGGAGCGCGCCGAAAAGAAACGCCGCCGCACATACCGCCTTAAAATCATCCTTGGCCTGTTCCTCCCCTTTACCCTGCAAGCCCTCGACACGACCATCATCGCCTCAGCACTCAAGTTCATCGCCGAGGATTTCAGTGCGTCCCCCTTTTCCTCCCCCTCCCTTCTCTCCCCACTCGCCCCCATACAGTGTACTAACGAAATCCCCCCAGACGAACTCGCCCAACTAAACTGGATCATCACTGCCTTCAACCTCCTCTCCGCCGCCTCCCTCCCCCTCTTCGCCCAGCTCGCCGACATCTTTGGCCGCCACGCCACCTTGCAAACCGCCATGGCTCTCATCCTCCTCGGCTCGGCCCTCTGCACCGCCGCACCTACCACCGCTTTTCCCATGCTCTTGCTCGGCCGTGCCTTCCAGGGGATGGGTGCCGCGGGGATCAATATCTGTGTGCGTACCATCCTGGCGGATAAGGTCTCGCTGGCGGAGTATGCCAAGAATTGGACGGTTTTTGCGCTGGTCTCGGCGGTGGGGTTTACGATTGGCCCCGTGGCCGGGGGGTATTTGACGCAGGTTAGTTGGAGGTGGTGTTTTGCGGTGAATTTGCCGGTTGGGGTGGTCGGTGTGGGGGTGGTGTTTTGGTTGTTGAGGGGGGAGTTGGTTGGGCCGGCGGAGGTGGTGCCAGGGGAGAGGGAGGGTGAGGGGCAGACGGGGATGGGGAGGTTTGTGGGGAGGTTGAAGACGATTGATTATGGTGGGCAGGGGCTGTTCTTGTGGGGGGTGGGATTGTTGGTGTTGGCGTTTACGTGGGCTGGAAGCACGTATGCGTGGGACTCGGCGGCGGTGGTGGCGACGTTGGTGGTGGGCGGGGTGTTGACAGTGGCGTGGTTGGTGTATGAGTGGGCGATGGTGCCCGGGAGGGTCATGGCGAGGGTGTTTCCCAGGCAAAAACCCATGATGCCGTGGGAGCTGCTGATGCAGGGCGACATCAAGTTGTTGTTTGTCATCAACTTTGCGGGCGGCGCGGCCATGTTTGCCGTTATGTACTTCATGGACCTGTACTTCACGCTGGTTCTGGGTCACGGCGCGAGCGATGCTGGTTTGGCGCTACTCTATTATCTGCCTGGACTGGGCGGTAAGTTCTCACCTTCCAACCTCGGGGCTTGATGCTAACTTGAATAGGGGGTATCTATCTCACCATTCTTTTCGTCAACAAGTGGCCGCGGCAGACATTCCCGATCTTGCTTTTCGGAAGCATCTGCTCTGCGGTCGGCATGACGGTTATGCCCTTTGCCTGCGAATCCGAGAACACAAACCTCGTCTACGGCATCATGGCGCTGATCGGCTTTGGCGTGGGCGTCAACGTCAACCCGAGCTCGCTCCACGGCCTGGCCTACTTCCCCGGAATGACGGCCCCCATCACCTGCCTGGTGACCTTTGCCACGCCATTTGGTGGTACTGTCACCTTGACCATCATGTCGACCGTCTTCAACAACAAGAGCGGGCTAGGTCATCTGGATGTGAAGACTGGCATCATGTGGGCTTATATTGCCATAATTCCCATCATGTGGGTTGGAGTGCTAGCAACATTGTGCTTGGGGAACGTATGGATCGGGGAGAATGGCCGCCACCAAGTTGTCCACGGCTCTTGGCTCTGGAGTCTACTCACTGGCAGAAAGCTCGAGAAAGTGACGATGGCCCGAATGGAGGATGCCAACTCGACAACCGACGATACAGATGGCCATGTTCACTTAAAGACCGTGACCCCCAGCGGCCCGGCGCTTTCTGTGGACATTGAGCGGGGAAGGTAGTAGAGTAGTGTGGAAAGATGTAACTAGATAGGCTTTCATATGTGGTTAGTTAGACTTATTACTTATTAAGACAAAATACATGTTGGATCCGGACATCTCTGCTTCACGAACTAAACGTATCTTGTACGATTATCAAGTGTTGGGCCCAAACAGCCTGCCTGGGTAACTATGCTGAACGACGATGTTAGCGGCACGGTCCGTAATGTTTTAGCGGTCTCCAAACTTAAGAGGCCTTATGTAGATCTGCGGAACATGAGTTCACGGACCACTCAGCAGCCAGTCCCGGATTCGGCGCCCCTGGGACAAGTCGCCTTTCGTCATGGATGATGACAGTGAGGGGATGACGTCACACACATTCACACAAGTTGACCTTTGAAACGACCTTAAGTTTCGAGATTCTGGGAGTCCTTTAAGTGGTGAACAACAACCCCGGAACAGCGCATCATCACAATTTACACGCACTACTACAAGCTTAAACTTCTCACCGCCATCATGCCTTCCGACGTCAAGGATAAGAACGACCAGCCCATCAAGGAAGGCGACCACGTCTTTGCACGCTCCCGCGGCGGCAGACACGAAGGCGAAGTTGACAAGATTGTCACGACCAAGGAGGAAGCTGAGCAAGAGGGTGTAAAACACCCGCCCAAGGCATGCATTCTCCGTTTCGCCATCTAGTGTCACTAGAAACGTCTTGAGGACTAACTCGAGATTAAAAGGTACTTTACGCTGACCAGCATGGTCATCAGGTGCAGCATTTTCCGGGCGCAATTGAGCATGGCACGTACAAGAAGTGAGCGGTGGTCAGAAAAGGGGCAGGGAGGAGGCGATGGTGGCATTGAAAGGGCATGCTGTTGAAATGCACAATAACAATTCAAAGGGTGACTAGTCTAGTGGTCAGGACGCTTCGTTGTGGGAGCAACAATCCGAAGAAACCCCGGTTCGATTCCGGGGTCGCCCACATCTTTTTCCTCTTTTGCTAACTTCTTGGTCCCACCTTGTTTTAACGTTGAAACTCTGCAGTCAACGAACGTGTTTGAATTCTCAGTTATCTTTATTGGCGGTACTTCGTATTAGAAACATGACTGTGTGCAGGTTCTTGGGAAATCTGGAGCCGCTGTTCTGGTCGTGCTGCCAGTTGTTGTCTTACCATGCTCGCATTATTATAGAGTACAGATATTACCTAACCCTTTTTTCTCCACGAATAATGCGGCTCTGCCTTAATCCGGGGTCGATTCTGATTAACCAACACGATATACCAGGCCAGGTTCAGTTGGGGATTGTTCAACTGACTCGAGAGATCAACACCATACCCACGAACTCAAGGGCTTTCCCCGCAGTTCTCACACACGGCAACCTCGTTTGTCAACGACCTCCCGTGATCAACATCGCGGTACCAGCGAAGTGTTTCCACACTTCCCCCGGCTCTACCACTTGTTTACTTAGTCCCCAAGAATATCAGCTCGGTCTTGCATTCGACGTTATTTCGGTGCATTCCTTCAATCCATAGATTCCGCTCTGCCTACTCCACGCCTTGGCATGGTTTCTGCAGTTATAGTAGAATGGAAGAACGGCAAGCTGATCAATCTTTGGCATTACTATTTTAGTTCTCTGTGCCTGTGTCGGTAATATGGATCACCTAGTGGAGAAAAGGGAGCATAAAAAGGGGGTAACTCTCCAGTTCAACCTCTCCCATTGACTTTCCTCATCATTTTTTGCACACAAACCAAACCCTCAAAGCAACTCCTACAAAACGCCAACATGCTTCCCAAAACCGCCCTCTTCCTCCTCGCCACCCTGTTCACGGCCAGCAGCGGCGTAAGCGCCGTCCCCCTGAACGAAACAGCCCCGCCAACCGCCCATCTAACCGCGGCGCTACCCCCGCTAGACCTAACCGCCAGGCCGACCAAAGCCCCTGCCGCTGCTGTCGCCACAGGTCACGTCAAACATCAGGCTGTTGATGGCGGTCGGAGGGGGTGGTTGTGGTGAAGTTCGGTTCCGACAGGTTTCTTTAGCTCCTCTTCCCGCCCGTCCATTCGTGGAAGCCTCCTTCTCTACAAAGCCGGGAAGCAGAGACAATGGGCGTCCGGTGGCTGACCGGTGCAAGCCATTCCATGGCTGGTCGACAATGGGCTGCTTTCTGGATCAAGGGGGGAACGGGGGATCGGAAGGGAAAGTCCCGTTCCGGGCCAGACCAAAAGCCAAAATTCCAGCAGAGAATTCAGTTCTTTGCGGAAGAGGGACAGGGCTTTGCCGAGGCCGCAACGCCTGTTTCTTTCCCACCAAAGAGCGAGCCCCCCATGACCAGAACGAAATGCACGAGGGACGTTCTGCTGGATTGGCTTTTACAGTTGCGGGATAATGCATCGGAGCCTTGCCTGAAGCTCTTCTCTCGTATTTCGCTTGGTGATCTCCCCAGCCCTCCCCCCCGTCTCCTCATTGTGGAGGTGACTGACTCTGACACGGTCAAAGGCTTGACAGAGACGATCCCTACAGTCGTGCTCGAGGAACACCAGATACTCCGGCGCTCGGTTGACGTGGAATTTCCCACCACCGGGAACGTGATGAATGACGGCATCGGGCGCATCTCGCCAAGCCTCATGAAAAGAGTTCGAGAGGCGCTCGGCCTGACAGAGAATCTGTGCGCGATCCAGGCCCGCATTGGTGGCGCAAAAGGCATGTGGATCACTGCCAATGGCGAGCCAGACATTGGCGTCGCGGTTGAGGACTGGATTGAGGTCTACCCGAAGCAGGAGAAGTGGGCTTGCAACCGGGCTGACGAAGACCATCGGACACTTGAAGTCAAGACGTGGGCCACAGAACTAAGACCGGCAACTGTGAACTTACAGTTCCTTCCAATCTTGGATGACAGGTCTACAAACAAGCAGAATACCAGAAACGCGATCGGTCAATGTTTAATCGACGATCTGAACGGCGATCTCGAATCCATGAAAGCCTCATTGAAGCATCCAGCACAGTTCAGAAAATGGGTTCACGGGCTGTCCTCCCGCCACCCGGAGCGCGTCCGTGGTGTTCCGTTTTTGGCAGGTTTGCCCGATAGCGATGCAGATGTCCTCAGCTTTCTAGTAGACGGGGGGTTTGATCCGATGAGGCAAAAGTATCTATCCGACCTTGTGTTCAAGCTGCAGAAGGACAAGTGTAAGAAGCTGGAGACGGAGCTGAAGATCAAGATTGAGCGATCTACCCGTGCATTCATGGTTGTCGACTTTCTCGGCGTCCTAGAGCCGGACGAGGTCCACATATGTTTCTCAAAGCCCTTTGGCATGGATCGCTATTCCGACCTGGACGGACTCGACGTGCTTGTTGCCCGCAACCCGGCACACCTGCCAAGCGATATACAAAGGGTCAAAGCCGTATTCAAGCCGGAGCTTCGACACCTCAAAGATGTCATCGTTTTCTCCATGAAGGGCGATGTCTCCTTGGCACACGCTGTCCGGGGGCGATTACGATGGAGATATTGCCTGGGTTTGCTGGGATCCTGATGTCGTGGGCAACTTCCATAACACGGAGACAAAACCAGAAGACATATTGCCACCAAAACATGTCCTGCCTTCGCTTTTCGACTGGAATACAACGACTGTCTGGGAGCTTTATGCCTAGGCATGCCGACCGGATTTGTGTCGGTAAGGCGGTGGAACAAGCTTTCTCCTTCGGCTTGAGGCGCAGCCTGCTCGGCATCTGCACGAACTACAAGGAGGAATTCTGCCGCCGGCGCACCTGTATCGGCGACGAGCCATCCATCCTCCTCAGCTGGCTTCTCGGCGAGCTGGCCGACGAGGCAAAGAAAAGCATCATCTTCACCGACACACATTGGGCGCGGTTTCGGACCGAGATGATCGAAGAAAGAAGTGCATACAAGGACGGGGTTTCCGGGAGCGGAGAGAACCAAAGCCATATTGCTGATCACCTCCGATTCGTTGCCGAGTCTGCGGTCAAGAAGACGCTGGTCAAGTTGGATCGTTGTATGTTCAAGGACCACGCCATGTCGCCAGACGCGAACTATCCCTACGATGCCGACATCGCTGCCTACTGGAACCAATTCGAGGACAGCTTTGCGGCATCTGCGGGGGACTCGACTTCCCAGCCTGCGTGGATACTGTCGTTGCGCCGGGGCCTGACAGCCGACCTCAAGGCGTGCGCGGATGAGTGGAGGATTCTCACGTCCAAGAACACAGATTACCGCACCAGAGTGCTGCGGGTCTACGAACGGTGGCGCGGCATCAAGCCCCGAAACACCGACGTGCACGCTCAACTGGAGGACTTTGCGCCTGCCTGCCTCCTGCAGCCGGCTTTCCTCGCACCCGAGATCAGTCACTAGGAGTTGTTGAAGGCGAGCCAGACGTTCAAGTTGTATTACTACAAGTTGCCCATGTTCACTTGGCAAATCGCCGGACGCCAGTTGCAATTCATCAAGGCGCTTGGGCGCGCAAGTACTGCGCGAAGACGCCCAAGCTGCTATTCCGGGTCGAACCACGCGAGCGCTGCATGTGAACTCCCCGTCCCGGTCGTGTCTCATGTCTATGGGGCTCTGAGGCCGGATAACAAGTCTATTGCACAGCTCACTGGGGGGAGAGGAGACGAACTAGGCTGGGATGATTTGGGCGATGATGATTGAACTCTATTGCGTAGGTAACTGCCTCCTACGTTGAGGCACTTAACCAGAAGCTAATCCAACGGAAGTCTCGAGCGAACGGTAAAATTCAATTCAGTGTTATGTGTAGCTAGTGGTTTTCTCTTCGTCGACGACGATTGGGTTACAAAAAAATTGAAAAAGTGTTCTTTGGCTTTCCGCCGACTAATTATCATCTTCAGCCTAGCTTCTTCGCGCGTCTCCGCTACGACGACGTTAACTCTAATATAACGCTAGCTTATATGCTTACGAAAACCATTGATTGTGACCCGAGCAGCACCTCGCTACATATATCATCTCAGCTTTAACCAGAGCGGGGGTAGCAAAGGGAGAACGATAGCGAGACAGGACCTGGTAAAGGAATTCGGCACTGCGTACACGAGTTTAGAGTCTATAGGCAGTCAATCTGCTCAAAATGGCGGCCTTTAAGCGACTAATAAGGGAGATATCGAGGTAAGGGCCCGCAAAATAGTTTAGGTCGAACTCCAGCATTCCAATCATTCCTCCTCTCCTCTCCAGCCACGTTTTATAGCGTTAGTTAACGCCGATAGTACCCACGAAAAGGAAGAATTTACCGACTTCGTACTAATCTGTAGCCCCGAGAGGTTTCCGGTCCACAAAGTCATCATCTCCAGCCAGTCGAAGGTATTCTATACAGCCTACAGCAAGCCATTCAAGGGGAGCAGTCGCCTCAATCTTGTTCAAATTGATATTACTAACGCCGCCGTAGGAGGCAGCATCAGGGGAGTACGAAATAGCTAAGCAATCACCAGCAATAGTGCAGCGGATAGTAGAATACTTCGATACCAGCGACTATAAAGACAGCAGCGAATCCCAGCAAGATCCAAGCAAGGAGAAACCTAAGTGCAGCGACGAGGAGGGGCTCACGGCTTTATATACCCACGCGAGGATGTTCACTTTAGCCGACATATACCAGGTAGACGGCCTACGTTACTTAGCTACCACCAAGTACAGCAAGGCGCTAGAGAAAAGATCCAACATCCAGGAACTCCTTGATTCGATCCCCAACATATATCAGCGAACCCCCTGCTCGGTCCAGGCTCTTCGCGACAAGGCAATCGAGGGCGTTCGTCTGAAGCTAGGGCGGAAGACACGGCTATACCAATTTACCGTCGCTAACCCTAACGATCCCGGATATCAGGGCGAAGGAGGTTCCGACAATCTAATGGCGGTTTACAACGAGCTTACCACCGAATCACCCGAGTTTCTGAAGGATCTGCTAAGCTCATATATCCGAACCCCACTATTAGGACAGTGCTACAATTGCGGTTCAGAACAGCCTCAGCCTACGGAGCCCTTGCAGATAAAGTGGTTGACGTACAGCCAGGGTAGAGCGAAACCAATAGGATAGGTCTCGTGGAGTCAGCAACACAGGCTTCCGGCCTATTCACTACGGAGGCAGCAAACACTCGTTCCCAACCTTTGAAAGCGGAACGGTCAGACAGAGAGGCTCGTCATTAACAAATTGATAACACAGGCACCGTACGTCGGTTACCAGTCAACGATTTGCTAGAGAGCGCATCGCGAAGGAGAACTACAGGTCAAGCTCGTGATCAAGGATTCCTATCAGTACACGGAGCGTGAGAAGAGGGCGAGATGCTAAGAGGCACGACCGACGAGGGTATGGCCAACGTCCCCCGGTACAAAGACTACAATAAGAAGCTAGTGCCTAAGAATAAGCGCCACCACAAGCTCAATCAGGACAACGTCGAGCGACGGACTTAACCTGGATTTTCGACGGAAAAGAGTTCGACTTCCCGGGCCCTTTTGCGCATCGGTCGAGAGGCCAACGTTGTCTTCAAGACAGCCAATGCTTTGGGTGTAAATAACCCTTTTGGAAGAGCGCCCTTCGAGGAGCAGATTGAAAAATAGGTTTGGGTACGACTACGACAGTGTAGAAACGGTTATTTCCGGGCTTTATCTGATTCAGCAGCTTAGCCTTGTCGCAGCAACGAGGACTAGAGTGCCGGCGGACTCTTCTGAGGCGGGTAAATTGCACGGCAGAAGCTCGGGATCCTGGGTTCTCCACGGAACATGCTTGTATAGACTCGATTCCATTATTTCCAACTCTTTGCTCTCTGCAAGCAATGCATGTCGTTTATTCAGTCCTCTGGTCGAAGGTCTGCCTTGTTCACTTTACGCAGCCGGGCCTAATCGATTCTCAGCTTGGGGAGTGCCTATTCAGGCAACTTGGTGGCATGGCGAAGCTTTTGAAATGTTACAGTTAGGTTAAAGCAACAAGGCTAGATGAGTGGCCTCCAACATCAAGCAGTAGAAACGCACTAAGAAGTTCAAGTTCAATTCGTAGAGCAGGTCGGAATGTACAAGAGCAGTCAGAGCAAGCCGTAGCGGCCACACCGTCCTAGTTCGCTGTAGCAGGCCCATCTGTTTTCCCTATGCCGGTTGCCTCTGCCACGACAGTCATGCCATGCTCCAGATCCTCGTCAAGGGTTACTCCTGCTTCCTTCAACAGCAGAGAGAACCATCTCTTGGCCCTGTCTCTGAATACTTCGTACCCGGCTCCCGCCCGCAAGACTCGCATGTTTTCAGCGTCAAAATTGACGCCGCCGCGACCATACATGTGCCACTTCTGCAGGCCGTAGTCGACCACCAAGTCGACTTGTTCGAGCACGGCCGGCTCAATGTCTTCAATGCGGAACCGCTGCCCTTGCCCGGTGACGTTCGCTGAGGTCCCGAACATCAGCATGCCCTGTGGGTCGGCATCGCAGAGCCTGCCGAGCTCCCGTAAAAACGGCCCTTCTGGAATCGCGATGCTGATCGTGTCTCCCTTGGTGACCTGAGAGAGCGTGGCCTTGTCCAGCGCCGCCAAGCGCGGGTGGAGGTTGTTGGCGTTGAATTTAGCAATGATTCCGACTATCATGCCCATGTCTTCTGTTAAGACACGAGTAAACTCAAACTTCGAGTCTGGCAACACGTGTATTTCCCGATGCTGCCGGTACGTCCCGATGATGCCGATGTTATGGCCTTGCCGACGACCTTTGGCGGCGAAAATCCTCTGAATCCCGCCTTGCGTGCTCGCCAACAGCGCGTAGCCCACGTCAGTTGGAACAACGACAACTCCGCCGGATTTGAGAGTCCGATAAGCTTGCTGGGCGTCATGAGAGACATTTGGCACGTTGCCTGATTCTGGAATGATGTGGGGAGCCATTTGTTTGATGGTGATTTCGATGCGAAGTTGCAAGTGATGGGTACAATTGGGGAAAAAAAAAAGAAGAAGAAGGCTGGTGTAAGTTGTACGGAGCTTTGGAGAGTCATTTGAGCTCGATCGCAATGAGCATGTAAGTTATGTTAAATATGCTAAAAGTCAGCCCAAGGGTCCTGGGTGTCGTAATGCTTACATCGCGCGAAAAAAAAGTCGGAGTAAGGTTTTCTTTCGGAACTCCGGCCGCGACTCTAGCACCACGAGCTCGCTTGCAAGATAAGGGAAAAGGGATAATATTTCTATGTTAATGGCGATAATGATAATGACGAATAAAACGGTTTCGTCTACCATTTCTTGCTCACACAGGCCTAGTAGCCGTGAAGGTGAACACAAACAGCAAACAACATCATGCCAAACTCGTCGGCAGTTTGCACCCACCGATCGATCCTCTCCCGCCGCTCCGGCGTGCCGGTGTCTGGCGACCACCAGAGTTCGGATATTCTCAACTGCCCGTCCTCCCACCGAGACAAATGGCGACGGTACTCGCGCTCCCAGTCAAGGCGAGTCCTCGCTCCCCACAGCCATTTTGCGTCTGGCACGAACATCTCTCTTAGTTCCTCGGCGAGGAAGTTGGGGACGTTGTTGTCGGCGTTGTACACGCTGCTCAGTAGGTAGAAGGCCAAAATGGTTCTGCGTTTTGCCGAGACGACGACCCAGGATTCCCACTCGGGCAGCGATTGACCGAGTTCGGCTTGGGAGACTAGACCACTCTGCGCCACGCGAAAAGCCATCTCCTGGAGCGTCATCATTGTGCCATCGTGGACGAGGGCCTCTTCTTGAATGGGGAAGAAGTACGCCAAGATCGAGTAGATAAGGTAGGCTTGAAAGGCGGCCAAAGTGTCGAGCTGTCCTGCATTCGAGTCCTAATAAGCAGGTGTCAGCCTGTCTTAACGACGTCTTACCACCGTTGCCTCAATCGCAGGATCGGTGAGGACTCACAAGGCCCTCAAGTCGGCTCATCTCGCGTTGAATGGTTTCCGCAACTATCTCCTCACTACCCGGCGCTCGATGATGCCACAGCCGAATCAAGCTGTAGCAATTTGCCAGTGGAACAGCCGTACTCCCTTCGGCCACCTGCATGGGATGTATTATTGGGGGAAACCCATTGTCCTCAATCATGTGTTTCGGGTATGTCCGAAGCACGCAGCTGATGTATTGCAACGTAAATGGATGGAATGTCTTCAGAGGCTGTTCCCCAACGGCAAAGAACGGTCGCATCCATCGGAGCCGGATTTGATCTGCGTCGGCAAGGGGGACGAGGTCCAAGTTTGAGAAGTCTAGAGAAAGAGCGTCTCCACGATTTCCGGACGTCGGCAATTGCGCCGTGGGCTGCAGAGTTGTCAAGTGTATGACTGTCGACTGACCGCCAATCGCCGAACCCTCAAGAGCAGGATCCGTGTGGTCCGTCGAGGTGTTTGGCAGGGACAGAGGGGTCGCAATATTTTGGACCGGTGGCAGGCTTTGCCGAGAGGCGACGTTCGTCGGAGGAGGAGGACCTTGAGGCGATGTCGCATATCTGCACCGGTTCTTCGCGGCAACGCAACGCCCGCAAGCCGGACGTTGGAGGTCGCAGCGGACCTTTGATTTGGCGCACTGCAGACACGACTTTTTGCGGGAAGGCTTGCATTTTTGTTGCGGAGACGATGTGCTTGTCGAGTTCATGGTGATTTGGATTGCGTTGCTGACTACGCTGCTACCAGCTCGGACTCCGAAGGTGATGGATGAGAAATCGCCTCTTAATGACGGAGTTCCGAGAACATGTGATCACGTGGCACTCTTGGCTGTAAACCACCGCAACGTCCGTTCTGAATTACAGACTCCTGACGGTGTCTCTTTGCCGACTCGGAGTTCCGAATATGTTATTTTGTTTGCTATGGAACAGGGTCACAGTTATAAATTCCATGGAGTATCGCTGCCAAAGGAAAAAACAGCACTTGATATCTTTGAGGCTATCAACCTTTTCCTTGAACTTTGCACACCAACAACATCATGGATGTCTTGCTTCGTGAAAGTCTCTTTGGCCGCACCCTCAACTGGCTCACAAAAGACAGGGCTTTTCCCCATGCGCAGGTTTCACTCCCGATTGGAACGGAAAATGCTGCCTGCAATCCCTTCGACTTCACGGGGCCCGACGATCCAGACATCCCAAAGAACTGGCCAGCGCTGGCAAAATCATTCGTCATGGCAGACGTGATGCTGCTCAACTTTAGCTTCTACGCGGCATCGGCAATCTTCACGCCCAGCATTCCGCTGATCGAAGGGGAATTCGGCGCCAGCACTAGTGAAGGCACCCTTGGGCTCTCGCTTTTTGTCATTGCGTACGGCATTGGTCCTCTGATTGTACGTTTGAAGCTTGGTCGCGTTGACTTCCAGAACCGAAACTTACTGACACGCTCCGCCCGTGCCGCAGCTTTCCCCGATGTCAAACCTTGCAGCTATTGGACGCACGCCTATCTACGTCGCCGGATCCCTTGCCTTCTGCCTTGTCAACATCGGCACGGCCCTTGCGAAGAATACCGCCACCATCTTAGTGCTCCGTTTCATTGGTGGACTTGTCGGGAGTGCGCCCATCAGCATTGGGGGCGCAACTTTGATGGAAGTATACGGGCCTGCTGAGGTTCCGTATGCCATTGCGTTCTACGCAGTGAGCGGAGTGTGTGGGCCAATACTGGGACCCGTAAGTTGCTTCCCCTGGCCCAAGGACGTCTCTCAATGCAGCGCTCTAACAACATCTGTCATTGATAGATATTTGGAACTCTAGCAGTGTTAGTATATCCCATCATCGATGCCGATCCTAATGACGACCACGTCTGAGTTGCTGACCATTTGTACAGCACGCACTGGAATTCCTGGGCCGCAACCCTGTGGCTGCTGGCTGGAATCACCGCCTTCACCACCGTCTTCATCTTCTTCTTCCTTCCAGAAACTCTAGCCCCCAACATCTTGCATCGCCGAGCACGCCGTTTACAAGTTCACTGCGACAAGCCTGGCCATGAACACCCGGACCGGCCAGATGATGCAAATGCGCGCAGTATCCTGTTGGATATCGTGTACCAGACGATTGATGACTTCAAACTGTCCTGCATGGACCCGGTCATTCTGTTTGTCAACATACACACCATGCTCATCTATGGTGTCCTCTACCTATGGTTCGAATTTTTTCCATTCGGTAAGTTGGTCTCGACGAGCACCATGTCGCGCTTCACAGTGTTGACGCATCTTGCAGTGTTTGGGGGCATTTATCACTTCGATGCCATCAACCAAGCTCGTAAGATTCCTCACCTTGAGCTTATCTTTGGTACCACTAATCAGTGTTCTCCCCTAACTTCATAGTCGCCTTTTTTGGCATTCTTGTTGGCGCAGGGATTTCAGTCGCAGTCTATCTCGCCTGGCTGTTCTTCTTCTACCAACCTCGGGTGGCAGACTCCGAAATCACGGTACAACCTGAAGACCGTTTGCGGCCTGCACAAATTGGCGCAGTCTGCATTCCAGTCTGCCTCTTCATCTTTGCCTGGACGTCTCGAGAAAGGTAATCTTTGCAGTCTTCATATTGGGTCCTGAGCGAAATGATGGCTGACCCATGGCATAGCGTACACTGGATTGTGCCAATCGCTGGAACCGCCTTCTTCGCCCCGGGATTCTACCTCACCTTCCAGTCAGTCCTCAACTACCTCGGCGAGTCATATCCGAGACATGTAGCAAGCGTTTTTTCCGGCAACACATTCTTCAGGAGTTCCTTTGGAGGAGCGCTACCTTTAGCTGCGCCTCGTATGCTCCAGTCTCTCGGCATCGGATGGTCCTCGAGCACTCTGGGCTTCATCTCTGTTGCTCTAGTTCCCCTTCCATTCATTCTAGAACGGGTAGGTCAATTCCATAATTGGCTCGGCATCTTTGACTAACACAAATGCCTCTAGTACGGCAAGCGACTGCGCTCGTGGAGCCAGTACGCCAACTAGATGCCACACGACGGAGAACAATTACGGGGACAAGCAGGACAAAGGAATGGATAAAGAAAAATCAGTGTATAAGTATCAATAACACGAACTGTCATCGCAATCCGCGATTATCGCCCAATGCTATGCTTTATCAAGATGCTGATTGGACGAGGGCCACCACCTGCCTTCGTAACGCAGAACCTTACCAGCCCGTCGGGATCACATGTGTCTCTCTTCCAACAGTCTTCGGTGCGGGAGATTTCTTTAGCAGGTCTGACACACCAAGTTTCGCTGATTGATTACTTGCATACAGCGTCACGGTATCTTGCCTGGGCGCATACCTCACCTAACCAACTCGGAGTTTGACACAGAGCTCCCGATTAATTGGCAACTGGCCAATCAATGCATCATCCGAGAGGGGAATCCGGCCAGACCAGACGCCACCTCCGAATCCGAGCCGGTCGCCGCAGTTATATTGAGCAGGACACCAAGGACTTGGCTGGCCACAGTGATACGCGCGCCTCCCGGGGGTGGGCGGGCGGTTTAGACAAGGAGAGACGGCAAGGAAGGCCATTAGGCGGCTACTAGGCTCAGGAAGGCTCCCAGAGTAAAGGCTAGCCATTCGGCTAGAATTAGGCTAGACCACTGGTCTAATCAGCCACCTAGTCTTCCTTTTCATCGGAGCGGGAGGATTCGAAAGATTTAGACAAGAATAGGGGAGACAGAGGTTTTTAGCCCAGCCTTTTCAGGCACGGTTTTCCTTTGGAATTACAAACGCTTAGTTATCCTCCATCCCGTCTACAGTGCTCCAATATATGTAGCGTTGACACACAAGAATCAGTAGACAGAAGCTCACCATTGTCGCCGTCGGAACCTACGCCACCGCCTGGGGCATCTTCAACACAATTCGCTGGGGCTTGGTCATGGTGCCCGTGCAGGCGCTCGAGGCCACGAGCCTCGCCTTTGTGGGCCATCGCTGGGGCGAATGGCGGCGTGAGATCGGAACGAACACGCTCAAGCCCGGCCGCGTTGCGTTCCGCACCATCCTTCGGCGCCCAGCCAATCGTGTTACGCACGCTGGGGCGCCCTCGTTCGCCGCGCCACATACTCACAGATCCCATCAGCTAGTGGGGGTTGCGGTCAGGCATTCATGGCAAGGCGGGAGGCGGGGCTGCAGAATCAGGCGAGGTGGAGGTTCCACAGTGTGCTATTGAATGAGGACGGGTTACCCAAGGCACGGTCTCACTTGTTCTCTTATGCTGAAGAAGGGCGCTGAGCCAAGGGAAGATGAGGAGGAAAGATAGGCATCTTAGTTGATATTCCAGCTGACCTCATACGCCTAGACGAGCAGCGGAGGGCGTTAGCGATAGGACTTACAAAATCTCAGACAGTGTCTACAGTAACCCGCCCATGAAGACGCTCATACTCGTCAAGCGCCTGCGTCTCCGCCATGTTCTTGTAGGGCTCCCATGTCTCCTCTCCACCCCTCCACCTCACAAGCAGTTCCAGGCCGCCATCATCCCGCCTACTGTGACCGCAAATCTCCTCCACCTCCCACTCCTCCTCCCTTTTGAGCTTAGTGTAGTACCCCACCTCAATAGCCCCGGCACTACGCCCTGGGAACTGCTCAGCGATCTTGATCCAAGAAAGTCACTGCCCCTTTAGCCGAAGGATCGTTGTGTCGTCCGCTGTAGTGTATCTCGCCCTCCATGAAGTTGAAGTTGGTTTGTCCTTATGCTTCGTAATCCCGTTGCTCTTCTGTCTCGCTAGACGGTGTTTCTTCGTGGTGGTACCCTGATTCTCCGCTCTATGGTACCCTGCTCCGTGTTCTGCGCGTAGATCCCAGGTAAACTGTACTATGAAAGTGGATGGCAAACCGTCTATTGTAACACGCTTGAGGACCGTATCTCCAAGGGGCAATTCCTTGAACGCTGCGGCGGGGGTTCTGGCTACCTTAATGTCGTTTTCTGAGGACGATGGCGGATGGGCAGCGCCGCGCTGGCGCCTAGGGTGTTGGGACGATCTCCGAGCCCCTCTCGAAGAATCGCTGTAGGATAGACGGGTCTGCTGCTGAGATGCTGTTCCGCCGGTTGGAATGGTCATAGTGCCCCCCCTACGACGCTTGTGCGGCGGCGGCTAGACAATATTATCCTCGTTGTGTTCAGTGTCGCTACATACACTAGGACAGTAGTCCTCCTTATCATCGGTATCGCGATGTCGACGACGGCTGAGATCGCGCTGCGAGGCCATTCCGATAGTCGTTACGTCATAGCGGCTAGTAGTGTGCTGCAGATTGGCCTGGTCTCGGCTAGCGGGTGACTACATCCGTGGGCTAGCATCGGCCAGCTCACGGTCGTTATTCCCTTCGTCGTCTGGCAGCGTGGGTGAGCCTACTATACTCGCTCGATCGTTGTTGTTATAGTGATCACGATGTCGAGGGAGGCCGCAGCTGCCGGACCTTCGTTGTGGATCAATACCATGACTAGGAACGGCGCTGTGTTGGCTGCGGGGCTGAAGGCGTGGCTCGGCACCCGCCGGATCGAGTTCGGCATCCGCCGATTCGGGCTCGCCGGTGCTCTCGTCGTCCGGTAGCGTGGGTGAGTATGCTACACTCTCTCCTCTGTCGTCCGCAGCGAAAACATGAGGTTGTTCTGGGCTACTCGTTCGATCGTTGCCATCACGGTGATCACGATGTTGAAAGAGGCCGCAGCTGCCGGACCTCTGTTGTGAATCAACCCTACGACCGGAGGCGGCACCACTTGGGCTCTGGGGCTGAAGGCGTGGCTCAGCATCCGCTGGTTCGAGCTCGCTGGTGCTCTCGTTGTCCGGCAGTGTAGGTGTGCGTGCCCGGCTCTCTACTACTTGTGGCGGCGTGGCAGGATACATCTCATTGGTAGGATTGTGGTCCGCTTCGAGTTGGCTGTTGGGCGGCTGTAGGGGCAGTCTAGC
This sequence comes from Trichocladium uniseriatum, assembly GCA_017139535.1. Lineage (NCBI taxonomy): Eukaryota > Fungi > Ascomycota > Sordariomycetes > Sordariales > Chaetomiaceae > Trichocladium > Trichocladium uniseriatum. Next base: position 294,932 of record WOUO01000021.1, on the reverse strand, counting down.
ATCGGCCGGCTCGGGCTCGTCACCCTTAATACCCTCGTCGTCTCCCGTGGCCGGAAACTCCGCTTTTCGACGGCGACGGCAAAACGTAGACCAGTTTGGGTGCTTGGGACATCTGTCAACCGGAAGACTAGACCATCCTGCGTACACGGGCCCATGGCGGGATACCGGGGGCACCAAAACTAGTCGGTCCTGCTCCGCGTGTAGAGCCATAGGCGAGGCAATGTGATTCATCGCCTGGGCCGGCCATGCTGGTGACCGAGGGCTCCGGCGTGTTGTGATCGTTGGAAGTAGCGTCGACACCTTTGCCTGTTCAGACATGTCAACATGTTGGCCTACCGCCGAGAAATACGAGAACCGGGCACATACCTGTACCAGTAATACGACCGGATTTAACCTTGTTGTATACACCTCGTAGAAGCCCGTCAAGCGACTCAAAAGATGTGTCGGATCGGCCATCGAGATCATCAAACTTGTCATCAAACTCGTCATCGCTTAGGATCAGGATAGCATCTTTCTGCGACTCCCCGACACTGCTATATTGAGGATCGTGCACATTCCACGGCAGCGGTAGGGACAAAGGAACCCCAAAGATCACTGCAGAGGGGCACCCCTCTCGAACCCGAGGACTATAGCTCGCAAGCTCGAGACCTGGGTTGTAAAAGATCTGGTTGTCGAGGCAGACTGTCATCGCGCTCCCGGTAGGATACCACGCTATTGGGGTAGGGAGAAGATGAAGGCTGCAAGAACGGCTCCCAGAAGAATTTGGCGGGCGAGCTAGCTATCTTCGTACTGATAGGGCGCCAGGGAACGAGCGCAATATATTTGCATACGCGGAGAAAGGCGGACTCGACGTCAGAATCGGCAAGGAGCCTAGACCCGGCCCTCCACTCTCCCCTCCTCTCCAGCATCCCAACGGGCTCACAGGAAACGTGCTCGCTCTTAAAACACCTCGTAGGGGTTGGAGGTTGCAGGTGACGGGTGGCGGGGGGGGACGAGGTATTGGCTAGCCAGTCCCTCGTAACTCTGCCAATTTTACAATTAACCGAAATAGCAAGGAGAGGCCTAGGAAAAGGGGAGCGGCCGTAGGATATCGTATCGCCACGAATCACGGTCCTTGACTAAGGTCGTATAGTCGCCGGAGGTCGCCGGAGGTCGCCTAGAGCGGCTTAGCCGAAGCTATGTTAGCTCGTGTTCTCCTACAACGCCTTCCCAGGTCTGTCCGTATACTGCCCCCCCCTTGTTCCGTCTTTGGCACCGCCTATAGGAAGGCAGAATCTCGTCGGTTCCACGGGCCCGGTCTAACTCGCCGTCGCAAAAGCAAAGGCAGCAAGGCCACGTCATCTCTTCGGGGGCCGCATCAGCCAGCCTCCTTGCCAGCAAGGTCTTGCAACCCCTGCCCACTCCAGCCCGGATTAGGCGGCACCGCTTTCGTAACCAGCCACCCACATGTCTCACCACAGCCACGCTAGGATTCGATCCGATTGTAGCGAAGGGAGGTTCTCCAATCTATAGACTAAGACGTCTAGATACACCAAGCGAGTACAGGCCTCCTAGCGTCTCGCTATTCGACGCAATCGATACCTACGACAATTTGTAACTAGTCAGGATACACAAGCCTTACAAGTCGCACAGGGGAACGGGGACTTACCTAGTAAACATAGGTTCCAATCCTACAAGCGAAAGGAGGTACCCTAGCAGGCAGGGCGATAGGGGATAGACGTAGTAAGACGTAGCTCACAAGAAAATCCAAGCGGGTATCGAGCAGCTCCAAACGGAGAGGAAGCCCAAGGTCGAGCTAGAGTCGAGGCTACTAGAGTCGAGTCAAAAGTTGCAACGGACGAAATAGACGAAATGCACCGTAAAGGCTAGAGCGTCTCGGCCAAGGGCTCGGGAGCACTGCAAACAAAAACCAGTACCGCTATACAAGGGGGGCGACGGCATACGGCCAGGGGACGCCAAAGAGGGGAAGGGACGAGGCATCTAGTTTGGCGAAATGGGGATCAGAGCGCGGGCGACATTGGCCAGCGAGCTGCAAGATGAAGGGGGCCAGGGGGGGGGGGGGGGGGGGGGGGGGGGGGGGGGGGGGGGGGGAATGAGGAGGCAGGGAGGGAGAAAGGTCGAGAGTACAAGAAAGGGACGTCGGAGAGGAGCGGCTCTATTTATACGGCGCACGCGGCAGGACCGTACGAGGACGCGAGTCTGACGGAGCCCCATGCCGATTAGGAGGGCCGCCGTTTCCTGATGCAGCGACAGCATGTTCGACATTACAAAGTAAGAAGACGACAAATATTAATAGAGAAACTCTTGTCTTTAAAGATCTAGAATGGAACTATGGATACAGCATTATGGAAGTATGTCATGTCGTTCATCATCAGTCATTACCTCCCTTCTTCACACCAACCACAACATTGTACAGGGGTATAACCATCAAGCCAAATCATCAAGCCAACACCACAACCCTACCCTTCAACGCCAACTTCCTTTTGCCCGTTCCGGTCCCAAAGCATGCCACTAAACTTCTTCCTCAACCCCATTCGCTGCCGCAGGGACTGCTTCACACCCTTGCCACCACTCAACTCCATCTCAGGCTGAAAGCTCGGCGAGACCAAAGAAATGGGCAACATGCAAGGCGGCATGCCGCTCAGATTCAACGGTGCCGGCGCCGGCGCCGGACCAGATCGCTGCTGTTCTTCCTGCCCCTGACTCTGCGTTTGCACTCTCTGCATTCGTTTCCCAGCCTCTTCACTTGCGTCCACCTCCCGGCTCATTCCCCTCCGGTGATGCTGGTACCCCGGCCCGCTGCGGTACCCGCTGTCGACCGAGTCCCTCCCAGCATGTGGCATTCCCGGCGCGAGCGGCAGGTTGGTCTCAGACATGTGGGCCAGCACGTCCGTCAGAGGACTCCTTGACGCGGTGGCAGTGGCGCTGATGGGCATCTGCTCGCGTGCGGCAACCCACTTGCGGCCCTCGGCGACCTGGTCTTCGAAGCGGCGGCTGTGGATGGATGAGGTCTCTTCGTTGCGCTGGGGAGAGATGTTGATTCCCAGGGCGGAAGCCGGGGAGCTGCCGTATCGGCTGGACTTGGGGGTTTTCAGGGTGCTGTGAGGGGTGCCTTGCTGGGGAGGGCTGACTGCTGATGCTGGAGAGCTCCGTAAGCTCAGACTGCTCTGCGTAGGGATTTGAAGGGTGTGGAGGCGAGGCCTTGGGTCCTGGCTCTTGTAGATGGGCGCCCCCGAGCTTGTCGTGGCGATTATCGTGTGTGTTTGCGGATCCGGGGACGTTGTTGTCGAGCTCCGTGATCGAGTCGAGGTTGAGGCGCGGGACAGACCAACGTCCGGGACATCCACAACATGCTCGTCAATCCTTCTCATCATCGTGTCGACGCTCCGGTCGCGGATCGAGCGCGCACCTGGTCTCCGGCTCCGGCGTCCTAGGCCGTTACTGAAAGGAAGTTGCTCCGGGTTGTGGTCTGGGGAACTGTCGCTGGCGGGCGAGAAGGTGCTCCGGGAGGGCGGTTCGAGAGGCTCCCCCTGGCCCTCCTTCCTCAACAGGCTCTCACTCCTGGCCCGATGCAGCATATCTGGGCTTGATGGCAGTCCAATGATACCATTGCCGACCGGGATCATCAAGGTACTTTTTGGTGGTGACTGCTTGGGTGCATCCTCCGCTTGCGCCTGGGGTTCCGCCGCCAGTGGCAACGACACCTCACTGCGGCCGTGAGGCATGGGTAGAATCCGAGCAGGTGGTAGTAGCTCGGCCGAGCTCGCTCGCCGATGCAAGCTCCCACCAGACATGGAACTCTTCCGCTCGGGGAGACCCCGGCCCCCCAACCTCTTCACTCCATCAGGCCGCGGCGAGAAGTCACCCGAAGACTCGGAGTCTGATGATTGGGGGGGCGTAACGTGTGCTGGCCTCCGTCTTCGAACCGGCTTGGATGGGGCCTCTTCCAAGCTCTTTCTCGAGGCCCTGCCACGGCGTTCGGTGACCCGGGGGCGAGACCTCTCGGCTTCCTGGCTCTCTGGCCGGTTGGGGTTGAGAATGTATTGCTGGACGGCGATGGGGCCGTGCAGGGGGCAGGAGAGGACGTTGGTGGATAGCTTCCGGAGCGCGTCCACCTCGGTCGAGTTTTCCCGAGAACAATACTTGTTGTTTTCCAGGGCCTTCTGGCATTTCATCCACTGGATGTAGAAATGCTGCTCGCCGTCGGTGCAGCCAGTGTACGGCGTGTAGTCGTAGGTGCACATATTGGGCGGGACACCGAGGTCAGAGACCGCAAAGGCAGGAAAGCCCTTTCGCAATGGTGAGCAGTGAAGATGGTTGGGATGCGGTCATGACAATGAGACAGTCTGGAAGCCGACAGGGGTCTTGGTGGTGGGGATGCAACCATGCCTTATACCAAAGGTCGGGGAAAGACGGCAATTACTGCGGCGGTGAGAATTCAGCGTTTTCGGTAGCCGGCATCTTGGTAATGGGCCATTTCGTCACCTTCTCCTCAGGTGATGGCCTGACGTGGTTGTGATAACGAGTGATGCAGCTGGTGCCGGGCTTGTCGTCTCCATCAAGACTTGGGCGAAGGATCACTATCTGCATGTCCCCGCACATCTCCCCGGCGGTCCAGGGCGTGGGATGTAAAAATATCTTTGCCTCACCCAAGCAGAAAAAGCCATTGGCGCCCGTGGCAGCATGGCAAAGCTTGGCAACGAACATTGACGTGATCTGGCTGGTCGAGCGGCGGTCACCTCGGCGGCTGGGCTGTCGGCCCTCGAATTGGTGGTGGGCTTGGCGTATGCAGTGCGACAGAAAACGGAACGTGCAGCAGGGCGCTTAACATAATGTGACCTGCTGGAGTATTTGGCTCAAAGAAGCCGAATTGGACGACAGAAAATCCCGCCTCTCGGATTCTGCAAGGAAAATGAGAGCGGTCAAGAAGACTATCGAGTCAATATTTCGTAAGAATAGGAGATGCCAATGATGCCATCGCCAGATTGGATCAGTATCTCCGAGAGGTTGGGTACGTGTCGGGTGACGAGAACAGTGAACTTGCTCGTCTGCGCGAGAGCCGAAGCGAGAGCGAAGTCCACACGGGTCTAGTGCCGTGAAAAACCGTCGAATTGGTTGGGAACAACCTGAGGATTGACAGTGGTTTCCGTTCGTTCAGCACCAATGAGGAAAGAGCCAACCTGGGAAACAAATTCCCGAATCCCGCGTGGGAGGGAAGGAGCCGATGAGGTGCAACCTCGATTTGAGCCCGAGAACCCGGAGCCCCTGTGCCTGGTGCCTCGTGCCTGCATCGAAAATCTCCCGAGAGAGGAGACCAACGGATAATGGCCCAGGCTTTTGGCGCTGCACACGATCCAAAAAAAAACGTGGTGGTGTCTTGAATCCTCCTCTCGACTCTCCCGTCCTGCTTCGGCGCTTCGACGGCCCAGTAAATCATACAACATTCCCCCCTGACATGTCGATGATTGCCATGTGAGCTCCCGACTTGGTGGTTCGCTGTAAGCCTTGAACCTGAAAATCCTATCACCACAACCCTAACAGTCTCAACTGCCAACTGTCTGTCCGACTCCCAGTGTCCGGTCACACACCAGCCCACGTTTTCCGCAAGGATTTTGTGCAAAAGCCATCGCGCTTCCGCATGCCCATTTCTCATCCACTAGTACACATCCCGTTCGCCCAATCTCGATCTAGCGCTTCTCTTTGCAGCTTGAGAGGTTCATCGCCTCATACCCGTACCCGCCATCACACACTGGGCGTCTTAATCTAGCACACAGCCGCGACCGCCCGCCAACAAAAGGGAACTCTCGAGTTGTCCCGGTCACGCTGTGGCACGTTATGGTTGATGATGGCCCAATTGTCGACACACCTGGCAACGGATGGACGCCAACTTCTCTGCTTCTCAGTCACAGGCCATTTGAAGGAGGTCCCCATACGGAATAGTCCCTAAGACAGCAGGGAACCACAGGGCTAATTGGGTAAGGTAAGAAGCGCTTAGCGCGGCGCCGAGTTTAGGACAGAGATGTGATGTGATGTTGCTGTTGTTGGCCTTTCTACCCCTTTCCAACACGATGCGTGCCCAAGGGAAAAAGAACCAAGCGGCTGAGACAAAGGTACTTTGTATTACCACGAGGAAAGACTCATTCCATATGAAGAATTACTCCTGGTATTATGACATCTGCAGACTGCCTCCAATCTTGTGCGCCATGCTTCTAATAAGATACCCAAAACAACAATACTCCTGAACCCCTGAACCCCTCACTCCCTATCATACATCATAACTCATTATCCATACTTCAGTACTTCGTACCCATCATCACCCAACCATACCTCACCCACTAACATAATACCTCCCCGCCGACCGACTCCTCGACCTCCTCTCCGGCGCGGGATACGCATACGTCGCCGACGGCCGTCTCGGCTCGACCGGATACGCCGCATACTTCTCCTCCAACACCACCGGCCTCGGCGTCGACGATCTCCGCCTGCTCTGGCGCCGACTGCTCCTGTGATGGTGGTGATGGTGATGGCTGGTATGGTGATCATAGTGCCCACGCGACCGCGACCTCGAATGCGAGTGCCGCGGCGCGGGCGCGGGGGGGGTGGTGTCGTCGTACCAGCCCTGGCGGCTTGAGGCGGGTGGAGGAGGAGGGGGGCGGCCGCCGCGGGGCTGGGTGCAGGCGCGGATGATCCACCAGATGAGGAGGATGCCGACGATGGTGCCGATTACGATGCCGGCTATGGCGCCGCCGGAGAGGCCTGAGTTGGAGGTGCTCCCGGACCCTTCGACGATGACGGTGGTGGTGGGGTTTTGGCGGGCGAGGATGCGGGTGAGCGCCTGAGGGAGGGTGCGGGTTGGTGTTGGTGCCATGGTGGATTGCTTGTTGCTTGACTGGGCTGCTCTGTCTGGAATGGAGGATCGAGGGGGATGACTGGTTGTGGTGGCGAGGAAGGGTGAATCCTGTCGATCCTGGCCCGGTGGTTAGGCTTGTAGCCAAAGAGCGCCTATGAACTGGAGTGGTCTGAGATCATGTGCGTAAAATGGGTAAATAGATGATGGATGACTGGCAGGCGAGGCGGCGACTTCAAATATACATGCTGTTCCATGTTGGTCCCATATCCCACCACGCTACCCCCTACGTATCGCAATCCTGAGAATCCCTCCTGAGAGCGGAGCCGGACGTCATCGCCACATCGACACCGAGCCGACATTTTTCCAAGAAATGCAAGAAAAATTCCGATACGACCCTGACTTCGCGGACTTGAGCCGGCCGTGAGAGGGGAGCGTCCCACTGTGCCTGCAGGCCGTTGATCATGACGCCACCGAGGGGTTGGCACCAATGTTGGCCGAGGGAGGAGCGGGGACTTGTTCGCGGCATTGCGGTCCAGCCAAGTCTTGCCGCACAAGAGGAACCGCAATTGAAGCTACTCGGCCTGGTTGGTGAATGGGAAGGACGAATTTTGTGGAGAAAACGGTTTTTGGGCGAACAATTCATGTGATTCCCAAGGGGGGCAGGGATGACGTCACAGGGTTGGCAACCCACAGAAGCAGCAACCAAGAACCCGCCTCGAGCCCTCCCCCTTTCACGAACATGTCTGTGGCTCGCTTACAAAGTATGGGGCTCCTAACAAAAGACAAGATAAGGTTTAATGAAGTGGCATGTTGCCTAGTACTTTTGGGGATGAATCTTGGGCAAAGCTTGCTGGCGGCCACTAACACTTACACGAGTTGAAGCACAATGCCACTGCGCTTTGCTTTCAACAGTTGACAACTTCTTGTCCCAACATTGCAATGGCCAAGAGCAGCGATATTAAGTTGAATTTAAACGAGACAAGAGGTCCAGCTAAATTGGCGAATTCTATGTGGGAACCGAGTTGACACTCTGGTACACTTTTGGCAGCCACGCCACACAGGATCAAGATCTTCAACGGGCAAGTCCCCTGTGACGCAACCCACCAAAGTTGCCAACGCCACAGCACGGTACCAAGACTGTGTACCATGGCTTGTAGCAATAAGACGACTGAGGGTGATCTCTGAAACCGAAGACCCCCAATACCTTGACCTTGACTGTCTTAGCTCGTCACCCCACTCCATCGAACTTCCAACACGCACATCACTTCTTACCCCTGAACTAGTGGCAGCACGAGCAGAGCTCACATACCTTATCACCTGCATCACCGTCACCATCCATCACCATGACAGACTATCGCCGCGGTAGACGGCACAGCCGCTACGACGACGACAGACACTACGACGATAGGCATTATGACGACAGGCGGTATGACGACCGGTATCCTGACGACAGATACTACGACGATGGCTACTACTCCGACTCAGACGATTACTACGAGCCGCGTCCCCGGCCCCGCCACCGCTCCGTCAGCCGCCGCGCACTCGACAGGCTCAACAGTGCCATGACCAGCCTCGGTCTTGCCGACAAATCCAAATCCAAAACCCACGATTCCCACCACCACCGTGACCACCACGACAGACACCGTGACCACTCACGAGACCGTTCTACGGACCGGTCTCGGGACCGTCCGCGCGATTACTACCCCCCCTCCTCTTCCCGCTCCCACCGCCGCCACCACAGCGCCTCCCCGCCCCGCCGTTCCCGCCGCGACAGAAGTACAACCGGCAGAAGCGACAACCACAACCGCAGCCGCAGCCGCGTCGAGCGGGGGATGCAAGCGGCCGTCGACGCCGCCGCCGTGGAAGCCTTCCGGCTGCGGCACCAGCCCGGCCCCTGGTTGGGCGCCAAGGGCGGGCGGGTCGCGACGGCGGCGATTGGTGCGGGCGTGATCGGCGCGGTGAACGAGAAGCGCAGGGAGGAAAAGGGTGGTCGGGGGAAGGTTGGGCCGCTTAGCTCGGCGCTGGGCGGGCTGGTGTTGAATCGGTTGGTGAATGGGCCGCGGAATGAGGTGTAGTAGTGATGGGTTGAGTCGAGACGGGATGAAGACTGGCTATTACTTGAGACCTAACGATGTAATGATGTATACCTAACTATGGTGAGGTTTGGCGGGTGTTGTTGGATTTGAGATACAGACGGTTTCATGATGCTATGACGGAGTATTGTTGCCCTTATACATACTCAACTTTGGTGTATCGTGAAAAAGACTCAGGGAAATTAGACCCCAGACCTGTCTTTATCGTCATTCTTTCTACCGTTATTGGTGGAAGTATGGCCGTTTCGACGCATTTTGAGGAACTTCCGCGATGTAATGGAGGAATAAGGTTTCCGGTGGCGAATATATGGGCTTTGTCCAACATGTGGATTGGCGTCATACCCCTTTGCAGCTTGGTCAGGGCCAGTCAATCATGGTTGGCAGCTGACCAACTATGACCGCATCTCAACCCGGTTCCCCTCACTAGAGACGTTTTGGATCAACTTGAAGCAAGTCCTAACCTACTTTTGAAACCAAGGGTCCAAATAAGGGACAGGGTATGACGTCCTATGAGATCATCCTGGCATATCGCCAACCATGCCGTCGACAACCCTCTTCCATATATGAACCTCCACCCTATCCTCCAAAGTCGCCATCAACCATTCCTATTTCACCAGTAACCATACCCAACTAGGTTAACACGCCCTTAACAACTCAAACCACAACAACACCAAAACCAACCATCACCACCACCACCACCAAAATGGAACGCGGTACCCGCAACGCCCGCAACGCCAACCTCACCGGCCAAATCCCCCAACAAACCTACGGCCAATCCCCCGCCTCCGGTCCCGCCCCCACAACCGCCGGCCACCACAAGCACGACATGATCAACAAGCTCGACCCCCGCGTCGACAGCACCCACGACCGCCAACCCCTCTCCACCGCCACCGGCGGCAGTAACATCCCCGAAGGCACCTACGGCCCGCACTCCTCGCGCCTCGCCAACGCCCTCGACCCGCGCGTCGACTCCGACCTCGACAGCACCCGCACCGGCGCCGGCATGGGAGCAGGCGGCGGCCGAGCGGGCGGAGCCAGCGCCGCAGGCCCGGGTACGATGCACGGTGGTGCCGGGTACGGCGCCGGCCACCCCACAGCCGCAGGCGGCCTAAGCGGCAACCGCGGCGCGCCCGAGGGGACGTACGGCCCGCACCGGACGCGGGTCGGCAACGCGATGGATCCGCGGGTGGATTCGGATCTGGATAGTGGACAGCGCGCGACGATGGGACGGAGCGGGGTTGGCGCGGCGGCTGCGGGGGGCAGTCTGGGCGGCGGTGCGCCCGGGGCGGGGATGACTAGCTCGACGACATCTGCTGGGACGGGGGTTCCTGGCACGAGGACGACGGGGCCGCATCAGTCGAATGTGGCGAACAAGTTGGATCCAAGGGTTGATAGTAAGACCGGGACGTGGAAGGCGTAAGGGGGAGACAACTGCGTGGAGGATGAATGGGAGAATGTATGGGCAGATTGGGATTTATTGAGGGAATACCTTGGGTCTTTGGGAAGGCGGCCCTTAGATGGGATGGGAAGAGAAGACAATGAATGACATAAAGGAGAATGATACCAAATGCTACTATCGTTTATTGGGGATGGGGCAAGTAAATCAGGACAGTACCAAGTACATTGAGACAATCATCACAACCAAGAGAGAAACAGGTATCAACATAAACCTAACCAGCCAACCATGAGAAAATGGGGCGACGACCTAAAACTCCTGTTCCGAAAGCCATAGCAGAACATGTAGAACAGAAAAGAGGATACCCCTTCCCCCAATAACGAAGTTACTGACGAAAAACCACAACCCACTAAAACGCCTCCTCGACAATGGCATCCCGGCCCAGCTTATACCGGCCGCTCGCGGGCGTACCGATGCGGCCTGAACCCCGGCGGGCGGCGATGCCAAAGTCTCCCGCAATGCTCTCCCGCGTCGGCCGCTTCAACCGGGCATGGTTCACCATGTTGACCTCGTGGGGCAGGGCGACGATGACATTCTTGTCGGTGCCAAACTTGAAGTCGTCGGCCTTCACATCATCCGTGTACCGCTTGATCAGGTACGGCGCTTTCCGTCCGCCCAAGACCTTCTTAAGGTTCCATTCGATGATGTAAGGGCCAGTGGCAGTAATGATGCTCGTCTCTTCGGCCTTCTCACCCGTGTTGAACTTGGCAGGCGTAAAGTTCACGCCCTTGCCCGTCTCATACGCGAACTGGGCAACGTGCTCGGGCGTGAGGGCGAGACGCCGCGGTTGCGGCTTGGAATCAGCGGCAAACGCCTTCTCGAAGCCGAGCTTGCCCTCGTTCTTGCCGTCCTTTTGCAGTGCGTCAATGAGCAGCAGATACGTGCGGCACGTGGCGAGGACCCAACGCCCATCAGCGGAAACATCGAGACCCAGGATGGGCTCACCGAGAGCGGGAATGTGGGTCTTGGCGTTGATACCCAGGCGGTCGAAGAGCCGGACATCACCCTTGTTGGAAGCCACCGCAATGTATCCCTTCTCGGTCGTCGCAATGGCGGAAAAGTCGTTCTTGCTCACATACTGCTTGAGCTGGGCGTCGACGAGCTTGCTGCCAGACAACCGAGGGTCCACACGGTAGAGTGCGTTGCGGCTGATACCCAGGAAAGTCGGCTCGTGGGTCATCTGAGCGAACTTGTTCTCGGGCGCAAAGGTCACGACGGGAATGTCTTCGTGGACGGTCCACTCATCAACAACCTTGCCGTACTCGAGATCCATGCGGTACAGCTTGTTCGGATCGGAGTCCTTTTGCAAGATGAGGTTCTTGTCCTCATTGTGAAGCATGACCTTCTTGGGCGAGAACAGCTCGCCCTTGGGCGTCTCGACCTTGGAGATGTTGGTGCTGAACTCGAGGTGGTTGTTGGGAGTGTGCTTGAAGACGCCAATCTTGGAGCCGCGGACGACAAAGGACCGATCATGCTTGTAGCCCACAGCGAGCTGCTTGTTGACGTCGCTGTCCTTGGGCTTGTAGTCCACATCATCGGCCTCTTCGTCGCTGTCGTAGTGTTCGCTAGGAGCACGATCATCCTCCTCTTCCTCCTCCTCCTCCTCATAGTGCTCCTCCTCCTCTTCAGGCTGCTCGGTCTCTTCCATTGTCAAGTCGTTGAAGGCGTTGGCAACGTAGTCACGCTCCTTGTCCTTGATCTTGGACCACTTCATCTCGTTTAGCTGCTCCCAGAGGGCTTGCAGGAGACCCTCCTGGAACCGCTCGAGAGTGGCTTGGTCCTTGAACCGGAGCAGCCATGAGTAGGCGGACCCGTCGTCCGAGAACTGGTTGAAGATGAAGGAAAGGAACTCAAAGTTGAAGACGGGATTGATGTCTGCAATGATGGGAATGCCGAGCCAGTCCCGGTCGCTGCTCCCAACCTGGAGCCAGTATTGCCAATCGCCAATTTCGGTGACGGTCGCAGTCACGGCCGCGTCCTGCAAAACGAAGGCGCCCGAAGGGAAGTCGAAGAAGTGGAGCTCCGCGACCTCGGCCGCGAGAATCTCGCGCGCCTCGGGATGGGCTGATGCCGCGGGGGGCTTCATATCCCTCTCCTTACCCTTCTTCGTGGGCGTGGCGTCCGGTTCGTGAACCGTCTCCCGCTTGGCGCCCGTGTTGGCGAAGTTCTTGCCTGAAACCATGGAATCGACGGACTCTATCGACCGAGCACGAGTCGGGCTGTGCAGAGGGCTCGCTGGCGGGATGGGTTGCTCGTCAAACTCGAACTGCCGAAGGTCGTCCGCGGAGGCTGTGGTGTGAGGCTTCCGGTACTTTCGCTCGTATTGGCACTGTCGCGCGACACGTTCGAATTGCTCGACTTGGGAAAGGGCAATGGTGGCGTCGCAGACAAACTCGTACACGTCGCCCGCGTCCCCGCTCAGGTCCCGCCAAGCCAGAACCCGCTCAATCCCGTCGCGGTTTTCGACGCGGAAGTGGAGGGCCTCGTCGAGCAAGAAAGTCTTCTCGTCGCGTTCCCCGGCAAGGATATCAGCGTCGGCCTCAGCGTCTTCACCTTCCTCCTCGGCCAGCAGCTCGGCCTCCCCTTCTTCGTAGACCCGCTGCACGACGAGCTGATATTGAAAGTCCTGGGCAGTGCGCCGGATTCGTGCGGAGGCGTCCTTGAAGATGAGCTCCGAATAGCCCTTGGGCGAAAGCGGTCGAACGAGGTACAATTGGCCTTGCGGCAGGTCAATCAGCGACTCTTGGTTGCCGGAGCCGAAGAGCAGCTTGCCGACTGCAAGAAAGTTAGTAAGTTGGGCACGAATGAAGAGAAGAGTAGCGCGTCGCCTGGGTGAAACATGCAACGAGGCTGCAGCCGACGATCATCGCAGGTGGAGGGCCCGAAACTTGGAGGGCAAGCGGGGTTAAAGCTTACCATTCCTGAGCACAAACATGGCGAAGGGTGCTGAAAAACAAGGATTGCGATTTTTGGGCAAAGGAAAGCAGGAAGCTGCTTGTTGAAGTGTAAGTCGCGACAAAAGAGACGGCAAAGTTATCGGCGTGATAAAGCACCTTCTCCTTTGCCTATCACAGAAGCCGGCACACAGCAGGGTCTCGGCTTTGTGCAACGGACAGAGGAAGCTGCGTCATGGCAAAAAGTGTTTGGTCAACTTTTGGTGGGGGACACTGGGGGGGCAACGGGGCGTGGCGGTGCGGCAACCAATCGCCACACGAGGGGTTGACGCCACACCAGGCAGCTGCCCAGTCACACGCTTGGCAGTCGTCAATTCTCTGGTAAGTGGTCACAGGCAATGTCACACAACAATGACAGCATTTGGGTGCTCGACTTGATGCAACGGGATTGAGTGGAAGCAAGCCTGAATATTAGTGGAAACAAGTCTTAATAATCGCATATTTATGTCTCATCCCATCCGGAAATCCCTTGACAAGATGTTGACTGTTTGTCCCGGGATGCTGCAGTCCTGGCCGTTTCTGAGTCCCTCGGCTCACAGCTCCTGGCCCTGGACCTTACCAGCTTCCAGGTCAATTAGCTGACAGCAAGGATGTCGTCCACTAGAATGCGGGCAACATTCTTCCCCATCAAGGCACTAGTCTCCATGGCCGAAATGAAGGGCTCCATGCCCGATGTGTAGTACAGCCCAGGTCCAATGACAGGCTCTTGGAAGGTAGTCCGAGGGGTCGTCTTGGGGTACGAGTGGAAGACATGAGGATGATACCACGAAATCGGGCTCGTCCCACCGGTGAACGTGGAAGGAACCGTGGCTCCAAGCAGGGCGCTACAAAGGAGTACGTGTTAGTTGCACTGCTCAAGGACAGAGTTTGGAGAGGACATGGCGACAAACCTCAATAACGTGGGAGTGACAATCCCAGGGGAGAAGATCTTGTAGATGTACTCCTTCTTCTGGTTCGTTGGGTTGGCGGCCGTTCGGAGGATGCTGATGCTGAAGAAGCCGGCTTTGCCTACACCCTGCGCATCAGAGTTTGCGTTGTCGGTTTTGGCGAGAGTCGTCAGGACCGTGCTGGGCACACGCATCCAGCCAGGCCTACTGAAATAGGCAGAGTTGAGGCGCTTCTCGGACGAAAATATGGTGACGTGTAGCTGCACGTAAGGTACTTGCTCGACGGCGTTCGGGATCACTCCTCCAGCGGCAGAGATCCCACTGAACTGATAGGGGTTGGCGATGATGACCTTGTCAAACGCGACTGGGTGAATGTTGTTTGGCGAGCCGCTGGAATTGGCTCGGATGGTATACTGCGGTGGGTTGCCGACCTGCCCACTCGGCTTATGGAAGTCAATGCTGACTACCGACGTGCCTAGAGCAACGGTAGCGCCCGATGTCTCAACCATCTTTTGGAAGATTTGCCAGTTGCCGTCTTGAACAGCAAACGCGCCTTCGGCCGCCAAGGAGAGCTACAACCTTAGCCATGAGGCCGTGGATAGGGGGAACCACCAACATACCATAGCGGCAAGCCCGTGGATGTTGTCGAGGTTGGAGGCAAAGTTTACGCGGGTGCTTGCTTGAATCAAGTCATGGGCGTAGCGGGCGTCAATCTAGATTCCCGGTTGTGAGCGAGGTGTGGCCTGTTAAAACAGGGGAACTCACATTCTTCGCCGTCAACATCTGCGTTGCGGTGACGCCTGTCATATCGTCTAGTCCTAGGTCATCCACCGTCTGGGTCAAGGACCGAAACGGGAAGAACGGTGCCTGGTACAGGCGCAGAAAGTTGGCGAGAGTGGTTGCAACTAAGTCCTGAGTCCTTCTTGGGGCAGTGATTCCATACTTCAAGGCACCTTTGATGGTATTCCACCAGGATGGGTAACGCTCATCCAGCGTAAAGACAAAGGTGTCTCCGTCCCAGATGCCTAGAGTAGGGTCCAAAGTCGAGTCTGGCACCTTCGGGGACAAACCAAACTCCAGCATTGCACCGTAGAGGATATGGTTCGCGTGGATGAAGATACTGGCACCCAGTTCAACTCGCTGGGAAGCGTCACCGTACGGGTCAATGGTGATCGACCGGCCTCCAATGCGGTCCGTCTTCTCGAAGATGGTGATGTTGACAGAAATACCAGAACTGTTGGCATATTGCTGGAGATGGTACGCCGCAGAAGCCCCGGCCGGCCCGGCGCCTGCGTGGGCGGTTAGACGGGCCCTGAATACTGAAGTCGAGCGGAATGTCAGACGAACCAATGATGGCGACCTGGCGTGTTGCCGGGGCCGGGGTTACGCCGAACCCCAGAAAGGCGAAAACGACGGTCACGAACTTCAGCGACCTCATGATGGTGATATTGCTGTCAACGCCACTCTCAATCACCGAGGCGAGGCTGAATGGCAAGGTGGAAATGTGTTATCCATGGCCCAGAAAACTGGACCAGACGCCGATTTATGTATCTCAGAAACATTGCGTTCTCGGGACCTACCAACAGGCCGGGGGACACATTCCACGGTGGTCATAGTGTTGCGCTTTGTGGTATTTCGCCTTGGCCCGTGAATAGAGCTGAATAAGGATTTTGAAGCATCCCGCGACACTTCCTGACAACGCAGCTGGAGGATAACTCAGCCCCGAATGTCAATAACATGCAAATAAAAGACGCAGTTTGCATTTCAAGCCTGCGTCAGGCTGCTCGTGCCCTCAAATGAGGCTTTCCGAGCGGCCTCGGAGAATAATTGAGATGAGCGTCTAGACTCTGGCAGGACGGCCTCTGGGAAGCCAAAGTGCAGTCCGTACTGTGCAAGATGCTCAGCGTGTTTTAGCTGACTAACCGACCCACCAGCAGTCTCCCACAATTCTGGCCCGAGCTTCTGCGGGACACCCCTGCCCGCTGCCTAGCCCCTCCGCCCAAACCGCCGCTGGCATGGAAATCCGCAAAAAAAGTTCGAGATCAGAGACAGCTCCAGCCGACCGCACCTCCACATATTCACACTCTACAAGCTGCCAGACTTGTCTCTTGCCAAGTCATTCCAGCCATGTCTGCCGCACAGCTTCTCAACCCCAAGGCCGAGTCGAGGGTACGCCGAATCCCGCCTGGGACATGCGCGACCGGGATCTTTACTGACGTGTTTACAGAGGCGGGGAGAGGCTCTCAAGGTCAACATCAGCGCTGGTGAGGGTCTCCAAGATGTCCTCAAGTCGAACCTAGGCCCCCTGGGCACCATCAAGATGTATGCAAGCGATCAGATGGCTCGATGGTTTTTATTGCTAACCTGGAATGCAGGCTTGTCGACGGAGCCGGTCAGGTACGGATGGGTCAACATGCGGGGAACGACTGCGGTGTACTAACGACCTCAAGATCAAATTGACGAAGGATGGAAACGTCCTCCTCCGCGAGATGCAAATACAAAACCCGACTGCGGTGATGATCGCACGGGCTGCGACAGCCCAGGACGACATTTGCGGCGACGGCACAACATCGGTGGTGTTGCTTGTGGGCGAGTTGCTGAAGCAGGCAGACCGCTATATCCAGGAAGGCCTGCACCCTCGCGTCATCACAGATGGTTTTGAGATTGCCAAGAACGAGGCGTTGAAGGTTGTTCCCCTTGCCAGATGCAGACGAGCCCGAGCTAACCGTCACAGTTCCTGGACCAGTTCAAGCTGCCCCGTGACGTCGACCGCGAGCTCCTCCTCTCCGTCGCCAGAACCTCCCTTGCGACCAAGCTCGGCGCAAGCCTCGCCCAGAGCTTGACCCCCGATATCGTCGACGCCGTCCTCTCCATCTACCAAGCCCCTGCGAAGCCCGATCTGCACATGATTGAGATTATGAAGATGCAACACCGCACCGCCGCCGATACACAGCTCATCCGTGGTCTTGCCCTCGACCACGGCGCGAGGCATCCTGACATGCCCAAGCGCGTGGAGAACGCCTATATCCTGACCCTCAACGTCAGCCTTGAGTACGAGAAGACCGAGATCAACTCGAGCTTCTTCTACTCCAGCGCCGAGCAGAGGGACAAGCTCGTCGAGAGCGAGCGCCGCTTCGTCGACTCCAAGCTGAAGAAGATTGTCGATCTCAAGAAGCAGGTTTGCGGCAACGACCCCAAGAAGAACTTTGTCATCATCAACCAGAAGGGCATTGACCCCCTTTCTCTGGATGTTCTCGCGAAGAACGGAATCCTGGCGCTCAGGAGAGCCAAGAGGAGAAACATGGAGAGACTGCAACTTGTCTGCGGCGGTATTGCGCAGAACAGTGCCGACGATCTGACCCCCGATATTCTTGGCTGGGCCGGCCTCGTCTACGAGCAGCAGCTTGGTGAGGAGAAGTTCACATTCATTGAGGATGTGAAGGAGCCCAAGTCGGTCACCCTGCTGATCAAGGGCCCCAATGCGCACACCATCACCCAGGTCACCGACGCCGTCCGTGATGGCTTGCGTAGCGTCTACAACATGATTGTTGACAAGAGCGTGGTCCCCGGCGCTGGTGCTTTCCAGGTGGCCTGCCACGATCACCTCAGGGGCGACTTCAAGAAGTCGGTGAAGGGCAAGGCCAAGTGGGGTGTGGACGCTTTTGCCGATGCCCTCCTTGTCATTCCCAAGACCCTGGCAGCCAATGCCGGTCTCGACGTTCAGGATGCCCGTAAGTCTCACAACAAACTATCCTATCAGAGAATTCGCTGACACATGCCCTACAGTCGCCGCTCTCCAGGACGAGCTCAAAGATGGAAATTACATGGGTATTGACTTGACAACTGGCCAGCCGATGGACCCAACGCTGGAAGGCGTTTACGACTCTTTCAGGGTGTTGAGAAACTGCGTGGCCTCCAGCGCCAGCATTGCATCAAACCTTTTGCTTTGCGACGAGTTGCTGAAGGCAAGGCAGATGGGACGGGCGGCTGGCCCTGGACCGGGCATGGATGGGCCGGAGGAGTAGATTCCGTTCACGTCTGTAAAATACCTACTAGACATAAATGCATAACGGATGTGCTTGTGGGCGAAATTATCATGATCCTTTTCGGTTTGTGTTGTCGGCTGTCGTCAATACCTTTGCCCCGCGAGGCACCCCTTATCGGTCGCCAAGATTGATAGCGGGGCAGCAGCATTTACCCCACCAAAATTTTGCTTGGGAAGGCCGCCCAGAGTCGAGTGGTTGCTGAACCAAACACGACACAAAACAGCACTGAGTACCTAGATATGGCGCCGTACGACAGCGATTCCTCCGGGGCGGAGGACGACGATTACACTGAAACCAATGTCCTGCTCGGCTATGCTTCTGAGGATGCCAATGGTGAAGAAATCAGCCGCCTTGGTGGTCTTCCGGTTCGTCTGATACTCCGTAGCAGCGAGATTCCAAAGTAGTCTCTCTAACTTGTGGTTCTAGGACTGGCTAGACGCTAGCAAACCGCCCTCGGCTGCGCTCGCGAGGTGTAAAGTATGCAAGGACCTCATGGTTCTGCTCTTGCAACTCAATGCCGAGCTCCCAGAACAGTTTCCGGGCCACGAGCGACGGGTGTACATCTTCGGGTGCAAGAGGAAGAGCTGCCGCAGGAAGGAGGGTAGCATACGCGCCATAAGGGGCGTCCGGGCCTCAGCCGAGCCCGTTAAGGAGATCAAGGAACCCGCACAACCGAAGGAGACTTCCCCCCCAAAGCCTGCCTCTCAGGGCCTAGGTGAAGCCCTCTTCGGCGTCAAGTCTCCGAGCGCATCTGGCGCGGCCCCGCGCGCCAACCCCTTTATGGCCGGCTCCTCAACACCCGCGACAAACCCCTTCGCTCCCAAAGCGCCCGCAGCGAACCCCTTCAGCGCACCACAGCCCACCCCCGCGCCGCCAGCGGCCGAGACTGCCGCCACCGACCTCCCCAAAACCTTCGCCGAGACTCTCAACCTCAACAACCCCCAAGCCACCACCGCCGGGCCCCCTCCACCTCCCGAGCCCTGGCCCGAAACACCTGCCCAACCAGCCCCGTACCCCGTCCGCTGGCTAGCCGACGCAGAGTACGAAACCCTCGACCCGACCCCACCCCCCATTGCTCAGGCGACCGCCACAATGGACATCGACACGGAGGGCAGCAGCTCCACAGGAGGAGGCGGAGGAAAGGAAGACAAGGAGGTCTTCGAAAGCAGCATGGACAGCACGTTCCAAAAGTTTGCGGACCGCGTGGGGCAGAACCCGGAGCAGTGCATCCGGTACGAGTTTGCGGGCCCGCCGTTGCTGTATGCCAAGGCGGATGCGGTGGGCAAGATCTTGCATCAAAGTGGTGAGGGCAAGGTGTCGACTGCGAAGGGGATTCCGCGGTGCGGGAACTGTGGGGCGGGCAGGGTGTTTGAGGTGCAGTTGATGCCGCAGGCTATTGAGGAGTTGGAGAGTGAGGAGGATGGGATGGAGGGGATGGACTGGGGGACGGTTATTGTGGGAGTATGCGAGAGGGATTGCCAGGAGAGGGGGGTGGGTGTGGGTGAGGCTGGCTATGTGGAGGAGTGGGCTGGGGTGCAGTGGGAGGAGTTGACGATGAAGAGGTAGATATTGAGCATACGGAGAAGAGTTGTTGAATATGGGGAAAAAAAAGGTACCAAGTCATGTCGTCGTGTTTGGCATCTGCACGCGTGCAATGAGGCTATGATCTAAACATAGAACCCATGGTAATCCAGACAGACACCCCGTTGCATCCCATCCGCGGCGTTGCGACCATGCCCGCCATAACAACCCAAACGCCAAAGCTTTTACCGCCAGATGCAAGAAGAAACGACCCTTGTCGAAATTAGAATCACCATCCCCCCAGTCTATGCCGAATCCTCCCACGACCGCTTGATGACGCGGCTAAACATGTCGACCGTGACGTCCTCGCGGATCTCGGTCTTCTTGGCCTCGTTCTCGGGGTTCTTGGGGATCTGCACGAGCCCGGCCTCGTCCACCTTCCAGCCGCACGTCTCGACGGCGAACTGCTTGACCGCCTCGGGGCTGTCGAGGCCGAGCCAGCCCTCGAGCACGCTGCTCTGCACCTCGCGGTACGCCTGGCTGACCAGCTGCGCAATGCGCAGGCGGATCATGTCCTCGAACCCGGCGATGTCGGTCGTCAGGTCGGCGTAGATGTCGTCGCTCTCCAGCGTCTCCCAGAAGCTGGCGTACTTGGCGCCCTCGAGCTGCCCGTTGAGCACGCGCAGCTTCGCGACGGCCTCGGCGAGGTCCGAGCTAGAGTTGGGCCCCGGGTTGGAGTGAGCGGGGGAGAGGAGGTGGAGGCCGAGGTCGAACTGCGGAGAGGGGAACTGGGTCATGGCCTTGACGAGGATGTTTGTGATAACCTCATCCTTGATCCGGTCGGGGTTGAGCTGGTAGCTTGGAGCAGAGAGGTTGGTTAGCACAATCTGCTGGCGCTAGGGAGGTGGAAGTAAGGCGGAGGGGTAGGTGTTCTCTTGTGTCAGAATCATTGAGTTGACCTCATCGGCGGAGGCTTGATAAGCCCCGCGTAGTCAGGCTAATAGGAAACGTTTGCAATAAATCATCATGCAGAACAATACAGATCCGAGAGAGCGACAGCAGAAAAGCACACTCACAGTTTGAGCAGGGCCCGGTTGGCGTTGGAGTCGCAGAACTTCTCCTCACATTGTTGCTGGAGGTAGGCCTCGAGGACCTCAGCCGCTTGCGGGTTGTACCGCTCGAGCCCGTTGATGATGTTGCGGATCTGCTCTGGCCGCTCTTGGGGGTCTTCGCCGTTCATGGTGGGCGATTGTGCGGGATTGGGGGGTTGGGTTGTCAGAGCAAAAATCGTAATTGCGGCCCGCGACTCGAGCCCTTCCAAAACCGAGATGGTGGGGCACGGATTTCCGCTCGTTTTGTGTGGGATGCCGGAAGCGGTTAGCGTGGTCAGGCCCTCATTTCTCGCACGGTCATGTGAACTCGCGACCCCGAACGCGCAACGAGAGATTATGGCAACGTCATTGACCAGAAGTGACACGCCAAACATCAACCCAATTTGCGTTGCAATCACGGACCACGCCAGTGGGAAGCTGTCAGCATGGCCCGGAAACACGTTGCATCATGATTTTCACCCGTATAAATTGTGGTCTTTATCTCAAATATTTCGGAACTTGTATCCTCGATTCTGATCCTAACTTGCCACTGGTTTGTTAAAAAATGTCGAGCCCGGCGAAGAAGAGGAAACTCAACTCGGATGGCAAAGCGAAACCTGCCCCTGCCAGAGGTTTGGAGTATTTCTTTGCCAAGCAAAGGCAGAACGGTACCTCGTCAAAGCCACCGTCAGGGCAGGGAAGCACTGCTCAATCAGAGGAGCCGGAGCAGCCAAAAGAGCCAAAGGGGCCAGATCAGCTAGAGCGGCCGTTGACGGACGAAGAGCTTGCGAGAAAGCTCCAGGCTGAATGGGATGCAGAGGTCAGGGCGGTCTCCGGTCAGAATACGCCGAACTGTGGACCAGAAGCGACTGATTCGGGTTCGGTAACATCGACCCCCCAGGAGCCACGGCCGGCCACTCCCCTTCCCGCAATTCGGGCAGAAAAATTCGGAAACACGCTGTCTCTTTCGTCAGCTGGGGCAACTGAGGACCGAATATCTGCATCCATTCCGCTTGATGAAAGCCCCCTAACGTTTGACCCGACCAAATACATCTCCGAGTTACGAGGGTCCTGGGCCGCGGATGGAGGCCATGCGTCTTACGCCCTGCTCACGCGGTGCTTTGTGTTGGTCAACAGCACAAGAAGTCGCATCAAGATTGTTGATACCCTTGTCAACTGCATCCGGTTGTTGATCGAAGGCGACCCCTCCAGCCTCTTGCCCGCTGTCTGGCTGGCAACAAACGCCATATCCCCACCCTATGTCTCCATGGAGTTGGGGCTTGGTGGTTCCGCCATCTCCAAGGCTCTCAGGCAGTCTTGTGGATTAGACAACAGAGCGCTTAAGGCTATCTATGACAAACTTGGTGATCCCGGGGATGTTGCGTTTGAGGCAAAGAAGAAGCAGAGCTTTACCCTGCGAAAGCCGAAGCCCCTGACGATCAAGAGTGTCTTCCAGTCCCTGATCAAAATTGCAAAAGCCCAGGGGCAGGGAAGTGGCGATGTGAAGCAGCGGATAGTTGACAAACTCCTCCAAGATGCTCGTGGTGGGGAAGAAAGCAGGTACATTGTCAGGACGCTCTGTCAGCACGTAGGTTCTCCCCCCAACATCCCGTCCGAGCATTGGGCTGCGGAGTTGACATTCCCCAACATATGCTTCGTACAAGTGTACCACCACTCTGCTTCCCTCGCTAACACGACATAGCTACGTATTGGCGCAGTGAAGACTACAATGTTGATCGCGTTGGCACGCGCCTTTCTGCTATCAAAACCGCCCGGCGCGGATTTCCCAACCAAGGACCCCGGGGACCTAGCAAAGTTAAAGAAAGAAGACATTGCTGAGCTATGGGCCAACGCAGAACAGACTGTCAAGGCTTCCTTCGCACGTCACCCCGATTACAATGATCTCATCCCGGTTCTTCTGGAGACCGGTATCTCAGAAGATCTCCCAGTTCGATGCGGCCTTACTCTCCACATCCCGCTCATGCCCATGCTGGGAGCCATAACCCGAGATCTCTCTGAGATGCTCTGCAAGATGCAAGGCTCTGAGTTTGCCTGCGAGTACAAATATGACGGACAGCGTGCGCAGATCCATTGTGACGCAAAGGGGAACGTGTCCATCTTCTCTCGGCACCTCGAGTTGATGACAGACAAGTATCCGGACCTAGTGGCTCTCATTCCCAAGATCAGAGGCGAGGGGATCGAGAGCTTCATTCTGGAAGGCGAGGTGGTTGCCGTGGACCGAGCTACCGGCGAACTGAAGAACTTCCAGACCCTCACCAACCGTGCTCGGAAGGATGTTGCGATCGGGAGCATCACCATTGATGTCTGTCTCTTTGCGTTTGACCTCATGTACCTCAATGGCCAGCCGCTGTTGGATCGGCCATTCAGGCAAAGGAGAGAGTTACTGCGGACGCGCTTCGTCGAAATCCCCCACCACTTCACCTGGGTCAAAAGCCTGGACGCTACTACGCAGGACTCGGAAGCGGTTCTCGAGTTCTTCAAGTCAGCCGTCGACAGCAAGTGCGAAGGGATCATGGTCAAACTTCTCGACAATCCTGAGCTTCCAGACGTAGCCAAAGACGAGCTCGAGAAAACACCGGATCCATCCAGACCAACGCCCACCACAAAAAACAACCTCAAATCACAGCCCGCCAACGACATCACCAAGCCCGCACCCGATAACGACACCCCCAACAAAAGCACCCGCCGCAAGCCACTCCTAGCCACCTACTCGCCCGACAAGCGCCTCGAGTCCTGGCTCAAGGTCAAGAAAGACTACTCCTCCACCTCCGACACACTCGACCTGATCCCCATCGCGGGCTGGCACGGCCAAGGCCGCAAAGCAGCATGGTGGTCACCCATCCTCCTCGCGGTGCGCAACGAGGAAACAGGCTGTCTCGAAGCCGTCTGCAAGTGCATGTCGGGTTTCACTGACGCCTTCTACAAGGCCAACAAGGCGTTCTACGACAACGGAGAGGAGAGCGGGGAGGTCAAGAACACGCATGTGAGGAAGCCTGGGTTTATCGAGTACAGTGGGCCTAGTCCGGATGTGTGGTTTGAGCCGTGCGAGGTGTGGGAGGTGGCGTTTGCGGATGTCACGCTGAGTCCGACGTATACGGCGGCGATTGGGCTGGTGCATGAGGATAGGGGGTTGAGTTTAAGGTTTCCGCGATTCTTGAGGAAGAGGGAGGATAAGGGGGTTGATGAGGCCAGTACCAGTGGGTTCTTGGCGGGGTTGTGGAGGAAGCAAGAGGCCAAGACGCGTACAGGAGGGGCTGTCCAGGATGATATGGATGAGGAGGTCATGGAAGCATAAGGAAGGGGTGTTTCCTGATTCCGCGGGGCGCCTAACTAATTTAAAGACGACGCTACATTACTCCTTCCACGCCCGGTACACGATACGGCAACCGTACTTCTCCCCCTTCTTGAGCAGCACCTGGCTCTTCCACTCATCCACGTTGCACGCGTTGACGTAGCGGCTCGGCTCGACGCAGAACCCGCTGCGGCTCTTGCGCGCCGCGGCGCCGGCAACCTCCGGCACGTCGATGTACTTGCCAGTGTAGAACTGGAACGACGGCTCGGTGCTGAGAACCTCGAGGTGGATCTTCGACTCGGGGTGGTGGGCGCTCACGAGCTTCGTCAGCGGCTGGTCACGGGTGTCGATCGGTACGGAGCCCGCGGCCTCGTTGACAACGAAGCAGTCGTCGATATCCGGCTCTTGCGCGCCAAGCGTGAACGCCTTGTTGCCCTCTACCTTGCTGAACGGCTTGGGGCCGCCGGTCGGAATGCCGCCGTCATCGACGGGGAGGTAGCTGTTTGTTGCGAGCGTGACGACTGTGCCTTCAATTGAGGGGCCACCAGTAAGGTTGAAGTACCTGCGCGTGTTAGTCCGTCTAGTTCCCGCCGATCTAGACCACGGGACACTTACGAGTGGTTCGTCATGTTAATGACCGTCTCATCCGCGCCACCAACCAGCTCGGCCTCGTATTCCATCCCTAGCACAACCACCTCCTTCCCGTCCTGCACCTGCTTGCCAACAGTATACACGACGCTCACCTCCACGGTACCAGGGAATCCCTGGTCCCCATCCTCGCTCACCAAGCTAAACTTGACGCTCTCCCCACCATCCAGCGGGCCCTCGACCCCAGGAATCGCCCTCACACCCACAGGCACGGGGCCGTTCCAGACCTTCTTGCCCCACCCGACGAGGCCGCCGTGCAGGTTGTTGGGCCCGTTGTTGGCGGCCAGCGCGTAGGTCTGCCCGCCGTTGAGGCTGTCGAGTCGCGCGCCCTTGATGCGGTTGGCCACGCGCCCGATGGTCTCGCCAAAGTAGGGCCCGTTGTGCGCCACGTACTGCGCCTGCTCGGGGAAGCCCTGCACAATGTTGAGCCCGCCGACGCGAAGCTCTTGGATGATGGCGCCCAGCGGGAGGAAGGTGACGGGTGCGTCGGCCATTGTTGCGGTTGCGGGGTTTTGGATGATGATGATGCGGGGGTTGTTGGGTGGTGGTGTTGGGTGGTGTGGTGTTGCGGGGTGGGATGGGAGGAGGGGTTATGAGGTCACGGTTGTGATGTAAGACGGGGGAGAGGTGCCCGGCTGGTGAGGGATTGGAAATGGAGGGGTTTTGTTTCTTTCTCGTCCGTCAAAAATCAGGGTTCGAACACGTGGAGGATGAAACGAACGGCGCGGAGTGTCGGGCGCGTTCCGACGGCGACCTGTGAGAGAATAGCGCCGAGCATGCGGGTGAATGGGGATGAACTCTTGGGTCGCACATGACGACAGGCTTGATTTCAGGCTATATTGCTGGATGGATGCGTTTCCCCTCAGTGGAGAAGCTGCTGTAAATTCCCGGGTGGAGAGGACCCTCCATGCTACTTTTCCCCCACATCACGGCCGGGCTCAGTGATTTAGACGACCGTAGCTCTCCTGCCCATCGCCTCCTCGAGCTCTCAATGTTCAAATATCTCCCACGGTCGCTCGAAATTCTGCAAGGGCCTGCAAGAAGTTGGTTAGCCATTGACATGCAATGAACTTCCAAGAAACGGCAGCGACTTACCAAAACATTGCCTGTGTTGCGGGCTGTATCCATGGCCATCTTAGTCAAGGCATCAAGAATAATAGCGAACTGCTTTTTATCCTCCTCCAAATCTTCGATCCTCTTTTGCATATGTTGAATAGTTGCCCGCAAATGCTTGTTCTCTTCCTCCGGTGGAAGGTTCATCGCTTCCTGTGGCTCAGGAGCTTCCATGTCCGCATCTTGGTTTGTCTATATACATAATTGTTAGTTGTTTCTATTCCGGTGATTCAATTCAGCGCGAGTACAAGTCAGACTCTCTTACCTGCTCTGCAGTTCTCACGCGAGGTTCGCCGGAGATGTGTTGTGGCTCGGTCGACTGCGCTTGTTGACCTTGTACTCGCGCGGCTGCGCGTGCTTGCGCGGCTATTTGCGCTTCCCGATACTTCGGTCGGCGCTTGCTATTATATCGACTATTTGTCATGTTGACGATGGGCGGCTAAGACTTGTTTCGAGAGTTTAGTTTGGTGGGAAGAATTCCGGCAGTTGGAGTGTGCGATCCGTTGAGACTTGAAAGTGTCGGCCGTCGCAGTGGGAAACCAAAAATTGCCTTTATTACTTCAGATGAAGGTCGCCAAAACCTACACAATCCTTCAAACTTGAAACCCTTTAAACTGTACATAGCTTTTATCCCTAGTCTGCTATCCTCCCTAGCCACTCACGCCATGCTTGGCCCAATTAACATTCGCAAGAGAGTCTTTTTCAAGCCTGACAACACAAAAGACGCTCGGGGACTCTGCTCAGCCATCCACACTTCATTTTTTCAGTGTGTGTGCTCGTCCCCGCCGGCGGGGGTGGTCTATATAGTGCACGTTCCCTTAGCCGGACACATGCCCTGGTTGTGGATATCCATGTCACCCAGCGCTATACGCTAGTAGTTCCTACATTTCCACATGAGGTCGTCTCTGGTGGGGGGACAAAGGCTGTGGTTGGCTGCCCCATCCGGCTCCAAGGCAGATGCAAAGCAGTTGTAGGCCGAACTACGCGGCCATAGAGTCGGTGGATGGAGAGTACGCTTTGCCTGGTTGGTTTTCGTCCCTCGGAAACGACAGAGCAGAAAAGAGGGTGGATATGAGTGAGGAAACAAGAATGGAGGCAAGGCCGGGAGGGAGAGCGTCAGGGGGTAATGCGGGCCCGGCGGAGGGGTGGGGAATTGGCCACGGGAGAGATAAAAGAAGGTGTTGGCATCTTGCCCGGTGTTGGCAGCCTGGTGGCGGAGGGTATTGGAAGGCAAGCTTGAGATGTCGCAGGCTGATATCGCGCCCGACGCGTGCTGCTCACCACTTTGTCCTCTCCAGTCTCGGAAAGTGACAGTTAATGAGGTCCGAGTGCAGGAACATCAAGTCAAAGCAAAGGAACAATTGTTCAAGGAACAAGCCACACGTTGTATTGTAAAATCATGATTTATACCTGGCCGTATTACCGGCCTTCCTGGCCCCCAAAGTCCGCCCAAACACCACACCAAAAGTACACTCCTAGGGTATCTCTCCGCCTAATGCAATAAGCCATCCCACCACCAACCCACGCTCCAGCAAAGTCCTCTAACACAGAAAAAAAAAAGATTGAAGCTTGGTATTTAAGAAATGTTGAGTTCCCGCAGGCGCTCAACCAGCTATGAGAAATGTTGTCAGTAAACGGACAGGAAGAAAAGTGACAGAAAAAAGATCATGCTGGTGGAATTATTTACCTCGGCGTGGCTGATTTTGCCATCCGAATGAGCGGCCCGGAGGCCCAACTCCGCCAAAACTTTCCCCTCCTCGGCGTGGGTCCGCTTGACCGCCGCAAGCTCCCGGGCGAGGTCCTCGGTCTGCTGGGCCAAAGCCGCGTTCTGCTGCACCAGATCCGCCTTGGCCTTCTGCAGCTCGCCGATGGCCTTCCAGAGACTCTGGACCTCGCCCTTGGCCTCTCCGGCCTCCACCCTGCGCCGCATCTCTTGGGCTTCTCCGAATGGCGAGGGGGCCCATGCTGGGGTTACCAGCAGCGATGGCCTTTGCCGCGTCAAAGACCTCGGCAAGGCCCCACTGCTGGCGCTCCAGGAAATCGAGGCGGCGGGCAAGGCCGTCTAGCGCCTCCCCCAGCGAGGGCGTATTCTCTGCCTCGCCATCAGCGGCGGCGAAGCTTGGGCGCGCATTCTTGCGGCCCTCGAGGGCGGAGACCCGGTCGTCGAGGGCGGAGGCGCGGCGGTAGAGATCTTTTGCGTGTCAATCACGCAGGGAATTGAGGTCGATGCGCAGGGTGTCGAGGTCGCGCCGTGTGACGGGGGCGGGAGGGGCAGGATCGGGGATGCCACCTGTAGTCTAAAGTCCAGTCAGCAATGGGAACTAAAAGCTGAGTAAGTCATCCGCCAGAACACCACAGAAGACACTGGTGTTGTTGCATCTCTAGCCTGACCCGGAGGCCGATTGTACGCCGTTTCAGCCGCAAGTGCCTGCCAACCCAGCCCGATCGACGCTGCCCAGGCGCCGACCGCCGGCCAATCAATAATTTTAGACTAGAGACAACCGCCATGAAGCAACTGAAGTGAGGATTGCAAAACAAAGACCGAACCGACAAACTAGGAAGGGCTCAGCTCTGCAGAGCCTGGTCTGTTCCGCCCCGATGACGAGCACCTGGTGGAAGAACAACCCCTCAGACAGTCATTGTCCCACAACGAGACCCTTCTGTCATTCAGCTCGGCGCAACAGGTCCGAGCCGGGGACAGAGGCAAACGCCAAGGTCTCGAGGTGGGATGGGCAGACTGTGACTTTACGCCCTGACAGTTCAGGCAACGTACACGCAGCGCCTGTGGTGTTCTGGGCCTGGATACACCAACAAGGAGAGCTGATTGGCGGACTTACCATAGCGTTTCTGGGGCGTGCCGGAGCGGAAACTGAGGGTCCCGCGGTATCCATGCTCGTGCTCTATAACGTTGGAGTCAATGTCAGTCTCGAAGACAGATGCTGCAAATTCTGTTGATCATGCGCGAAAAAGTGTTGGGAAGCGATGGAAATTTGCTCGAACTCCGAAGAACAGAAAAGAAAAGTCGGTGGTAGGAAATACGGTAGTGAAGTAATATCACGTACCTCATCAGCATTCTCGGCCTCGAGTCTGAGCCTTTTGGCCGCCTCCGCTTCGCGAAATAGCGCGCGGCGCTTTTGACCATAGCCTGGCATTGTGAATAAAGTTTTGAGGGATCGTGATGGTGAGTTGATGTGTGGCCGGGCAAACTAAAAGAGGAGGGGGAGGAGGGTTGTCTAGGTCAAAATATGGGAGAAACTGGAGAAACTGGAGAAGAAGATGGTGAGAGAGGAAGAGGGCGAGGGGAGGAGGAAGAGCGTTGAAATAGTCGAAGAAAGTGGGGCAGCAGTCGAACAATAGAAATAAATCAGCACAATAAGCTGCGAAGGAAGTGAATTAAATTATTGGAATGGGCCTATCAGGTGAGGGAGTCAATCTTTTATTCCTGATTTCCTGCTCAGAATTTTCAAAAAACCGTCCGAAGTTAGACGCGGCTTGGATGAAAGAACGGATTATTTCTGACGCTGGTACCCATTGCCTACGAGAAAGGTCCAGTTCCGACAGCTCACGTGTATCACAACCTGCTATTAGAAACTGATATTCCCCTTAAAATACCTGACGGGTGGTTGCCTTCTATTGTGAACTCGTGGGCGGATATCTTGATATTGCGTTTGTGATTTACGATGATTGCAGTGTTCACAATCCCCCCCATAGAACGCTAGCCACCAGTAATCCGGGACACTAAGAACTGTTGATTTTCTGATCACTTTAAAAATAGACAGTGGGAATAAACGCTGCAATGCGATCACAAAAATTTCGAGTAAGCTGTACTTTACACAATCAGCCTGGATGGTGTAAGGCCACAAAAGGAAAACAAAAGCGCGCGCTCACCAACTTGCTCACCAAACCCGACATGGTTGCCATGATCAACGACTGGAAAATACCAAACGATGAAGGATTTGTTGATCCAAGGGATGCTCTGACAGGGCAAACAGTTTCCAGGTACCAACCCATTTCCGAAGTTGTTGTAATTGACCGCGTGGCATCTTTGTGTCGCGAAACATAACCGAAGTTGTAAGGAAGCGACACCACCAACATGCCATCCCTGTCACTGTATCACAGAAACAAAACAGATGGCTCGAGTCACCAGGCTACTTCTACAGGGAGCAACGTAAACCCCCCAGGCGAGGATGAGGTCGCGTTCCAATTCAGGAAAGTGGAGCCCCGGGGCCCACTTTACCGACCGCTCCGGCCCCGAAGCCCCACCTGCCCCCGAAAGGAACCCGCCATCTGGGCGCTTTCCTGCATCCTGATGGCATCGAGTCTGACATGGCGGCTGAAGGGCTTGACTTCGAGGATGCCCAGAATTCATATCTCTTGGCCCCGTTTGGCCCCTGACCGTGAAGGCGGTCCGATCCAGCGACCATCCGTCTCAAGGTCAAGGCATCGTTTCGCCACGCTGTCTAGCCACACGTAGAGAGTGACGTTGACGACTTATTCGTCGGTTATTGTCTGGGAGTCGCGAGCAGTATCCCCGTGAAGGGGAACAAGGGCGAAACTTGCGGCTGGCCGTTATCTGCGGGACCTGTGCCGATCGAGAGCTGTCCGAGGCCCTCGGACAAGTCGGACGAGCCGTCCTCATTCGCGGCGGCCGCCCTATAATAGGGGAACGCACAGGAAACGAGGGTCAGTCGGCCTAGAACATGGTGGATAACCCATCATAATTTGTATTGCCACGGATTGGTTGCGTCTCGTACTACCCTACAAAGCAAGCCCTGGGCTATCTCGAAAACACCATGCCCTAAAACACCATATAAACCGCCACGGATATTACGGGATTAGATATACAATCCCCGAACACTGCCCAATATCAAAACACCAACGCTATCGCCACAAGATGTCGCGGAAAGTTCAAGACTCGTTGAGCTCCCGCAGGCGCTCGACTAACTGTTCCAAAACTTGTCAGCATAATGGACATTGTACAAGGCGTCCAGCGACAAAACCGGAAAAAGTGCATCCATACCTCGTCGCGAGTAAGATCACCAGTCAGGTGAGCAATGACAAAGGTGTACATCTTGGAGTGCTTCTGCATGAGGTGACGATATTCCGCCTCCCTTTGCTCGTTCATCCTCATCAGCTCACCAACCTGTCCCTTGAGTCTCTGCACTTCCACCTGGCGCAGGAGGTCCCTCTGCTCAAACTCCCTGGCCTCTGTCTCGCGCTGCATGTCGCGCGCCATCTTCATGTACGCGGCCAAACGGTCATCGGCATTGTTGCTGGTGCTGTCGGAACTGTGCATTGCCGTTTCGACAGTTGTGATGAGGTTGCTGAACCTTCGCTCAGCGCTGTCAAGACGCTCGGTGAAGCCGTCGAGCTGTTCTTGGATCGGTGTGTTGTTGTTGGGTTCGGCGTCAGTGGTTGCGCAGGGAGGGTAGGTCGTCCGCCGGCCCTCGATGGCCGAAATACGACGGCGCATGTCAGTCATCTGGTTCCACTCGTTTAGATGGAGTTGTGTGCTGTGGACCTGGTCCTGAAACAGGCCATCCCAAGCGTTCTCGACAATTTGATGGGATCTCTTGACCGCAGCACCAAGAAGGATTGTCGAAGACTGGGTGTTGTTGGAGTCCTCGATGGCCAGGTCGACCAGCACGTCAACGTCGTGATTCGTCGCTTTCATCAGGGCTTCCATGTTGTCTTCGGTGGCATCGCCGATGACGGCAGCCAAAGCCTGGTTGACTTTGACCATGTCCAGGGGCTCGGGCTGAAGACTGTCATCAGAGTCCTCATTCATAGCCGCCACGGCACGCTCATCGGTGGTACCTGCGGTCTAAGTCCAGTCAGCAATGGGAACCAAGCTCAGTAAGTCATGGCCAGAAGCCGCAATCCAGTAGACACAATCGGAACAGAGTTCCTCAATAGTCTAACAAATGTCCTGCAACATGAAGCCACTCCTGTCATGGTAGCGGCCCCCGACGTGACATCTAGGTTCTGGGTCTGAAATATCGCATAGATGGGCGGACTTACCCCATTGGTCTCAGAAGTTCCGGCAGAATTGTTGGCGACTGGCTCTGGAAAGGGCTCGGAGTCAATGTCCATGGTATTGTTGTCCTTTCGAATTGAGCGACAGGTTAGCAAATCGTGGCTAATGGCTTGGAAATTGGATGGATCAGACATACCTGGTTTCCCATGGCGCGCTGGTTGTTGAGTTCGCCTTCCTTTTTGGCCGCCCGCCTCTTGCTAACCTCTCGGTTGGTGGGGTATCCCATACTGAAGGATCGTATACGATTCCGTAGGATAGAAGATTGTTGATGGGAAAACAATTCAATGAAAGAGGAGAAAGAGGCCTGTCTGGGCGTGCAAAGAAGCAGATGACAGTAAAAGAGAGGCTGGAAATCGTTGTTCTGAAAAGAAGATGGAGGGAGAAAGTCGAGGGCAAGTTGGAATACCACGATTAAATACTCAAAAAAGTGGGGGAGGTGATTCGAGGATTTACACAATGGAAAGAAATTCAGAACAATAGGTTGCGCGGGCGACAATGAGTACCGCAGGCTCAGTGAATGGGAGGAGATTCGTCCCAACTAGCAACCCAGCAAGCCTTCTCAAAGCACTGACAATTTGCACCTTCGCAGACGTGCACAAGCCCCAACTGGCTGTCTATATATTCTCGCCTCTCCGCCCATTTTTTGCTCTCTTCCTCCCACTTTCCAACATTCTACCACCACTTCCTCCCACTTCCAACAAATTGCCAATATCCTCTTCTTCTTCTTCTTCTTCTTCTTCTTCTTCTTCTTCTTCTTCTTCTTCTTCTTCTTCTTCTTCTTCTTCTTCTTCTTCTTCTTCTTCTTCTTCTTCTTCTTCTTTTTTACATTTCATTCATTCTATGCCGCACTCTCTGGCAGTCCACCAACCAAATCCCCAACACTCCTTCAGTAAGTCCTTCAATTTCGTTCAATGATCTAGATCCAGGACGCCTTTTCCTTTTGCACTTGCTGCCAACAACCCGCTTTTGACGTAATTCTCTTTTGGCCTGCCATTTGCCATTGTGCCTGTCTTCGTTGTCGGGCTTGGACTTTTGCGCCAGCCTGTCGACGTGGCGGTTCCGTGATGAGGGTCATCTTGGGCGCGACTTGGCTCGTACAGGCCGTCTCCGAGCTCTAAGCTCTAGAGTAGCCTACTCAAGTTGTTGCGGCGGTATCATCAGTATGCAGACGTTAGGCCGGGGGTCGTTACCTTGGCAGGAGCGACCTCATGTGCTGCTGGCTGCTGTGCAGACTATGGAGGGGCATTCGCTTCTTCCTGTGTCTTGCTGGATGATGCGGCATGCAAATCGAGGCTGTTCTGGGAGTGACTTACTCAGCTTTGACCCCATTGCTGACTGGACTTAGTTTTCAGGTTACCATTTCGAGCGCACCAACACGCTGGAGAAACACGGTTGAAACGAAGTTGGTTGGCATCCGGCAGGGTGGTTTTGTGTACATATTTAGCATTGATTCATCTACGTATATATCAGCTTCTCCTGGGAGTTAGAATTCATCATCTACAGAACTTTCTGCTTTCCTCACTTCATGCTCTCCAAATTGTCGGCTTCCGGTTTCTTTGAACGACAGCAAGTCGAAGTCGGGTTCCATTTTGGGACGGTGGGGTGACCCACTCCGCCGAACCCGCGTTGCACTCCGGCCCCACTACTCGGTGCAGCCCACCCGGGCAACTTTCACTTAGTCAATGGTGAAAGAAAACAGGCGATGGCACCGACTGCGAGCTTGCGAAGAATACAGTCTGCGGCGCCCATTTCAAATTTAGCCTCTCTCATCAATTCATTCTGAAAGTCACTCTTTGCCCACAACAACATCATTTCCCGGAGCCGTCGCCGACACCTCACGCGGGACCGTCATTTACCATCGATCAACCTGTCAACATGAGCTCAAAGTACTACAATGCGGAACGCCGCATAAAGTACAAGTTGCGCAAGAAGGCCAAGCGCGCGGCGGCCAAAGCGGCAGCGGCGCAGGCAACACAGGTTTCCGAAGGCACAACACAGGCCGAGCTGGAGCAAACATCTGAATTGCCTCCCAACCAAGCTTCCAAAAAACCAGTAAGTGACTGAATAAGTCGATGGTGGTATTCCTCCTATTCCATCGAGTCCGCTAACCTTCTGGCCTTCCGTTCAGCAACTACATCGCAAGATCCCACAGCCAAGCACTGAGCACCGAAAGCTGAATCTCAGAGAGCGCATGAAAATCACCGAGAAGGCCCTCGTTTGGATGGACAAAGCCTTTGCGCGCGAGGTTGTGCGGCAAAAGGCAGTTACCACAAAGCAGAAGCAAGACATCCTCCTATTGCAGACCAAGGTTCGGGACATGAACAGGAATCTGGCGTTTCAGCTTGCCCGCCACAAGGAGATCAACAAGCGGCAGGGCGAGGAGATGGAGAAACAGCGCGAGGACATCAAGCGACAAAGCGAGGCTCTGGAAAAACAGCGCGAGGAAATTAAGTGTCAAAGCGAAGACATTGTCAAGTTGCAGAAGAAACACGATGAAGAGCTCCTTCGGCTGAGGAACGAGGTCCAGGAGAGGAAGGACAGGATGGGCCAAGGGGCCCTGGGGGCTACGGCGTCGGAGTGATGATATGGTAGGGTAGGACAAGATCTTGTGGCAGAGCGGACCATGATGGATGGATAAGTTTGGGGAGAATAAATTCATCGTCAGCGGACCCGAGTGGTATTACTGTACAATACCTTTGGGATTCTTGTTCCCCTCTCACGACCGAACGGTTCGCAAATCCTCGTCAGAGAGGTAGTTGATAACATGGGCGCTCACCGTGGAATTCTTCTCTCACAACTCGGAACCCAACCACCTCAACACATGTCGAGATCCTCAACAACTTCCTCCTCGGAGGCGAGATCACCAGCAATGAAGCTCCCACGATAAATCCCCCCTCCTACACAACCCCAACCATCCCATCACTTCCACGTCATCCCCATCCGCTGCAAGAACGACCACAATGACCCCTTGGGCACGTGCCCGCCATACAGCCGCTGCCACCACGCCGCAAATGAGCCTAAACCACCAACCAGTCAGCATCACCCGCAACCCAAGCAAAATAAAATAAAAGCTCTACTCACCCTCAACAGGCCCCTCCAGCCCAAACCCCAAAACCCTCACCAAAGCCGGCACCATCCTTCCCAACACCCCTAGCGCCAGCACCGTCAACAACACCTGCGCCGTCACCTCGTACGGATGTTCCTTTGCGTACTCCCACAGCGCATGCAATTCCTCTTTCGCAAGCTCCACGACGCGGTTGTATGCCTCGTGGAGGGCGCCGCCCCACGAGGATTGGTCGGCTGCTTGCAGCGTTGCCTCCAAGGCGTGCAGCACGCGCTCGGCGAGGCGGGAGGTGAAGGATGCGGTGGTGATGCCGTCGGGGAGGGGGAGCGGGGTGTTGGCGGGGAGGGGTGGGGAGGTGAGGAGGTGGGTGAGGATTTTGGTGGCAAGGGCGGCTTCTTCTTCTTGTTCGGAGTTGCGGGGGTGAAGGGTGAGGGAGGGAGAGGGGTGGAGGGCAGGTTTCTCGGTGATGGTGGCGTTGGGAGGGTCGTCGCGGTATTCGATGGGGTACGGAGGGTGTGGGTGGTTGTCGAGCGGGTCGCCGCAGAGGCAGGAGATGAGGGAGGCGTGGAGAGACATTTCTTTTGATGGTGTTGTGGTTACAAAGGGAAATATGGCGGCGGAGAGCTTGGTGCTTGATGAGGTTGAGTGGAAGAGGAACGCGAAGCAGCTGAACTTCGGGAGTATTCTGTTGGTAGGTTGCACAAGGCGGGTCATTACGCCTCGAGGCAGCCACCAACAAACGCGGTAGGCCAACGCATCGTGGGCCTCTGTGCAGCAAACATGCACACTGTCATGGAATTGTAACGTACGGACCCCCATGTCAGATGAAGTATGGCCCCAAGTGTTAAAGTCAGACATCGGTCTTCAAGCCAACATCTAACGGATAGCCTACCTATGTATTTACACCAGTGTCAAAGTTACATATTCACCCTCCCACCCCTCAAAAGGCTCCCACCACACCGGGAAGCCTTGCCCGTTTGCCCTCCTGAAAACGACCACTCCCAACCTCTCGTAGACATTTCTCGCCTCATCCCGGCGGTGCAAAAATAGTGACCAATGGTCGTCCTGCTCTACCATGACGCGAAGGCAATGCACCTCGGCATTGTCCTCTAGCGCCTCCTCTTCAACCAAGTCGGGAAAATAAAAGATCTTTTTACCCTCGTCGTTCCTTCGCACCTTTCCCAGTGTTGTCGGGATAAGAATACCCCGAATAGTGACCTCGTGGGCCGGACGATCAGAACGCTGGTCTTGGACCAGGGTGACAAACGTGTCTTGTGGAAGAGACTGTTGGACGAAGTTGACACCTCCCGGCCAGCTGACATTATGAGGAACGCCTGCCCATGACCACGTGGGAAAGAGGTGCTCGTGGGAACTCCAGACAGGTCTCCGTCTCTGCGGCTTTGGCTCGAAGGTCCTCGCTGGTGCGGGCCTATACCGCGGTCCAATTACCCAGAGCAAATCCAATGCAAAGGTGTCTTTCCACAAGCCCGCGAGACAGTCGCTATTCCGCAATGGAAGCATGTACTGAATGATGCCTTCCACCGCAGCCAGTCTGTCCGTCTGGTAGCTTAAGGCGGCTTGTGAGTAGGTGTTGATAAACTCGTACCACAACCTCGCGAGCTCTGCTTGCGTGGGACGGATCCCGGTCGGCTCCAGAAGCTTGTAATACTCGTCTTTAGCTGGTTGAGCTGGACCGTGATTGCACTCGCATCTCGAGAGTTTGCGACACCGCCAGACGAGCTCGGTTTCTCCGAAGAGAACGGTCCGCGGCGAGAGGAAATACTCCTGTGCAACCCAACCTCGTTTCATCAGGGGAAAGTCGCGCTGGAAGTGCTTCATTCTTTTGCGGGCGAAGAGCTTATACGGGATATCGGCGGCCTCTGGGACGGTGATGTCGATTGTCTTTGCTTCGAAGAAGAGCCCGCCGTTGCAGTCGGTAGAGGACGCGGCAGCTAGTGTTATGTACGAGTTTCGGTAGACTTCGTTCATGCGGCCGATTTCCTGTTCCCAATCCTGGTCGGAGGCGTCCTTGTCTTGGTCGAGGTCGTGCTGAAGAATGCAGAGAGAGTCGATCCAGAGATATTGAACGCCCAGTTTTCTAGTGAAGGTGACAGCATGCCGAAAGGTTAGTGGAAGAGAGTTGTAGGAGATTCCTTTCGTGTATTCCTCGATGGTCCGCGCAGTGAGCTTGGTGGGCAGATGATCAGGGTTGCCCCAGCAGTGACTGAGAGCCATGTACCGTCCACGTAATCCATTAGTTTTCCGAACCTTGACAAGATCATCGTCGGCAGAGTTCAGGCCCAGATCGAGGATTCTTGTAGGCAACGGTGAGGCATCTAGGCTAACGTTGCATTCCGCGTGCTCGGCGAGACAACCTTTGAGTTTGGTGACGATCCAAGAGCGACTCTCGTGGGAAGCAGTATGTGCTGGAGTTGTTCGTGCCTCCAGGAAGAATGGCCAAGGACAAGGGTCGTTATAATTGCGATACAACTCGATAACCTTTCTGCTTGTGTCTCCAACTTTGGGGTCCAATAACCAGAGGCGTGCGTCCGGTCTTGTTTGAGGTTTCCAACCGCTGCCATACATACTTCCAACGTAGAAGACGAAGTGCGTTTCCTCGGGATTCTCATCTGGGTACAAGTTTCGGATGGCCTTTGCCAGAATTTGGCAGGTTTTGCAGCCATAGTCGGCGGACTCGAAGAGCTGAGAGCATGGCAGGGAATTGTCCACGTCCTTTCGGGCCTGCAACGTCTCCATGTGGAAGCTGAAACAAACATTGCACAGCGGGGCACCAGAGAGCGGCGGAATTGGTTCAGAATTGCTGGTCATCTTGAATAGCACTACACAAGGCGCGAAAATGTGAGAAAGATGGCAAGAGAATCTAAAACATCGATAGTTGAGCGAAAGTCTCAGCTGAGGGGAAGTGGGCGGTTCAGCGTGCGGCAGTGCAACCTTCCCCTCTTTCCTTCTTTAGCTTAGTTTTTCACGTAAAGAGTGTGCCTCTACGCCCTCTCCTACCGCTTCCCGTTATACACACTTTCCGCGTGGACCTTTGAGATGCTGGGTTTAATGAGGAAACACTGCCATTTGGCTAGTCTGTTGGTTAAAAGAAGCGAGGTTACTAATGAATCTTTTGTTCTTCAATCTTCACTTTGCCGAGGCCAAACTCCCTCCAGGCTCCATCTCTCCCAACTTCCTTGTCGTTGCACTTGATAAGTACTTCGTACAACAGCATTAGAACTCGCCACGCCAAGTTGGTGGTAAACCAGGCGCCACCATTCCGTCGGGCAAAAGGAACCGCCTGCGTCAATTTGGACGTGCTCAAGCTTCGGGTTGGCTCTCATCAACCATCCTTACCATCAAGACAAGATTACAAGCATCCATCCCCATTGGAACTCCCAAAAACAAAGAAATGATCCCCGGAGCCTCGTTCCAAGAGGCATCAATCACCCCCTTTCAAATAGATCAACTACACACTCAGCGCCCCATCCCAAACCTATCTTGTCCCATCGAAGTTTCTAGCCCCCTAACCAAAAAGAACAGCAAGACCATCAAACAGAATGAGAAAAAAAGGAAGCTCACCATCCCCCCTCACTCGACCTCTCATGGGGCCACCCGGGGATTGAACCCGGGACCTCTCGCAGAACAGTGCTCAGGAGTTGTGAACCCTAAGCGAGAATCATACCACTAGACCAGCGGCCCTGAAAGAGAGAAAGTTGACAAAGAGGGAAGGAAGGTAGGCAAGGGTTGGGGGCCGCCCGGGGATTGAACCCGGGACCTCTCGCAAGATGCTTTGGGTTGGGAGCCCTAAGCGAGAATCATACCACTAGACCAGCGGCCCTTATTTGCTTGTTGTTGGACGGCCGGGGGAAGGCGGTTGTGATATGGAAGGGGAGGGAAAGGGGCTCTCACGGTGTGAGTCAGGTTGGTGTGGGTGTGGGGTGGGGATGGGTTAGGGTTTGGTGGAGTGAAATAGGGGTGGGGGTTGCGGTGGGCTCAGGGGTAGGTTTGCCAAGGCCTCTGTTCCTGCGCGGGATTCTGTGGTGCTCGATGTGCCATGTTGTGGCAAGAAACGAGAGTACCGTCGAAGTTTGAAATGAGAATCCAATCCTGCAGCCGGTTAACCTCTTGCTCAAGAAGACGGGGACACTTCACTCTTTTGCCCCCGAACAGACCTGGGCCACTCCACTCTTCCCTCAACCCCCACTGCAACCTCCCCGGTATCCGCCCCCCTGACACAGGGTTCCAGCCCGTATCGACATCCACAAAAGACGATGGAACCCCCTCTCCTTTCAACAATCATCAAAACACCCCAGCGTCAGTGGTTTAGTGGTAAAATCCATCGTTGCCATCGATGGGCCCCGCGTTCGATTCGCGGCTGACGCATTTTTGCTTCATTTCTGATCTTGGATGTCCCTGAATGCCTGCTGTTTTGCGTCGAGATGTCTGGAAGATGGTTGTCGGAAAGATCGAGGGCTTCTGACGTGCTGAAGCGCATGGACAAACCTCAGAGGTGGCCAGGTTCGTTAATTTTGCTCCCCCAACTAATGAGTTTCAAGTTTGTATCTGACTTTGGGTTTGGGTCTGAAGTCGATGTTATAGTCAAACAAAGGGTGACGGAAAAGTTGCACCAGACGCGGGGCACTCAAGCGCTCTCACTTGAGAATGGACTTCTTTGCAAAACAATAGAACTTGGGCCTTGACAATGTGGTCTGCCAAGCGGTAGGCGGAATTTTGCCGATGTTGTCTCGGAACTGAATAGGTAGTTGCTCCTGGATTCGTGGAGGGATCTAGGTCGGCGTCACAAATCGCTTGGGTTCCGTGAATTTGCTCTGGCGATATAAAGTAAACATGTTAGCGTGGCAGGAGTGAAGAAGTTGGGATAACTCACTTTTGGAGCTTGAGTTGAGAAAATCCGTGTGACCAACTAGAAGTGCAAGCCCTTTCTCGATGCGCGGTCGAGATCTTAACCTTGTTTTCATGGGAAAGAATCCTGCGTATCTTATTGACTTCTTGGTTTCGAAACTTCTTAAAAGCGACGGACACAGGCAGGCCCGGACACTGCTGCCATTTTGCCGCTTGCATCCTTTAGCGGCGATGTAGGAACCTGCAAAGAGACGCAACGGAAAATACAAAACGATAAAGTTTGATCGAGCCATCATGCAATTGGAGCGCTCAAATCTCCAAGCCCAAACAGCGCGGGGTCACGAGCTCACAGATACATCACGAGTTTGCACCCCGCTCCATAGCGTCGTGGGCCTCACTTTCGCCCCCATAAGATGGTCCTAAAAACACCACGATGTCAACTTCAACCCCGCATCACTTTCGCCATCGATACACCATGGTGCCTCAAGACGAAGATACCGGCGCCGGCGAGCGCGAGCGTGAGCGCGGACAGCCCTCTCATGAACCCGACGATGTCAATATCATGCCCCAGCATACGCTCCGCGCCCGCTATCCCGGCGCCCTGGTCTTCAACCTCGCCGCCTTCTTCCTTCCTGCGCTCTACGGCACCCTCTCCAAACTCTGGGTGGCCAGCATCGACTCCTCCCTCGTCGTCACCACAGATGT
Source organism: Trichocladium uniseriatum (assembly GCA_017139535.1). NCBI lineage: Eukaryota > Fungi > Ascomycota > Sordariomycetes > Sordariales > Chaetomiaceae > Trichocladium > Trichocladium uniseriatum. Next base: position 254,288 of record WOUO01000021.1, on the reverse strand, counting down.
CTACACCTACATCGGGGTGGTCGCCGAAGTGCTCAACGAAGGCCTCCCGCGCGCCGCCTGGAACATCATCGGCGACAAATCATCGCGCTCCCCGGCCCAGCGTCTCGCTCTCACCCACACACTTATCCTCTTCCAATCCGTCCTCGGGCTGATTATGAGCCTCGCGTTTGTCGGTGGAGCCAGAACGTTTGCCGAGGGGTTTGTGCCGGGCGAAGTGCGGGATGTGAGTCTGACGTATATTCGGATCAGCTCGTTCTCGGCACTCAGCTCGGCAATAGAGACGGCTGTTGCGGCGGCGACGAGGGCGCTGGATAAGCCGGATGTGCCGCTTGTCATCAGCTCGGCCAAATTTGTGATCAATATCGTCCTCGATATGCTGATCATCTCGTGGTTCCATGTGGGTAGCCACCAACCGACAGTCAATATGCAGGCTGGCATCCAGCTGGCGTGCAACATGACTGCGGCGTTTGTGGGTTTGGGGTATTTCCTCTTGACAACGAGTTGGAAGGAGCATCGGCGGCATCGCCACGACGGCAACACCAAGATAACCCCAAGCCTCCGGGCCCTGATCGTCCTGCTGCCGCCCGGACTGCTCATGTTTCTCGAGTCGGCCATCCGCAACGCTTTGTATCTCTGGCTCGTCAGCAATATTGTCTCGATGGGCGCCACGTACGCGACAGCCTGGGGCGTCTTCAACACCATCCGCTGGGGCCTGGTCATGGTCCCGGTCCTGTCCCTCGAGGCCACGGCGCTGGCATTCGTCGGTCACCGATGGGGTGCGTGGCGCCGCGAGATCGGCACCAACACGCGCCGTCCAGGGCGCACCGCTTTCAAGACCCTTTATCGCATCGCTAAACCTGCTCTAGTCTCTTTGGGTCTAGCGCTCGTCGTCGAGGTGCCGCTGGCCATCTTCCTGTCCATTTGGGGCGCCAGGTCGTTTGCCCGATACCTCAGTGGTTCTGACGAGGTGGCAGATGTGACGGTGTACATGTGGCGCACGATTGACTGGTGCTACATCTTTTACGCGGCGTCGACACAGCTGGCTACTATCCTTCTTGCCACACGGCCAAAGTGGTACCTGTACCAGAGTTTGGTCAGCAACTTGTTGTATGTTCTGCCGTGGGCGATCGTGTGTCAGGTCAAGGAGCTCGACGCCACGAATGCGTGGACCTACCACAGTTTGGTGTTTGGAGGGAGTTTGGTGTTTAGCTTCGTTGATGTGTTCATTGTGGATGCACTGTGGGTGTGGACGTTGATGACGGGGAGGGCGAGGCTCGAGGTTTTTCGGCAGTGAAAGGAACAACGAGATTTACGAGAACGGGGAAATGTTATGGGGGAGGTAATGGCATGGCCAATAGGGTAATTTGACTCCGTAATGATGAATATTATTATTTAATGGTTATGTGGGAAAGTGATGTGTTGGCAGTGTCGCTCAGTTTACTAAAATGTCGAAGATTCAAGTTTCGGGCCGGGCCGCAATTCTGTGCAACATTTCGCAATGCAACCGAACATTGTGCATTCCGCCAGGCACGGGCAGGTGTTTCGTCATACTTCAGTCGTGGTTACCCGTTCCCACAATGCCAATTCGGAGCCCTCGATTGGCTTCCGAGACACAGCGAGTCCGGACCCGATTTCCCGCATCTTCGACTCCGAGTCTTCCGCACCGATTTCGGCCCAACTCAAATAACTCCCCGCCATCAGCAACAACAACACCTGCCAGCGTAACCCAAAACAGCACAATCACAACTACCACCTTAATCACCCAAAATGGCAGTCAACGAAGTCTACCAATACTCCATCATCTCCGCCCTCATGGACGGCGTCGCCTCGCACGGCACCCCCATCGCCAACGTCCTCGCCCACGGCGACCACGGCCTCGGCACCTTCCGCCGCATGGTCGGCGAGATGATTGTGCTGGACGGCGACGTCTACCAGATGAAGGCCGACGGGTCGGTCGTGCACATCGCCGACCCTGCCACCACCGTCACGCCGTTTGCCACGGTGACGCGCTTCCACCCCACGACGCGCACGCGCGCCGTCGTGCAGGGAAAGGAGGGGCTGAAGCAGCTTTTGACGGGGCTTTTTCCGCAGGCAAGGAATCACTTTTTGGTGGTGAGGATGGATGGGGTGTTTAGGAAGGTGGAGGTGCGGACGGCGGGCGGGCAGGAGCGGGAGAGGGAGGGGATGGTGGATGTGTGTGCGCGCCAGACGACGCATGTTTTTGAGGATGTGAAGGGGACGGTGGTAGGGTTCAGGTGTCCTGGGTATGTGATGGGGGTAAATGTAGCGGGAGATCACTTTCACTTCATCACAGAGGATCGGCAGCGTGGGGGACATATTCTGTCGTTGGAGACGGAGGGGGAGGTCGAGGTTTCGGCAGCGCAGATGAGCAAGTTTCACTTGGAACTGCCGACGGAGGATGGCGAGTTTAATGAGGCGTCTTTGGTCCTGCAGGCGCAGGGTATCAAGGCGGTCGAGGGGTGAAGAGCGGCGAAGGTTGGGTTCCGGTTCCCGTGTACAGGGTAGAGTAGTGCTTGAAAATCATACTGACGATTGGTTAGATCGGGGGGAAACTGCGCCGTGGTTCCGCGATCTTCACGGAGACCATCTCGCAAGCGAACAAAGCTTCTTCCCGCCTGCACGAATAACAAACCCCGTAACTCGCCGTAAGCGAACTCGGAGTTAATATGTACTGGTGACGATGTGAGACAATCTGCACATCTGAGCTGGCGGATCTTGTCTTCGGACTTTCGGTGGGAAATGGCTGATTCCATTGGACCGTTTGCGCCACAGCCGAGTGTGATCTGCATTACCCGAAAGAAACTACCGACCTTCAGCTTGATACTGACAGTTCAGCTTGACACCGATATTTCCGTTTGCCAAGGACAGGTAAGCGATGCTGTTCGCGTCAGGCAGTAATATGTTTATATAGCTATGTACAGTACAACCTGGCAGATTACACTTCGTGATGATTTACGCCCTGCCTTCGAGGTCCCCGTTTTGAACATCGTGTCTCGCATTTTTTCCAGCGTGGCCAGTATCGACAAATTCACATCTCCGTCCTCTGTCCCGGATCATCATGAACAAACCTCTTCCCTACCACAGCGGGGGCCCGCAGCCCCCGTCCGGCAACTCCATGTGGTCCATCTTCCAAAATGGCATCGACCACAACCCCGACTGGGCTGCACTCGTCTCGGTGCAGCAACCGCCTGACCACCTTGCAAACCTTGTTGGACCCGGACTAGTCCAATCCCCCGCGATGCGCGGGCCGGATGAGATCCTCACCTGGTCCTACGCCCAGGTCCGCCGCGGCGCCGCCCGCCTCGCGACCGTCATGGCACGCCACCAAATTCCCCCAGAGTCGGTCATCCTAACCTTCATCCCGCAAAGCGCCGAATGGATCCTCCTGGTCTGGGCATCTGCCCTGGCACGCCTCGCCATGGCCAACCGCTTCCCTGGAGGCGTCAGACCGCCTCCAAACGACTCTACCCAAGCCCGCTCATACATCTCATCCCTCCAGCCCTCCGTCATCGTCGTCGAAGACGAGGCCGCCGCCCAAGTCGTCGACGACGCCAGACTCAACCAAGACCCGACTCGGCCCTTCCTAGGCCTCACCCTCGCCCCGCTCTCCACCCCGCGCCCCGGCTGGCTCAGCCTGCCCTCCATCGCCTCCCTCCCTTTTACCGAGAGCGAGAGCACCGTCGACCCCAGCGCCATCCACGACCGCCCGGACCGCCCCGCCCAGCTCTTCTTCACCAGCGGCAGCTCCACCGGCACCCCCAAGGGCGTCTTCCGCACCGTCCGCAACCTGTGCGCCAGCGCCGTCAGCACGGGCCGCACCGCCGATCTGCCGCCCGGACGGGCCTTTGTCGCGACCGTTCCCGGCGGCCCCAACATTGTGATTAGCACGGGCACGACGATGCTGGGGACTGCGTGGTATGGCGGGACGCTGGTGATCCCCGGGCCGAATTTTGGGTGGGCGGATCTGTTGCAGGCGGTGGAGACGTGTCGGGCGTCGGTGATGGTGTTGTTGCGGAGTCATATCAGTTTGTTGGCGGGCCATCGGGCGTATGAGGTGGGCAAGGTGAGATCGTTGCGGAGGGTGTTTGTTGGCGGGGAGATTATGCCCAGGGGGGTTTTGGATGCGGCGAGGGGGTTGTTTCCGGAGGCGGTCGTCTTTCCTTCGTTTGGGATGACGGAGGGAAGTGGGATGTTTGGATGGCCCGAAGGGATTCCGGATGTCATTCCGGATTTTAAGGGGGTTCTGTCGGTTGGGATGGCGATGCCTGGGGTGAGGATGAGGATTGTTAAAGAGGATGGGGCGGTTGCGGGGACCGGTGAGCAAGGCGAGCTGCATCTCGGTGGTGAGGTTATGTTTGAGGGGTACTGGGGAGAGCACAGCGGGGAGGGTCACTTTTACGAGGATGAGGCTGGCAGGTGGTTCGACTCGGGCGACATTGCGATGCTCGATGAGGGAGGCTGCGTGTACGTGGTGGGCCGGGCCAAGGACCGGGTGACGAATATCGCGGGCCAGTACCACCCGTTTGAGATTCAGACGTGCGTCAGTACACAGTTTGGTGTCGAGGTAAGAACTCCTCCACCCCCCCCCCCCCAAAAAAAAAAAAAACAAACCGGTGTTGGGGGTGCCCAGTGCTGACGAGCCGAAGACCGAGGTTGTTGGACTCCAGACTCCGATGCGCGGGACCGTGCCTGTCGTCATTCTCGAGAGGTTCCCCAATGGCATCACGGAAGCCGATGTCAGGGAGCACTGTCTCTCGGCACTGAGTTGCCCCCATATCCTGGGTGGTGTGCTAAGCCTCGAACAGCTCGGTATGATGGAAGGGTGGCCAAGGACGGGAAGTGGGAAGGTTTCCAAGCGGGAATTGCAGGACGCTGCTTTTCAGTTTCTAGAGACACAGGTGGTCACCGCTTACAGTGTTGGGACGGCTTGACTGGGAACTGGTCGGAGAAGGTAAGGAGTTGTAGTCATTAGAATAAGAAGTACTCGGAGAACATCGAGATATGGGGGTGTAAAACTGCAAAGTTCCTTTGGCACGACGCGCGACCTTGTTGTGATAGCTTCAAAAAGGGCTTGGCCATATCCCGAATCTCCCCGCTACCCAAGGGAGGGGATCCCTTTGTTCTCCCAAGCGGAATTCCATCCAGCAATGTCATCGCATCGGCAGTCTACTCGTAAGGGCTAGGCCCGTACTTGTCGTGATCGGTGCCATCACCACGGCCCATGCGGCCCCATTGCGTGCGCAGACCGCCGCGGCCGGCCTCCAATAGGGGTCTGGCCGGTCGGCCATTGACGATGGCAACGGCAGGGGTGTTTGCTGGCACCAGAATATCAGGACCAACGTGCATATAGAGGGGAATGGGGGTTGCAGAGTCTTACCAATGCCCGTCACATGGTTGTTGATGTAGATGTTCTCCCAATGTCCTTTGGGGGCGTGGTACACTTCGTGCATGATGCTAAGATACGGATGGGCCTTTGTGATGCTGTTCCACCAGTCCCTACAAGGTATGTTAGCTGGTGCACCCTTAACGTCATCAATGCCTCGACATACCATGCCTTGCGGTGGAGAGGGCCATGGGCATAGGCGTGAAGGCCTTCGATGGACCGGAAGTAGCATAGCACCATGACTTGGTTGTTGGTGTGTCGTTCGTCCGAGGAGATCCACGAGGTCTGGCCCAAGACTATCCACCATAAATTAACGAGCTGCGGAAGTGACGCCGGGCGGTGGATACGTACATCCGTACTTCTCCTCGTTTTTCCACAAGTCGGCAAGCATCCCATTCATGTGATCCCCAATCTCGCGATAGCCCTGGCCCAAGAGCCCCAGAGCGCTGTGATGCGAGTCGTCAGTTCATCGTAGCATGAATGGAAAAGCCGGGAGCTGCACCACTTACTGATTCGTACGTGCTCCTAGGAGAATGACAACAATGTCTTCCTCGGCAGGCTCAGTCGACAGGGAACCATCCTTGGCGGGAATCTGGGCCGTATACTTGCCCATGACCACTCCGTCCATCTGCGAGTTTGGAATCACGCCCGTAAACATCATGATGGAGCGCACGGAACGGTACAGAAGCAGGGAGATGACAGGCAGCAAGGCATGGCGGGCGGGCAGGAGCAGCGATGCGAGGCCCTGCACCACTGCGCCGAGTGCAAGCCACGTCGTGATGGTGAAGTTGTCGCGGATGGCCTTGAACTTGGTCAGCGATTACGTAGAGAAGCCATCAGGCACCGGGACTTCCGAGGTCTGTTGGGAAGAACACTGACCACATAGAGGCTGAATCTAGCGGCCGTAGAGGGACGATGTTTCTTCGGCACCGTATAGCTGCTGGCAAGCGGTTGGAATTTTGCGATCATGATGAATCGATGATTCTTCGAACACTTTGCGCTGGGTTGGGTGTCGCGAACGTCAATGTTCAAGCTTTGCTTGTCAAGAGATGTTTCGAGGAAAGACTCGAGGTTCGCACCCCGAATCAAGGACCCCAACTTAATCTAGACAGCAGCTCAACAGTTTACTAGCCGGCTCGTTAGGTATGTGCTCTCACGTCAGCTCTCATGCAAGGTGCCGGGGAACACAAAAAACAGGAAAGTGGGAAAGCATTGCGCCACTGCCCAACAGGTTCATCACCTCAGACAACTTTGTGATAGGGCAAGGTCCCACCAAATGTAAGATGCACACAAGTACACGACAGATACGCGCGGCCGTTGCCAAGAGGGCCAGACTCTTGGTATCATGGAAACATGTCGAAAATTTATGTACGGTTAGGTGATATACCCAGATTCCAAAAAAAAGATTTCATCCAATCAAGGACAGCGTCAGTGGTTTAGTGGTAAAATCCATCGTTGCCATCGATGGGCCCCGCGTTCGATTCGCGGCTGACGCATTTCTTTTCCTTTTGTCCTTAGCATCGCTTAAAGGACACGATATTTTTGGCGCAATAGATCAAAACGATGGTTCTGGGACTGAAAAAAACGTTGTGTGGTATCCGGAAACATGGATCTGGGACAATAGAGATTAGTGTCTCCTCGAGTGTCTCCTCGTAAATGGTGTATCATTCCCGGTTCAAGTCAGTCGCCCACCCCTGACTACACTTTCAGGATCCTGGATGGCCTTTTGTTTCGAGCCGACGGGTACGGAAAACCCCTTTCCCATCTCACATACATTCCCTCCCCTGTTTGTTTGTTAGCATGGTACCTCAGGGTGGATGATATGTAGCTCTTGCCCCAGGACGATGAATCTAGTCGTCAGAGAATAGACAACGGGGGAACGAATAAAGAAAGAGAAAAGAAGAAGAACAAAGAAAGAAAAAGAGAACGAGAATAAGAAGACTAACAAAGTAAGAAATAGAAGAGAGGGAAAAGAAGAGAAAAAAGTGAAAAGAAAAGGAAATGAAGAGAAACCGAAAAGCAGGTACCACGCTAACACAAACAGGGGAGGGAGTGTAACCACTCCCTGGAGCTGCCGCCTGCAGACCCATTCAAATCCCCTCATGTTATCTGCCAACTATTCAACCTTCAACCTTGTCATGACACGTGCGGCCAAAAAGACGTCCAGTCCACACCAAGATACACATCCTCCGGCATCGCCCTAAAGGCCGCGAAGATCTCGAGAAGTATCACAATGCGAGCCACAATGTACAGCGCATACGCCGAGTCTACCGCCATACTAAACAACCACCGCCTCGCAAAGGTCTGCCTCCGCGCCTCCCGCACCCAAATCCACAGCATGCTAAACGAAAAGTCAAACCACGGCTGAGTCGATAGCACGGAGCAAGCCCACCAACCGCCAAAACAGCCAACAACGTCAGGCTACTCGCCCGCCACAGGACCTTCTCCAGCGCGGTCGGAAACGGAAACGACCAGCAAAAGACATGCATGCCCGCATGCACCACCGAGACCACCCACACAATTGTCGCCTCGGTCCCCGTCGGCGGCGGCGGCGAATAATCATTCGGTATACGCGGCAGTGGCCGTCTATTCAGGCCCCCATAGTGCAGAAGCGACGGGCGGCGGCGCCAGCCGTCCCAAACAGGTTTCTCGACGAAATCGAGGGGCGTGTCGACGTACGGGTCCCGCGCGACCTCGCCTGCTTCGAGGAGCAGGCCTGCTATTGTCCAATTAACGTGGATGACGGTGGGCTCGGCTACGTTTTGGGGCTTGCTGCCCCAGAAAAAGGCGGTAGCTAAGGAGGGGATGATGAAAGCAGCTGTGAAAACCTCGAGGGGCGTGACGGTGAGTTGTTGGCTGCGGCGGGCAATCATTTGGAGCAGGACCCAACCTGCTTGGAGGAAGGCGAAGCATTTTGCGAAGTAGTCGGTTTTGCTGCGGTCCCAGATGTTGTCTCGTGTGATTTCGGGGATTTTGATGCGTTTCCTTGTGCAGAGGTAGTGGATGGATGTGGCGTTGATCGGGAAGGCTGGAAAGTCGGGTGTTTTGAGGAAGAAACCGCCAGCGTTGGCGTAGAAAGCGTGGACTCGTGTCCACTCGAGTTGGCCAAGCCCTTGCATTTCTTTGACGGAGATGTTCGCCGCGTTCCATTGCATGACGGCGAAAAGAGTGAGCATCTCGGGTGCTGTGACTGCGAGGGCCGCCCAGCGGCATTTTCGCAAGAACACAGTCCAGTAGCTGTCGTCTCGGGCCTGTAGGTTGTGGTGAAGAATGGTCCACACACAGACGAAGAGAGCGAGAAAGTTGGCAAAGAGGATGTCGAGTGTGCCTCTGCCGTTCGGTGATGGGGTCCAGCCAACCGTGTTTGGTGAGGCCATGGCCTCGATGCTGAATGTGCCCGGAGGCTCTGATTGAGGGTGTTCGACAGCACAACTAAAGCCTCGGGAGAGGGTGTTGAAGGTCCTTTTCTCCCAACCGCTAACTCTTTATGGATGGCATTTACCTGATAGTATTGTGAGAATTTGGACACCCCCTGATTACTTTAACCGCCGTTGTTGGTTGCAGCTGCAGCGAGTCCACCAACCACCATTGAACACGCATATTTCCCAAGCGACCGGCGCGCTACGGCCTCAACTCGTCGACAATTGGCCGCCAAATGATGCAAACGGCAAAAATAAACACAAGAGTGGACTGGAAAAAAGCCACCGGGAGGCCAAGCCAGTTGGCATGCCGCAAATGCAGGCCAATGCTGTAGAGGGCAACCTTGAAGAAGTGGTAAAACAAAAGGAAAGGATTGTCGATGACGCCACCCATGAGCCACGCGGGCTCAGTGAAGTTCCTCTCGCCTTCTTGAACGTACTGGATAAAACCTCGTTGCATTATGCGCAGCGTTGGATCTGGGTTTGGGTTAGTGATAATGAGCAGCAAGGCCTTGGAAGACGTTGGTGACGAACCTTTAGAAACGAATAAAAGATAGAGTGCCTGCGCCAAGATGTTGAGAGGCGCGCTGTGAGCCTTTCTCCGCCAGTGAAAGTGTCGCAACTTTTTCAGCACTGCATCAGTATCCGTGAGAGAGGGGATATGCTCGGGGCTGAGAAGCTCGGCCAAGAGCACCGCATCCTTGAGTGCAACGGTCATGCCACTGCCGGTGACGGGGTGGCGCATGTTGGAAGCGTCACCTAGCATGATGAGTCCCGGGGTCGTGTTTCGAGTCGAAGGCATCCAGGCGTTGGGCATGCTCCGAAGACGGCCTCCTTTAGCAGCCCTCTCGAGGTTGGGTCGGACGGGTTCGGGGATGAGCGGGACAATGTCGTCGCGGATATACTCGCGAACTGATTCGGGTGTCCCGAGACGGCGATACGTCTCGTCTGGGATGTCGATGAGAATCCTCGTCTCGCGCATGCTGATCCGATACATTAAGAGGGGTGGTCCAGCCCCGAGAACTCCGTAGGCGTACTCGGGAAGAGGTAGGTCGACGTCAGTCATCTCGAGACCCCAAAAGCGAGACTGCGCTTTAGGCCGGTGAGACGAGAACTGTGACCTAAAATTGGACATTCCCCCATCGGCCAATACGGTGAGGGACGCGTAGTACTACACGGCGAGTCAGAGCAAAAAAACAGAGAGGCGGAATTTGTAACGAACCTTGTGTGGCTGACTGCCGCAGCTTGAACACACTGCGCCGACAACGGCACCGGTCACCTCGTCTCTGAGCATCTCCAGGGCAGTGGCCTCTAAAAGAGTGGCGTTTGGCATGTTGGCAACAGCATGTCAGAGGTTTGCGACCAATTTGCCATGGTGAAAGCTACGCCCGGCAGGCGTGTCGGCCGACTTGGATGACTTTTTGCTAGAACCAGATGTAGGCAGCGGGCAGAACCAGAAGGTGGCCTGTTCGTCCTTCCAGAAAAGATGGTATCCTTTCACTGGCGTTGCCTCGATCCCCGACAGGCAGTGTGCGAGACCGAGTTTGGACAGAGCGGCAACACCGCCAGGTTGGAGGAGCTCCCCGACAATTCTGTCGGGCTCTTGAAGACTCCTTTCAACAACGAGAACACGTTGACCCTGATTGGCGAATGCCGCGGCAATGGAACAACCAGCAATCCCAGCGCCGATTATTAGGACGTCGTAGTTTGGCAACATTATGTGAGAAAGTGTTGGTTGGATGAAGGAGGAAAATGCAAGCCGGTTCGAGGGTCTCGTCTTCAACATTCGTTTGGCTAGACGCCGCACTGTGTTCATGCAGGGGTTATTAACCCCTGTCCACGACCAACAGTGATGTGGCGCCAAGACGCTTGTTCTCACGGACGCGCCAGACGCACTCCCAGAGAGCCTATCTGACGAACCTCAGGACTCTGATTCTGAAAGGGTTATTACAGAGGGCAACTTTGAAGAAGTGGTGAAACAAGAGTAATGGGTTGTCGACAATACCGCCTATAAGCTAGGTGGGTTCAACGAAGTTCCTCTCGCCTACTTGAACGTATTAGATGAATCCTTGCTCTACATAGTACACTTCCTCCCTGTTTGTTTGTTAGCGTGTTCCCCCCGTGGAGGAGAGTAGGGGACCTGTAAACTAATCAACCTTGAGGGTAAGAGAAAGGAACGAAAAAAAAAAAAAAGAAAAGAAAGGAACGAAAAAAAAGAAGAGAAGGGAAAAAAAGAAGAGAAAGGAAAAAAAGAGGAGAAAGGAAAAAAAAGGATAAAAAAAGGAGAAGAATAAAGGAGAAAGATAGTGATAAAGAAAAAAAAAGAAAAGAAGAAAGAGAAATAACAAAGAGAAGATAGCATTCTCATTATTGCCTTACTTAACGTTACTTCCTACAATGGGAGCCTAAACTAAATAGGCGCATCTCTGAAAGGGTGGGGTATGGGTTTCTGTCCACAGTCTGGCATCTGGTATTGGAGGCCCGGTGGTGGTTGGGTGCTAGGTTCCGGGCCTTCATCCGGGAGCGACGGGGCTGGCCGGGACAAAGAGGGGGTATAGATGCGGAACCTCTCGGGGTTTAGCTATCCCCTCACGTCGCCTCTTCGGAGGCGTTTCCGGGGTCGGCCACGCTCGGTCTCGCTTTCCTCGCCTTCGTAGCTTCCATCCGAGCCCAAGCAGCCACAGTCCACTCCCATGCGCGACTCATGTCCCGGGTAGTCACAACACCCACCACCGTCGTCTCGAACCCCTGACCCATTCTCACCATCGTCATCATCATCCCCAGTCGTCGCTCTTTTGCTAGGACTCCGGCTAGAGCTCTTACCCCGCGCCCCAACCCCAAAGATTGCCTGACACTGCTTCGCCGACAATTCCTTCACCCCCGGTTCTTCGCCTCTCGCCCCAACCCATACCAGCCGCCTTAATCCCTTGCTATGCTGGCGCGCAAACATGACCTTGTCCAAGACCGCCATAGCAAACCGGGCAAGTATGTATTCACGTCTGACACCCGCCAGGGGCTGCAGCTGCACGTTGTGGTACAGCGCCTGCAGTTCATCCGTTACGCCCGCCTCGAGCACATGGGCTACCCATACGCCTTGCTTCGGGACAAACGCAAACCGGTGCACGTCCCAGAGGGTGTGGACGTCTTTCCGGAGCCTGAGCAAGTTTTCCGGGCAGTGCGTATCCATGCTGGCGCTCGGCTGGCGCGCGTACTTGTACATGAGGTTGTCTTGCCACCAGTCAATTTGTTTAGCGGGTATGATGTACGCGGTCTCGAGCGGGAGAGAGGAGCAAGTGATACGGCAGGTCCCGCCCCCGGTTGAGGCAGGGAGGATCGGGGCCTGAGCGTTGTCTGCCCACCATTGGGGGAGCTGGGAGGGAAAGCGGAAGTGGTCAAGAGAGGGTACCACCGCGTACATGGGGTCTAGGCATTCTAGTTTCAGCTAGGGGGCCGACAGCGTGGGCGGAGGAGAAAGACGAGCCATTCGGGACGCAGAAGTAGTAGGCGGGCGCAGTCAACACAACATCTGGGCCCGGTGGCACGCGTGGGCCGTTGGGTGAAAGGGAAAAATACCCATCCCATGTGCAGTTGGCAAGGATGCAGCATGCGATGCGCGCGGTCTCGTGATGGATGCCCTTAGAGTCAAAGGCCGGGAGGATGAGGATGATGTTTTCGCTGTCCGCGTATCCGGGGTGTCGGAATTCTATCTTGGCGAGATTCTCGCTGGTTGGTTGGAATGGCTCGCTTTGTGGTCGAAGTTGTAGAAATGGCGAAATGATGGCAGGGTTCGCCATGGCGAAGTGTTTGATGTTTGAATTGTCAAGTTTGAACTTTGGAGGGCCGACCGACAGCATCTGTTTCAACGCACGAGACATTTGATTAGGGTTAGGGTTATAGGTGGCATTTCATTTCTTCTAACGCGCGTAAGGATATAGTTCTCCTTCGCCCTAATATTATATACTTCCACCCCTATTTGTTTATTAGCATAGTACAGAGTACCCATTTTTCTCTTTCCTATTTCTCTTTCTTCTTTACTTTTTTTTCTTTATTACTATCTTCCTCCCTTATTCTTCTCCTTTTTTTATCCTTTTTTTTCTTTCTCTTCTTTTTTTATTTCTTTCTCCCCTTTTTTTTCGTTCCTTTCTCTTGCCCTCAAGGTTAATTAGTTTATAGGTCCCCTACTCTTATCCACGGGAGGTAATACGCTAACAAACAAACATGGGAGGAAGTGTACTGTGTAGAGCAAGGATTTATCTAATACCATTCAGAAAGCTGCGATAGAGACCGGCCACAGCTGGCGGGTCATCATTAGCCAGTTTGATGCGGTGGAACTGATAGGGTGGGTACCTCGCGCACTTTAGTGATGTCTGGCCAGTAGATCTCGTCCACCTTCAGTCCCATCTGCACAACGCTGGGCTCATGACACTTGATGCTGCATGTCCCGTGGGCCTCGGTTCTATCCCGAGCTCCCCCCCGGCCTGGGCAACCAAGGAAGCCAACTGCGTTATCGTGAATGCGTGAGCATTCGCACCACCCGCCCGCCCTCATTGTCCGCGTTCCATTTTGGAAATCTCCCGTCTTCTATGACGGAACTCGACTGACTCTCTCACCCAAGTTTCAAGCTCGACTTTGCTGCCCAGTTGTGCGCCCGTTCTTCCAAGATGTCAGCGGACGAACTCGGGCGTGGCGATGAGCATGCTGTGCCTTCTCTTCCCTGGACTGATGTCTTCGATGGGCGCGGTCTGAGACTCCAACCATTCTCTCTGGCGGCCATGTTCTCAGTACGCAATCAGACATGGAGGGTGTGCAAACACATCCAGGAGCCATCAACCTCGACGCGGTACTGCCTCGCCTCCAGCCTCTCCAGATTTCCGGTCCATCATATATGTCTTTCGGACTTGACCAAGATCACCAGGATCCGTCGTTTAGCTTTGCCTGCGGTTCCCGGGACTCTCTTTCCTTCGCCTTGAGCTGTCAGCCCCCTTCGTTTGCCAGCGAAATCCCCTTTCATTTGGCTCCGGTACAGGACTGTGTCGCACTTGGAGGCCAGCAGCAAGAACAACCACTCAACTGGGGTGTTCCGCTGCAAGCCCATGCTGCAGTGAACCAGGACGGGGACTTGCATAACGCAGCCCTCGATGTAAATCCGGGCACGGGCGCGCCATTGCCCCACTCATGGTCTCTCAGCAGGTCGGGGAAGCATATTCAGGTGCCAAGCTGGAGAAACTTCCGCTTTCTGTCAACGCGCGGGAGGCAATAAGGCCCAAGATCAAGGAACTGTACATGGACCGCGCCATGACAGCGGAGCAGACTCTGAGGGAAATCCGACATCTCCATGGCTTGGACATCTCGTGAGTCTTTACTTAGTACTGGCATGTTCGTGTCCCCAACGCCAACAATATTTTTAGAATACACACATTCAACAGGACCATTAAAAAATGGCCTGAGTGGAGAAAAAACGAGAAGCGTTCGTCAAGCCACCCTCCGCCAGCAGCCAGGCGAATTCAGCAAGCCACCAACAACACACCGAAGCGGACGAGAACGAAGAAGAGAATAGGAACACACCAAGCACGCCCAAAATACGTGCCAACAGTGCCTGCCACAGGATCCCACCACAGGATCCCACCTTCCCTCACCCCTGCGTTGTACCAGGTGCAACATTCTCTCCTCCACCACATCGACAAATACGTCGTGGGCTTCTTCGACTCGGCAGCTAGCAAGACGGGTGTGCTCGAGGCGCAATACTTGGTGGAATGGCAATGGCGAAGCTTTTTGAACCGCTGCCAGACGGTTTCGATCGTTGTTCAGAAGCGAAAACTGATCCAGTTGCCGCAGCTCCCCAACGAGCCGTTTGCAAAGAGCAAGAGGAAGCAGCGAGTCGCGGACATTGTCCGCAGCATCCTGCGCAAACACGTCTTCGGCGAGTTTGCAGGGACAGCGGAATCCTGCACTCCGTCGTTGCTGGCCCCCTTCTGGAATCTTTGTCACGGCCTCCGAGGCGTTGCCGTGCAGATTGAGGGCTCCAATAAGGACGACCACGTCTACATCACCGAATGCATCGCTGCCCTCCGCAACCTCCTGGGGGAACCCACCACTGACCACCGGGCTAGCTTGGGCCAGATACTGCAGCATCTTTCCCAAGTCACCCCTCTCGAGCTGCACGATACCATCCGGGTCAGCTTCGCCTGCACTGCCGACACGCTTTCAGCCAGGCTCGGCCACCAGCATCCTCTTGTCCTGGGTGCCTGGGCTAGCTACTACCGGTATTGGGAGCCACGGGCGCTCAAAAAAAACGACAACAAGAGGAGTGAGCTTCTCGAGGCTTACGGGAGAGGTTTCGAGGCCCGAGCGATGACCGCACCATCAAGGTCCTCGGCGACTACGTCGACACAGCGTACTACCTCGGTAACGACTGCCATATCGCCCGGACACTGGCCAACGACCTCTGGCAGCGCACTCGCGACTGTGACGGCCTGTCATGGGGCCCCAAAGCGCAGGGCATGGCGGCAGCGGCGTCCATGCTCGCCATCGTCTGCTTCTCCTACTACGGCCACAAGCGCAGGACGAAGGGCCAGACGAAGACGGTGATGAAGGAGATGGGGTGCAATCCCCGCAGAAAGCGAGGCCGGCAGAAATGGCGCCAGATTTATACGCCACAGCCCCCGCCTCCGGCCGGGGAGATCAAGGAGGCTGCTGCTTGTCTTGATCAGGCTGCTCAGCGGCTCCAGGGCTGCGAGTGGGAATGGGACTGTGCGATCGCCAGGGCGGGTCTGTGCAACCAGCTGGCGTTTTTCACCAAGGAGTTTGGGGAGAAACGGTCCACGGTTCTGGGCGGTGGGTTTCAGTCGTGCGGCAGCGGTTCGTGGGAGCTGCTCATCCGCGGCGAAGTTTCCTTGAACGAGTTTGTCGGGTAGTTAGCAGGTCTCCATGCCCTTGACACAGCAAAGGTCGGAAGAAATGACATTTGGAGGGCGTTTCCTCTATAGTTGAACAGTTGACGTCCTAGCCTCGGCCTACCTAACCGTCCCTTTTTACTCCCCTTAGAGACATGGCTGATTATCAGTACGAGCCGGAGGGCGCTGGGTTGCTGGGCCAGTCGACCCAGCCTTTCGACGACGACGATGAGTTCCGCAAAGCTCGACTAGCGTCCGCCCTCAGCCACCCTGCCAGTTCTACCCAGGCCATGACCCAGGCCTTTGACTTCCAGAACCCAGCGTACAACGCCCCGCCTCCAAGCAGCCCTTGGTCAACAACCTCATGCCGAACCCAGCCCCAATCGTGGCCGGCATGGCACCGGCGCTGCTGCACCGGCTCAGGCCGAAGTCGCATACGCACTCACGCAGAAGACACCCCAGGAGCCGCAGCCCATGGATGCCACCGACAGATGCCCGCGCTTGCTTTTTCTGCCGTCGGACCCGGTCGAGGTGCGGCAGGCTCAGCGGGTAAATGGATGAATGCGCTATCGGAGGTTGACGAGGACGAGAGCGTCGAGACCTTGACGTTTTTGGCTGTCTTCCTGCTCGAGGCCGAAGCGGCCGAAGCAGGCGGGTTCGCAATGATGAGCCTGGCGGCGCGCGGTGCAGAGAGGGCTTGCTCCTCGGTCCACTCGGTGCACTATCGGAGACGCTTCCGAGGCTCACCGAGCTCGTAGAAGGTTAGAAGTTCCGAAGCGGCGTTCCGGTGTCTGAATGGCTCTGACTTCATCGTTTTGGGGTTGAGGTCCTTCTGTTTGCCAGGCGGGGGGAGGGTCTTGAGCAGCTTGCCCCAGTCCCCGGGGACGGTTTTGGCCTCCCCACAGAACCATACTCGTTGGCTGCCTAATTTCTGCCGCACTCGGTGGTTGGCTGCCCAAATTGCTTCCTCCTCACTTTTTTAAGTCGCACTCGGCCTTCAGCCATCCATGCTCAACATGGCGACCAGCACGACACAAGCCCTACCTTATTTTTGCGACCCGCAGGAATTACCCGGCCCGTTGCCGTCGCGGGATGAGATTGAAGCGGCGACGCAGTTTTTGCCAAGCATTCACGAGCGACAACACCAAACCATCGTCGTCATCAGGGACAAGTTCGTCGTCAAACATGGAGTCCAGCATTGCGTATCAGAGAACGAAGGACACGCCCTCCTGTTCCTCCATCAGCACCTCACCATCCCCGTTCCCAGGCTTTACGCCATGTACCGCGAAGACGACAGGCTCTTCTTGATCATGGAGTTCAAAGAAGGCGTCCAGCTAGAGACCGTTTGGAACGACCTCTTGGAAGCCGACAAACTCGACATCACAAGCCAGCTAAGAGAGGTCTTCATCCAGGTCCGGAGAATCCCCCCACCGGCATCTTTTCGTTTTGGGAGTGTGGTTGGCGGCCCATTGCCCCACCGGTACTTTCTCTCGACAAGCCCTGATCCCGACATCAACGGTCCCTTCAACAATGAGAAAGACTTCTCCATGGCCATAGCCTTACGGTCTCAAAGAAACCGGGATCATCACGGCGGCCGAGCCTGGACTTCAGAGTTCTTCGCTCGGAACCTCCCCTCCGCTCTTTCGGGTCATGCAAGTGTTTTCACTCATGCAGACCTTCAGCGGAAGAACATTCTTGTGGAGAAAATCACCCCTTTGCCGGGAAACGAGAACAATCAGGGGAGTCGATGGCGAGTCAACACCGTCGTGGATTGGGAGACCGCCGGATGGTATCCGAGCTATTGGGAGTATGCTTGCAAGTTCGTGTACTTCATATGGGGGGACGATTGGCCTGAGAAATTTGAACGCATCGTCGATCCTTGTCCGCTCCAGGCCGGCTTGCTGAGATTTGTACGGGAGGATTTGGATTTCTAGGACTTTGTAGCGATGCAGCAGAACTTTGAATATACCTAGCGAGCAAAACAAAACCGCAAACCAATGCCAACACCCTTCTTCCCTAAACCACCGTCATATACCT
Organism: Trichocladium uniseriatum; assembly: GCA_017139535.1. Classification (NCBI taxonomy): domain Eukaryota; kingdom Fungi; phylum Ascomycota; class Sordariomycetes; order Sordariales; family Chaetomiaceae; genus Trichocladium; species Trichocladium uniseriatum. Next base: position 236,535 of record WOUO01000021.1, on the reverse strand, counting down.
CTTCCCCGGCGTCTGCTCCTCCAAGTCCACCTGAATCGGCAACCTCACATCCCTCCTCCGTCTCGCAATCTCCACCAGCCGATGATACTCAACCGCCCCCCTCACCCGTTCCACCACCCCATCCACCCCATCCTCCTCCCCACCCCCCTCCTCCTCATCCTCAAACGCATCCAACAACGCCTCACAATCCCAGCACAAACACCTCTCATACCCCCCACCAATCCTGACCGCCCACAGATCCTTCGTCTTCTGCAACCCAGTATTCAACGCCCCCTTCTTGATCTTATCATCATGATCAATAAACCTCCCCGTCCTTGCGCGCATGCACTTCTCATACCCCATCGCACTGAGCTGGTGCGTGTGCCAGACGAGATCGATATCCAGCGTCGGCACGAGGGTGGTGCCGGGGGCGAGAGCAAACAGGCGGACGAAATCGTCGTAGCGCGTCACGGCGCGGCGGAGGGTTCCCTTGAGGGAGGGAGCGCGCACCCAGAGGTGGAGGTGCATCTTGTTGATGAAGGCGGATTGGCGGTGGACGTTGTCGGCGAGCTTGGTGTGGCGGGTTTTGTGGAGCTGGGAGAAGTAGATTTGGTGGAGGAAGGTGCGGGTTGGTTGGGGAGTCTTGGAGGGAATGGAGTCGAGGAGGGCGGTTAGGGCGCGGGTGGAGAGGGCGTTGGTGCCGAAGAGGGTGGTTGCGCGCAGGATGGGGTCGGTGTCGGGCTTGCGGGCGCGGCTGGCTTTGGTGAGGAAGCGGAGGAGGTCGGGGTCGAGGTGGAAGGTGGTGCGGAACCAGTCGGCCGACTCATCTGGGAGGGTAAAGGTGAAGTCTCGGCTGTCGATGGCGTTGTGCTGGGGGTGTCAGGCTTCCAAGTGTGGTTTGGAGGAGGATGGGGACACTCACGATTGCTAGCCAAGGAAAGGGGACCTGCCGGAGGCGTCTGAGACTCGGCGTGTTGCAGTAGTGGCTAAAATATTGTGGGTTGAGCAGGAAGGCGTGCCAAACCAGGAGGATGTCTGGTTTGGTAGTTATTAGTATCTCTGTCGTTAAGAGAGAGCACCTCAAACTTACCGATAGGAGGTAGGTAGCACAGATGCAGGGCTTCACCTTCGCCGGCGACGGTACTGCCCGCCTTGTCCGCCCATGTCTCGAACCGCTGCACAGCAAGAGTTAGAAAGTACGGCCACTTCTTCCTCCTTTTCTCGTCCCAGTTTGGGTCTTTGAGTGTAACTGGCTCCCGTTTGAGTTTCCTCTGCCACCTGGGCCTTTCCCGGTAGACAACACGGTGCTCTTGCTTCACGCCAAACACGGTCTCGAGCTCCTTCCGCTGGACGACATCGGTGCGCAGTTTGAAGAAAACCTCGAGCAGCTCGAGGTGGGCAGCGCACTCTCCAACCGATGGGATACCATCCTGGATAGCTTTGTCTTGGTGCTCAGGTGTGTCTTGGTGCTCAGGTGTGTCTTTCAGCGAGTCGAAGACGTCCGGTGCCGGAATGACGGGTTCGATCTCACCGGCGTCGATGTCGGCGGCTCGGTATCTTCTCGGCGACTGGTCCGCGGACCAAGTGGTCACGAGGTTTGACCTTTTTATTGTCTGAATCTTATCTCTGCTTGACTGATGGAGGGCTTGAAGCGACATGGTGTTACACAGGACGAGTTGAGTTCAAACTTTTGGTTGTTGTGTCAGAGATTTGGAGATACTTAACCGTCAATTCCCCAGCTTTTCTGGCGGGGAATTTAACAATCATGCAATCTCAAAAAAAAGCTTGAATAGGTAGTGTGAACTTTAAAGTGAGGCAAGTGCGATGTGACTGGCCTTTGAAAACATGGAGCCCACTGGCCCGGGCCACTGCCACTGCCTCTTTTCCTTTCCGCATCCGACTGGTGATGCGAATCGGGAATTCTAATCGGTTTTCCGCCGGCTTATTACCAACTCTCTCTCCACCGACGCTCAAAAACGGCAAGGTGTGTCCACTAGCCAGCGGGCTAGGGTAACATCGGCGCAAGTCTGCACTGCCACTACAGCCGCTGCCATGCCAATTGGGTGAGCCTCGCTTCTCAAATTGCCAGGCAGATACCCCCTCTGACAGCTCAGTCTCGGTATTCTTTCCTAGGTTCGGTCGCTGCAGGCTGACCATGAGGCTCTGCTGTGACTGTAACCTCACATGGGTGGCCGCCCCATGAATCAGATGCCAGGCTCCTTGGTTTCCATCATGGGGCTGTCGCTGCGCTGGCCCGGTGATTCATTCATTGTTCACCACACTATCTGAAATGACCATCAACTTACCTATGAAATCGACAGGGCCACTACACAACGCTCTTCCCAAATTTGCATCTTAACCTTCGTCACATCAATCGCCGACGTCCCTTGACACCTACTGGCGTTAACGCATCAACGCAATAACCGGTCGCCATGGGGCCCGGGGTCGTCTCATGCATCATCCGCTTCATTTGCCATATCCCTACCGGGATGGTAGGCTTCAACGGTCGAGCTTTATACGAAACCGTAGCGAACTTGGGAGACATTTATGATTTCATTCCGCATGGGAGAGACTTGTTGCGGGGTCTACGGTTTGCGGATTACGTTGTAAGTGATTTCCAGTTCCCCAATACCCGGAAAACCTAGGTACTAATGGACGCTCTTCTTCTTTAACGCAGGGCATTACGACATTTTCATGGAACTTCTTCCAGTTTGCAGCATCGCCCTTCTGTTTTGGCGCCGTCCTAGGCCTTGTCGGCTTGGTCGATGCAGTTCTGGCCGCCCTTCTTCTAGCTACCCTTGTTTGGCAGGCCCGATTCCTTCCAGGCGGCTATGGCCCCTGCGACGACTCCTCGAACTGGAGTAATGGCACCGACGGACGCAACTTTTTTGTCGTGGCCAACCAAACAGAAGACTTTGGCTACGAGTCACCCAACGATCTCTGCAAAAAGATGGTGGCGAACTGGATTATGGTCATTGTTGTCGTGTATGTACCATCGAGGATATTATATCTAGGCTCACTCAGCCCGCAGGATGAACCTGCTAACGGATTTGATGAACAGGATTTTCTACTTGATCTGCGCCATCACTAATCTACTCCTTGGTTTTGGAGAGGCGCTTGTTTCACGCCATAGAAGGCATAGGACGGGCCAGTCTCGCGTTGTAGACTGGCTATTGTTTCCTCTCACACCGGTACTGATTCTCTGGAAGCCTGCCTTTTACATCGCCAACCATGTCCATGCGCCGATACACATGGCGTCGCGATATCGTGCCAAGTATTCGAGTCGAAAGAGGGACCCGGGCAACGCAAAACCCAAGCATCGCAACCAACCAAACGAAAAAATCGAAGCCGTCAACGAAAAGATGGACCACCTCCAGCCCCAGGATACCCGACTACCACTAGAGCTAGTAGTTATGATTGCTAGACAGGTTCATTACTCGGATCTCGTCAGTGTGAGCCAGTCGTCGAAGCGTCTTCGAACCGTCTTTTTCGGAGAGCAAGAGCCGTTGCGGGTGCTCAGAGCGCTGCGTTCGTACGCCTGCGATGGCGGACTCAACAAAGCCCCCTGTGCCGTCTGCACCATCCAGACATGCGCCGTACGTGATTTTCCCCCTGACTTACACGGAAGTAACACACTGACATTGCTCCAGGGCTGCCAAACCTCCCATCTTCTCCCGCAGCCAGACGCTTTCCGGCACTTGACGCATTGCCGTCCCGTCTGTTCAGGGTGCTTTTACCACAATCACTGCTTATGGAGGACGGTTCCCAAAAGAAAATACGGGTACTACGAGAAGGTGACAGCATGGGACAAAGTCAGGGCCCAATGGAACGAGAGGCGGGCACCCGCCGATTCGCAGGACGTGGAAATTCAGGCGGGCGCCCAACTTCCCGAGGCTGTTTGTCGGATCTGCATGGCCAAGTCACAAGACCAGCGGTCGGCAGCGCTCGAAGCGCAGACACTGCTTGAAGCGCAACGGCTGGCGCGACTTCCGCTCAACTGTTTCTGGTGTAAGAAACAGCTTCCTGAAACCGGGGTGAGGTGGTGGATTGACCGCAGAGGGAGGGAGTGTACTTGGGAGGGGCATCCGGGTTGGGTGTAAGAAACGGGCTCATGTATATCCGAAACCAGAATGTCAACCACTGATACGTATTCCTTGGATTTGTCATTGCAATATCGCGTTTGTTCTGCAGTTTGAATGTCTCCCATGGCTGCTCTCTCATGACCGCTATCTCCAGCATGGAGGCTAACACTGACTTCGGGGAACATTCCAGTGCAAAAGGGGTCGCAATCAGGTTTTGGGCTCGGCTCCACAGCGCCTTACTCTGTCTCCGGCTGAATGGTGAAGGCTGTGAGTTGCTCGGTATCAGACTCGGAAAGGGGTGAAGGTGGAGCACAACATTGAGGCTGAGGCGGGCCCCTGTCGCGACTCATCGTGGGGAGGCGGGGAAGGCTGTGCCATGCTGTTTGTGCCGACTCTGCCGAGCCCACCTCCAGGCTCCAGTTGCCAGCACACCACGCTAGTTGACCGAGGTATCTTTTCTGACCGACGCACTTGCAGCCTTATTTCTCAGTTAAGTTCTCTCTTCGATACCAACACAGGTTTCTAGGCACAGCCTCATGAAACTCAGTACATCAACACCCTAACACCACTAACTCTTGAACCTTGGCAACAACGCACAACATCGTGACTTTCAACAAACTCCCAGCCGCTCACAACTCGGTGACCTTTCACCATGTCTCGATTGCGGGCCATCTCAACCGCCCTACTCTTCACAACCTCCTCGTCACACATCACCCCTGCGCCAGAGACAACCTTGGTGCCGGCAGGTGGTCCGGATGCCCTGCGGAGCAAGCTCGAGGAGCTCTACTGGGAAGGGGTGAGAGCGGAACTCGAAAACATCATCCGCACACTACAGGCCTGGCAGGAACCTGAAAACGCCCATACTCCGATACCAGTCGACAAGGATGACTTTATCCACGGATTCGACACTTTCGTTGACCAGGTCAGCCAGGAGGCGCGCGAATATGCTATCCGGCAAGGTGCGTTTTCAATCGGTGGTGTATGAAGAGTGAAGAGAGTGAATCAAATGCTGATTGTGAGATTGTGAAGGGAACATACCAGCGGATAAGCCATGGTCGCCGCCGCAGTATGAGCCGAGCCTGCGAGAGGCGGCCATGGATCGCAAGGCCGAGTTTGTGGGCACGAAGATAAAGACCTCGGTCAGACGAACTATCGATAGTAAGAGTGATATCCCTTGTTGTCGTAAAGGCAGTGCGCTAACTGAGATCAGCGCTTCCCAAACTCAGCGGAATGGAACAACGGGCTTGGGCTCTGCTTCAGCTTGCCGGTAGGTTGAAGCTGATCGAAATCTTTTGGCCTGCGGGGGTTAACGCATTCCGCAATAGGGTTCCTCGATATCGACAAACTAATCGAGCATCGGCCGCCCCTGGACAAACCCGGATTTGACAAGAGACCAGCCATTCCCCAGCGTATGTTTATGACAGACCACAAACAACAGCCAACAGTCTAACCTGTAATAGTGGCTCCCGCAGAGTTTGACAAGTTGGGCATCCCCAAGTTCCAGCCCCTGCACTGCGCAAGACCCGACTGCAAGAGCATCATCCGCAGCAGCATGTTCGTCTCTCGTGACCCTGCCCAGCCAAGCGTCGTCTGCGAGGACTGCTACAGGACCCATTACTACGGCAAAGAGTCGTACACCAAGCAGTACAAGCACTGCGCCCTGCACGACTCCATTAGCCCGGAGAGGAGCAGGGATCTTTGCCATTGCAAAACGGTACCCCATTACGACAGCACCGGAAATCCCCTGGCTCTCTTTCCCATCGACGAGCAGGCCGACCATCTCAATGTCGGAGGGCCTGGCACCATCCAATGCGGTCTTCTGAAACTTGATGAACTCGTCGCTCGGGCCAAGTACAACGGGTTGCAGGAGACTATCGATGTCAAGGAGAACAAGTTGGCAACCATGCTCTCTAAGGAGGTAGATACGGTGAAGGCAGACATCAAGGCACAGGATGCGGCCAATTCGAAAAAAGGAAAAGGCACCGAGAAAAAGAAGGGTGCAAACGGCCCCGGGGAAAGCGATCCCGCATCGCCAATTGTGATCACGGAAGCCGAAGCAGATACGGATATCCCGCTTTTCTTCCGTAGGTTCGCCAGGAAGCATCCTTTCGGGGACGTTCACATGGCTCTGAGAGTTGGGCCGCTTGTTATTGAGAACGGAGTAGCACAGTAAGATCCCCCCCGGTATTGAGTTCGGGACACGAACAACTAACACATCCTAGTACCAAAGGGGGCGCGCGCGTAACTGTCCGGGAAATGCCCGTATTCCTCGAGCGGTTTTCCCTTTCCAACGACGTCAACAGCGCTCTCGTCATTTCAGGTTCCGAGCGGACATTATGGACGCAGGCACGGCAAGCTGGGCACCCTAAGCGGTACAAGGCGATCATGAAACAGGTCGTTGGCGCCCCTTTTACTGGCCTTCTCCCACAGGGAGATGAGCTCGACATTGTGCGCGATATTCTCGCAGCCTGCGAGCACCCCATCAAAGAGAAATCAAACGCAAGCGGAAAGGCAGCCCATTACTTGGTGCCCGAGTCCTTGATTCAGAAGGTCAAGAAACTCTTGCAGTTCCGACTCGACGTATACCTCGACAGCATCGCCGCGCGCCTCGCCGACCCCAAAACTACCCTCACCTGGAACGCGACGAAGAATAACTGCCAAACCTTTTGCAACGCTCTCCTCGACCCCGGCCTCTTCGCGCCCCTTGTCAGCAATCCCAGCAGCAAAACACCCCCTTCCCCACTCTACCTCATGAGCTTCGTCTGCCCAGACGCCGGCTACCTCCAACCACGGATCCGCACCAAACACGACGTCCCCAGCGGCCACGTCGAAGAGTACCTCCTCCGCCTGCACTTTGGCCGACACGACGAATCCGACATGATCGACACCTTGCACGAGTACTGGCACGACTGGGGCGCCTTCACCACCCACCCCCTCCACACCCCCGAGAAACCCCAGTCCCTCTTCCCCTGGGACTGCACGCCCGCCCACAGCGCCTACCCCACCCTCTGCGGCCGCGACTGCAACACAGCCAAACACCTCTGGGCCTTCCCCTTCGACGCCTGGTCCCTCCTCTCCCTCCACCTCACCCGCGACCGCCACCTCTACCCCCAGCCCCAACCCACCATCTTCCACCAATCCCGCCTCGCCCTCCTCCACGCCTCCCACACCCTCACCGCCGCCGCCGCCGCCATGTCCCTCACCCCTTCCTTCCACTCCACCACCGCCTGGCTCCACCAACCATCCTCCCCCCTCCACCGCCACCCGGCCCTCACCCGCGTCAAACTAGGTGGCATCTACCGCGCCCAGCCACACAGCCACTACCACGACGCGCCCACCCACGCGCAGTACTTCCTTGCCCCCTGGGCCCTCTTGTCTGAGAACGAAAAGTGGAAGAAATATTCCGAGGCCAGGGACAAGAGGATCAAGGCAAAGGAGATGCCGCGCGTCGGACAGAGGCGGGATTGGAGGAGGTTTTATGGGGGGCCTACGCCGCAGCAGCGGGGGAAGGGGGATAAGAAGAAGGGTACAGGTGGGAATGGGGGGTATGCGGGGTTTGGAGGGGCGGGGGATCAGAGTTGGCAGTGGAATGTGAATTTGAATATGACGGTTGGGTGGGCGGATCCGGTGGGGGGGAATGAGGTTTGGGATTGTGGGTTGACGGGGGAGGATGTTGGTGGTGGGAGCACTGCTGCGGGAAGTGGGAAAGGGAGTGGGGGGCCGGTGTGTGCTGTCAAGTATGACTCGAATTGTGGGAGTTGTAGTGGGGCGGCTACGGCTTGTGGTGGTGGTGATGCCGGTTGTGGGAGTAGTGGTGGTGGGTGTGGAGGTGGAGGAAGCTCTAGTGGAGGAGGAGGAGGGTGTGGTAGTGGCGGTGGTAGTGGCGGAGGGGGTGGGGGTGGTTGTGGAGGGGGTGGATGCGGAGGTGGTGGTGGGTGTTAGTTGGACCCGGCTTGTATCGCTGCTTGCGTTCTTTTCGATATATACTGCTTCTTCTTCCTTCATTTTTGGTATAATGCCGACACCCATACGCGATACAGCTCCGAGCAGTGATTTACATAGCACCCCATTAACGGGCCTCCGTGCTTCTCCCTCTATGATGCCGTACTTGAACTATCGTCTTGCGGTTGAACGCATGAAATGTCAAATATCTGAAGTAAGAATCAATCAGGAACGAATGAAGCCGGTGCCCTCCTAGGCAGCCTTTTTTACATCCACACATGTTTTTCCAAAGAAAAGAAGAAAAACAAAAGAAAAGGTGAAACAACCGATTCGTGGGCACAGCATAGAGCAAGAAGAATCACATCTATGCACTCCACTCCAGAACCTCGGAGTAATCCTTCTCCACGGGGACGTCACGACCAGAAATGGCACCGCCGCGGACCCTGAGAGACTTGTCGCTGTCGTCGAAGCCGTCGACGGCGATGCCAGTGGTGCAGAGCGGAAGGATCTCTCGGGTGGTCATGTCGCAAAACTTGCCCTCGTGCAGGGAGACCAGATCGGGCCCGATCGAGGTGTCGCTCTCGCACAGCCTGACGGCGCTGTGCTCCGGACTCGAGGACCGGACGAGACGTGTCTCGTTGAAGGCCAGCCGCGGGCCGGCTGTCTTGCGGAGCTCGCTTCCGGGTTTCACCGGACCCACAGCAACGGCCGTCTGAGACCCGCTACCGCTGCCGGCATCCCGACCCTCGGCACCTCGCTTGCGGGCCGCGCGAGTCCAGTACGAGATCGAGTTGGGCTCCCAGTGTGTGTACCAGCGGAGAGAAGGATTGTCTGCGCAGTAACTGGAAATTCACAATCAATCGTCGGATCCAGGGGCTTGGGGGGACATGGTGAGCTTACTAGCTGACCCCCTTGCCTCTGTTGGCAGCAACATCGGCAAATTCATGAATGTGCGTCTGGAAGGCTGTCTTGGGCAGATCCCCATTGCGATCGAGCCAGGCGCAGTTGAGCTTCTTGCCATCCAGTACAACGTTTGAATAATACCTATGATTGACGTATCATTGTTAGAACTGATGAAGTTGTCACAAGACGACAAGAGTGAAGAAGGAAACTCTTACCAGCTCTGCTTGCAGGCCCAGCGGTCGGCCCAGTTACCGACCCAGGCATATTTTTGCCCGTCGGCCCAGCTATTGGTGATGTACGCGATGCACACCGCATCGTCGTTGCCTGTGAACAGCGCGTACGTGGGCTGGTTGGCCTCGCTCAAGCGGACCGTCACGTCCCGGAATGAGCCGTGGCCCACCCTGCCGGGGTCATAGGTCGCCCCGATGAACTTGCCGGCTTCGTTCCAGACACGGATGTCCGGCACATCACCCCCAGCGTTTGTGGGGCCGCTTGGTGCATCAAGAGCCACGTGAATGCGGAACTTGGTCTCATACTGGTTGGGTCTGTCCGGGATATTAGACTGGAGGAACCCTAGGACGGTGAGGATTCCGGTGAAGACTCCAAAGGCGGTGGCCATGTTGAAGATTCCAGTGCTTAGGGTTTATAGAACTTGAGAACACAATAGAGGATATGATTGTCGCTGGGGTGAGAGTTCCTGAGCACAAGCTTGCTAACCTGGTCAACTCGGCTCCCTTGAAGCGCCTCTAGCCTCCCTTATATGCATTATTTCCTCCTGCTCACATCTCTCACCCTTGACAATTTCAAAAGCCTTGTCGAACATGTTAATGCACCCAGCCTGGGCGTCACTCTCTCTTCGAGAAGTCAACGGCCCCGAAGCTCTCAGCCCCAGGGCTGGGAAGCGCCCGAATCCGCCACGCTTGCCTGTTCGGGAAGCTATACGAGAGCGAAAGATGGATTTCTCGGCCAAACAGGAAGTTGGTCAACGCGGTCTCCGGCGTGCTCTTGCAGCTAATATTGGTTGGCCAAGCCCGTTGGCGAGCGTTTTCTTTTCCTTGCAGGCAGGCTGTTGCTCTTCCCCGCATGTCCCAGCTGCGGAATCAGGATGGACGCAACCAACCCGGCACGGCTTACCCAGCCTTCTGAGGCACAGTTGGGAACCCCAGGGAGGAAGCGGGTGACGGAGCTGTAAGCGCCAAACCCCCCAATACCACATCTCGAGATCCTTAGACTTGTTTAATCAGGTCCCATCCATTTCCAGAAGTCTGACCTTGACCACAAACAGCCTGGGCGGGCGTGTCAGTGATCTGGAGCTACAGACCAAGCCATCGGACCCGGAGTGCAGAGTCGGTATGGATGTATCCGTAAGGCTGGCGGGACTCACGGGAGCCGTCGCCTGCACGGGCCGTGGCCTGCAGATCATCCGACCGGCATGACCCCTTGCTCAGCCCACGACGCCTGTTCACGCCCAATATCACCACTTTTCCAGCCCTGTATGTCTCGTTGGTCAAAACGCGGCCCACATTACTGAGCCAAGGCTGAGATCGTCGGTTCAGGCCAATCCGCTACAATGGTGAGGAGAGGCACACGTCTTTGTTTCAGCCATAAATCCTGCGAGCCTTCGCTCACAGTTGGTTGATGAGACAAGACGGTATGGATTGTTTGCTGCCTTTGCCAAGTTGCTGGAGAAGAAGGTGACATGGTCACATGGGGCGCAGACGCCCAAACAGGTTACACAACGTTGTATTTACGCTTAGCGAGTCTCCAACAAAGCGAAAGGTCTCAGTCCAAGGACCAAACTAAGTCTGGCTGTATCCCTCTTGGCTCTTGGCGGTAGGGCTGATGAAATAACTCTCAGCAAACATCGTTTGTCAAAAAACATATCCCTTCGCTGCAAGCGCTGTCCACGGGCGACAAAAGTTCGCGTCTACTATCTGCCCGTCAGTCCTCGCTCAGCTGCCCAAACGCGGGCAAAAGAACTCAATGCTCTACTCCAAGCTTTTTGTCCTGGCGGCTTTGTCCTCCGCCTCAGCGACCTTTGACCCCGCCAAGGACACAACTTGCAACGACCAAGGAATCTGCCTGTCTTCATTCATTTGGTGCGATGGAAACGGGCAGGCCTGCGCCTACCCAGAGGGCGCGGATGCGTTGATTCCAGGCGTCACCACGGCGTCGTACGCTGTGCTCTATCATCACGTCAAGTACGATATCCGCTGGCGCCAGGCGCAGCCGGGCACCAATGTCCTGGTCGAATGGCTATTCCACCGTAGCCCCTTCCAAGAGGTCGACGAGAAGTCATCTAGCGCTCTTCCAGTGATGTGGAGCACCAGTGCGTGACCCTTGACCCTCTTCACATGACGTCGGAAGAGCTCAAGTTTTTATTCCCTCCCGAATTAGACAACTAGATTGACTGACTCGTTCAACCATCTAGACGTGACGACCTCCTCCACCGAGGGAGCTTTTACCTTTGACCCACTCTCCATTTTGAAGGACTTCCCTACGCCGCACGCTCCTGACGTGTCCCCGGGGCACGCCGCGTCCGCCGCAAGTGGCATTGCCAACACCATCCGCATCAGCCAGCCCGGCTCCGGCTTCCCGGAAGTTTACACCAACCAGTTCACAGTCCAGTCGGGCCTGGCCCATCAGCTGGTGCAGAACATCCGCCAGCAGGAGGCCGAACTTCGTTCGGCCGAGACCCGAAACTGGAGACTCGGGGTCGGCATCGGTGTCGGTCTGGGAGTCCCGTTGCTGGCTGCCCTCATCTGGTGGGTTGCCTCAAGGCAGGCGTCTGCCAGGGCTACTCGCTCCATCGTAGGGAAATAAGCCGGAAGTTCATGGGGCTGGAGGGTGTCCAACGCGCATTGAGAGCCGATTAGTGGTGCAGACGGTATCTATACAACGATCCCTTCTTCCATGGATGAGCGTGGTTTCTCGGCTGCTACACCCGCCATATGGATGAAAGGAATGAACCTGGATTTCGGCGCCGCCATATTGTCGTCCCTATAGCAAAGTGAAGTGAAGCGACAGATGACGCAGATCACGCCCGGCTCAGGTGCCCGGGTGTCGCGATTATCAAGCTGACGGAAATGTAAGTTGTCGTCGTCTATTGATAAAAGTCTCAATTATCAGACCATTCCACTTGCTGTTTCCAGTTAGGAAAGGAAGTACATGGTAGTATGTAGCCTTGAAAAAGGATAAAGTTGCCAGCCAACGGACAGCTCATCCTCGCGGTGTGTTCCAACATGCAAACCCTGCAGGGGTAGAACTTGCAGTACCGACATTCCCAGGTACACCAGAATCGACCACAGTAGCAATCCTGACATGTCCACTGGATGAGGGTGTTGTGCCCCTTAATCACGAGGACGGCGCCCGGTCTAGACCGCCTTCATACAGCTTTGGCACGTGTGCAACCGACAGTATCGACATTCCCAGATGAACCAGAAGGGCCGCAATGGCAGATGCGGCAGGTTCATTGGATCAGCGTGTTGTCCGACTTGATCATGACGAATGAGTCTGCGCAGTGGCCGTGACTGGCGAGTGCCATCTTGACTAACGTGTCGAGAACTATCGTGTCAGCATGCAATGGAATTCCCGTGTGGATAGAGAAGGCTCTGACTGCCAGAACTTTCGAGTGTCTAGATCTGAGCCTCGCTATTATCCGCTGTCTATGGTCTCAACCTAAGTTCCCACATTGCCCCCGCCGCTGCAATACATCAATCCTGACAGCCGAGTGCAAAGGGACACTAGGAGCGTCATTTCCAACCACATCGCCAACAACAATAGAAAAGAGCAGTATATCAACGGTGCTCTTGGTCTCTGCATCAGAAAGCCAAGCTGCTATGCCTACCTTTAGACGCGGTAGTAGAATAAATACCTCTCAATGAATGCCTCGTCGCAAACCCAATGACATATGCACCGATACCGGACATTGTTTATATGTGTGTACAACTTCTATGTATGGCCACAATATCATGCTGTAAATACATATAAGGAATGAAGTAGATCCGCACAAAAGAGAGAACTCGCAACAAGACACATTAAACGTCCTTAACAGGAACGCAAGCCCTCCCAACCCAAGCACACTTCTTCCACCTCAACCCCTCATCTCGTCCTGATGATTGCCGCTCTAGCACTTGGCAGGGCTGGGAACGTTGGAGCAAGCCGAAGAGGTCTTGCCGCCCTTGACACTGACGCCGGACCAGGACCAGTTGGAGCAGGCACCCTTGGCGCACAGGATATAGACATTAGTGGCGCTTGACGAGACAGTGCCGGTGACGCCGTTCAGGGACACGTCAGTGATGGGAACGCCAGCGGTGGGCTTGCCGGTGGGGGAGCCGTTCTCGTAGTCCTGCTCGATGACGACGCCGTACTTGGTGATGCCCGAGAGGGTGATGCCCTTGTACTCGACGTCCGAGACGGAGCCGGTGGCGCCGTAGACGGTCTTGATGCGCACGCCGTTCTGCGAGTTGACAATGGACGAGTTGAGGATACGGACCGTCTTGACCGTGTTGTCGCTGCGGCCGCCGACGGAGCCGATCGAGAGGCCGTGGCCGCCGGAGCAGTGGCCGCCGGTGAAGGTGATGTTGGTGCCCGAGTTGATGGCCAGGCAGTCGTCCTGGTTCTTGACGTTGGCGCCAGAGATGTAGACGCCGTTGGAGGAGCCGACGTCGAAGGCGTCGGTGTTGTGGCCGCCCTGGGAGTCGCCGGCCGAGTTGTCGAGGGTGATGTCATAGCTGGGGCAAAGACATGTCAGTTTCTATGTCTACTTCTTCTTGGCATGGAGAGTGGGACTTACACTCCCAGGTTGGTGGCGCCGTTGATGCTGAAAGCCTGAACGGGCGTGTTCTTGACGTTGAGGCCCTTGATGTTGGAGTTCTTCAGGCTGTGGGCATAGAAGAACCTGGTAATCATAGTTAGTTGTGCACTTCTGAGGGCATGTCTTTCTGGAACATACTTGGGCTTGGTCTTGCCACCGTTGGTGCCCTTGCCATCCCACCACTTGGCGCCGTTGCCGTTAATAACGTGTCCCGAGGCACCCTGGACGAGGATGTTGTTGCCCGAAACGGAGATGAGAGGGCCCTTCCACTCCTTGTAGCCAAAAGAAGTTGTTCCGGCAAAGGTAACCTGGGTGCCATCGTTGAGGCCAGTCAGGTCCAGAGTGGTTCCGGCAGGCACCGCGATGTTATTCAGGGTGATGGAGCTGCAGCTCTTCTTGTTCTTGATGGCCGAGGCGGCGTCAGTGAAGGTGCAGCTGGCCCGGTCACCTAGCGGGAGAGGGTTGGCAGCCGCCAGGGCGCCGAGCGAAAGAAGGAGGGCAGCGGAAACCATGGTGATGTAAGGAATGTTATTGGAAACGAAGGATAGTTGGTTAAGGAGAGACGATGGTGTAAACGAAAGACAGTTCCCGAAAGCCGGCTGGAGGATGCGGTTTCGAACATCTTGGAGGAGCTATGGGATTGAAGCCCTTTATAGATGCGAGGCTCTCTTCCCGTTGACAGCGTACAAACCATGTTCGCGGGCCATGACCTCTTCCGCCAAAGGAGTCGTACATCCGTGCACACTGCGTTGATCCACCAATCCAACGGTATCCGTTGCTCGTTGAGTCTCTTCTTTCCAGTGGACCCTGTGTTGGAGGTTGACCCTCACAATCTCGCCGAAACGGTGCAAGCTCGATTGGCGGAAGAAAGCAGTCGATGATGGCACAAGCCTGCCAAGATGGGTTAGGGCTGGACTGGGGCAAGGGCAGTGAAACAAGCTTCGGTTCGGGAACTACCGATCATGCCGAACTTTCCGATCTCGTTCTTGGCTCTGGCCATCTTTTGCGCAGGCCTTCTGTCTCTCGTGATTCTCTTCTTTCTCGTGGACCGTGTCTTCGAGATCGACCCTCACAATCTCGCTAAACCGATGCAAGCTCCATTGGCGGAAGAAAGGGGTCGAGAATCGGAAGGGAACTGCCAAGACAGGTTAGGGCTGGACCGGGGATAGGGGGGTTGAAACAAGCTTTCGCCGAGAACGCCGAGATTTCCGATCTCGTCCTCGTGTCAAGCCATCTCTCCTAAAAAGAGAATGGAGGACCGTCTCCGAATCCCAGTGGGGACGACCAAGAAAACGTGGCCCAGCTGCCAGGCGAACAGGGGGCACAAATCCATAGCTTCCATGCCAAGTGGATCGGCGCTGTCACCATCTCTCGGCACCTACGCGAACCCAGGCGGATAATTCCTCTTCCCGCGGACAGCCAGAAGCCGTTCTCTCACTGGCATCAACTACATCATGCCTCCATGGGCATGAATCTCGGCTGATCCCGCCAATGACCTCCTCGCCATTGACCCCCTAGCCAATGCAAACCCCGTCATCTGCGCCCCAGTTCTCATTTACCGTGCGAGTTGACCGCAAGATGCACCCCATTGTTTAGCGAAGTCTTTCTCGAACCAACACTTCACGAGGTGGAGACCACTGGAAGCTCGGAAGACGGCACATGACAAGAGTCCACAACCCCTAGGAACCCCTTTCCAGCTTGCCCCTGCAACTCCCGAACCCTGTTCGGTCGGTACTCTCATGGCGGCACCACCATCGAACTGACACAAGCATCATCCCCGGCACCGCCTCCCCGCATCGACCACTTCTAGCGCATCTTGGTCTTGCGGCTGAGAAAGGGCGGCGGGGACCTCAATGGCCCGGCAGCTAAGAGCAGTGATGAAATCCGTATTCCGTACGCTACCGAACTGCCGGTAGAGGTTTTGCGGTGGCTGTGTTCACTAAGACGCCTTGACCCTGATAGACGGCCGTGCACCGACTATTGTGAGATGGGTTTGGGCCTTTGCGCTTGTGCAGTTGCCATGATGTTCAACGACATCGACTTCCTCCTCAACAACACCGTGCTCGCCCTCCTCAAATCTCCTGCGGCATGGGCCATGGCCCATGATTGCTGCGGTTGCGGGACCATGGGGGCGGGTCCAAGCTCCTGTCATCAGCCAGCCGTGCCCGCATTGGAGCCATTATTTCCCTGTTCGGAGGAGTTGGCTAGGGATGTCGACTTGCATGGGCTCTTTGCCCGAAGTTGTGTCTTCGGCGGTGTAGAGCTTTCCGCTGGATTTGACTTCGGAGGCCCAGCCCCTCATGCAGATGATTGATCTATTCATGCCAGGCTCATTTTAAAGACGAAATACGCGGATTGCGGCGTCATCGACGCTATTCATGGCGACAATGAATAAGGGGCGCATCATCTTCCCGGTTCTGGACAGACTCACGCGGACAGTCTGCGTCGACGAAGCGCAGGTTGTTCTCGCTAAGGTCCCATTCGACACCGGTCATCGCCTGACGTACACTGCGACGAAAGAGGAATTGACGCATGACCTTTCCTCCGCCTTCCAGGGGTCGAAGGTGCCGAAAAAGTCCTTAAGCGAATCATAAAAAAATCCCGGGGTGGGAGTTTCAAAAGCTTCTGTCTTGCTGGGCTCCGCTCGGGCTCACAGCCATCCCATTGCCGTATAGGCTTGCACCACGTCTGGATGTGATCGAACGCGCGTAGGAGCCCTTAGTTTGGATGTCGGTTGGCGGGGCCGGGGTGCTGTTGCTCGGTTAGGTGGCGGGTGTGTCGCTGGTGGTCATATATACCTACCTAGCTTACGGTCCAAGGCCGTACTGGCTCCTTGTCTATTGACCGTTGCAGCCACTAGCCCGGCTGGAATCTGGTTTTGCGGTTTGCATTGCGGCCGACAGAGTTCCGGGATAAATCTGTCGATGTACCGACTCTGGTGAAGTGTTGGCAAGTCAGACCGCTCCAGCATGCCCCATGTTGCCTGGGATATGATTTTCTAGACCTGTTCCAGGTGGCATTGGCCCGCCTCCTTGATACGGACCGCGACTGGTTTGGGCATCACCGTCACAGACACTTTCACCTTTTTTGAGGTGCAAAGTTCCCTTTTCCGAGAGATTGGAAACCCCCCACAAAGGGGCTCGATGGCACGAAATCCCACCACATAAGGCAAACCCAGAAAGCTGGTCTCTTCCAAACCCGGCACCAAACTGGCAGAGTTGTGTCGACTGTATCGCCAGCCGATGAGCACACGCTTCCTTCATGAAGCCAGCAGTACGCCGAGCTTCTCTTTCTTCTTTGTGTGGGAGTGACCATCGCTCTTCCTGCCGTGCTACAAACCACTGGAGCACTCAAAAGGTGTCTTTGCCTGGTTCAGAGTCTCTTCCCACCATATCGTGTTGAGGACGGATTGGATGAAGATGACTTGGGAAATGATGCCTAGGTACCTTACGGCCCCTTTCTCATCGAGAACTCGAATGTCTGATGCGGAACTTTCCTACCTCTGTTGCCAAATAACCAACGTACTTGGAATCGCTCTGCATAGATCTGAGCTCGTCTGACGCCGCGGTTGCGTGTAATGATAATCTCAAGAATGTATACTATGATTGCATTGTAACCAAATCGTTTATATCTGTGCGGCTCGTCTTTGTCCTAATCAACAAGATCCCCAACCCCTCTTGAGTGAGTCTGATTGAATGTCGATTGTAGTTCTCTGCCAAGCACGTCAACATTTGGGCCATGTTCATGTGTTGGTAGTCGACCATGGCCCAGTCGAAAGGATGCTAGGTGATGTAGCAGTGCCAAAGTGCGAGGTGACTAAGGGAGAGTCTTAATACCAAACAATGGGGCAAGCCAGGCGCGGTCCCGCATCAACGGCCTTCCCCTTTCTACCCTACGGTGGGGGCCGCCAGTGAAATGCAATAAATGTATAGCCTTATACCACCTCGCCTCATTTTTTCGCCTTTTCCGAGTTTCATGGTTGTCACGGGAGGGCGGAGCACCGAGATAATGGACTTGAACAGGCGGAAGCCACATTACAACGGGGTAAGTATAAAAAGGGTGCGTGGTGAAATTGGCACAGGGTGTCTCTGATGGCCGGTTACAGCAGACGTCCTACGCTATCTACCGAGGTATGATTCGAAAGCTCCTGCCACTGAGTTTCCAAGGTCCCAGTTCGATCCTTGGCGCACCTGGTTGTTTTCGTTGTCCACCAGTTTATGTTTTCCGCGGCAGCATCATAGAAACCTCCATACAATCCCTTTTTTTTTTTCGAACTCCTTTTCCACCGTCCTGGTCAAGCTTCGTGGACTTGGCCCCCACTTGGACTAGTTTCGGGCGGACTCACGAAACTGACGGATTGCTTGCTCTTGGAGGTCATCATTGTGATTCAACAAGACTTTGTCGTTGACAGAGCAGCACACGTACGGTAACGTATCAACCGTAGGTAAACTATCACGGATAGCTCGTCATAGTTAAAAGGCGGACGGAAGTCTCTTGATTAACCTACTGATTAATGTCATAACCTGCCTTAGTGTCCCTACAAACAAAAAGGTGTAGGCAAGCCTAGCCGCTGCCGGCGGGAGGATCATGTTTGAATTCAAATGTTTAGGCAGGTAGCCGATCGTGACTTGAACTTGGCTCCATCGTTATGTAGAAGAATGGGGCTGAGATATCGAGATGCCAAGAAAAGTGTCGTTGCTGGCGTGGAGGTGTCACGACTGTCGATACCCAAGGCGTCGAGCACTTCTCCACGTGAGCGCAGATCGGGATGAAAGACGTGGCCGAAGCGTCGGCCGTCGTAGTCCGGCGTCAAGTTGGGCATGTGTTCGACGCCTTGTCGGGAGAGAGTCGTCGCCGGTCAGGTCGCAAGCCAGAGCCGAAAAAGGAAAAAAATGCACTTTGTGTCGCGCGAAGTTTCCCCCGCACACATCCCACGTGGCTCCGCAACCAAATCCTACCGCCGAGTCAACTTTGGCCCGACAAGAAAAGTGCTTTGGGTTTCGGAGTTTGGTTGAAGTTGAAGTCGCACAGCGGGGCATCTGACGTGTGGATAGCGGGGCTGCATTGCCCTGCAGATCCACTGGGAGGCAGACCCACAGTGTTGACAGGGCAGGGTGCATCACATCCGCAGTTCCGAGTGCAGCGACACGCCAGCCGCTGACTGCTTGGCCGGCGCATTGGTATGCGCTTGCTCAAAGCCACCGATGCCACGGCGGTTTGGTAAATTGCACCTCGAACCAGACTGCCACGTTTTGGACAACTTCCTCGTCTTCACGATTACCTATTTTATATCAATCCTCTCCCGTCTTGTTTCCCGGTTAGAGGCGGCAAGCGTCAAGTCCACCCCCTAACAAACCTCCAGCTGCAGCCCTACTGCGTGGGCGGATCCCACACTGCACTTGCCCACCGCCGACTACAGACGCCATCAGCGGCCAGCCGCAACAATGGCCGCATCGCCGATATCAACCCCGAAGAGAAAGCGGAGCGAAATGCTCCAGGGCAGCATACCGAACTTGAACACAACGACGCAATTCACATTCGACCTGTATTCCGCCCTCGAGGATGGTAATGCGAGCCCCCGCACTCGGGTCGCACAGAGGTTCCATGGTCTCGCTTTAGGAGGTGGAGACAGAGGTGGAGGCGGCAGAACCTCGCCGTCGAGGGGCCCGAACACAATCGACATCGCTATGGAAGATGGAGCTCGAAAACGCATCAAACTACCCGATATCGAGATGCGCGATGCTGACGACCCTGCCGATGCCGAGCCCGTCGACCCCGCCAAGACAATGGCCCTCAATGCCGAAGCCCAGCCTCCACATATCCTCGAGTCCAGTCAAAGCAAACGATCACGCTCGCCCAAGTCGCTCAGATTCGCCCTCGACGCCACCATGATCGGGCAACCCGAGACATCAGCCAGCCCTGCCGCCGATATGTCAAGCACAGACACCAGCAAAACCTCAACACCACCCACAACCGACTTCCCCTTCCAACAAAACCTCCCCTCCCATCCTAAAGCCCGCACGCAGCGCGGC
This sequence comes from Trichocladium uniseriatum, assembly GCA_017139535.1. NCBI lineage: Eukaryota > Fungi > Ascomycota > Sordariomycetes > Sordariales > Chaetomiaceae > Trichocladium > Trichocladium uniseriatum. The sequence goes on along the minus strand of WOUO01000021.1, from coordinate 216,781 downwards.
CCCAAACAACAACCACAACCCCCCCAACCCCAAGAAAAGTTCCAACAACGACGCTCCGGCACACCCCCCCTCACCGCCCGCTCCAAATCCACCTCCCCCACCGATCAACCAACAACCATCACCGACCCCGTCCGCGCCGCCCTCACCTGGCACGACGACGAAATCACAATCTACGACCCAGACGACAGCGACGACGACGGCACGGGCATCAACGGCATCGGCTTCAAGCCCACGCCCGCCATCGCCTACGCTCGCACCATGCGCCGCAAGCAGCAGCTGGCCGAGTACCGGAAGCGGGAGGAGCGGGAGGCGCGCGCGAAGCGCAGCCAGCGCAGGCGAGGTGGTGGGGAGGGCAGTCCGGCGCCGGTTGCTGTTGGGAAGGCCGGGAGGGATAGGGAGAGGGATCGGAGGAGGGTGAGGTTTTTGGAGAGGGATTATCGGGAGATTGGGGGGGAGAGGGAGGGGTTGGTTTCGGGGTGAGGGCGGCGACATGCAATAGAGGTGCTGGGGTTTGGTAATGATGGGATGACTGTTTTGCTTGTCCGGTTCGCGGTTTCAAGGGTTGCTTTGGGTCAGACGATTGATGATACTCCATGGGTTGGGTTGGGAATTGAGGGTAATGGTTGGATGGCGTTGGGCGGATGGCGAGATGACAGGAAGATGTGGAAGCAAGCGGGATGTCTCTTGTATAGGGATGGGCATGGGAGCATACGGAGTTTGGGCGTGTTATTTGCTGGACTTCATGTGCACATTCACAACGGTTTCAACTGCGCTTCAACTGCGCTTCTTTTCTCCTGGCATGACAGGCAAGCATCTGATAAACTCTTACAGCGATGATTTATACACAGCATCAACCAGGATATCCCCCCTCTTGCGTTATACAGTGACGTCTCCCACCCATATCCTACAGCCCCCCTATCCCACAATCTACCCTACCAAAACTTCCACCCCCACCCCTTCTTCCTCTCCATCTCCTCCCTCTCCCTCTCCTCCCTTGCCCTCCTCTCCTCCGCCTCCTTCTCCTTCCTCTCCCGCGCCGTCTTGGCCGCGTACACCTCCACCACCCGCTTAACCTTCTCCCGCTCCTGCCGCCGCTGGTACTGGCAGTACTCGTACTGGCCCACCGCCACCAGCGCCCCCGTGCCTACCGCCCAGTTGGCCGCCTTTGGTATCGGAAGACCCATCACCCACCGCAGCGCACCCATGGCTGCGCCCGCGCCGATTCCTGAGAGGAGGCCGCTGCGGGAGCAGGGCGCTTGGTGGAAGGTGAGGAAGTCGGAGGGTTTGATGGAGTGGAGGGCGTCGGTCATTGTTGGGGGGCGGTTGTTGGGGTTAGGGGGTTGTTGTTGTTGTTGTTGGGGGCCGGAGGGTTGCGGGGGTTGGGAGGAGGGGAGGGTTGGCGGCGGGGCGTCGGGGGTTTGGGCCCATGATCTGTTGGGGTCGGCGGGGGGTTGGTTCCCCGAGGGGGGTTGCGGTGTTGACATTGGAGAGAGCTGTGTGGAGGGGTGGTTCGTGGTTGCACCTTTTTTGGAGGTTGGTAATCGAGTCGAGGGACCAATGCTATTCCTGGAGGTGTTAAAATCAGCAATTAGGCGTCTAATTGACCTTGTATCGCATCAGTGTATGTAAGAGCCTACCTTGGCGGCTGCTGGTCGTGGGTATGGAGAGCTGATCTCGAGCTTGTGATGCAAGATGCAACAGCTCCGTCCGATCTTCAATCTGCGGGTCGGGCCGTGGTTTGCCGACCAAGGGGGTTAGGGTTAAATCAATATCAACCCCTGCATCTGTGCCCCTGTTGATTGACAGCTTGCTGTGCCCCACCAATCGCGTCGCGTACGGTTCCAGTCGCGATTCACCGCGTCTCTGGCAACCAAGTTTAATGGGTTTTGCCCACTCACAAGCCTCCACATTGAAACACCATCCACGCCAATTCTTGGGCGACACACCCCCATAATAACTGTCTCGGCTCCCGCAACTGTCAATTCCGTGTATTTCATGAGGAAGACTGGACTTTTTAGCGTTTTCGACCCCTTTTTCCGTGGCAGCCCGCACCAACAACATCCTGCGACAAGGGCCGGCCCGTCTCTCCCACTGAGACTGTGGACAACCATCCTACCTGGCAGCAATGCCCAACACTTCTCTCAGGCGACCGCAAAAAGGCTACCGCCGAGGCGGAAAGGTAGCCTACCATGGATCCCGCACACGGACATTTGCGGCCTCGTCGAGCGCACGCGGCGAGGCCACCTCGATAGACGAAAAATGGGAGCGGACTGCACTGGCACACCAGATCGACGAGAACATGGGCTTTGGGCGCTATGACGCTGGACGCAAGCGCGAAGGCTGGCTCGTCAACATCCAGCCCACCTCAATCGACGACCCCCGAGTCCCCGGCGGCGGCGGCAGGGCGGCGCTCGACTGCTACTTCATCGAGGAGGACGGGTCCACCTTCAAGGCGACAGTCGAGTTCGAGCCATACTTTCTCATTGCATGCCGCAAGGGCCACGAGGGCGAGGTGGAGGAGTGGTGCAAGCGGGTCCCCGGCGGAGGCGTGGTCAAGACCATCAAGCGGGTCGAGAAGGAGGACCTCAAGATGCCAAACCACCTGCTCGGGTACCGGAGGACATTCCTAGAACTCCGATTCCACAACGTCCAGGACCTGATGGCGGCAAGGAGGGATATCATGCCTGTGGCGGAGAAGAACAAGAAGGGGATGGATGCCATGGATACATATGCCGAGGTCGCAAAGTGAGTCCTTGTCTCCCCTCAGGGCCGGCGTTTGCTAACAAGACGATAGCGCAAACACAAACTTCGACCTTTTTGACGACGAATCACGAAGTGACGAACGACGGAATAATGCATCTTTTTCGGAGGCGAGCGATTTCATTGTTGATATCCGGGAATACGACGTCCCATACCACGTTAGAGTATTGATAGACTTGGGTAGGTCTGGCACCCCTAAGGTCAGACGACTAAGCTAACACATCCAGACATTCGAGTGGGTAATTGGTACTTCGTTGAGGCGAAAAACGGAGTTACGACAGTCATTCGCAACGAGGAACGCCTAGCACCGGCAGACCCTGTCGTCATGGCGTTCGATATCGAGACCTGCAAGGCCCCCTTAAAGTTCCCCGATGCTGCGGTCGATCAGATCATGATGGTATCCTACATGATTGACGGCCAGGGTTTCCTGATCACGAACCGCGAGATCATTTCCGAGGACATTGGAGACTTCGATTACACCCCCAGGCCCGAGTATCCGGGGCCGTTCATGATCTTCAATGAGCCCGACGAAAAGGCCCTGCTTGAGCGCTTCTTCCTCCACGTCAAGGAGGCTCGACCCACCGTCATTGCCACTTACAACGGCGACTTCTTCGACTGGCCCTTTGTCGAAGCTCGAGCTAGCTTCAACGGCATCGACATGTACCACGAGATTGGGTGGAAGAAGGACAGTGAAGACCAGTACAAGTGCAACTACAGCGTGCACATGGACTGCTTCCACTGGGTCAACCGTGACAGTTACCTGCCCCAGGGCAGTCGAGGCCTGAAAGCCGTCACAGTCGCCAAGCTCGGATACGACCCCGACGAACTCGACCCCGAGCTCATGACGCCCTACGCCAGCGAGCGGCCCCAGACTCTGGCCGAATACTCAGTGTCCGATGCAGTGGCCACCTACTACCTGTACATGAAATACGTCCACCCCTTCATCTTCTCGTTGTGTACCATCTTGCCTCTAGGTCCCGACGATACCCTGCGAAAAGGCACAGGAACGCTTTGCGAGATGCTGTTGATGGTGCAGGCCTACCAAAAGGAGATTGTGCTGCCAAACAAGCATATTGCGCCCAAGGAGGCCTTCTGGGAAGGCCATCTTTTGGATTCGGAGACCTACGTGGGTGGGCACGTCGAGAGTATCGAGGCCGGAGTGTTTCGGGCAGATATTCCGGTCAACTTTGCCGTCGACCCAGGGGCGGTGGACGAGCTGCTACGCGATTTGGACGCCGCCTTGACCTTCAGCATTACGGTGGAAGAAAAAAAGTCGATGGACGACATCACCAACTATGACGAGATCAAGAACCAGATTGCGGCCAAGCTCCTCAACCTCAAGGAAACCCCCAATCGCAGCGAGCGGCCCCTGATTTACCATCTCGATGTCGCGTCCATGTACCCCAACATCATGACGACCAATCGACTGCAACCAGACTCCATGATTTCGGAATCGGATTGCGCCGCATGCGACTTCAACCGCCCCGGGAAGACCTGTGACAGGAGATTGCCTTGGGCCTGGAGAGGCGAGTACTTGCCCGCGAAACGCGACGAGTACAACATGATCAGACACGCATTGGAGAATGAGAGGTTTCCCGGCAAATACCCTAATAGTCCCATGCGTTCGTGGGAGGAACTCAATCTCGATGAGCAGGCCACACTCACCAGAAAGAGGCTGCAGCTCTACTCGCAAAAAGTCTACCACAAGATCCACGACTCCACCACCATCGTCCGGGAAGCCATCATCTGCCAGCGTGAGAACCCCTTCTACATCAACACTGTCCGTGACTTCCGAGACCGACGCTACGACTACAAGGGCAAAGCCAAAGTCTGGAAAGGCAAGACGGACTCGTTGAAGAGTTCTGGCGCCGCCGCTGCAGAGATCGAAAACGCCAAGAAGATGATTGTCCTCTTCGACTCACTCCAGTTGGCGCACAAGGTCATCTTGAACTCCTTCTACGGCTACGTCATGCGAAAAGGTTCACGGTGGTACTCGATGGAAATGGCGGGCGTGACCTGCCTGACGGGAGCAACCATCATTCAACTGGCCAGGACACTAGTCGAGCGACTGGGCCGGCCCCTGGAGCTTGACACGGATGGTATCTGGTGCATGTTGCCAGCCACATTCCCCGAGAATTTTGCCTTCAAGCTCAAGAACGGCAAGAAGCTGACCATCTCATACCCCTGTGTCATGTTGAACCATCTGGTCCATGCCAAGTTCACGAACCACCAGTACCAGACTTTGGTCGACCCAAAGACCTTCAAGTACGAGACCCACAGCGATAACTCCATCTTCTTCGAAGTCGATGGCCCCTACAAGGCCATGATCCTGCCCACCTCCAAGGAGGAGGATAAGAACTTGAAAAAGAGATACGCCGTGTTCAACGACGACGGCAGTCTTGCTGAGCTGAAGGGTTTTGAGGTCAAGCGAAGAGGTGAACTCAAGCTCATCAAAATCTTCCAGCAGCAGATCTTCAAGTTCTTTTTGGACGGCACCACTTTGGCCGAGTGTTATACTGCTGTGGCCAAGGTCGCCAATCAATGGTTGGACGTCCTTCAGAGCAAAGGCACGACTCTCGCCGATGAGGAGCTCATGGAGCTCATTTCCGAAAACCGCAGCATGACCAAAACGCTGGAAGAGTATGGGGCGCAGAAGTCGACCTCCATCACCACTGCCAAGCGTCTGGCCGATTTCCTCGGCGAGGGCATGGTCAAGGACAAGGGCCTGAACTGCAAGTTCATCATTTGCGCGAGACCAAAGAATGCGCCGGTCACGGAGCGTGCCGTTCCTGTCGCCATCTTTTCCGCTGAAGAGGAGACGAAGCGCATGTACCTGAAGAAATGGCTGAAGGAGGAACCCGCCGACACCGACCCCAGGGCGCTGCTCGATTGGGATTATTACACGGAGCGTCTGGCCTCTGTCATTCAGAAGCTCATCACCATCCCCGCCGCGCTGCAAAAGGTGCGCAATCCTGTACCTCGTGTGCCGCACCCGGACTGGCTGCAGCGCCGGATCAACATCAAGGACGACAAGATGAAGCAGAAGAAGCTTACCGATCTCTTTGGGCCCACAACAAAAGGAGGTCCGCTCGAGGAGATCACCCCCTATGCCAGTGGTGTACTTGGCGATGTGGAGGACATTGGTCAGCTGCTCAAGCCCAAAACCGTCAGCTCTGCCGTCACCGCCTCCCAAAAGGCACCGGCGAAACGCAAGTCCCCAGAGCCAGCAACAGCCGAGACCCAAGATCCGTTCGCCGCTCTTCCGAAAAAGATGCCCTCTCCTAGCGATGACTATCCGGCCTTCTTGGAGTACCAGAAGCAAAAGTGGAAGCTTCAGAAACAGGCACGGGCACGACGGCGGCACCTATTCGGTGAGAGGCGCGGAAACCCCCAGAGCAACATCCAGCAGACGTTCCGGAACCAAGCCGAAATGACCTTCAGGAACACCTGGCAGGTGCTTCAGCTCAAGACAACAGACATGCCCGGAATTGTCCTTGCCTATGTGCTCATTGACGCAAAGGTCCACACGGTCAAGATCAATGTCCCCCGTCAAGTCTTCCTGAACCTCAAGAGCAGAGAATTGCCCGACATTGAGGTCGACGGCTGCCACGTCGAGCAAGTCAACCACACACTCCCCAACGGTCATTCATCGGTGCACCTCTTCAAACTCACGGTGCCCGAGGAGATTTACTTTGTCGAGGCGGAGAAATTTTCGTTGCTCTTCAACCATCCGAGTGTCGAGGGTGTCTACGAGAAGCAGGTTCCGCTCAATCTCCGTGCCCTCCTCCAGCTCGGCAACCGCTGCGCCATTGACCAAAACCAGCCCGGTGTGCTCGGCAAGGGACTTGATCAGGGTTTCGACTTGGCCAGCCTCACGAAGCCGAGTAAGCCGAGACCTTATCTCGAAGGGGCTCGCATGTCATACGTCTACCTCTCCCACATCAGTGCGGGTGAACGTCAGATCTTCGGGTTGTTCTCAACGACCGGCGACCAGGCCCATATCATCATCCAGCAGAAGGGCAAGGACAGTGGCCAGGATCTCCCCAATGTTACCAAGCTGTACTCGGATTACCTGGCCCGCAGAAACAACGAGGAACCCGCCGACTCCAACTGGCAAGAATGTTTCCAGTACCAGGACAAGTTGACATTCAAGATCACCCAAGTCACTACGCGTCGGAAGGCGTTCCTTGAGGTTGGTGACGTTGTCAAGAAGATGAAGAAGGACGAGTCTGGGCCTACCATGATGGTAATCCAGTCTTCTCAGCGCAATCTCCTGGTCCACGACATCCCGATTCTCGGCGAGTTCCCAGTGCTTCCCCTGCAGTACGACCAGGCGGACAGCTCCCTGCCACCTCTAGGATGGCAAACAGTGGTCGCCCGTCGTTTGGTAAACCACTACCTAAGTCTCGGTTCCTGGATCACGCATCTCACAGCGCTCGCTAAGTACGGGGATGTGCCATTGTGCAATCTGGAACGTGACGATCCCCGATTCTTGATCGACGTGGCGTACGCCCGCCGCTTGCAAACCAATAACGTCGTCCTGTGGTGGTCGCCTAGTCCGCGGCCGGACCATGCAGGTTACGAGAAGGATGATGTTGCCGGGCCGCTCGACCAAGTCCAAATGCCATCTGTCAACAACCCTGGCACCTACGCGTCTGTTTGCATCGACCTCGATGTTCGGAATCTCGCCATCAACACCATCCTGACTTCATCGCTCATCAACGAGCTCGAGGGGGCCGACAGTATCTCCTTCAACCCGGCAACTGACGGGTCTGACGGAAACGAGCTGTTGCACGCAGAGAATTCCTTTGCGAATGCCGGCGTGCAAGTGCTTCGAGAAATGGTCAAGTCGTGGTGGGCTGAGGCGTGCAAGGGGTCGACCATGGCCGATATCATGGTGCAGCACCTTGTCCGCTGGGTCGAGTCCCCGGCATCATGCCTGTACGACCGGGCTCTGCACTACTACGTGCAGATGATGAGCCGGAAAGCCCTTCTCCAGCTCATGGCGGACTTCCGCCGCGTCGGGTCGCAGGTGATCTACGCAAGCCCGAATCGCCTCCTCCTGCAGACCACCAAATCCGAGGTCGGCAACGCATACGCCTATGCGCAGTACATCATCAAGAGCATCAAAGCCAAGCCCCTGTTCCACTTCATCGACCTCGAGATCAAGGAGTATTGGGACTACCTCGTGTGGTACGATGAGTTCAACTACGGCGGCAAGGCGTGCCAGCAGGTGGTCGAGAAGGACGAGCAGGACCTGCAAATGATCATGCACTGGCAAATGGCAACCTTCCTGCCCATCCGGCTACAGCCCACCTTCCGCGACTGGGTCGTTGAGTTCATCGAGCTCATGCACAGCATCAAGCGGCCCGCGACTGGCAGTGATCCCACCGCCACGCCCCGCCTCACCCAGCTCCCGATGCGCAACGGCACCAACGCCGGCCTCGCTGAGGGCGCCGAAGGCCAAATCATCCTCGGCAAAGCCTTTGAGAAACCCCTCAAGAAAGAAATCATGGGCCTCATCAACACCCAAAAGCGCGAGCTGCTCCACCCCGAACTCGCAGCAGACTACACCTTCCCCCTCCTCCCAGGCTCCCACCTCGCCCACCTCACCCCCAAATCCATCCTCTCCTCGCAAACCAAACCTACCACCACCACCGCCACCAAATCCTCCGCCAACCCCGTCCTCGAACTCGTCAAGTCCCTCATGCAGGTCCTCTCCCTCGACAAAAACATCACCCTCGAAGCCCGCCTCCTGCGCAAGGAACTCCTCGCCCTCTTCGATATCCGCGAGTTCTCGCGCGACGGCACCTTCGCCAACCCCTCCGAGACGCTGCGCATCGCCCAGCTGAGCTGCGACAACTGCACCATGGCGCGCGACCTGGACCTGTGCCGCGACGAGGACCTCCTGCCACAATCATCATCATCCGATGGAAACAAAGGGGAATGGACCTGGCGCTGCCTCTACTGCGAGGCCGAGTACGACCGCAACGGGGTCGAGGAGCGGCTGCTGGGCGAGGTGGAGGCGCTGGTGGTGCAGTGGACGACGCAGGACCTGCAGTGCGCGCGGTGTGGCGCGCTGAGGGTGAATGAGTTTATGGAGCACTGTACGTGTAGTGGTGAGTGGAAGGAGAGTGTCAAGCGCGGGGAGGTGATGCGCAAGTTGGGCGTGTATCGGAATGTGGCGAGGTTTTATGGGTTGAGGATGTTGGGGGATGTGGTGGAGGGGGTTTTGGAGGGGTTGTGAGGGGAATGTTGTGGGGTTTGGATTGGAATTTGGCGTTGGGTGTCTTTTGCCGTCTGGTTGTATTGTTGGTTTATTTAGCATTTGTGAAGCTGAGAATCAAGGACATCATTTGGATCCGGGGTCTTCTTGCCTACTGTTTGTGATCCGAAGGACTCTCATAGGGGTTACCATACAGATGTGATGTGATATTAGCTAAGTAAGCTACACGATAATCTTCTCTCTTTTGCCATATTTCTGTATCCTTCGCGATCAATTTTCCATACAATGTTAGCTAACCCTGCTAAGACCCGTTGTCAACAAAAACAGACAGCCGCCGTCTGCTCCTGCCTAATAGCAAGGGCTAATGTTCGAGTCGAAACGAGAAACCTGCTCTGTAAACCTCTGACCCACCCCAGCGGTTTCTACCGTTTCTTGCTGTTGCTAGATGCCTTCACCCCATTGGGTGTTAGGCTGTGTAGCAAGTCGCCCTCTTATGAGCTCCTTGCGCCGTGTGTTCCTGAGTTGGTTCCCCGTCGAACGACGGAACATTCTTCGGGATTCCGTGGGTGTTACTCGTAGGTCCCCGCATGTCCTCAGTGAACCATGCCGTATATCCCAACAAAATTGACGATACTCCTGTGTATCATCTAAGCCATAGGCCCAAACAGCCTAGCCGCTTGCGGTACTGCTTTCGCCGCTGCTGTTGACACTGCTGGCGTTGGTCACCTTGCGTGCCCCTTTCTGGACACCCGGAACGAAGCGAGCGACAGTCAATGGCTCGAGATGGGCGAGGTAGGGGATTTTGCAAAAGACCTTGCCGCCACGGTTCTTGCATTCTAGGTTCTGACAGATGTGCCCGTGGTGGCAATTTTCGGTCCTGCAAGTACCACGCTTGGGGCATGGCTGGGAACGGGCGAGCGTCTGGAGGGCCGGCAGGAAGTCCTCCTCGAGGGGCGAGTGATCGTATTCACAGCGATCACCAGCGTCGCATGTGCCAAGCAGGTGGAAGTTGTTGCATACCCGCCGCTTATCGACTCGGGCCTTGAGACGGCTAAATGTGTCGGCGCTAACGGACGGTAGGTATGGGTCGAGGCGGTAGTCGTTATCATTGACTGCGACGTAGCCTTCGGGTATGTCGCCACTCCTTGGTAGGTCGGTCAAGATGACGGATGTCTGAGAGGGCGGCGCGGCGCCCATGAACTTTTTGGTGGGGGACTGGTCCGAAGGTGAAGGAAGGTCGTTGCTTTTCTTGTCGCCTTGTGGATCGACATGCAAATGCTTGCATGTCTTGCCGTAACGACACTTTCCAAGGGAGTAAAACAGACAAACAGGCTTCTGTTCGCCGTTGCTGGGTGTTGGAGTTGGTGGCATGCTCGACACCGGTTTCACAGGAGAGGTCACCTGCAACGACCCTGTAGGGGCCTTGATGCTAGCGCCGGAGCTGTTAGGATGGCGATAAGGGGCAGGCCCGTCAAGAGGAGAATGTCGGAAGACGCTGCGGATCTCTTCGATGCCCATGCCCAACTTGGTAAATTCATCGTGGAAGCGAACACCCGGAGTGTTGATAAGGGTGAACTTGGCGCTATTGCCCATAAAAGGCGTAAGCTCGGAGATGTAGCCGACATCGTGACAGGCGGCGAAATAGATGTGCTTGCACTGGGTGTTGTCGGCATACAGGCGCAGCATGGCACGCAGCTTAAAATCGGCATTCTCCTTCAGCTCGCCGGCATCGACAAACTCGGTCAGGCCGTAGGAGCGATTGAAGCTGGCGATGAACGGGCTAAGCGACCGGCTTTCGCCTCCGACCAAACCAGTCTTGGCGAGCGCCTTTGACAAGCCGGCCACGTTCGCATACACACGCACCATAACCTGGCAGTGCTCTAGTCCCTTCCTGCGCAGGCTGGCTTTAACCTCGTCGTTGAGCATCTGGGCAGCAATACTGCCACCTTCAGATCGCTTGGCAACCAGAGTCTCATTGAAGATGTAGCCATCGCCGTCAACCAGTACCAGCACGAACGGATTGCGTTCCTGATCCTTGGCCATCTGCTTGTATTTTTCTCTGGTCTCCCGCTCCTCCTCGTAGTCGCTCTTTAGGCGCTTGTAATCGTCGATGAGCACGGCATACTGATCTAAGATGCGCGACAGGCCGTCGCTCCTCCTATAGTCGGCAAGCTGGGCAGCGGCCTGGTCGATTTCTCGGTCGTTAAGCATCGCACTAGAATTGAAGCGGGCCTCGTACGTCAGGAGCGTCCAGAGATGCCAGGGTGTTATCACGGAGCAAGACACCTACCGACTTCGAAACGAGCCAGGGAAGGGAAGGTATTAACAGAAGGTCAGGTCGCAGCGACGACAGCGCGTGCGAAACCTAATTGTCGAGATTGCCGTGCAAGCGATGGGACCGCAGTCCCCAGGGAGATGCACCTTGAAATTGCAATAAAGTTGACACAGCAATTACAAGAAGCATTGGAAAAACAGAAAGAAGCACAAATCTTGTCGTTGTGGGCTTTGCTTGCGCAAACGAAGGAAGCGCAAGCAGGGAACCCGGAGCTTGGAAGCGGTCTGCAAGGGCAAGAAGTTCGGGCCGCCCCACCAAGAACTTTTGCCCCGCCCTCCGATCCGATTGGGCACCCACCAAGCGGCCTCGGCCTGCTCGTTTCAGCCCTCGTCGAGACTCGAGAGCTCAAGCTTTCGTGGCCAGAAAACCCAAGCCATCATCTTTCCCAGCAAAAGAAATCCTACAACATACCCAATCTCCACCGAATCGTCAAAGTTATTTTACACATCCCTACCGCCGTCAACGCATAAACAACAACAAGTAGAACGGACGAAGAACTAAAAGATAGGTCAATGGCTAGCATTACGGCAATAATCAGTGCTAACAATGGCTTCATTTGGGAGAGGAAATGGAGGATGTTTTTTTTTCTTTTTTTCCACTCTAGGCTCTCACAGACAGCGGGTCGATTTGCCCCAAGTCAAACTTCAACACAGCCTATCTGCGATAAGGGTGTTGAGAGAGCAACACAACACGACAAGAAATACTGACACCATAAAGTCTATTCATCTCCCGTACTCTAACAAAAACCAAACAGTAAACCCAGACAAAAAAGAAACAAATCAGCCAAAAACAAGCAAACATCATCCTCAACACCAACTCCTCATCCCGTGCCCGTCTATAAGTAAGCTCCAAAACGCCAAAAACGCCGATCTCCAATGCTCACAAGACAGCTTTCATCTCCACCTCTTTCAACCACCCCCCTTAGAGCAAAGCAACGGCAAATCCAAACGCGGCGGCAAGCGCGCCAGCCGCCGTGTTCCCGAGAGCCCCAGCGCCGCTGGCCGTGGCATTGCCCTTGGCATCGTCCGAGTCCTCTTCCTTGGTCTGGGCCTTCCCGGCGAGGGCGTTGGTCAGAGCCTCCCTCGCCTCTGTCTTGACTTTGTCGTCCTTCCCATCCAGCGCCTCGCACAAATCGTCAATCTCAACGTCGTCCATGTCGTCGCACTCCTTGTTGCCATTGATCCTCACCCCACCGCACAATGAGAGTTTGCCCTGGAAACTCTTCCCCTTGTCATCGCCACAAATGCACGGCCAGAACTCCTTGTCGATGTCCTTCACGTCGGGACACGCCGATTTGTAGTTGCTGTTGAAGCATGACGCCACACAAGTGGGAAACTTGGAAGCCATCTTGACCGGGTCACCGCCGGTGAAGAAACTGCTCACCGAATCGACGGCATCCCCAAAGGTGTCCTTGACAGTGTTCGCCTCTTCCGTTGTCTGGGCCATGACGAGGCGGGAGCCGGCCAGCGGGAGGAGGAAAAGAAGGGCTCGGGTGACGGAATGCATCATGGTGGTTGTTGGGCTGGTGTTTGGTTTGTTGTAGGTTTGCAAGGGATGTTGGTAGAAACGCTGATAGCTGAATTGTTGATAGGATGTGCTGAAAGGACTGTTGTGTCGGAGAACTGGGCTGATGATCTGAAGATGGAGAAAAAGCTAACTACCGGACGAAGACTCCTATCTTATAGACCTCCCCCGACCAGAACCCGGACGACCCATCAGCTTCCAACACCGTACAACAGCATCTCCCAAGACCGGGCCGAAACCTAGTCGCCGCACACACGGACGACCCGGCCAGGCAAAGAACTTGTGCCATCAGACGGTCAAGCGGCCAGCCAAAAAGAGAACCCCAAACAAAGTCCCCTAACCACCATCTCAAACCCCCAAATCCGACGACGACCCACCCCGCGTGGCGGAAATGGCAGAAAATGGGACGGCGTGTGAAACACCGTTCGGAACGGAGCGGTCGTGCCAATCCCGGCATGCCCGGCACGGAAACCCCCAATCGCAAAATGGCCAGTCAAAACCGTGGGAAAGGGGAATGCGCGGGGGGCTCAAACGGTGGGCCAACGGCAAAGCCCTGGAGGCCGGGCAAGAGTGGGGCCGGGAGGCCGGCCTGGCCGCCGCGTCTCCGACAAGTTATTTTTGGTGCGACCAACCAGAAGTCAGCCAATGGGCCAGGCCACGTTGAAAAGGGCAGGTGGTCTGTGCGGGTGCTGGTGTCGGGGTTAGGGTTGTTCCTGCTCGGGGCACTCGCGTAACTCGTTCGTGTTTGGACTTGTTTCCTCGAGACTCATGGGTTCAGATGCAGGTGGTTATCTTGATCAGTACCCGTAATTAGCCTCCAGTAAATAGTTCATTTACAGCTGGTGTTCACAACTGGGGAATAGTCCAATCCATAGACTCGACGAGACTATCCCGTCTTGGTGGTGGCAGGACCGCGCCGAGAAGGAATTCAAGCTGAGAGAACATCACCGAAACACATTTCATGGCGGGGTCACTCCGCCATACGACGAAATCCTACATACATAATGTGCGAGCTTCTCCCGCACGAGGTATATACACCAGTTCTCCAGCACTGGTTAAAAAGTCCCCCTCGCCACGACCCATTTGGTCAAGCGGGGGGGACGGGGCTATAGCCCCTTCCTCCGCCGTCGGTGGGCGAGACGTCGCCCGTTCGACCCCAACGCGAAGCAAACCCTCCCGTGAGTTTCGTAGCCGGCTACCTCCCTTCAACCCACGAAGGGGGCTAGTCGGCGAGCTTTTGCATGTTCCATTCATTGCACGATTTTTTGTTCCTTTGACATAAGAGGCCGGGATTGAGTCACTTGAGGACAGACACGAGAAACATGGTTTTCGACAATATTCGAACTCATAGAACTGCTACTTCCATGCTTATATTAGATGATTTTATAAAATGTACACCTTTTCTATCCAATTTCCATGCCAAACGCCGAAACAATGGGTATTCAGAACCGTCAACCAAGTTGTGTCATTGCGGTGACACCGGCCTCATCCACGCTGGGGCAAGGTCGGTAAATACAGCCTCATGCTCATCCGCATCCGACCGCAACCGGTCCGATGTCAAGGCTCTATCGAGCAATACCTCCGGGGTCAGAACTTGAGGCTCCTCCCCCAACCTCGCCGCTAACCCAGAGACGGGCCGCTCGACTTCGCCTATCGACCCGGTCCAGGAGCGGGGCCGAACGTCGGATAGTATGTCCACCGGAACTATCGTGCCGCCAGGACGGATAAAATATGCCACGACCGCCTTCTCCTCGTCGGACACCGCAGTGCCGATTTCCCCGTCTTGTAGCTCTAGAGAAGAGTCTCGCGGCTTCTCGGTAGTTGAGTATGTACTCTCCGTGTCACATCCCGATGGTGTTCCGGTGCGCATTGGTGATGACTTGAAAAGCGGCGGTAGCCTGTGTCCCGCAAGAGTTGTATCGTGCCCATCGTCTTCAGGGCCGGTGGGCGTAGAGGCGGCAACCATAATAGGAGCATTGGTGGCTTTGCCTCCCTTGAGCACGAACTTGGAGCCCAAGAGCTTGTCCATGCTGTGTCTCCGGATAATCAAGCTGATCACAAAAGAAATGACCGCCGCTCCCGTAATGGTCCAGTAAACGCTGTGGAATCCCGCCAGATCTGAAACTTTGTGTTAGTGCCAATTTAACAAGTCTGTGCAAATCAACTTACATGCTTGAACCGAGGCGATGCGAGTAGGGTCCTCCGGGGACATCAGAGACATGGTCTTGACAAAGGCCTCAGAGTTGTGCGCGATGCTCTTGGGCAACCCCAAGTCGACCAGTTTGGAGCTCATGACGTTCTGGAATACTGTGCCCCCGATGGCCACACCGAACGACATGCCCAACGTCCTCATAAAGGCGTACATTGCTGCAGCGCGGCCGGCATCCTCGACGTTGCTCACGGCCTGAATACCGATATTGACGCCGGTGAGCAGCATGCCGTGGCCGATGCCAAAGATGGCAAGGATAACAGCCCAAATTGGGGTTTTTGTGTCGGCGTCGAGAAGCAACAAGAGCCCGCATCCAATCGCTGTGACAACCCACCCGCTCCAGATGGCCCATCGGTAGCGGCCAAATCGTGTGGTGGCCAGGGAGATGACAATGCTACTAGGGAGTAGAAAGCATGTGACGGGAAAGATGTCCAAGCCAGACTGGGTCGGGGTTCGAAATCTGACTGCAGTGAAGTAGAACGGGATGTAGTACAGCGCGCAGAAGAGCTGCACAGCGTGGACTTGTTAGCAGGAACGGACAGGAGAATGTGTTATGAGCGCATTCCTGGAGGTACGTACGATAAAACCCTGGAAGAGAGCGCAGGCGTAAGTAGCCAGGGCCGACGGTGAATGAAAGAGAGATGGCCGAAGGAACGGTTCTCGAGCTCCATAGCATTCCCAGACGATGGCGATGAAAACGCCAATGACACCAACAACCATGGGTGTAACTGCTTGTGCGCTTTTCCACTCGAACTGAATGCCGGCCCATGATATGCCCACTAGGAAACTGGTCATGCCGCCGATGAAGAAAAAGCCGCCGACCCAGTCAACACGTCGAAGTTTAGAGACAAGCGTTGTCTTTTCGGTGGTGAGCTTGACGCAAATCGGGACCAGGACGAGACCCAAGGCGCAGAACGGAAACTGAACCAATTTCTGTCAGCAAAATCAAACAAATAGAAACCACAACCCATGCTTGCCAAAGAAGTAATAACGGAAATGGAAAGAGCGATCAGGCAGCACCCACATTGATGTAGAAGCACCAGGCCCAAATCACTCGTTCGACAAACAGCCCCCCTATCAACGGACCGAGGACACTGCCCAGCGCCCAAGCCGCCAAAACCAGCGAGAAATATTTCGGTCGCTGCCGCAGCGGGACGATGTCGGCAAATATGACCTGTCCCATCGTGATGATTCCGCCGCCTCCGATTCCCTGCACCGACCGCCCGACGAAGAAAACGGTGAAGTTTTTAGCGACAGGCGCGCAGAGCACCGTGCCGAGCGTGAAGAACGAAACTGATGCCAGCAACATCTCTTTCCGTCCAAAAATGTCGGACAGCGCAGCGATGAAGGGCTGGCACACGGCGCACGACAGCAGGTATGATGTTCCCGCCCAGAATGCATCAGTTGCTGTCCCACCGAGGTCAAGTGCTAGTGTCTGCCAAAAAGTTTAGATCTTGTCTCTCTAAGCAAAGAACCATCACTCACCGGCAACACCGAGACCAGAATCGTTGCGTCCAGAGCGACCATCAGCGAGATAATTGCCAGCGTGATCATCACGGCCCATTCCTTGTTCCCTGGCTTCCAGTCGACCTCTGGTATCTCTCCCCGTTCCAGCTGGGAGCCATCTAAACTCGACGAGTCCACATGTCGCCCCCCGACAATGGTATCTTCGGGTCCTCTGGCCATCTTCTAAAATCCCTTGCGCTCCTCCAGTAATCAGAGTTGGGATCTGGCGTCGTTATGAATAAGGGAACACAACAAGCCGGTACCAACCATCGGCGCCGGGGCTGGGCAACTTGAGGAGCAACGATGGCAAGCCCACGAAGGGCAAACGAGCGGCAGTGGGACAAGCAGAACAACACTTGATCGGTGTGATGTATCTTGGGAAAGATGCAAATACCGAAACAAATCCCACGGTCACATTGCGGCAGACAGGGGTGTTGAGCCTTCTTATCCACCCCAGCATGTGCCAAGATGGGAGAACACGGGTGACATCAAGAAAGCGGCCATCAGCCTTCCATAATGATGTGAGTGGAACATGTGGGAAAGGGTTTATTGGCGGCCGCGACAACGGTCGTGGGCCGAATCTCATGGCCTGGTCCATGCCCGGAGTCCCAACAGCATGCCAGTGCAGTAGTCCTGCAGCCAAGACTCCCTTTTCAGCCAGAAAACGAACCCTCAGACTGAGAATGGAAAATCTCACCTTGACTGACTAAAAGCGGAAAGTACGCCGCGGCTGAGCGTTACTCGACATATCCCTCCCCGCGAGCGGTTGGCGCGCCAGCGCACCCCTGTCCATCAGCCAGCAAACAGGTCGTTGTTGATGGGGGCGATTGAGACCCCAAGGAGGGACGGCATCGCGATATATTTACCAGTATGAAAAACTACCTTTACCAGCACTGCCGCTCCCAAGACGCGGATGCACCCGACTTTGGGTGTCGCAGCGCATGTCTCGAAACAAGCTTCCGCCACCCGCACCACGTTCATGCAGGCAGGCTGGCCACCAAATTCTTCGCCCGGGTTGCATCTGTCTGGCAGGGAGCTTCATGACCCATTTGTCTTGACAGTTAGCGCCAACAGCTCCAATCATCCTTACATGCGCTGTCAGCGCCAGTTGGGGGCGATTCCACATGTGACACCTGGCATGAGCTGATACCAATCTTGTTAGCACATCCTTGCACATGTCAAAGAAGGCATGCGGAAGATCTCCAGATTCCAACGGCGCCGAATCGGGCCTCAACATCGGGAACTAATGCAGTTCCTTCAGGGGAAGTTTCAATCTGATCTCAAGATGCCGTCACAGCCTGTCATTTTTATTTCGGACCATCGCATTCTCAAGAGCCCGGCTATTATCCTGATTGTTTGCATGTGTTTTATCACGTCAAATATTTCCAGACCAAAATTTCATCCGGAATCGATCAACACCAGTGACCAGGGGCTTCTGATCATCTCCACCTGGCTCCCAACCGCCGCTGGGTCTGTGCAGGTGTGGCGAGGCGGTATTGGACAACCGGCAGTGCCGCATTCAGACTTCATGTTGTTGGTGCCTCGCTGCCATGGGGGCCCCGCTCCTCATGTAACCTCAGCGGGCCATCGAGCTGAAATGGAACCCAGTGGAGTAGGACTTTTGAATTTGGCCAGCATCAGCTTTAGCCTTCAGGTCGCAGATGGTGAGGGCAGGCTGGCAGGGTTAATAATAGACATGGTTGACTCTGGGGCCAGTGCCGGTTGTGATGTTGGTTATCGGTGACCCTCTGCTATCTTGGATGTGAACAGAGTCATTTCAAGTTTGGATCCTATGATGTTGATCTCGGAGCTGAGCATCGTTGCTGTATAAGTTCTATTTTTCTTACCGCCATGTCTACGAATACATACCCGTTCTCAGCTCTCACACTTGACACATGAGAAAACACACGAGCCATAGCAACCATGGGGATGCAAAGCTCAGACTTCTCTCGTGCGGGTTTTGCCTGCATCGCACCATCCATCTACATCCAAGATCCGCAAATGAGTCCATACGACGACCTCGCCAGTCCCCAACGACCACACACCCTCTCCCTCTCCTCCTTCTACCTGCCCTCCGGCCCCGCCGCCAAACTCAGCGCCCGCAGCCGCGACACCGCACCACCAGACCTCATCATCCTCACCACCTGGACCGGCGCCGCCGCCAAACACATCACAAAGTACACCGCCGCCTACAACACCCTCTACCCAAACACCCCGATCCTCGTCATCACCACCGCCCTCCCCGACCTCCTCCTCCGCTCCACAACCTCCAAACTCGCCGCCCTCGCACCCGCAGTCTCCTACCTTCTCTCCCACCAACCAGCCTACTACCACCCTGGAGCCCACCCAGACCCCCAATCCCTCCCCCCCACAACCCCACGCTTCTCCTCCCTCCTCCTCCACGCCTTCTCCGAAGGCGGCGCCCACAAAGCCGTGCTCCTCGCACAAGCCTACCAGCAGCACGCCACAGGCACCGGCGGGGCCTCGCGTCTGCCCGTGGCCGCATTCATCTTTGACAGCACCCCCGGCTCAACACCAAGCTACCGCCGTGCGACAACAGCGTTTGCACGCTCCCTCCCCGGGGGCGGGGAGAAAAGAGATAGTGCGGTGTTGCGCAAGGGAAGGAAGGCGGTGGCGGCCGGGGTGGTGGGGTGTTTGTGGCTGGCACAGAAGGGCGGGGAGTTGACGGGTACGGGGGCGGGGGCGGGGGATTTTATTGAGGAGACGAGGAGGGCGTTGAATGATGAGCGGTTGTGGGAGGTGAAAGGGGTGCCGAGGACGTATTTGTTTGGGGAGGGGGATGAGGTGGTGTGGTGGGAGGATGTGCATCGGCATGGGGTGGAAAGTGCCGGGCTGGGGGGTGATCCGGATGGGGGTGGGGATGGGGGGACTGGGGATCCGGGGGTGGGGAGTTTGATGGTGAGGTTTAAACGGACGGAGCATTGTGCGCATGTGAAGGGGGAGGTGAATGGGAAGGTGTATTGGGCTGCTGTGCGGCAGACGTGGGAGGCGAGGGTGGATGGGGGGATGGGGTTGGCGCTCGGGTTGGGGAGGAGGTTGAGTTTGGACTCGCTTTGTCTGGAGGAAGGGAGCTGATGGGTGGATTGGGAAAAATAAGTTGTTGACCGATAGATGGTCTTGATAATTGGAATCTCAATACCACTGCAGACAAAATCATTAAAAGGGTGGTGTCAAATTCTGGGAGATTGAGGTGAGAAGGCGCATGGTAAAACACGGCAGTCGGAACTTCAACACCAAGGCTGTATGTAACATATTGGACAAAAAGCTCACCAACCAACCCCCCTTTCGGGGAGCCAATTGGCTACGAAAAACCCTCGAAGGGTTTTTACTTTGTTTGATTTTGTTTCATGGTGCCTAATTTTGCGGTAGATACGGTGGTCTTTCCGATCTCTGCTCTTACAAAGGTCCCGAAAGACTTGGGTGCAGCTGAGGGTCGAACCCCGGCCTTCTGCAACTAAGACTTTCAGGTGCATGTGCGCTCATGGGGACCATTGAGTCACAGCATCCTTTTTTTCTGGTGCTAAGAGGAAGTTGGAACTTAATGATAAAGCTAGGGTCTCCGGAGTGTTGGGGAAGTCCGAAGAAGCGTCACATGGGAGAGGGAGCGAGGGGCAAGAACTGTCTACCGGGGCGTACCAACGTCTGAGCCATTGGCAAGGCGCTGGCAACACCCTCTCTCTCTTAAGTCTCACCATTCAAGCCCATAGACTGGGAGACCGCCGCTGTAGGCATTGGACACTTCTCCAAGCTGCCTTGGCGGTATCAGTCTCAACTGCCAAATCCTGGATGCCCCATCTAACGTTACTCTTTAGGATCTTGCCTCTTTTAACAGTAATCACGAGCTGGTCCAGCCATAGTCCCAGGTAAGGATTCGGTACCTAAGTATTCCGCCTGCTTAAACTTCTCCTGTGCTGTGTATCAAGGCAACATTCCCGTTGTGGAACCTCGAAAGCCTGTTCTTGAGAGGCCAGCTTCGGATTATGTGGAATCGGCCTGTTTCATCCTGTGCTTCAAATACGGAAGTCTCACTTATGAAAACGGCAAGGCGACGTCTACTCCTCTCTTTCCAAAGCCTGTCAGGGGCGGCCTCTTCGCGTGCATTATTTGACGGTAGAGCTACCAAACAATACCCATAAACTCTGATTGCTTAAACAGACAGCCACCGGTAACTCCAGACATAAGTACAAACTTGCCGACCATCACGCTTGACATCGTACACCAAGATATTCGTAACTCGTCCCCAACACGTCTCGCTGAATTCGATAAGTACCACCCACCGCTTCAAACCCGCATCAATCATACATCACAAATCACCGCTCCTCTTTCGGCACCGTCTGACTGCTCTCCCTCTTCGGCCACTGAGGATCGACACTCGGTGGGTACGACGACCCGTTGCCGGTCCGGAATGATGATCTATCGTCAAAGGGGTCGAGGTGACCGTTGGCGTGCGCGCCGGGCGGGTACTTGGGCTCGGTGCCCGCATGGAGCGGATCGCGCGACCGCCTGCCGTCGGGGTTGGGTGACCCGTTGTGCGACCACTTCATGTCGCCGTCCATCCGGGGGTTCCCACCCGCCGGCCGCTCGTCCAGCCCGTAGTCCGACATCTGGAACCTGTCTTCTTTATCCTCGGCCTTATCCCGTTTCCTCCGGCGCATATGCAAGAAGGCGAGAACGGACAGCGATGCGACTATCACTAAGCCGCTGTTTGTCGGGGGTCAGCTACTGCATTCGGCGCAGATAGATAAACGTCGGGTAGTTGGTCAGGCTTACAACACGGTGCCGACGACGATCCAAGTGACGGCTTTAGACGATGACCCCGGCTTTTCGCACAAGTTGCCCCCGGATTGCGAATCGCAGTCTGCCCGCCCGACCAGCATATCCGCTACTGCTCGACGGAAGTGTGTCGCAAACGACTGGGTCGACACCGCGCCTGCTTGCGCTCGAGGTCCCAACACTGCCATTGTGTTGCGCCCGCTATCGAATTGACGTTCTAAACGGTGATGCGCTCTCCGAGAGAGCAATCGCGCACGGCTGTCGGCGGTTCGGGCTTGTCTCGGCTGTGCGGAAAGTGTCGCGAAACTCGATCGTGGCGGTGCTGCTGTGCAGTCCCCAGTGCGTGACAGTCGGGCTCGTGTTGGTCAGCGCCGTGGCTCAAATTTAGGCTTCGAGACCGATGTCAATGGGTGCTGGGTCGAGAGTAGGCCGGCCGCGGGTCGCTTTGTGGAGAGTCTGTGCCGTGCCGTGAGCCGTCGCGCAATCGCGCAGGAATGCCGGTAACAGGAATTTGAAGAGTTGGGACAGGCGCGCAGGCGCGGGAGAGGATTTGATCTTGCGCGCCGCGGGTCGCGATCCTCAGTCGGTTGTCGTGGTCGTCGTGAGTTGCTTGGTCATTTTTCCTCGCGGAAAACGGGCAAACAAGGTCATGCCATTCTTGAACCTTTTGAATCCTCCCAAATTCGTGACGTAGAAAGGGGCCCACCCCCACCGTGTCAAGGGGTTTATTGCAGGAAATCTAGTGCCCTGATTGGTGGGGGATGGGACCATCCAAAACGCCGCTCGGAGGCTTGCGATCCTGCATCTGTGACGTTCCCGCGATTGGGCCGGGGTTCCACCCCGATTCCTGTTTCGAAGTTTCACTTTGCGATGCAGGAACTTGCAAGATCTGGGATCTGCCAAGGCTACCAACCAATGGAGAGCACATAGCAATATCTGCATAGCAAGCACAGGGCCAAGGCAACGGATGACGATGGAGGGAATGCAACGTCTTGACGATGCTCTTGGTGTATCCTCATTTCAACAGCCGTTTCTGTCATACGTCATGATTCCCCCGGGCTGGGAGCGGGACCCTTTCCATCTGCGGGTGTTGGACCCGGTGGATTAATAAGTTCGGGAAAGATAACGTTACTCTCAAAGATCTGTCTGCGGGTTGCCAAGCAGGGTACTTCGTCCCGTTCAGTTGGCCACATGCCTTTTGGTGAGACGGGAAAGAAGAATCATGGGTTGACCCTGACAGAGCCTCGAGGTTTTGAATGCGAGTTGTTCAATGAATAATTTTGATCGAGGATTTGATAATCGCGTAATGTTAGACGACAATGAGCGACATGAGTTGATGGAAATTGTCTTGGCAAATACTTTGTACACCAAGAGTGTTCGCATGATTCAAGATGCCAAAAAAAGACAGAACAATTGCTTGTTGGTTCTCTGGGTTTGGATACAGTACCCCTAGATCAGGGACCTCGTGCTCTCCAACACAGCGGTCAAGGCTCGTGGACTCGACGTCGTTTGTCGTCGTTGTTTGAGTTGTGATCGATCGGATCCAATCAAAGTTCAGATGAGGTGGCATGAGCATGGCCCGTGCCACAGGCCAATTTTGAACCCGTATTTTTCCTTTGCCCGCAAAGTTCCAGCCGCATCATCTGATCCATCGCCTCATTGGCTCTGAATCGGAGCTTTTCGAGATTCACTTGCAACTCCGAGAAATCCAAACCTGTGCCACCTCAGCCAGAGAGGTCCATTGCACAGATCTCGGCAGCACATTACGTTCCGCAACAACCTCAACAACACCGCCACCATGTCGGTCAATCCGAACACCATGGGCACCATGCGCGGCGGCCCTAGTCGCCAGGGGCGCGGTGCCATCCCCTTTGCCAACAACCCGACCGCCAATTCGGGGATACCTAGGCCGGTCCTCGAAACCACGCAAACCGGCGGCAGCGAGGCTGGTGCGTCTTCTTCGGTCAGCGCCAGCCGGCAGAAGCAGTCCAAGAGAGATGAGGTGCGTTTCTTTTCTCCGGCCGAGCTTTGCCTTGGTCTTGTTGTTGTCCGCTCTTTCAGTGAGGCCCGAGGCTAATGGGGGCATGCACAGGCTATCCGCCGCAAGCTGGAGAACGATCTCCAAAAAAAGAAGCACTTGACGAGCCGCGCCCGGCAATCCCGCAAGGCACCGCCAGGAACCGTCCTCGCCCTGAAGCCGAGCCAGGCGCTGCAGATCAAGCCCCAGACCACCGTTGCCGAAGCCGCACAGCTCATGGCTGCCAAGCGCGAAGACTGCGTACTAGTCACCGACGATGACGACCGGATTGCCGGAATCTTCACCGCCAAGGACCTTGCCTTCCGTGTGGTTGGCGCGGGGCTCAAGTCGAACAATGTCACCATCGCCGAGATCATGACCAAGAACCCGCTGTGTGCTAGGACAGACACAAGCGCTACTGATGCGCTTGATCTGATGGTTCGGAAGGGCTTCCGTCACTTGCCCGTCATGGACGAGAACCAGGACATTTCGGGTGTTCTCGACATCACCAAGTGCTTCTACGATGCGATGGAGAAGCTGGAGCGCGCCTACGCCTCGTCCCGGCGACTCTACGATGCCCTCGAGGGCGTGCAGTCGGAGCTGGGCACTAGCCAGCCGCAGCAGATCATCCAATACGTCGAGGCGCTCCGCTCCAAGATGTCTGGGCCGACCCTCGAGTCGGTGCTGAACGGCATCGCGCCGACGACGGTGAGCGTTCGGACGTCCGTCAAGGAGGCGGCCCAGTTGATGAAGGAGAACCACACCACGGCCGTTCTTGTTCAGGATCAGGGGGCTATTACGGGCATTTTCACCAGCAAGGATGTCGTCCTGCGTGTGATTGCACCGGGTCTCGACCCCGCGACTTGCAGCGTCGTCCGCGTCATGACTCCGCACCCGGATTTTGCTCCCATGGACATGACCATCCAGGCGGCCCTCCGCAAGATGCATGGTAGGCTTCCCGGTCTCTTCAGCAGGTAGCACGCTAACATGTACCAGATGGGCACTACCTGAACCTCCCTGTCATGAATGACAGCGGCGAGATTGTCGGTATGGCCGACGTGTTGAAGCTCACATACGCCACACTCGAGCAGATCAACGGCATGAACACGACAGATAGCGAAGGGCCCGCGTGGAACAAGTTCTGGCTGTCGCTCGACCACGAAACCGAATCCATGGTCTCTGGCGAGGGATCGCTCCAGCACACTAACCCCGGTCCTCGGTCTCTGATGTCGCCCGATATCTCCCGTAGCGAGCGCCTCGTCACCGATAGCGTTGCGCCTGGCGATTCCGCTAGCCACGCGGGTATCGAGTCGCCCGTCCACAGCGCCGTGGGCGTCACGCCCGACGTGCTGCCCAGCGAGGTTCCCTTCCCCTTCAAGTTCAAGGCGCCCAGCGGCCGTGTCCATCGCCTGCAGGTGACTGCCTCGCTTGGCATGGAGGAGTTTGTCGCCAGCGTCACAGCCAAGCTTGGCGCCGAGGTGGACACAATTGGTGGAGCCCCTACTGTCGAGGAGGGCAAGCTGTCGGGCGGATATGCGCTGAGCTATCTGGATGATGAGGGTGATTCCGTGTCGATTACGACGGATCAGGATCTGCTCGAGGCGATTGTCCTTGCTCGCCAAGGCCGCCGGGACAAGGTGGATCTCTTTGTGCACGATCCTAAGGAGCCACCTGTGCCGCCGACTCCTGCTCCTGCTCCTGAGCCGGTAGTGCTGCCCACCCCGCCTGCCTCATCGGTGATTCGCGAGCGCCGCAAGGTGGTTGATGACGATGAGGAGGAGGATGGCGATATTTCGGAAGACGACGAGCCTGTCCGCCGCAGGCACGCGCGCACACGGACCGCGCAGCAGCCTGGGCAGGTTATTGCTGGCGTTCCCAATGAGCTTCTTATGCCCGGTGCTATTGTTACACTGGCGGTGGTGATTTTGGGTGTGTTTACTATCACAAGGATGTCGAGCAGATGAGCAGCGGTTTGGACTTTGGGGTGTTAATCAGGGGGGGCTTCCTTGCCTGGGTTCTTGAAACGGGGGCCCGGCTGTAAACTTGTTGTATCAGAGCTTCATGACCTAGCTTGATTCTATAGACATCTAATATCCATCGGCCTTTCTTTTGTTATTATTCTAAATCTTAACTTCTCTCTCCAAGTTCCGTCTCCCGCAGTTCTTGTCTTGTTGATGCCCCTGGCTCTCTGCCCCCGGCAAAAAGTGGGTCGGGTCACGGACCACTCAGCGGAAGCGACAACGACCAATGCCAGAAAAGTTCATCGGCTCATCTTCTTGCCCGGCAATGACCGCAGCCTCAACGTTTCCGCCATGATCATAAGGAATTTCGGCGTACGGCACGGTATGCAATTGGAATACTGTCTGGAATATTGTGCACCAGCTAATTGACCCTCCATCTAGGCCGCCGGGCCCTGGCAGCGCCAATCTCGCGAACATGTCTTCGAACCCTGTCGAACTCGACCACAAGGACCGCGACGGCCTCCACGACAGTCGCTGAACCCCCGACCGCCCCGGCACCGACAACCACATCGCAGTCCTTCGCCGCCGCCAAGGCTGCCGCGCGCCAGGCCGAGCTTGCCTCGATCCCCGGCAACTTCCTCGAGTACCAGCACCAGCGCGAGCAGACGCGCACGCTCGGCTCGCGTGTCGAGACCCGCTACCACCCGGACCAGGCCCTCATTGACCCGCCCTCCGATGCCTCCCTCGAGATGCTCATGGCCGCGCAGTGCCACATGGGCCACCACATCTCGCAGTGGAACCCGGCCAACCAGCGCTACATCTACGGCCAGCGCGCCGGCATCCACCTCATCAGCCTCGAGACCACCGCCACCCACCTGCGCCGCGCCGCCCGCGTCGTTGAGGAGGTCGCCTACTATGGCGGTCTGATCCTGTTTGTCGGCACCCGCAAGGGCCAGATGCAGATTGTGGAGCGCGCCGCCGAGCTGGCCAAGGGCTGCCACTTATTCCACAAGTGGACGCCGGGGGCGATCACCAACCGTGATGTGATCCTGGCTGCGGGCGAGCTGCAGATTGTGGACGAGCGGGACCGCCCGCTCGAGGGGTTCGATAATCACCTGCGTGATCGCAGGCCGGTCGTGCCCGACCTGGTCGTGTGCCTCAACCCGCTGGAGAACTACCCCCTGCTGCACGAGTGCGGGTTGGCGAATATCCCGACCATTGGTGTGATTGATACCGATGCCAACCCGACGTGGGTGACGTATCAGATCCCGGCCAACGACGACAGGTGAGTGTGGTTCTGGCACTGGGTTTGGTATTACTATTACTTGGGCGGCTGGCTAACTTTTGGGCTCTATAGTTTGCGCGCTGTGACGCTCATTGCGGGAGTCCTGGGCAGGGCGGGAGAGCGCGGACAGAAGCGGAGGCTTGCGGATGCTCAGGATGGCATCGTCACGTGGGCTAACCCCCCCGAAATCGAAAAGTTCATTACTACGGAAGCCAAGCTCAAGACCGAGGAAGTCGAGTTGGCCATAAGCAAGGCCAAGGAGGAGGGGATCCTGGACGACAAGCCGGCCACGCGGGAGGACTTTTTGACGGACGACGAGCTGCTGGCCCAGATGAATGAGCTTCCGGGGTCAAACCGGCCGGAGTTGGATTAAGGGGGTTAGACTTGTAGCACTGTAACATATGACGTTAGAGCTATTTATTGTAAAATACTGCGTTCTTGATTCCCCCCTGCTGGATCAAACCACTTCGCCGGAATCATCTCGGGTTCTTGTCCGGCACGTGTCACGGCACTGCCATTTGGTCTGTGCGCTTATCCGTCCATTCTCCGCTTTCGGGTCCGCTTTCGGGGGTTCCTCTCGCTTTTATCAAGTCGTGAGAATATTTCAGAACGCCAACGTTGTCAACGTCCTGGCACCTGCTGCTTCGCATCACACGACACCCAACTAATACATTCCTTCCCTCTGATTGGTGCCTTGCAGCAGGCTGAGTCGTGCAAGTTTGGACTTTTGAGGGTCTTGGGCTATCGCAATTCAACGGAAATATTGCGGACGAGGTACGGCATTTATCTTTTCTTGGTCTCGATGCATTTGGTTGGGTCCAAGATGCCTTATGCCATGGTCGTGTTAGATGATAGCTGATGATTAATCTGTAGGGGCCCCTTTTCGGTTACCCCTGGCTTGGTTGTTGACTGTTTCGGCCTGCAAGTGCATCTTGGTGCAGGTAACCGGCAGGTCCGCCAAGATGCCGGCAATCCTGGACGACCCGGCGGCTCCGACCATTTATCGTCTCTCCGGCGAACCCCCGTATCCGGACCCCGCTAACCCGTCCGTGCCGCCCACCATCGTGCCCCGCCATGTGACGCTCCGCGACCGCCAAACGGTGGCCACCGTCGTCCCGTTTGCATCCCGCCACGAGGTGCCCGAGTCGCTTCTCCGCTATCTCAATGACCAGTTCAACAAGGAAATTGAGGGCGGCGACACGTACCCGATGCTGGAGCCGATGCCCTTTGACAAGTTCGCGTCCTATTGGTTCCAGAACTTTGGGGGCATCATGCTCCTGGGTCACATTGAGAGTGCGGCCGAGGTCGTCGAGGGTATGGACTGGTCCAAGGAATGCCTAGGCACGTTCTACATCAAGCCCAACTACCCCGGCCGCAGCAGTCACATCTGCAACGCTGGTTTCATCGTCACTGATGCCTCCCGCAACCGTGGCGTCGGTCGGCTGATGGGCGAAACGTATCTCGAGTGGGCACCCAAGCTCGGGTACAAGTACACAGTCTTCAACCTAGTCTACGAGACCAACGTTGCGTCGTGCAAGATTTGGGACGCGCTGGGCTTCAAGCGCATCGGACGGGTCAAGGGCGCCGGCAACCTCAAGAGCCATCCGGACCGGTTGGTGGACGCCATCATCTACGGGCGCGACCTGGGCGACGCCGCGGGCGCGGGCAACGAGGAACTTGTGAGTGAAGAGCGTTTCGACAAGATCAAGTTCTACCTCAAATACGGCCGCTATCCCAACGGCGCTGACCGGGCCGAGAAAAGCAGGCTGCGTAGCGCAGCGACCCACTACAAGCTGGTCGAGGGCGACGTCCTGATGCTCAAGGATAAGGAGGTGATTTCGGACCCGCCGCGCCAGTACGAGATCGCCCGCGGCGTGCACAACCAGTCGCACGCCGGCATCAACAAGACGACGGCTACCATAGCCGAGCGCTACCACTGGAGCCGCATCAAGGAGACAGTCTCGGATGTAATTAAGAACTGTGCTGAATGCAAAGACAAAGATACGGCCAAAGCCTCGTCCCAGAGCCAGCCCTGTCAGGCGGCCCCCAACCCTCTCAAGCGTCCCAACATGAGTACCAGCTCTGTCTCCACTCCCAAGCGTGCCTCACCAAGTCCGGCAGCCGGGCCTATCTCGGAAGGGCGGCCAGGACCAGCACTACCACCAGATCCGTCCCACCTGGCCACTACCTACACCGTGCCCCACCACCAATTCACCAACCCTGCCGCCATCTCCATCCTCCCGCCACCGCTCCAACCCGGCACCGACACCACCATGACAGGCCACGAACCCCCCGACCCAATGCTCCAAGACGCCTCCCACGGCCCCTTACACCACACCCCCTCCAACCACCCCCCAATACACCCCGCCCTCACCGCCCCGACAGTCTACGAACCCATCGACCCTCAAATCATCAACCACTCACCCTCTTCCGGCCTCCACCACCATCACCATCACCATCACCACTACGCCTTCTCCCACCCCCCATCTCCACCCCAAACCCACCACCACCATCATCACCATCACCACCACTCCGACCCTGACCCGGACGCAGATACCTTCCAAGCACTCATCAACGCAGCAGGCCACGACGAAGACGATGAGGATGACGACGAAGTGTCATCTTCTTCACCTCCTGGACCTCAACACCATGGTCCCCACCAGAGTCACCACCAGGTTCACACCCATCATCACAACCATGGGAGGAATGATATGCAAGCGGTGGCGGGAAGGACTCGAACAAAGGAGGAAGACGAGGCAGAGAGAGAAAGGGAGGCGGTGGATCGGGATTTGGAAATGTTGATTGAGCAGCCGCAGGAGGATGATGATGATAAGGTGGTGCCACAGGGGGTGTCAAGGTCGGGAGAGGGAGTGGTTGGTTGTGGGTCTAAGTCTGAGCCCGGGTCTGGAGCTGGGGGAGGGGTACGATTAGGGGTAGGAGGGGCGATGGATGTTGACTTGGATGTGAATGCGGGTGGGAAAACTGGGAGTGGGAAGATGGGTGGAGTTGGGTTATTGTCGGGGGTGGATGACAGGTCTGGGGTTGGGATGGAGGATGGTTTGGGTTGATGTTAGATGGGGACGATGAGGCGTTTGGTGTGGAGTGGTAACTGGCGTTTTGGACAGACGGTTTTGCATTGCACTTGGTGGCGCGGTTCTTGAGGCCAACAAAATGGCCAGAGGCTTGTTCACTCACTCACTCACAAGTTGAAAACAGTTGCAGGAGCAGGTGTATCATCACAGACCTGCATGTCGACATGTATTTTCATTGACACTCATCTCTAACTACGGCTTTTACCGCCTCGGCATACCCCGGCCGCGCCCACGCAGCGCCCGCTGAGCTGCCCCAGGGGGGAGCTTCTGGCCTGGGGGCTGGGGCGCCTGGCTCTCCTCATTCTGGATCGTCTCGTCGACACTGAGGATCAGGCAAGCAGCCTCGGTAGCGGCCTGGAGGGCGTTGATCTTGACCAGAGCCGGCTCCCAGACGAAGCGTTCCATCATGTCGGTAACGCCCTCGTTCTGGAAGTCGACACCCGCCCACGTGTTGCCCCTCCTGTGCTCGACGCGCAGCCTGTTGAGGATGTCGGTCGCGTCAAAGCCGGCATTGTCGCACAGCTGTCGCGGGATGATCTCGAGAGCCTTGGCGAAGCTCTTGATGATAGCCTGCTGCTTGTTGCGGACGTCCTGGTCCGCGAACCGATGAAGGTAGGCCGAAACCTCCATCTCGGTGGCGCCTCCACCGCCGACAATGGTCTTGTTGCGGATGGCGCGCTTGACGATCATGAGGGCGTCGTGCAGCGACCGCTCGACCTCGGCGATGAACTGCTCGGCGCCGCCGCGCAGCACCAGCGTGCACGTCTTGGCCTCGGGGCAGTCCTCGAAGAAGTTGAAGCGCTCGCCGCCAATCTGCCGCTCCTCAAACTTCCCGCATGTGCCCAGGTGCTCGGGGCGGATGTCGGAGCAGGTGCTCTGAATGGTGGCACCAGTTGCCTGGACCACGCGCTCCATGTCGTCGGCCGACACGCGCCCGGCGCAGAAAATGTCGCGGTCGGCAAAGTACTGCGTCGCCAAGTCACCAATCGGCAGCTTGGACAGAACCACCTTGGCGCCGGTCTTGTAGGCAGCCTCGAGCTTCTTGTAGATGATTTGCCACTCGGCATCGACGATGGCCTGGTACTCGGATACCTGCTCGACGCGGACCTCGGCGTTGTCCTTCTCGGCCTTGAGCTCGAGCTCGACGTTTAGGCACACAATCTTGGGCTTGACGAACGACTTGGGCTGCTGCTCAAAACCGGCATAGGAGAAGGTCTTCTTAAAGGCCACACCGTTGACGAAAAGCGAGTCGGTCAGCGAACCACCGGGGATCTTCTTGATGCCTATTAACTTTTCGTTGAGATCTTCTTGGTCGAGGGACAGGACGGCATCGACGACCACTAGAAAATGTTAGCAGACATTTCCACTCTTAAGGTTGAGGAAAGGGACTTGCTCTTGGTGAAGAACTCTGTGTTGCGCTTGATCAACTTGCTGGTCATGGCGGTTCCCGCCAGCTTGTTGAGCGTATCCCTCCTGTTCGCCTCGTCTGTGCTGATCTGCATCTCCTTGATCTTGTTGACCGCCATCGACGACGCTCTCCTCAGGCCCTTGATGATGATCTGCGAGCTGACACCATTCTCCACGTGCTCCTTGACCTCCTTCAGAATCTCACCGGCGAGAACGACAACCGACGTCGTGCCGTCTCCCACTTCGGCATCTTGTGACCGGGCAATGTCGACGAGGATTCGGGCGGCGGGGTGGACAATGTCCAGAAGCTTTCTAATGTCAGAAGCTGCCCAAACATATCGGGGCGCGTATCCATGCGCACCTTCATGACCGTGGCTCCGTCATTTGTGATGGTTTGGTTGCCGTTCGCATCCACCATCAACAAGTCGCCGCCATAGGGACCGAGTGTGGACTTGATCGTGGCCTGCACGGCCAGGCAGGCGTTGATGTTGGAAATAATCTGGCCCTTGCCCTGCGAAGTGTCGGTTCCTGCGAGCAAAGAGTTAGTGCCGGACGGCGAGTATCGGGAAGGATGGGTTCACGAACCCTCGCGGAGAACCACAATGGTGGGGGTGGCGCCTCCGAACGACATTTTTGGAGATATCTTGGAGTAGGAGAGGTGGTGATACTGGGCAATGTGTGGTGGAGGGGGGCAGCCTGGAGCTCAACCTCACCAGACCGCAGAAAATAATGTGGGGCGGATGCACAGACCAAGCGGGGTCACCAGTGCAACCACCTTAGAAATTCACCCCTGATTAAGATTGAAATTTGGTGATGACTAACACGACAAAAAAGGGGGTATGTTGCGATGACAGAGTACCTTCTCTAAGAGTCAGGACAGCTTAGTCGATGGCGCTAGGCTTTAGAAGTGAGATACAACTCAACTCTATTAAGCTTGGGTTGTCGGATAGGTCTCAGTCATCCAAATTGGTGACAGCAGCCCTTTGATAGCAGTTAGTAGGCTACACTAGGTGACTGACTGGAAGCTAAGGGGCTCGGTTACAAGCTGGTAGGGATGTTTTTTTTGGCTCGAGGGATGATTCTGATACTATGACAATTTAAATGAAAATGGAGGACGTTCTTGTGCTTGGCTGTTCTTTTTTTTTCTTCCTCGTTCCTTTTTATATTCTCCCTGAGTCCCTCCTCCGGGTGTTCTTTCTCTTCCGTCTCTTCCGTCATCTCTTGTTTATATAACTGTCTTTTTCTTTTTAGCTCCATGTCTTAACACAGACGCTCTTCCTATTTTTACCTTTCTCGTTAATAACCATGGCAGTCTCAAACGTTGGCTTTGGACTGCTTGATAGGTACCGAGGGAGAAGAATATGAGTAGAATGCTGGAACTAAGCACACTCATCCCCTGGCCCGAAAATGACCAATATTGCAAATGGACTCATCAAATCCAGGCAATGGTAGATAAACTTCATGTTCTTTTGTACCAAAGAGTACGAATACAAAGGATGGCAGTATATGGGAGCTTAGTTTACTCATGAGAGATGAGTGGTATCAGATCCTGTTCAGATCTCGGTACTTGCCTCCAGTCGCTCCTTCCCTCCCTTCCCTTCCCCTGCCCAAACAATTGCGCACAGGTCTGCCAGCTAGGTAGTCAACTAAAAACCTCTTCGATTTAAACTTTCCGTTCTTCCACCGCTGGACCCTCGTCGCCATCCATTTTCAACCACACACTCACTTCGATAACCCGGGAACCCCGCCATCGCGCATTCTTCGACCCGCCTGCTCCGGTGACAAAGCAATCGGTAAGTTCCCGCTTTTCAAGTTTTACTTCCGGGTTATTACACAGGTTCCCTGGTTTATAATTGGATTTCCAATTGTGCACCACTTCGTGCCGTCGTTGTTACTGACCTTTCCGGGTCTACAGGTCCCCGGCCTTGCGGCGCGTCGACCGCCACTATTAGGCCCTCACAAGCCTTCCGCAGCCCGCCCATGTAGTTTCGAATCCGGCAATAACAGCTCACCTCACAAGACAAGATGGCGGACTCCTTGTTGCGTCGTGGCCCCTTAATGAGCCTTCCCAACGAAACCCTTTGCCACATCATCACCTACCTGGACGAGCCGGATTTGTTCGCACTATCCTTGGTCAACCGCCGACTGAATACCGTGGCCGGCCCTGCTCTTTGGAACGGCCTCTACAACGACTCGTTGAGGTCTAAAGAAGTTCTCCTCTGGGCGGTCGAGGACGGCCGGCACCAATTACTGCAGCATATGCTGGAGCGTGGCGTCACTCCAAACTTCCTCTATCTCTCATCCCTTCTCAGAAGCCGACTGCTCGATGTCTTTGCTTTCCAGGGACGGCGTGGAACAGCAGGACCTCGCAAAGATCGCACCCTACGAAAGGAACTCTTTCGCGAGAAATACTGCCGAAGTGCCCAGATGAGAAAGCGCGTGCGCTACTTCGTCAACTCAGTCCGCAACAAAGTTCCGATGGAGCAAGACCTAGACTATTACTTTGATGCAAACTTGGGTTACGAAGGACACCCTTACGTGGACAAATTCGGTGTCGTTGAAGATCTCGGGGCCTCCGAAACGGTCAACTACTGGGCTTGGGGCCCCATTCACGTCTCGGTTCTTCTTCACAACAACACAGCGCTTCAGTTACTTCTTGAACACGGTGCGGATGTCAACGCTCAGTGCTCAGGCCTTTGCGACTGCGCCGCGCCAGATCTCACCGGCGAAGATGACCCTAATCGTTCTGTCACCCCACACAAGGCACGGTCGGTCTGGAGCCCCCTGCACATAGCAATGTGTTCCAACAACGAAGAGGCCGTTCGTTTACTCCTCTCTCGCGGCTCCTCAACCTTTGTTGGCAGCCTCTTGGCCCAGCCCTACCACCTGAAACGTAACACACGGCTTACAATCACGGCGCTGCAAGACTCTGCTTGGCTTCGTTCGTCCCGAATGTGTTGCCTTCTCCTGGAAAGTAGCCGTTTCCGCAAGGTCATTGATCATGTCAACCGCAGGAAGGAAGGCGCTCTCAACTTTGCCGCTGTATCAGGTAGTATCCAGACCGTGGGCCGGCTGTTGCTGGAGGACGGGGCCAAGTTTCATCATTATGAGGACCGGGGTGCTGCGATCAGAGCCTCAGAGTTGCACAACGACCCGGTCAGACAGCTATGTATGCAATTCCGATACGGCGAAGCGCGGTGGCTCCTCCACTTCGTTCGGCGGCTGCATAGCGATAAGACCGTGAGCACATTGCACTTTTTCACCCGGATCCTCGCTGCCCTCTGCGTATTACGCGCCCCAGCGGTTTATAGCAGGCTGTCCCTTCGTGAGCAACAGGATCGCTTGTATAGGCTTAGCTCGGGAAGCGAGGATCCATGCCATCAACAAGATATTGATGCGTCTCGGGACTCCAGGCTGGCATTAGCTAAAGAACTGTTGGATCTTGGAGCTGACCCCAACCGAGGAGAACTGGCCGACCATTGGGACATGCCGGTATCAAGCCCCCAGAATGTGAGGTGGGAACGCAGAATGACAGCCCTCCAACTCGCTTCCCGCTCAGGGTTTACCGAAATGATCAGCTTGCTCCTCTCTCGTGGAGCAAACTGCAACTTGATGGGTGACATGAGCGACAATCCTAGGCAGCTGCCTTTACTGTTAGCCATCACAGATTCGCTTACTCGAGGCAAAAACGAGATTGCGGGGATCCAGGCGCTCCTCAACGCTGGCGCTTCTCTGGAAGATCATCGGGGTCGATCGGTTTTGCTCTCCCTACACCAACTGGAATACTTCAGGCGGGATAGCGATACGGTCCAGGAAGGTTGGCTCCGAATCGCAAACATTCTTCTCACCCGTGGAGCTGCCAACAGAGCACGGGATTGGGAAGCTGTGGTGGAGAGCGCGTGTGTGCCGGGGAACCTGAAGTATTGCGAGATGCTTGGAGCTTGGCGGTCCATCGAAGGCCTCCCTTGGGAGACTCTCGCCCGGATGCTCGAGAAGGTCACGGCTTGTGATCACACTGCAAGGAAAGAAGATCCTGAGATGATTACCTGGGTGCTTAGTCTTTGCGGGAAGGCCGGCACACTTGACAAAGAAACGGGGTTGAAACTCCAAGGGTCGGTGAAGAGACTGCTCAAAGAGTTGCCTCGAGGGAGAAAGGCAAGGGAGATTCTTGAAGAGTTTCTTGCGAAGCCGCGTTCAAAAACGGGCTCTTCGGCTTGATGGTGGTGGACTTCAGAAGTTGATAATTTACCTACGTCCCGCCTGTTTTTTGGGCACAACGGGGATGCGGAAGGGGTACCGATTTGTTTTGCTTGTCGGAAATGTATGGTGTAACTGGTTCGAGGGGCACTGAAGGATGGCTTTTTCTGATGGCTACCTAGATGGCACATGTAAAGTACGAATTTATCACAGTTGCCGGTGCTTGATAATATCACTTGGTCAGTCGAACTACCTTGGCTTCTTTCTTACTGGATGGCCAGTAAAGCAGAAAAGGGGCTCGAAGCAGAACTCTTATCACCGTCCCTACATTTACCCACAGACTCCTCTAGCTATTGGTGCCATAAACTTCGCACGCGCAACCAGCAGAATGACCAAGAGAAACATAAGATCTCTAACGCAAATGAGTAATACAAAGCCCAGCGCAGCGTGTCCAGAAGACCGAGGTCAGACAAAAATAGCAGTGAGCATCATACCAGCTGCTCTTAATCTTCAAGCCTGGCCACCACAAACAAGTCATTTTCGACTAACGGGGCGGCTTGAGTCATGGAGCCAGGCCCCCTGAAGGACCACGGACGCCAAGGATCGGTAACCGGACATGATGGAAGAAGGTGGCGGGTTGTTGTTGGGACGTTGTGGGATGAACAGAGACTTGGAGAAACTGAAGTGGTTGTTAATGGCGGGATTGATCGTTCGATCCTCTCCCAACCGCAGTCATTCGGCCATATCATGTATTGGAAAGTTGGTGGATTGTCCTTGCTTGCTTGGGGATCTTGGAGGGAAGGGATTGTTGGCCAACATCGAGTTGTGACTTTTGAACGAAGTTGGTCGAGTGGTGAGAGTTCCGGACTGGGTTGTGTGCGTGGCGGCGGGTGGTTAGGGCCGGGTATGTGATTGAGGTGGTGTGAGTTGGCAGTGATTTCACAGCCTTAGTGAGAGTCTCCTTCCATTCTGTGCCAGGTGTCTGGTATCCAATCTCGACTCCCAGGGGCTTCGTTCCGTGCCGTTGTCGGGTATTGGGACACGATGGACGGGCATTGGTGTCAATGGCGGTTCTGCGGAAGCGCTGAAGACATTGAGGGAAATGTTGCACTGAAAGGTGTTGGAGAGTCATCTCTCTGAGACTCGCCGTCGGCAACTCTTCCTTGCCAAGCGCAAACACACTCCGCTTAACAGTCGTCGAAGAGCAAGGAGGGTTATCTTGGACCGCGAGGATATGATCCGTACAGCATTGGCTTCGTTTGGAAAACACTCAGCTTGGAGTGAGAGGTTAGGACTTAAATGGACGGGACCGTATCCCGAGAGAAACGGTGGCTTCTTGGGATAAACTCAAAAATGACATCTCGTTGGCCTTCGCTGCGATTGTTCAATACCACTTGCCAAGATTGACCGCATCCGTAACTTGTGTCGCATCGAAAACAGGTGTGGCACTTAAATGGTGAATCGGCAGCAGGGTTAGCCCGAGATTGGTGGGCGGTTTCGTGCGGAGGGTGTGCTCAGCGGGCGAGAGTTGGAGAGGCGAAGTTGGTCGGTCGGGTCGTGTGAAGCGCCGCTGCTATCATTGCGTATAATCCGACTGATGGCCTCGTGGAAGCTGCCGAACTGGGTGTTGATATCGCATGAGCAAGCTGATCCGGGGTTGTTTGGTCCTCATGGATGTCGGGCCAGGCTCTCAGTGACTGCATGGTGTGCGCCTCGCTTCCTCACAACAAGTGCTCTGAATTGGTAGCTATGGCTCTATGATGCCCCGTGAGGCGGACGAAACCCAAAGCGACTCCGTTTCCGTGGTTGCAGGTTTGTCTTGCAAACCCGAGTCATGATCTCATTAATTCCCGACCATCAAAACCACGTCTAAACCCGAATGCCGCCAACCCAGAACGCCAAGCAAGATGGTGACCGTTTAGGCGGTCTTGGGGCCCTGAGTGGGAGTGACCTTCTTGCCATCCTTGTTGTAGCGGACACGCGGGGGAGGAGCACGGTTGCGGCGACCCTCGGTGGAGCGGACCCTGCGAATCTCTGTCAGCGAGGTATGTTCTCGGTCGGTGTATGGGACAACTAATGGCGGAGGTTCGACCAAGGTTCTTCTCAGCCGCCCACGTCGCCGAGATGGCAAACGTGGTTGTCCCCGCCATGTGGACACACGTACCGGACAATCTTGCCGTGAATGGCGCAAGAGACGCAGTACTGCAGCTTGAGGTACATCTTGGGAACCGTGTACTCAGAGAACACCGAGGCGTCCGAGATATCACCTGGAAACACCCAACAGTCAGTAAGATTGCCGAAGAACGAGGCGGAGGGTGCGTGTAGGGAGATCGCCGTCGATTGATCCCTCGAAATACGTACGGATAGCCGCAGACTCGACCATGTTGCGGATGGTGAACCGCTTGATGGCCTTATCCTTGGGAGTGCATCGCGAGCAGTTGGAGCACCGGATGGGCTTGACGTGGCCGCGGCCTGGAAAGTGTCAGTCAGAAAATGCCGGTTTGCGTTTGGCGAAGTAGGCAAGGCAATGCATACCCTTCTTGTTGCGGCCGTTGTTCTTTCTCTTCTTGACCATTTTGACGGTGTCTTGATGCACTGGTTCTCAAGAGGTTGTGTGGGAGAAGGGCGAGGAGTTGGAAATTCAGCGCGCTCTTGGAAAACCCCAGAGGTGCAGAAGTGCCCCACAATTCCCCACCGACCAGCCGGCGCGGCGCGAATTGCAGCCCAGGGCAAGGTGTCCGAGAAACCCTAAAAGCAGGCGCACCAGTCAGCTGACCCGCACTTGGCAGGGTGGGGCTCACCCAAAAGTTCAACTAGCCGCGACTCGAATTCCTTCCCTCCGTCAAGCGCATCTTCACAACATCTACAGATTGCTGAGGAAGACACTGTGTCTAGGTACGTCTGCACGATGTTGCGAGCTGGCTGCGCTTCTTCATCTGGCGCTTCCATTCTTCTTTTCGACGCATCATGATGCCCAATCTTGTTTCCGCCGCTTGTTGCCGCGCACGCCTTTGAGAATTTGAAGTCGAGCGCGCAACTCGAGGCGGACCTCTCCCAATCACACACCCCGCCCTTTCGTGCTCTTCGAAAGCCTCCTCTCTCTGTCCGTCTAACACTTCCTCACCACTTCTCAGTAGGCAATCATGCAGATCTTCGTGAAGACCCTCACGGGCAAGACTATCACCCTTGAGGTGGAGTCGTCCGACAACATCGAGAATGTCAAGGCCAAGATCCAGGACAAGGAGGGCATCCCGCCTGACCAGCAGCGCCTGATCTTTGCTGGCAAGCAGCTCGAGGATGGCCGCACCCTCTCCGACTACAACATCCAGAAGGAGAGCACTCTCCACCTGGTGCTCCGCCTCCGTGGTGGTGCCAAGAAGAGGAAAAAGAAGGTCTACACCACCCCCAAGAAGATCAAGCACAAGCGCAAGAAGACCAAACTCGCTGTGCTCAAGTACTACAAGGTCGACAGCGATGGCAAGATTGAGCGCCTCCGCCGCGAGTGCCCCAACGAGAGCGTGAGTTGCATTCACCGCTGCCTTGGACCCCAATTGACCATACTGACTTGTTTTCCAGTGCGGCGCCGGTGTCTTCATGGCTGCCATGCAGGACCGCCAGTACTGCGGCCGCTGCCACCTTACCTACGTCTTCGAGAAGAACTAGATCGCGGACGCTGGTCGGATGGACACCCTGGGAGCGGGAACGGGATTGCAATGAGCTGGGCGGGCAACGATCTTGATCAATCGGCGTTTATGTACCTTAGAGGCGGACATACTCGGGCTCTCATCAGCAAGGAAATGCAATTGGGAATGCGATGACAAAAACCGGCGCCATCTCGGCCACTGGTGTCACCGATTCCGGCTGTGTAACTGGGGGATGCAGGCAGCTACCTAGGTTATCCAGTCAAGTTCCCGCCCCAACCAACTTAATTGTTCGGGAATCCCTCCCTCAAGTTGTCGTACTTAGTGTACGGGTACGTGATGCAGTTCTCTTTCCACTCGAGAGAATTGGGCCCGCCAAACACGTCAACCACGTTCCCGATCAGACTCTCGGATCCTTCTTTGTCGGCACTGCTCTCCCACCACATCCCCCCGCCGAGTCCGCGGTCCCTGATATACTCCGCCTTCTGCCTCGCCATGTCCACAGTATCATAACTCACCAAGACCCTGCGATCAGGTTGGTAGCAATAACTGGCCCCGGACTCGTAATCAAACCGCACCTCGGCCCCCTCCAGCGGCAGCTTCTTGTAATCGTGCACCCCATTCTCCCACGTCCCCTCGCCGACGCCGCTAAACGGCTGGCCCAGCCCGTCGGTGTTCTCAAACGCGCGCCCATACAGCGGCATGCCCACGACGATCTTGGTGCGGTCCACGCCCTGCCCGGCGTAGTGCTCCACGGCCGCATCGGTGCTGAAGGGCGTGCAGGCCGGGTTGGACGCGCACGGGAACAGGTTGGCCTGGTGGCCCGCGACCGA
Organism: Trichocladium uniseriatum; assembly: GCA_017139535.1. Taxonomy (NCBI): domain Eukaryota; kingdom Fungi; phylum Ascomycota; class Sordariomycetes; order Sordariales; family Chaetomiaceae; genus Trichocladium; species Trichocladium uniseriatum. Next base: position 176,994 of record WOUO01000021.1, on the reverse strand, counting down.
GTCCCATGACCCCGCGAAGTCGTAGGCCATGAGGTTCCAGAAGTCGAGGTAGCCGTCCATGGCGGGGATGTCGAGGTTGCGGTAGTTGTGGGCGCCGGCGGGGCAGGCGACGGTCAGTTCGAATTGTGGAGGAGGGGAGATGGTGGAGGCGTGGTGGGTGAGGGCTGCGCGGGTCTCGGCGAGGAGGGAGACGAAGTCGGCGGCTTCGGAGGGGTTTTGCGGGTATTCCCAGTCGATGTCGATGCCGTCGAAGCCGAGGCGGGAGAGCTAGAAGGTGTTAGTTAACCTTTGGAGAGGAGGGTGGGGTTTGAGGGAACATGGGACGTACCAGCTCGACTGCGGACGAGGCAAAGGTGCTCCGGCCTTCCGGGGTGGAGGCGGGGTTCTTGAAGTTGCTGCTGTAGGTCCAGCCGCCGATGGAGAGCAGGACCTTGAGGTTGCGGTTGCGGCGCTTGAGCAAGTTAAGCTGCTTGAGGCAGCCGTACAGGTTGGTGCCCGTGTCGTTCCAGCTGTCGCCCTCCCAGTGGATGTCGGTGTCAGCCCAGGAGTCGGTCAGGTAGACCTCGCCCGACTCGGGGCGCACGTTGGCGAAGGCGTAGAGAACGTGGGTCAGGTTCTCAACGGGTAGGTCCTGCGGGCGGTGCTTGCGGCCATAGATGGCCCAGTTGACGAAGTAGGCGACCGAGCGGTAGCCGGTGGTAGGTCCGCCGCCCATGGTTGTTGGGGAAGGGGATTGGAGAGGTGTGGTTGGAGATTGGGATTCGAGATCCGATGGGCTGTGCCTGACGCCGAGGATAGCAAGGAGCACAGCAATGACGCCAAAGAATATGATCAGGGTAGAATTATGATATCTAAAAGACAAGGGCATATGGGAACATAAATACCCAAAACCCAGGGGATATTGGGCCAGAGAATGCTGCTGTTTGAGAGGGCTCCCATTGCGATCTTGGCAACCGAGGGGGAGGGGCAGCCCGGGAAGCTCCCGGCCCACTTGTATCTGAGATTCCCCAACTCAGCCACGGGGCATTGCGTAGATGCAGATCAACTCCAGTTACGTATTGGATATGATTGAAATGGATATTTTGGGTTTAACTTGGCGCCTTCCAGCAAGTCAAGCCTGAATCCACAACTTGTCGTGCACTCTTCTGTTGTCTTCGGGAGTCGGCACTGCTTGGCAGTTGGGGATGGTGGGCCGATGACGACCATTGCAGGGATCCGCCGTGTTTAGGCCTTTTTCCACGCTTCCCCGGCCCAATCATCCCCCAAAACCACCACCACCACCAGACAAGTTGTCAACGGCCAGTTCAGCTGAGTCCAGTTACCCCAGACTCAATAGTCCCAAAAGGGGCCAAGCTGGCGACAGCTCACAGGTATTAGTGAAGATTGCAAGACTTTTGGGACTTATATCTCCAGTTATCTACGAAGTAGTCCATACCACAAGCTCGCAAGGAATGCCTCCGTCGCTATTGTTAGGGCTCCCCACTCCGTGTCTTGGCTCTTGAAACAACCATCACCCAATTGCTTTTCCAAGCGCGATGGCTCACATGACCACTTTGAGGTTTGCCTAATCACGCCACAGACGAAAGCAATTGGTGAGCGGGAGGTTGGCGCACCCGGCTACTCGGTGTTGAGCGTAGTCAGAACCAGGTCACTCTTCCTAACCTAGATCAGGAATGCACTCACTCGTCGAGGGAATCACTGCGCGGGTAACAAACACGCCACACAGGTCGTCGTTGGCCCACCTGTTAAAGTCTAGGTGCTCGCCCGAGCGGAGGCCGCGGTACCGGATGCCCACCGAGAACATGGCGATGTCGGTGACGTGGTGCACGTCGTACTCGACATTGTTGAACCAGACGCTCTCGCCGTTGCCTGTCGTCGTCAGTCACTTGCACTTGGAACCAAGGGAGTAATACTGGGTACGTATGTACAGTTATCCTGGGCCCAGAGACCGATGCCGACGTTGGCCCACTGGCGCTTCTCAACTTGGGCAACCTCGGCGACTGTGGCCTCATACATGTCCAGGTCGATCTGCGCTCTCATCCAGGCGCTGGCTCGCGTTCCCGGCTTGGCCACCCAGTAGTCGCCGTCCTTGACGGCGTCATCGGGGATTGGCCCGTACACGTTGATGCCGAGGGCCGTGGCGTTGGCGATGGATTCGGGGACGGCGCGGGCAGCCAGGACGGCGGACTCGGCCGGTGCAGCAATACAAGTAACAGTGAGGAGGGCCAGAGAGGCGAAGAAGATTGAGAAGCGCATCTTGTTTGGGGAGAGGCGAACTGAGGGCTATGGACTGTGAATATTGGGGATGGAGGGTACTGCAGTTGGAAGCGGATCATCTTAGGCTCTTATATACTTGCCGTAGGTCAAGCAGAACTCACCACGGCTTTTTTGTGCTGAAAACCTTGCGGCTCGTGCACCACAGCAACTTCGATGTCGTTTGGCCAGCAACCGGACAACCCCGATGGCTTACGCTCCGTCCTGAATTTGGTGTCTCGAACACAATGGTCTCACTTTTTACACCTTCCACTTCTGAAGTTCCGTCAAACCTCGGCATGGAAAACGTCAGCGCCTGATGCTACATTGTCGTTAATATTTGTATTCTGTCCTACCAGGCAATGATGGAGCATGTGATGAGCTTGGGCAATTGCTTAGGGGGCGAAGGGGCAAGACGGAATAGGGGAAGGCCAGAGGGGGCCAGGGAAATGTCCAAGTGAACTGCTGTGTACAATAAAATGCCATTGAGCTCCTCCATGTGGATTCCTTCCCTCCCAAAACCCGGTCAATACACCGGTGGTGCTCTCATTGCAAGCTGGCGTGACATGTAGTTCATCCTGGTGAACCCGAATCCGGGTCCTCTCCCTACATGATACCGATCCACCAAAACATGTTCCTCCATCCCTCTCCCTCGCCCTTGGTAACTCACACTTGAGTATTTTGGTTCATCCATCAGCACCTGGTGGTGTTGAAACACCGCCATCCCCCCTTTTTCTTGAGAACACCAAACCACACCACACCAGTATTTTGGTTCATCCATCCGCACTGAGCGCCCACCCCCCTTTCCTTAATCCCAAAGCACCAGCCTTCCTCCAACCTGAGTCCCGTCTTTCTTGGTCGTCGGGCGCCTTTTGACAGAACACGAGAATGAACAACCCCGCCCATCCAGACAATACGTTGCGCCCAGGTCGACGCAGAAAGTGTACACATCGAGATCGACCATGGCGATGTCCAGCAGCCAAATCCACAACCACCTCGGCGGTAGGACCAATCTTACCAACCGGACACCATGCCAGAGGGCGGCGAGGTCATTCCACAAACGACAACACCCCGTGAAACGGGGCGGCCGCATCGGCGGCGAGATCGCTCTGGGCGTGCTGTCCAATGCTCGGGGGCGTCCACGGCGAAATCCACGTCCTACGAACAATGTCAGCTCTGAGCGAGTCAGCTCACCAAGGAAGGACGCCCATAACGTACCCCCATGTCCCGGCCCCCGGAGTTATGGTACCCTACAACAAGCCATCCCACCAATATCTCACGTGGCCGGTGCTTGGGGATAGCTGTTCTCGGCCCTCAACATCGCCAAGTGAGCGGGTCCTGGCAGGCTTCTCTGCAGTATCTGCAGTACGTCTCGAGGCGGGGTGGTGCGGACTATGACCCGTCGGGCCACCGCCCACGAAGCTGGCCGACGCGGGCGCATAGGCAGCTAGCTGCCTAGTAGTAACCGACCTCAGCACCTAGCCTTGGCACGGGCGGCAGCTTGACTTCGACTCGAGCTTTGGGTGGCGCTGCCGGCTGCGGTGCCGACTGGGCTTCGCCCTGACCTTCGTCTCGGGCGTTCTTGCAGTCGCTGCAGAACCCGATTTCCCCCGCCATCATGGAGCTTGTCCATGGCGCTGATAGATTGCCCGGGCGGCCCTGGCCAGTCCCAGCTGTGGTGCAGGTCACCGAGCGCTCAAACAGCTGGGCTGGTGGAGCCCTAAGCCGGGCGGAAGCGTTGTCGTGAAATATATATAGAAAAGGGTGTAATGACGATAGCACCGAGTGAGAGAGAGGGTTGGCGTGGAATATATATAAAACAACCCCAACTCGGGAGCGGGACGCCGAGAAACGGAATAGATGCCATGTGTATTGGTTTGAGAGAAAAAGCGGGAGACAGGGTGGGTATTTGGACTCGCGCGGGAAGAGTGAGTATATATAGCAAAACAGGGATCAACTGAGAAATAGAACAGACGGGTACAGGTTTGTGTTGTATGGCTTCACAGAAGGATGCACTTTGGGGTCTGTGGGGAGAGTTGGTATATAGAGCAAAATAGGGGTAGCGAAAACTTGAAGAAGGCTTTTGGAGTCCTCCCTGGGTAGAAGGACGTAGCTCTGGGGTTGGGGTCGGGTTTGAGCCGGGGTAGTTCATAGAGCAGCTCCCGGAGCAGCCCGGACGGCTCTGGTATCAGCCCATCCAAGGCATCCCGGGCGGCAAAACACCGGCCGCGAGAACTTGCAGAGGGGCCGTATACAGAATGAAACAACGGTGGGAAAGGTCTAGAGAGGGCGAACATATGGAAGAGAGGGTGGGGGGGGGACTTTTTCAGACACTAGATCCTGTATCCCGTCCACTTTTGCCAGGTCTTCCTGGTTGCTGGCCAGGTGACTGGAGCCCACAATGCGAAAAGATTGACGCCGTGCGTAGAAAACCCCATCGCCCGCGTGTATTTCCGCCTTGCGGGTGTTCCCAGAGAGCCAGAGTTGTTGGTAGGAAAAGCGTGGAGAATGTCAAATATATATCTAAGAGCACAGGCGGGGGGAGAACTTGGGGAGTGTGAAGATGTATATAGCAGGGGCAAGTGTTGAGCAAAGTCGAAACAAAATTGTCGGGGTTCATGTTGTTGTCGTCGTTTCCGTTGAGCGGCATGTAGCTGATGTAGGTAAACACCGGGGAATTGGCAGCGCAACGGAGGTCATTTCGGGGGCGGTCCAGAGGTGGCTGGGGTCCTGGCTGGGATGGGGTCGATTTTCTTGATCGTTAGGGAGACATATATATATGCTGGTACTGCTGACACCGGTTAGCTCAGTAGGTCAGTCCGGCAAGCACGGCAGGTGAGAAAAGAGGGAGGGAGGAACATGGCATTTGGTATTAGACATATCATAGATTCGGACATCTTGTTGGGTAGTAAACATTAGTGCACTATATAACCTCACTCACCTGGTAAATCTCTCTAAGGGAGTCCTGGAAAAGGCTGTGCGTAATGAAACCTGGGAAAGAGAACGACGACTCTTAGTCGCCCCCTCTCCTCCGAGGCGGCAAGTGCCCTCTCTGCTGCGCACCACAGAGGCACTTGATGCCCCTCTCCTCAAAGTACTGTCTCCCATACCTGATCAGCAGCTGCTCACGCTCACGAATCTGCCTCGCGGCACGGAAAGCAATGATCCTCACCTTGCCGACCTGCTCCGGGGTCGCGTCCACATTGAGCTTGAGGCGGCGTAGGAAACAGATTGCACGCCGCGACAGCAGGCCGCTCACTGCCCTGGGTTCTTTCAGAGACCGCATCCTGCTAAACGAGTCGATTCCCGAGAAGGCAGAAGGCGCCGAGAGCAGCTATTTCGCCGCCAACCCCCTCCAGGATCCACTCGTCGTGGGCTCGGCACGAGGAGTTCAGAAACCTCGTCCAGTTTCCATGCGTGGCCGCATCAACCACCACCTCCTGGGCCGTGGTATCCTCGTCACACACAGGCAGAATGGAGAACATGGTATATATATACCAAAAGGTGATGGGGGCTCTGGTAAACATGGTGACCAAATGGGCAGGAATAAAGGTAGCAAATGGAAGAACAACTCTAGGTCGAATGAAAGATAAGCCGAAATGAATCCAAGAATGTAAAACGAGTGAAAGACAGGTATTGGCCAAGTTGTCAAGTGATGGGAAAAAGAAGAGGAACTTGGGAGACTCGAAAGGTCTCGTACCTTTTAGAAATGTCTTGAGCGGCCGAAAACCGTTGTTTGGCAGCTCATGAACTGATGTCATTGTACGGAGAGTGTACCACACCGGTCCGATTTTCGGACGCAGTCTTCCTTTCCAATAAAGAATCGATAGGCTGGGGCATAATTTACCATTGGATGCGGGTGGCGAAGCATGTACTTAACCTCCTTTCAGAAAGTAACTTCCCGAGTTTGGCACGGACATGCTAGGGTCACAACTGGCAAAGTTTGTTAGTTAGGTATACGACACGGGAACAGAGATGACTTCCTTATCAAGGCCGGCCACAGTCCGAGATGTTTCCCTTGCGATATCGGTCGGTTGTCCACGTCTTGCGTTGATCAAAACCAATTAAAGCTGGCACACAGTGGCCTGCCTACCAGCAACGATGTCGGCAACAATGACGTCGGTGTTCTTTTGAAGTCACCCAGCATGTTCTAGTTGGGCATATGGAACAGAAATTGACTGGCCGGAGGTTACACAGACAAAGAAACGCCACCAGTCCCAGAAGATCGTGGTGTTCTCATCGTCTCTTACCCTATTGGAGACACCCAAGCTATTGTTTCTTCGAACTGCGGCTCCTGAATTCTTTGTTCTTCATGGACAACACTCCTTACTTTTTAAGATTCTGAATACCCCCAGAGCTTTCTCCCACATAATCTACAATAAAAAGACCAGTACCATCCCCAAAGCCCAGTCCCAACTTTCCCCTGCTCATCAACCCAAGGCACGTGTAACACAATGCCCCAAAACCAACCAACCAACCAAACTACTCCAAACCCACTTGTCCGTTTGCCATCCAACGCAATGTCAAACCCACCCAATGACACACCCGAAAAGAAGCGGGAGGAGGCAGGCAGCCCCTCCGAGACCGGGTTCCAGTCTAAGTCGGGGCCCCGTCCCTTCTCCTTTGTCCCCATCCCGGGCCCCACCACCTTTGAAGAGTTAAGAGTCCCCGAAGCTGTGGACCCACCCCCGCCCAAATCTGCTCTGAAGACGGCTATTAACAAGGCCAAGAGTGTTCAGAAGTTCAAGGAGTTGTTGTTGGAGTATAGGGCAAGGCCTAAGCCCTGAGTGTGGGGGATGTGGGTAGTGGTGGAGGTGAAGGGGAGTGTGTTGGCAGAGAGGGTGTGGTTGGGCAGTATGTCTCCGAGGAAGGCGAAACTGGAGATTGAGAGGTTCTCTCCGAAGTGCTTCATTTATCTCGATTACCTACAAAGTAAAGTGCTTTTACCATACACCCACCCATGACTTTCCAAGCTTAAATTAGTATAAAGATATAACGATGATGTGGTGATGTGATGGTATTCGTTGCTATGAGGCTTGCAGACATGGCATGTAAGTGCAACCTGTGGACTTTTTGACCCACGAAGGGATGGAGTCGAGGCAGCCCAGTGCCTGCTGCGAGCCATTATTATTTAGCAGCGAGTATGCTTGTACATCTTTGGTGAACCTCGTGTGCCCCTGGCATGATACCGGGCTCGATCGTTTCTCATGGAGGCTGACAGCTGGAGGTGTTCTCTCTCGAGCAAGACCCTGATGACCCTGATAACCCTGAAACACACTGTTACACAGTGGACCCCCTTTCCGTAGCGCCAAATTTGGCGTGCGTGCCCGCCCACCCAGAAATGCAGCCGAGTTCCACTTCTCTCACTCAATTCGCCATCCCGTCCATTTTCACTCACATCAACCAACCAGAAAGCAACCCAAACCCCAAAATGGAAGAACTCTCCCTCCTGATCCTCGGCGCAGGCTGGACAGCCACCTTCCTCATTCCCCTCCTCCAATCCCGCAACATCCCCTTCGCAGCAACCACGACCTCAGGCCGCCCCGTCGCAGGCGTCCCAACCCTCCCCTTCAAATTCGACCCGTCCGTCCCGGAGCCCGAAACCCGCTCCGCCATCGCCGCCCTGCCCCGCGCCCGCACCATCCTCATCACCTTCCCCCTATCCGGCCCCGGCCCCAGCAACCTCCTAATCACCTCCTACCAAACAACCCACCACACCGCCGCCGCCGCCGCAACCGACCACAACCACTTCCGCTTCATCCAACTCGGCAGCACCGGCATCTGGCAACCCCAAGGGCCCCTCCCCACCTCCTCTGGCGCCCCCTGGCTAACCCGACACTCCCCGCACACCGCCACCACCCCGCGCGCCCTCGCCGAAGACGAGCTCCTCTCCCTCGGCGGGTGCGTGCTCAACCTCGCCGGCCTGTGGGGCGGCGCGCGCGACCCGCGCAACTGGGTCGCCCGCGTGGCCGCGAGCAAGGACGCGGTGCGCGCCAAGACCAGTCTGCACCTAGTTCATGGCGAGGATGTGGCGAGGGCGGTGGTGGCGGTTGCGGTTGCTGATGGGGAAAAGTGGGATGTTGCGGGGCGGGGTCAGAGGTGGATGGTGACGGATGGGTGGGTGTATGATTGGTGGGGGTTGTTGGCGGGGTGGGCGGAGAGTGGGAAGGGGGATGGGGAGGAGGTGAGTGAGCAGGCGAGGTGGGTGTTTGAGTTGATGAGGGAGGAGGGGGTGAGGGCGTTGCCGAGGGGGATGGAGGTGCTGGGGAGGTGTTATGATTCGAGGGAGTTTTGGGAGACGTGGGGGTTAGTGCCGGTGAAGGGGAGGGTGGGTTAGATGAGGAGGGGGGTATTACCTCTGAAGGACCGGAAAATAGGCGGTGGTTTCTAGATCATCTTTGATGTTGTGGTCATCCGAAGGTTCTGCATCGCAAGGACAATCAGCTAGTTAAATGTAGTGAGTCAACCAAGGGCTTGAGAAGTTGCTCCAAGTAGATTCACGGGGGCGTCGGATGACGGAGGGAGCGAAGAGATGATAAGTACAAAAAAAAACACTGAGCTCAGACAAAAGATAAGTTTTCATGCGTCAGCCGCGAATCGAACGCGGGGCCCATCGATGGCAACGATGGATTTTACCACTAAACCACTGACGCTTGATTGTGATTGGATGAAAATGTGTCTTTCCAAATCCCTTTTCAGGATACTGAGCCTCTTTTTTTGTTTATGGCGCGCCAAAACAGACTGACATGATCGTTGGCGTTGGCATCCAGCATTGAGATGAGTGTATTTGCTTTCATGGCTGCAAAATCCAAGGGGTCGAGAAATAATAGCTACAGGAGGGGACGAGGGAGGCGTACGCGGGGAGTTTGGAGTCCATCTAGACCTAACTCGCAAACCACCAACCGACCAACTTTCAGGGGCGCATCTCTATTGGTCCAGCAACCCTGCCAAACAAAGCACAATCAAGAGGACATTGTCATAGGGGGTTAGGGTTAGTTAAGGCTTCCGGGCTTCAGGGCTTCCGGGCTCAGGGGCTCAGGGGCTCAGGGCTTCCGCTCGCACGCAATGGGCTCAACTTCTGCTGGCATTGTTGGCCTCTAGATACCTGAAATTAATCCACATCATCTGTCAGGCCCCTTGCCCAGCCGCATTGAACAGAGAGTTGCTGGAATCGCCGATGATTCTGAGGTCGTTTCAAACAGTATTGTCAGGCCCGGATTTGAATGCCGAAAGCATTGTGCCGAGGAGTTTAGGGCCCATCTCTTGGTTTCTTTCATCATTCTGCGGACCCAGGAACCCGAAATATTGCATAAACCATTGTCCTACTGTGATGGTGTTCATTGGACAGCCGGGTAGCGGTCAAGCATTCGGGGCAACGCCTCGGCCTCAGCCCAGTGATGAAAGAACGGGCCCCTGACTCTTGCGCTGCGAATATGAGCGAAGCCACGCGAATCTGATTTTCTTCCCAGCCACCAAGCCACTCTCTCCCAATTCTTCATTCTGATGGGTCACAGTCTATTGAACATGGCCACCCAGAGTCGGGCATTGCCGCGAAGAGGTCCTGGCTTGAGGGCATCAGTCAAAGCCTGACCGCCAGGACACAATCTGAGAACGCAGTCGAATCTGGCTCAAGTGTAAATAGAGCGGTCTCCGCGCCAAAAGGATGACACAAGTCAAAACTTTCTCAGTCATTACTGACGATCAAATACCATCATGTTCGCGAATGCTACTTCTTCCCGAGCCGCAGGTTATGAATCTAACTTCCCATCTCTGGCTTCCTCTTCTCCCCATACCCATACCCTTCTCCCGAGCATCTTTGACGCACCCAGGCAATATAGCGAAGTAGTGAAGTGCAACCCGCCCAGTCCCCCCTTGCCTTCACCGAAGCGGAATATGAGCATTGGGTCTTATGTAAGCCCCAGGCCCTCTTGTATTACCTCACTACACCTCTCTCAATTCTGAAATCCGCACCGACTCTTACACATTTGCCGTTAGTATTCCTGCTCCGGTCTTGACGATACGAGCCCCCTTAGGAAGATCCAGGCCTCAACTGTCATGGAGCAAGTACAAAAGTGGATGAACTCTGAGATCGTGGACGACCCGGGTGAATACACCCGGTATCCGAAGGGATTCGGAAATAAAGAGGCACTGGCCTTGCAGACATCTGGCCCTTGGATAGAATTCCCCATTCTCGAGAAAGGGTCGCATTTCAGAAACGGAGACGACCCTGGCCCTGTACGAGTCGTCTTATCCCTGGCCGAGACAGTTTGCGGGACGCCAAAATTCGATGTCATCTATCATGACCCAACGAAAAGGGGAAGAGGGGAGAAAAAGACGACGCCACGGAAGAGGGGGAAACACAGGGAGCAGAGTGGCAACGGGAAGAATGGTGTATTGGACTTTTCACTAGCGGTCCGCAGACATCGTGACGGTGCCCGACGTTCCGCCTAGATACCTGGTTGGAGCTAAAGTCAGGTTCAGGATTATGAATGTATTTAGTGATAAAATGCTGTACCAAGGAACTAAACCACTGGATTCCATTTTGCGTTTGGACTAACCCGTTATCAACGGCGGTTCGTAGGCCTGTGCAATTCTCCACCTCCGAGTATTGAGATGTACTCGAAGTTTTTTGTAGTGCGTGGATAAAGAGAATGATACCAGAAGCAATTCCCAATTGGTTGAGGTCCGATGATAACGTCATGTTTCCTGCAACAGGAGTCCTGGCGTCAGTGTTGATGAATCATCCCGAAGTGGCATGGTGGTTAATACCATGATGGAACGTTTGGAGTTGTGGAATGAATGAACGCAGTGCTTGTGGAATAGAAGTAATAGTAACAATGGGAATGTTCAAGTGGGCTTTTGGGGTGGGATACTTTGCGCCATCAGTTGCAGTGCATCAGTAAGGGTTAGGGTTTGACTGCCGAATTCCTGAAAGCCTAGACGGATGGGTAACATGTTGGTAGTAATCTCCTTGAAAAGTGTTATGAATGCTTGAGATGTGCGGGTGTTCTTCGACAACTTCAAAATGCCCAAATCGGCGGGCGGAGGAAGAAGGATGCAATCAGTGATGGGCAGCAGGAACCCGCTCGGGGTACCTTATTTATCCACCGAGTCTTTCCCCACTGGAATTCCGATATTTGCTTGGGTGCAGAGTTCCTTCCAGCAGCACAGCAGCACAGCAGGCAGAGCAGTTGGTCCAAGCTCCCAAGCGCGTCTTGACCGCGGCGAATTTTGTTAAGCCCGCCGACATCCTGGTTTTGACGCCATTCAATCGCAAACCTCAGCTCCCCCATTCCGTACAACCCCACGACGGGCAATCCCGACCCCGACTCCAATACCGATTGGAATTTTTTGACAGAGAATTTGATGAAAGTTTGAGCATCCGACTGCTCCCTCTCGCTCATCGCGGCGCTCGTGGCCATGCAGCCCGCCCCGAGAACGCGGCGCACGCCGCAAAACACCCAGCACACGTATGTCCCGATGCTCCATCAACTGACCGATTGTTCCTCGACTGACCTTTTTTGTTTTCGATGGCAGTTACTCGCTGGACCGCCGGATACACGATGTCAAGACATACCCTGTTCAATCGCCCCAGGGAGCGACCGTCCTCCTTTACGGTCACGAAAATGGCATCACAGTCGTTTGGCGTGGCGGCCGGAGGCTAAAGGCCCCAAAGCACCCAAACAACGAGAAGCGGAACGGCGCAAACTCCCAAGATGCTGTCATAATTATCGATTCCGACGACGAGGCGCCTGCCGCCAACGCTCCCTTCGTTGATAAGCCCGAGTTCGAGGACACCTCTGGCGCCGATGCCTTCTCCGTCCCCGAGATTGTCCAGACCCTTGATCTCGCGCTAGGCACCGCCGCTCTGCACGTTGCAGTTCTACCAATGCCACCGTCCGCCGCCGAGGATGCGTCATGGAACGGCGCCAATATCCTGAAGAACAAAATCGTCTTCGCAGTAACGTGTGCGACTACCGACGTCTACCTAGTCACACTCCCCTTGACACCGCCATCGCACGAGAGCAAGGCGAGGCCAGAGCTACGCAAGAGTCTCTTGGCAGGCAATGCAGGCACAGGCGTATGGGGAGAGACGCTTACTCTGCTGGTGGGACAAAGCCGTCCCTGCAGCGGCCTTGCCATTTCCTTGGTGAAACAGAATCCTGGCTCTCGGAGCCGATCTCTGGAGCGCGCGGCAGTCCAAGCCGCCCCAGTCACCCGTGCCATCGTCGCCGCGCACTCGCGCGAAGCAAGCGGCACTCTCCGCCTTTGGGACGTGGCACTGGACGCAAAGCCTGGGGCCATCAACCGCGTCAAGCCGTTCCAGACCGAATACCTCCCGTCGCCACTGACGGGCATGTCCTTCAACCCATCTCACATCACCCAGCTTCTCACTGTCGCTTCACCACATGCTGTTCGCATCTACGACTATGCTAGCGCATCACTTCCTTCCGATGACACTTCCGAGGGCCCGTTCCCCACACAGGGCTCTTGGTTGTTGTCACTCTACCCTCCTTTTACCCGCGGGCCGTCCATGTCGACGGCACGGAAACCCATTGTCGCCGCCGAATGGATTGCCCACGGCCGTGCCGTTTTGGCTCTCTTAGCTGACGGTCAATGGGGCATCTGGGATATTGACGGCGCCAGCCCTTCAGCAACCAGCAGTAGCGGGGGCGGACTCTTCAGCAAGGCAAGCGCCGGTCTCCGCGGTTCGGCCATCACATCGTTCTGCGTGTCCGGCCACCTCGAAGGAACGAGCCCGCTTCGGAACCCCGCTACTCAGAAGTCACCTGCAGCACCGGGGTCTGGAGTCGAATTCGTCCCGATGACGCCGCACACAAGACGCGACGCCATCGTATCCTCCATCACAGGGGGAACGGAAAAGCTGGCTGCCGTTCGTGGTGGAATTACAATTGCACAAATCCCATCCCAAGGAACATCCGGCGGCGAGAGTGCTGTCCTTTGGCTAGGCGGCGCAGATCCCATCGTCTGCGTCATTCCGTTAATCTCTCGATTCTGGGACTCTCAGCTCCGGCGCGCTGTCGGCGGTGGCGTGAATCTTTGGAGCGGCGCACAACCGACCCGGATGCTCCGCCTCACAGATCTCGGAACAGGACTCCTCGGCGAGCGCTGCATTGGCGCAGTCGCCATCCCAAAACCCTCCCGCACCAGCACAGCAACCGGCGCAAACTCGTCGACAAAAGAAGACGGCCCGAACCATGCCGAGGGCCTGCCGATCGAGGTACTCCTCCAAGGCGAAAGCCGTCTCGTTATTGTGCACGAGAGCGAGGACACCGGGTCGTTCACCAGCCGCCTCCTTGGCACCCGCAAGAAGACGCGCGTGGACCTCGAGCCGACCAAGGCCATTCTTACTTATCCGCGTCCGGAAAAGCCCAACAGTGTTGCGTTCAACCTTAGCATCGCGCAGCGCCCCAGCGGACCAGCGGGCGGCCTGTTCGCGCGACGGACGACTGCCGCCAGGGGACTGTTCGACCAACCCGCAGACGTCCTTCCCTCGACCGAGGTTCCAGACGAGACGCAGCCAATGCCATCCAGCCAACAGGGCTTCATGTTCCTCAACGATCTTGACCATGCTGCTGATCAGCCAGACGACGAGTTTGAGGTTGCCGGCCGTGACATTGAGCAGGAGTTGATGGACATTATGGAGATTGACCGCGAGCTGGAACAGCTGGAGAGTGAGAGGGAGCGGGGTACAAAGCGTGTCTTTTTTGAGGAGGGTTAGAAGCCCGATTCCGAGATGAACGGTATGGAAAAGGGCAAAGATGCGGAGACGGTGGACAAAGTCTCTCCGCCCGGGGATAAGCGCCCCGGCGGATTGCTGCGGGAGGCGTTGGAGCGAAGCAAGGCGCGTCGCGTCGTAGTTGGGGGGCTTTGATCCAAACGGAAGGAGAAGCAAGACAATGTAGGATACCCACTGGGACGAATGTTCTAGCACGACGAATGAAGCATATTCACTACAGCCGGGGCCAGTCCCCGCCAGACTTCCTGTCTATTCCTCGTCCCCTTCTTTCCCCTACACTTCCGCACGGCTTGGTGGAGCACAAGGCGAGATCCATCCTTGATCCAGCTCTGTATTCCGAGCGGTACATCAAACAAGGCCCGCCCAGCTGCCGAAAACAGGGGGTTGGGTCTGCCGGCACCACTTGAGCTGCCGCTGCGGCGGCAAGCTAGAATGCATTTTTGACCAAATGTTCTACCCGGCTTCGGTCTGCGGTCCGCCGTCCTTGGACGGTGGGCAGGCGGGTTCACGAGGCCGGGAGGTCGTGGTGTCGGTACATTCCAGACATTTGCTCTCTGTTCGTGTTAGTCGCATTATCCTGTATGTTGAAGTCGAGGAAGTTGATTAATCTGCTCGAAATTTATCGCACCACGCCATCAACACCGACATCTCCGTATCGTACAACAGTCGCGATGCGCAATTCTCATAACAATCATGAAACTACCCGACATTTTATCCCCCCATCCTCCTCCCTCTCTTAATTAACACCCACTCCAAACCTCCTAAGACACCGTCTTCTTCACATCCCCCGCCGCCCCCTTCGCATGCCCCTTGACGTCCTCCTTGGCGCCCCTCGCCTTGCCCGCAACCTCCCCAGCCTTACCCGCCACCTCGTTGGCTTTACCGCGCGCTTCACCCGCTACCTCGCTGGCTTTACCCCGCGCCTCGCCCGCTACTTCGCTGGCTTTACCCTTGGCCTCCCCGGCCATCTCACCCACTTTACCCCGCGCCTCGCCCGCCATCTGGCTGGCCTGCCCCGCGACCTCGCTGGCTTTGCCCTTGGCTGTGGCGGTGGGGTTGGAGGAATTGGTGATGTCGGCTGTGGTTTTCTTGATCTTGCCTGCTACGGCGGCTGTGTGGAGTATTGTCAGATATCATGATATGTTATGTGATAGGGTGGGGAAGGGGGAAGGACAAACAGCCAATGTCGATGCCATCCACCAGCTTGTCTGACACGGTGCGGTCGACCGTCTTGAGCGTGTCCTTGGCCGCGTCGACGGCGGATTTGGGGCGGGGAGCGGTCGTGGTGAAGAAGGCGGTCGGGAGGGTGTTGCTGCCGACTGTGGGCTTGGTGGCGGCTGCGGCGGTCGCCAGGCGCCGGGTGAGGAGGGCGGTTCTTGTGGTGAGGGCGGACATTTTGGGTTTGTTGTGTGTGTGATATGGATATGTGGTGAATGTGTTTTGTTTTGGGGTTACGGTCGTGATATTCTTAGGATCCGAGTTCGTTTGGTAGTTGAGTTTGGTTTCGAATTATATTGGAGATGAGACTTTTGGAAGAGGAAGCTTGGCTGGTGGTTTAAAAAGGTTGTCCCTTTGAGATCATCGAGGGTGGTAAGCGGTCGTGATGATGTCATAGCCCGGATTGTCTTGCCCGGCGTGCTGCAAATGAGTGGCGGTCCGCCAATGACGTCCCATTGTGGGGGCTAACGATTGAGATGGACCAAAACTTGTGTTTGCGAACCTCTGATGCGTGTGTGGAATAAATACTGTTCGTAGGTAGGTAATCTTTTGCTGTGATCGATGTAGCTGTGGCAGGCAGCTCTGGTGGAGCATGTGAAGCACACAAGCTTAGCTGAAGCTCAAGCTCCAAAATCCTGCCAAGACGGGAACATATTGATCAAGAATTCCCCAAGAGAGCTTCCGTGTAATGAGTAAGAACCTACGTAGCAACTAAACTCGGTGATAGTCCACTCTTCCATAGACATTGGTATTCCGTGAAAGGCGTGTATCCCAGACACGCATCTCTACTACAGCTATGTCACACTTACCTCCCCTTAAAAACAGGCTTCCTCTTCTCCCCAAACGCCTTCAACGCCTCATCCCGATCTTCCGTCCTCACCACCCGCTCATACATGGAATTCTCCACCACCTCCCTCGGCTCCTCCACAGCGCGAATCGCCGCCCGCACCGCCACCGGCCCGCCCTCGCAAATCTCGCTCGCCAGCCTGACCGACTCACTAAGCGCCAACCGCCGCGCCATATCCAGCACCGCCTCGTCCCGCTCCTTGCCCTCCTTCATCGCTTCCCACTCCTTGGCCATCTCCTCGTTCTCGGGCATCACCTCGACCAGGCGGTCCGCAATACCCAAGAAGTATGCCTCGGGCGCCGACACGCGGCGGCCCGTCAGGATGAGGTCACGCGCGCGCGGGATGCCAATCAGCGCGGGTAGGCGGTAGGTGCCGCCCGCGCCGGGGATGATGCCGAGGCGAGTTTCCGGGAGGCCAACGAGGGCGTTGGAGGAGAGGACGCGGAAGTGGGTGGACAGGGCCAGCTCGAGGCCGCCGCCGAGGGCGAGCGAGGAGATGGCCGAGATGGTGGGGATGGGGAGGGTGGAGAGGGAGGTGAAGGTTGTGCGGAGGGTGAGGAGGAATGCGGCGGTTCTAGGCGGGGAGGATGGGGTTAGTAGATGGACGGGGAAGTGGTTGAGTGGGGTGGAGGGGTCTTACTCTTCTTGCGTGAATGTCTTGCGCTCCTTGAGGTCGGCTCCCGCGCAGAAGGAGGTGTTGACAGCGGACGCGAGGATCAGAACCCTGGTCGGGCCCTTCTCGCTGTCGCCTGCGGCACCGCCAAAGCGCTTGCTCCACGAGGGAGCCGGGATCTCCTCGCCGGTCGCAGCATCATACTGCGCGTGGACGGCGTCAATCTCTTCGCGCAGAGACGTCAGCAAGGCGCGCGAGATGGCGTTGCGGGCGGCCGGGCGGTTGAGCTCGAGGATGCGAATGTGGCCCGAGTTGGGTGCGGGCAGGTCCGTGACGCGGATCAGAGGCCCCGCGTTCGCCTCGGTCGAGTACCGCGCCTGCCGAACGGCCAATCGGCCAATGCGCAGGCCGGCCGACGGATTGAGCGAGAGAACGAATCGGGGAGGCATTTTGGAGAGAAATTGCCCTGAATGTGCAGTTTTCCCTCGTCGACGGAGAGAAGAGGGAAGAGGTTGAGACTGACCTCGGATGCGGGATGACGTCCATCAATTCGGCTACTGTCGGTTGCCCGGTTGCTGAGCCGACCGCAGCCTGGCCCGAGACAGTCAATACCCCTGAGTCGCGGGTGGACTCGCCTTCTCCCGCGAAACCGACACAACCAGTCTGTAGTTTCGTATACTTGTAGACTTGTACTGGAAAATGTTCCGTTGAAGGCAAAACAAGCTGGGGTACGGCCTAAAGTTCTCTTACCGGCTTACCGTACCTAGTATAGAGAGGCACTCCAAACTCCAACAGTGCATGCTCCGAAATAAGTCAACCCTGGAACCAAACGAATAAATAATGTCTTTGACACGCAATAGTAATTTACTGGTGGTATTGAAAAGTGAGTAAAGACGAGATTAGATAGGGGTAACACTTTGCTTGCATTCTCGATTCTTACCCTGGGGAGATTTTCAGAGCTGTTTCGCTGCAGTTATCTCATTAGCAATCAAGTGTCGTGAGTTCAAGCTGTTCTCATTGATGTTAAATGTCTGTCGAAACTGCCTCATGTCATACACTTCATTACCTTGTATACCCAAATTCTAGTTGGCCGGCTTTCTCACAGTTTGTCGAATATTTTATCTTCCTTGCTACCAGTTTGACCCAAGATAACCAACGGTTTTGTTTGCTGGTCCGCATGGCTAATCAACACATCTTGTATTTTGCTACGCCGTCAGCATCAAGTTGTGGGCAATGGTGTTGTTCACACAATGCCGGGAAGCGAACTTTTTCGAGACTGGCAGTGACACCGAACAGCACGTGTGCGCGCGTGAGTAGTTGGCAGCGTTGCGAATCCTGCTGGTCCTGTTGCCGGTTGGTTCTTATATATTTCAGAACAAACTACAATTCTGAGATTTATAGAAATGCTGTTCATGGGTGTTCGTTACTGTTCGTGGCGTGTACCGCGTTCGTCTACGACTATATCAATCGCGGTACCCTTCCACCAATGTATCTTACTGAGCCTTCTCACACCAACAAATTCCTCGATTAACCTACCGATTTGCCAAAATCCTGATCTCACCAACCTAGACCTCATCATGGTCCAGTACGCCGACCTCCCGGGCGAACTACGCCTTAAGATCATGGAGGTGCTCATCAAAAACACCGACAAGAGGAGCCTCTACTCTCTTCTATCGAGCTCCCCGGCCGATCTCCGTCTCTTCACCCGGTTCCGGCAGCCCCTCCTTCGCCGGCTCGCCAGCGCCATGTTCGACGCCATCGAAACCAATGTGGCCTGCCGCCGCCTGGCCATGACGTCCGCCGTCATGCTCGCCAGACGCCACGAGCCGCCTTTCAACCGGCAGCTTTACGACTTCAACGATATCAATACACTCTACCACGACATGTACATTGCGCCCGGCCACAGGGCGTGTATGGACGACCCGGCGAGTCTCGGCTACCTCCTCCGGCTGCTTTCCACGCGCTCGCTACGGCGGTTCCTCGACCCGGACTTCTATGTCCGCCCGCCGACCCACCTCAATAATCCCAAGAACAACGTCAGATGGGCTGGGCAGGTCATGCGCGTGTTCTTGCCGTGGTGGTGGACCTGGACTGAGACTCAGGCCTTTAGCAGGAACTTCAAAGTCCTTCTGGAGCAGCAAGTCCTGCAATAGAAGAAGGTTTGAGGACAAGGGTGTGTGGGAATACATCATACGGGTTAACGAGGTACTTTACATTTCCGGGTATCTGTGGTTTCGAGACGCTCTGGAATTTTCCCAGATTTCTATTCAGGCATACATAGGACGCGCCTTGGGGATGCGCATTTGAGACGGACACTGAGGGGATGAGAACGGCTGGTACACGGGACTCTTGAATTCTATGCTTTCTGTACACTAATCTCTTGACTCCCTATTTCGAGCGAAATAAACATAGTATAATTACACCACAACCCGATGATCGAGGCGTCATCAACAACGACACAGTAGCTCTATTTTTTCATTGGCAACCCGAACCCTTTAAGTTTGGGTCTGATATGGCTATTCTAGTGGCTGGGCAATCATGGAGGAGGTGGTAATTACTAAGTTTACCTCTTGATGGGATGGGTGCACGGCTAAGAGGGCCGTTATTGTATCTAGCATACTTCGCAAATCTCAATTACATCTATCTGTACTTTATGGGTCCTGGATGACGTCGTGAATGCATGCGTTTGGTCAGCATATGGGGAACGGCCTGACTCCGAGACTCGTCAGTGACCATTGACTGTGTGATGGGAAGTTGATGGAAAGGGTAGCTAAGGTAGATGTCACCCATTTGGCCTCTGTTCTCGTGAAGATATTTGACTGCTCAAAGCTTTTGCTTCAACCTCGTCCATGTAGCACAACATCAAAGACCAGACAACCGCCCCCAACACCCCAACTCCTTTCTCCCCCCTCCACAACACGCACCCGGTCAGTTACACCCCAACCATCTCCCCCTGCCATACCACCACCAGCAGCAACAATCTGCAAACCCTCCTCCCCAAACAAAGAAAATCACAATCCCCACGTCATCAAAGACAACGGATTCGTAACTAAACCCCACACCAAACGCAAGCCCTCGAGAGTCTCGACCACGCCCCATCCCCTTCCGCCAAGCAAGCCAAGACCCGACCCTGGAAAGCTTGGCACACCCACACCCCCCCAGAAGCACAGTCTCCGTTTCACCATCAGACGGAGGCCGCACCCCCTGATCGCGCGGGGATCATGAAACCGATGGTGAATTAGAAAGGAAGAGGGGGGAAAAGAAAACAAACCAGGTGGCAAAAATGAGAGTAGGCCAGAATCTTGAGAGTTTTGCAAGTTCGGGTCCAGATTAGCATTCCTAAGCCGGTCGATTCCCGTTATTTATTGATTGTCCGGGGTAATGTTATCCTATTCTCTTTCAAAAAGTGGAGAACACTGCCGAAAGGCGAAGCATCAATGATCGACAAACCCCCATTTCCCAATGCGGGACGCAACACCGAAGGATTCAAAATTACTGGTAACTTCGCTAGTGCGTGTAAAAAGTCCAGGACAATCGACGAGGGGAGTCAATCAGTTTTGACTCACTTGCTGGGGAAACACCATCTGAGTGATTGTCGATGTGAACATTCTGGTAGCGATTCACTTGAGACGTGACGCTGCTGGTAAACCTGAGCCGTGTGGTGGTTGAACAATGAGCGAAGACAGCGGTGACGAGCTAGGGCATCTTCCTCTGTTCACCTGCTTGAAAAACAAATCACCTGAGCAGCACCCTCGATGGGAAAAAAAAAGCTGGATTGTTTTTGTTCGCATTGCTACTCTGCGACTCGTTCCAAGAAGGGTGAGGCCGGACGTGCATTGGCGCCGGGCCCCGGGTACTGGTCTAAAACTGTAGTTGTTAAGGTTGCAAAGGAGAGGACGGCGTAGCCAGCCGGCGCAGGTTCCCAAGGGGAATCACGAATCAATCCCAATCAATCGTGCCCCGACATGCCACCGATCTGCGCCACAAAAGAAAAGAAGAGAAGCCCAAGTATGTAGGTTCGTCGTGTGGATCGATCCGCTCGTGACAGGACTGTGGAATATTTCCCCCTCCCCCCAACGCCGATTATGCTGATGTCAAAAGTGAAATACAGGCGAGTCGTTTGTCGTCATCTCTCGGCGTGCTTGCTGTTTATGCATTGGTGACCTGCGCACTTCTGTTAGCGAGGGCCCAGGCGTCTCTCAGTGACCAAAACCTACGCGAAGGATCCTCCTGGAGTAGTCTTGGTTATCGGCGATGCTGCCGTCGCTCATTCTCCGGTGGGCCATCACTGGGTCCAACCGGGAATCAGTCATGGACCCGGCCCCGCTGCTTCCCGGCGGCTTGCCAATAAAGGCATTGACAGCAGCATTGCGGCGGTGCTCCTCCTCAATTTCCTTGTTCCTCTTGCGGCGCATGTACAGGAAGCCGCCACCAATGAGGGCCGCGAGAACGACCACGCCCACGACAACACCCGCGACAATGCCGGCCACGTTCGTGCCTCCGCTGCTCTCCGGCTCCGAGGTGGGTGACTGCGTGCCGGTCGTCTCGGTTTCTGAGTCGGTCTTTGACTCGGTCTTTGACTCGGTCGGGGTCGGCGTTGGGGTCGACGACGCGCTTGTTGTGGTTTCCTTCTTCTCCTCCGGCAAAAACTTGACCGCCATGGTCTTTCCGGTATGATAGACAGACCAGTACCCATCACCACCACCTAGATATGGGTTAGAATGTCCCCGCTACGAGCCATCAAGTCTGACTACTCACATGTTTCCACGTCATAGCCCTGGCAGTCAAGATCGCAGAAGTCGTCATCGACCAGGTCGCTCTTGCGCGGATACCAGGAGCCGCACCAGCACTGGTTCGCGAGAGTGGTGGCGGCAACGGCATACCCCTTTGCACCGCAGATGTTTTTGGCGCACCCGCCAAGACTGTTGAAATCGGGCGTGGTGATGAATGTGAGGTTGCCCGACGACTTGAAGCAGCCTTGGCTTGTTTCACTGTCGAGCCTGGCCGGTTGTTTTGGTATCTGCTTCCCATTTGGGGCCCGCTTTCCGAGTAGTGTCCAGCCGTTCGCCATCTCTGGCAGCGCCTCCGCGGCAGCGAGGAGCGCCGCCGACAGGATGACGAATGACTTCATTGTGAATTGTTTGGGAGGGCTAGTGGTTCGTATGTCGGGCACGGCTTGAAAGCCTGATGGATCGCTGGGTCGAGCTTGCCGACGACTATTTCGATGCGCACAGCGGGCCTCGCGTCGGCGGCTTCTTCGGGAACTCGTCGGTTGACGTCGCCCGTCTCAAGCAAAGGCCCACAGAAGCTTCCGAATGGGTCCCTACGGCTGGTGGTGAAAGAAAGGAAAAAAAGGAATGGGTCGGTCGGTGCCCGATGAAAATCGAATCGAAAGTGATGGATGGAACGAGTGGTTGCGGTCGGTGATTGTTGCCGTTTTTTCTGCGTGCGTCTCCCTTTTCAGCGGACGGGGCTACAGGTGAGGGGACATTTCCTGGCTTGGGGCAGCGTGCTGGAGGCAGCGATGCGATGCAAACTGGTCCTCGACTTGGGAAGGTGGAGTGTGAGGATGGAGGATGACGGATGGAGAGGCAGACGTACACGATGGCTGAAAGGAGTGACTGGTGTGGGTGTGGATGGGTAGCGACAGTGGTTTTGTTGCAGAAGACGAGATCAGGCGAGGAGGGAAGGTTCGGAACCCACAAAGGTCTCGTCCCACGAGCCACCGAGCCACAAGGGGAAGCGAAAACGAAATTGCGCTGGGACCTCGGGCTCACCTGCTCGAGGACCCCTGCCTTTTCGGCCGTTCCTGGCCACTGTCAAAGCAAGGCAGCCCACGTCCCGATCCCAGGAGCGGCCCGGTTTAGGCTTAGGTTTGTGGGAATGTAACGGCTGATTTGGCCAATCATTGCATGTCAGCACTGTGAGCAATTGAGTGGCAGCCTGCCATTGGCTAACCACAACGCGCCCACCCGGTGGAGCGAGATGGACCGGGAAAAACTGCCAGGCACAAATTTCAGGGGCAGCAGCCGTCCGTCGATCGCTGGGATGAACGCAAAGTCGCGGCGCGAGCTCTCTGTTAGCACCTGCCGCCGGGTGTTAAGCTTCAGGCACGTCAACAGTGGAATCCATATCGCATGTCATCGCATTCAATCATTCCGAGGGCTTGCGATGTCATCCGTAATTTGTACAGCTTGCGCCACAAACGTAAATTCTGCGCGTGTTGATGTCTGACTTTGACAACCGTCGGTCTCCGTTTGCATCTTTTCTTACCTCGTCATTCGAAAACTAGCATGCAAACACGATAGAAAGAGAAAGAGCGAAACCTCTCTTCGTACGGAATATCCGGAAGAAGCGAAGACAAGCTTGAGCTCAAGGAAGCATGAATCATCAACCATCAAGAAGACAAAAGCGCGCTGCTACCGCATCGGGCTAAACACAGTTTCCCTACCTCACCAACACTGTCAATTGTTTCGGCAAGCCACCATTGATCTTCAACGCAGAGCGGCTGGAACCCAAAATGTCCCTCACCAACGACGGGTAAATACATTTATAGATAAATAACACTGGCCAACAGCTCCTGGAGCGAAGCGGGAGTGTTGGAAACCCTCAAATACAAAACGACTCGCCAAACCTGCCGCGCGTCACAGCGCAACGCTGGAGGAAAGGCAGCTTTGTCAGCGGCAACCGACTCCTCCAATCCCAATCCCCAAACGTCCCGAACCCAGCTTGACCGGGATTCCAAAACATGAAACAAGAAACACGGGGGACAGTGGGGGAACGGTCGAAAATCCGTCCTTTTCTGCCTTGTGAGGGGTAATAAGGCTGATTGAGTCCTCAAGAGCTGGTATTGTTCTTCCCCTTCCTCTTGCATTGAAAAATTCAGGTTTCGCAAAGACAAGCGTTGCTCTCGGTTCCAGGTTGTCTTCGATAAATTAACGGTTCGCGCGATGGGGAATACGAACGGCATATGCCGCGTGACAGCGCCGGGCCTTCCGCGGCGGGGCGGCGGCAGACGCAGTGGGCGGGAAGCATGATTGCTTGCATGCACCGCCTCAACACCAAAAAGTCTTCAGTGGAATGTCAGAATGGTCAGGCCGTCTCGTCACTTGACCCACGTCACCGACGCCGTGTCCCCGTATCGTGGATGGCCGCATCGGCCATCCACGCCACGTTCCTCAGCGTCCGAGACTTGCATTCACTTGCTTCTTTGTTGTGATCGCTTTTCCCTTTTGACATCTTTCAATTCTTGCGCTGCTTTCTTACACAGTGGTACAGTCCCAAGCACACAAATCTCCACCCCCGGCATCCAGTTTTCTGCGAATCTGAGATGGAAATCTGGGGAGAAGAATCTCCGAATCTCCCCCACGGGGCTTCAATATCAACCCTTGATGTCTCAGCCTGATGATGTCAACACCATAATCTCCACGGCGATCACGAGATCATGTTCATCTCTACTAGTGTAATTACTATTGTAAGTTGAGAAGACATCGAGAATTTCCGCATTGAGTGGGCTGTATTGTGAGCCCCAGCCCTGAGAATTGCACTTCTTTGGTTTCCAGGTTGCTGGAACTGTAAGACCCCGTGACCTGTGTTGAATCTGTCCTGTGTCTCAAATCTTCACCTCCAATCAGGTTGGGCCTTTACGGATATTTTGACCCTTTATCCGGCTTTGATCTCACGACAAGAGGCAAGGCGGAAAACGGGACAAAACTGGCCACATCGCACGAGTTTAAGTGATCCGGTTTGCAAGTGACTCTTATATCTACCGTTGCCGTTGTCCCGCCATACCAGCGAATCAAGCCGAGCAAATATAGCACTCCGATGTCAGTAGACCCAGGCAGTGATACATCAACGCGTTTTGCGTTTCCCATTGTCTTAAATTTACATACACGATATCTATGATATCGACACAGCCGGGAACCGCAAGAGCCCCATAGCTAAGCTGGAGGACAAGAAAAGCATGCCAGAGTAAAACCTCATCCGCTCTTCACTTCCTCCCATCAATCCCGTTTCCTTGAACTCTACCCGATGCTTCCGCTAACCAGCCCAAGAAGAAGTGAAAAGAAAAGAGACCGAGAGACACCAGCCACTCCATCTCCTTGTGCGCCATCCAATGCTTCCTTCAGCCAGAAACAAACGATGATCCGATAATCCAGCCAAGAAAACGGAGGAAAAGGAAACAGAGACCCCATCCACTCCTTACTTCTTTCCATTAGCCTTGCCACGGCCCTTGCCAACAACCTTTGCATCAGCCGTCGCATCACCCTTCGCCTCGGCCTTAGCATCACCCTTTGCGTCAGCCTTTCCATTGACTTTGCCGTCAGCCTTCGTATCGCCCTTCACGTCGGTCTTGTCATTGACCGCGCCAGTGACCTTGGTATCGCCCTTCGCATCTTCCTTGCCATTGACCGGACCATTAGCCGTGCCAGCAATCTTCGCATCGACCTTGCCGTTGACGGCGCCATTACCCCTCGCAGCCTTGGGCTTTTGGCAGCCCACGCGATGCGTCTTCCAATCCTTCTTCTGGCACTCGGCCGAGCAATACGTAGCCACGAAGCAGCGCGCACACTTCTTCAGCTGCACGCCAGCACCCTCCACCTTGCCACAGGCCCAGCACGTCCTAACCCTGGCCTCGGCCGCCTTCTTCTTCACCCACTCGGCATCAACTAGCTCCTCAATCAAACCCTCAGCAAACACCGGGCTGATCGCGGCACGCGTGGCATACTGCGCCGCCACCTCCCAACCACGCAGCGCGACAAACTTCTTGGGTAACTTGCCCTGGCCACAGCTGCACAGCACCTTCTCGCCATCCCCCAGACCGACCGGCACCTTCCCACCGGTCACATACTCGCACTTCTCCTTATCATGCTCCCACTCCCTGCACCGCTCAACCCAGCCCGGGAGCATCTTCTTCCACAGCTCCAACTCCTCATGATTCACCTTCAACTTGCAACAATCGGTGTGCTTGATCTTATTCAGGAACTTGCACATTTTCTTGTCCTCCACAACCGCCTTCGTCAACGGCAGCACCGCCGCGTCCGCGACCACACCGCCGTGCGCTCCGTCCAGCCGGACCGCGTTGACGAAAACCAGCGCATGGACGCTGTTGATGGTGTTGACGCCGTCGATGCACATAAGGAGGAAAACCTGTGTCGGGTTGCCGACGCTACCGCCCTGGCCACCCTGCAGGCCCGAGGCGAGCATGAAGAGCGTGAAGATCGATTCCTTGAGGTTGAGCCGCGGCGAGAGCGCGAAGCCCGAGGCGGCGGCGGCCTGGCTGCGAAGGGCGCGCTCACGCGGGGTAAAGGTGAGCGAGGTATGGGTTGTCAGGAAGGAGAGGTCGCCGTCTGCGGCGGCGGCCAGGGAAAGGGCGGGGAGAGTGGAGAGGGATACGTTGGGAAGAACAGTCGTGGGGGTATTGGCTCCCGGGGTGAGGGTTGTAGGGAAAAGGAAGTTGTCAAGATGCGGACTCATCAGCGCGTGGGCGAGCGGCGCCGTGATCTCAACAAAGCCGGTTTTGCGAGCGACGACGTTCTTGCTGCCGTCTACAGTGACGGGAGCCGGAAAGGTGAGGGGAAGCGTCAGCGCGTCAGCGGTGGTGCCCAGGGTGATGTTGACAGTAAATGGTGACGTCTGGTGCAGGGTGATCGGGGCCTTGTCGGCCAGCAGCTGCTTGCCCCGGTCTGACGTTATGTCGAGGTGTCCGGTGATACTGACGATGTGGCCAGGAACAGGAAGGAGGTTGGCAATGAACCAAGGCTCCGGCGACGGGGTGGCTGCCGTGCTGGCTACGGTAGCCGCTGCGGTTTTCGTAGACGCGTTCGATACCGCCTTCCTGGCCTCCTTTGCCATGTCAAAACCGCGCTCAGTTATCGGATGCCCGGTATGGTTAGGCCTATACCTCGTGATGAAGACATTCTCTGTGTCTGTGATCTTGGTCACAAAATCAGAAAGCATCTCGCCGGTTGCTTCCTCGAGACCGTCAAGCTCGAACTTTGTCTCCGCATAGTGGATACCAATTTTCCCACCCGGGACGAAGGCGGCTGTCCGGAGAGTCTGGGTAGAGACATAGAAGGAAAGAATCATGGGGGACGTGCTCAGCCAACCCTTCTGGTCTTCCTTGACAGTGACGCGGAAATTGTCCTTATCGGGAGAGCCGTACGTGATGGGAACGCCGAAGGAGATTTGGATATCCGAATACGTGCTCCTGGCGGGATTCCCTCCACTGGGGTTGGGGATATACACATGGGCTTCGACCAGGGCGGTGAGCTGTTTCTTCTCATGCACGTCGGCCACGTGCTTCCAGCGGTTCGCCGGCACAACAAGAGTAACCGCAAGCGCCCAGGGGATATGAGCCCACTTGGCGAAGCCAAGCGGACAAGGTTTGTCGGTGGGGAACTCTGGCATGGACGGCCCGTCTGTCATGGTGAGGAAAAGCTCATGTACGCGGACGTCTTTGGACCTCGACCGTCCGTCCTCTGCAATTGCTTTGAAGAATGCCACGAGCTTCAGGCACAAGTCGGGGGAGTCCACCCGTGTCCGTTCGCAGATGGCTTTCAGCACGGCGGAAAAGGTTCCCATGTGGTGCTGGACGCGCCAACCCTTCTTTGGAACCACCTTGGTTACGTCCTCGGGCTTGGCGGTGTCGCCCGTGTGCTTGCGCTCAAACAGCTTGTAGTAGATGCTCCGAGCCAGGTTGACAAGTTCCTGGCCGTCGATCCGCAGGCTGGCGGGCTGGCCCGAGATGTGCTTGGTCTGCTTCCACGCGAGCCGAGAGGTGAACCTCTGTTTCATGGCGTCAGCCGCGCCCCTTGCATCCATCATGATCTCCTCGGCTGCGGATATCGTAGTGGCATTGGTCCAGGTGGTGATTGGCACGAGGCCGAGCAGCATCGAGATGGTCGTGGTGTGGCCGCAGAGCAACTGCTCGATCTGCCTCTCCGGCTGGATGGGTATCTTCTCGATACCTTCGGTATAGAGGGTTGACGAGGGCGCGTCCTTGAGAAGGGGGCCGGCCGCAACCAACAAGTTGGTCGGGCCAACTTGATCCGAGAGGCTGAAGGTGTGGATCACGTCGAACTGCTTGGGGGCGGCGGGCTCAGCATCTTTGCCGTACTCGCTCTCGGCCAGGTTGAGCACAGCAAAGCCCAACTTTCCGCTGTACCAGTGAGCCGTAGTCTCGCTGGTCTCCACGTTGTGTCGGAGGGTATAGCACAAGGCAAACGTGTCGGAAGCGACAAAGCGAATTGTCATCCGCCGACTCGCGGCCCGGAACGCGTCGGTCCATTGCTCGAATTGAAGCCGCGAAATTTTGAGCAACCTCTCCTGGACTTTGGCATTGCTCAACTTGTTTTCCTCGATGCGAAGAGGAGAGTCCTCGGTGAGTTTTGCCTGGGCCGCCGCCAGGTGGAAACCCAGCAGCGGATCGGTCGGGTACTTGAGGATGGAAGAACCCGTAAGAGAAGCGGCGAAGGCCGGGTTCGGGAACAAACCCTGGCCGTTGACCGGAAGAGAGACGGACAGACCAGTCTCCCAGTGCTGTTCGGTAGCGACGAGCAGGTCGTCGGCCATCTGTATGCCCAGAGGGACGCAAGACCGCGAGACAGCCTTCTTGGAACCCCGCAGGGGGTTAATCTTGGCGCGGGCCTCGTTCAAGCGCGTCCGGAAGTCGTCCTTATACGTGTTGCTGTCCTTTTCGCGGGCCCCGGCGGCGTACTTGGCCCAGATGGAGCGAACGAGCTCGAGGGTGCCCTCGTCGCAGAAGCGCAGGGTGTCGCCGTACGCATTGGCGTGCCAGATGTCTAGCGACTGGGACATCCCGACCAACTTCGTCGCCTGGGAGCCGACGAGAGCAATGTCGGCGTCGTCGAGGTAGAGGTTGTGGTAAACGTTCCACAACCGAGACGACGTGACGGGTTCGCTGCCCTTGTTCCCGTCAATGACGAGGGACAGCTGGGCGAGCAACTCCTCCGTGTTCTTGTCCAGAATCATGGTAAATAGTAGAATGTTACGTGCTGGATTCTGTTAGTACTGTTTAATTCAAAAAGAGAAGAAACGATGATGACTTACCGATGTGCAACGCAGTCTCGTCGACCACCGTGATATCGAACTTGCGCTCGGGGAAACCGAGCTCGGCATAGGTGGTGTAGAGGATGTGGCGAGCATCCTCAGCACCCAGAAGAAGGACGTCGGCATCGACACCCTGTGGTAGGTCCTCAGTCAGGCAAGTCGCCGGACTGAAGCTGCCCGCGTTGAACGGTGAGCCCATCTCGAGCGGAATTGGGATGTGCATTGGGATGTTTTCTGGTTTTGACAATAGAAAACGGACGACTTTCCTCACGGATTCCGGCGAGTAATTTTGATTGGGAAAGAAAGAAAAGTTTGTCGTCGCTCCCTGATCGGGCTGGTTCTGGTTTGGAAGTTGCGATTCCATCTTGAGCTTGCGACTTTCGTTTGCACAAGGCATGGTGGTGGACTGTGTCTATCACCGTGCGAATACGGTCTTGTTACGGTGTGACTCTGGAGTCTACGACGGCGACAAGGTTGGAGAAATTTCAAAGGTTGGTGGGAAAGAAAATTCTTTCGTGATCAAAGATCAGATGATTGTTCGTGTGATTAGGGCAAAGCGAGGGCCGCCAACAAGGACTGCTGGGCAGCATCAACGAGCACGCAGACCGAGCTAAATGTTTACTTTTAACACTAAGACAGACTCGCAGTTCACGGGCAGGAAGAGCAATGTTCAAGCACAGGTCCAACCCTAGTATATTCTCTGGCAACCAAACTCCTTAAAAGTAGAAACAGAGATCTCGGTGTATACGGGAGTACCGAGCAAGGTCCCAAGGCGCCAGCCATCCACCTCCGTCGTCTGTCCTCCCGCTGAAAACAAAGGAAACAAAACAAACAATAGCCGCACCAAATCCAACCCATCCCACCTGGCGCATCCTGCTCCAGTCTTCAACCTCCAACACCAAAGGATAACCCAGCCCTATTGTACACTGCCTGAGAAGCAACATACGAGTACATAATGCCATCCAGCCCCTTTCATAACCTTCGTAACGAGTTCCGGTACTGGGTACAGGCCCCGGCTCTGCCCATCCAATTGGGCCTGAGGTAAATCAGTTCCCGCTGAGGAGCAATGTACTCAAACCCGAGATATCCAATACCTGAAATCTCATTTCAGGTCATAACAGCGCAGACCGCATAGCGAAGAAAAAACAACAAAAGAAAATAATAAGGCCATGATCAATGGTAAGGTGGCGTTAGGTGGTGCCAAAAAAGACGTCTTCGCTGCTGGTAAACATGCTCACGGCGTCGTAGTCCTCGTCAAACTTGTCGAACTTGCCCAGCATCATGTTCTGGTCGAGCTGGACAAGCCCGTCGTCGGTGAACTGGAGCAGCATGTCGTTGTCCATCGTGGTGACGCCGGGCATGAAGGGTCCGGACGTCCCACAGGCAACCGAGTTAGCAGCGGCGTGCGCTGCCACGGTAGTGCCCAATCCGATGCTGGTGTCTGAAATCCCACTGCTGTTGGGATCGAGATCAAAGAACCGGCCGTTCGTACTGGTTGGCGGAGGCGAGGCTGTCGAGGAGAGTTCTGGCGGAGACCCTCCGACATGTGTATAATGGCTGGCCACACTCTTTGCTGGAGAAGGCGGATTGTGGTCGGCCACGCTCCTAGATTCCTGTGCGGCTGCGAGATCGTTTGACGAGATGGCAGCGGCCGTCGTAGATACATGCGAGGTGTGGGATGCGTGGCTGTAGTTGCTCATCGCCGATGGTGATTGAACGTGCGTCATGGGAGACACGGAACTGAATACTTCGGCCATAGTCCCGCGGATGGTGGACATCGGCGCGCTCGACACTCCCATGCCGGTTGGGTTCATGGTCGCCGAACTCGGGATGGACGAGATGGCCACGTCCATTATTCCCGGGAACTGGTCGTCATCCATGAGGCCGTCAAAGTCGTTGCTAGGGGAGTTTGCCGCGGAGCTATCAGAGTATCCAGAATGGCTGCTGACCGAGCTGGTCGGCGTCGATTTATTCTTGCGCCTGGTCCGTTCGGCCTTGTCGCGGCGCTCGTCCATATCGGGCCGTATCTTTTTGGGCCTCCCGCGCTTCACAACCTTCCGTACGATACCATCAAAGGCGCCAATGCACATACCTCTTTGGCGGTGGCGTGTGAGGGCGTCGTGACGAGCAAAGCTGTTTCCGCATTCGCATGGGTACGGCTTGACGCCCGTGTGGATCTTGGCGTGGCGCTTCAGGTCGTGCTGGCGAACGAAACACTTGTGGCATGACGGGCACTGGTATTGGCGGTCGTTGAGGTGCGTTTGGACGTGGCTCTTGATGTTCTCTTTGCGGCCGAAGCGCTTGTGGCAGTCTTCGTAGAGACACAGCCACTTCCCGTCCGAGGGATCGGGTCCCTGGATGAATTGGGCGATATCATCGAGAGTCACTCCCGTCTCTGTTTTGGTCTCATCAATGTTGATGTCGGCAATGCTTGCGGCGCTGGTTATCGAGGCAACCGACTCGGTCCGGCGGTGGGGCGAGCCGCGACGAGATGGCGTCTTGCTGCCCGGTGAAGGCGCGCTGGGGGGGACCACGGTCTTTTGGGAATCAAAATCAACCGCGGGCTGGAGGTCTGGCTTATTGTCAAATGGGTTGTGTGTTGAAAAGCCCACCTGAGGCTTGATGCTGGCCGACATGCTAACTGGTGCCGTGGGTAGGCCGTCGAAGCCGTGCTGAATTCTCATAAACTCGGCGCTGATGTTGCGCATGTTCATGAACTCGGGCGTCCTGAGCCCCTCCTCGGTAAAAGCCATGGGAATTGTGCTGGCTCGTGGGGGTGTTTGAACCATAGCTTCCGCCTGTTGGCGCAAGTCCTGAAAAATGCCCGAGTTGCGGTTGTTGTTCCTGTTGCGAATGGGCTTGAGGGTCTCTTCCATAGACTCGTCATAGTCGTCGGTAAAGCGGTTGAGGGGTTGGATGGGTGCTGCTTCGTGTTTAATCAATCGCTCATGGGGCGACTCAACTGGAGTCTGGGGGAAGCCGCCTGTGTCATGATTAGCACTCATCCGGACATTACACCAGTATTCGGGCCCTCGTACTGTGCACACTTTGGCTGGCGGGTGTTGTTGGCCTTTGTGATGGCGTATCGATACCGCTCCCGAGAGCTTCAAACTTGGCAATCTTGTCCATGATCCCATTGCTTATCCTCCTTGACGCACGGCGTGAGTGGGTGCTCGCCGTCTCGCTCTCCGAGATCCACCCCTGACCTGTGCTGGCTGGACTCGAGTCTGGGAAGGTCATGAAGGTTGGCGTAGAGAGAGCGCTCCCGGAACCGAAAAAGTCAAAGTCTCGCGAAGGGTCCATGCCGCCGTGGTTGAAGCTTGTCGGACTCTTCATCATGTCCAGGGCGAGGTATGTTTCGAACGAAAGGCTATTTGCCTCGGGCATCTGGTCCTGCCCGGAGAGAGCATTGTGGAAGCGCTGGCTTTGGGGCGTGACCTGTGGGGACAACAGAAAGCTGTCGCTGTCATCTTGGAGGTGTTGGATTGAGGCGTGAGAATACGCGGAGTGGCTCGATCCTGGGCGTGATGCGCGTTGTTGCTGCGCTTCTCGTAGTATGTGCTGTGGTGCCGTTGCTGATGCGGAATTCGTCGTCGGGATACCTACCGGTGTGTAATCCTGCCGTGCTGCCGGGGCAAGCTGCTGCCGTCTCGTGTCCAAACTGAGGCCCCGTCGGTGGGAGACGGTCGGCCGTTGCGGCTGGAAGTTTGGCAGCGGCGCGATCTTGACGGCCTCGAAGACGGACGGTGTCGAGTTCTGGCGCCTGTGCGCGCGTTGGCGCGAGTGAAGACCACTCATGTGGGGTGGGTTGGACAGCATCGAAATTGCAGCGCTGAGTTCGGACTCGGAAGGGGCGTTCGGTTGTCGTCGATGTCGCAGTTACCGCGCTCAAGGAGAGCGCTGGTGGATGTGGTTCCGAGACTGCATTCCCGTGACCTCGTCAGTCCATCGTTCTTTCCACCCAAGCCCCTAATTCCCCCCCTATTTTCAAATCTCAACGAGAAGGAGCGCACCTCACTCAGCACAAGCCAAACGGCCGGGCGAACAAGGGTCTGGCGTTGTGCTCAATCGATGCCGATTTTGCGGTGGATGTGGATACTGATATTAGGCCTTATTCAGGCGGACGACGGTGGAGAAATGCCTCTGGCTGTCTTCCCAAGCTTTTCGTTTGCGATGTGTTTACGGGATGCGAGGTTTGGCTGCGGAAAAGAGGTCCTCGAGCTTGAGATGGAACTGCGCACCAGCGGGTGGTGACGGCAAAAGAATAGAGAATGTAGCGGTTGCTCAGCTGGGATGCCGGAGACGGCGAACCACCCTGATCGTTGCACCAAAAGCTTTGTTTTCTGCGACGGCGCAGCGCGTTGCGGGGGGCAACGGCTGGCGATCGCCCGAGACTTGCGGGATTGGCCCGTTTCATTGGCGCGCGCCGACATGTGGCCTTGGCTGCCGCGGCCTGTGCCCCACTCCCGACACCGACGTCACAAAAATCACCCGAGACAGCGCTTGCCTGTTTTGCTGCCCTTCAGCTCCGGATTGCCTGCGCTTGGACAAGGCAAGTCTAAAAAAAGTGGAATCGGTCATGTCATGCTGGCGATGGTGTTTTGCAGCGCACTTTTGATCAGGCTTGAACAGCAAGAGCCCAATCGCGTAGCGCGCTGCCAAGATTCGAGGGCTGGCGGTTCTCGTTAACCTCCCCCATACGAAGGACAAAATATGGATGTGCGAAGTCGTTCCTCACAGTCCATCTTCGACCATAATAATCCACGTCGGAGGTCAACCATCGCAAGCCGCATCGCAAGTCGAAATGCCAGCCAACATACCGAGTATCATGCATGCATTCGACTCTGATCGCGGCGACGAGTTGCAACGCGTCAATGACAGGCAACAGAGTACGAAATCTGTGCTCGGTGACTGCTTGCTTTCCGTTCGTTGTGGACAGTCTTTACCCCAGGTCCAGGAAGGTGTTAGTATCTGCTGGCTGCGCCTCAACATCCACGACAGCCACGACAGCCAATACCAACTCGATGCTTGGCTGTGCGGTCCGGCATCCGAGCAAAAGGCCAGCCGTGGATTTCTGGAACGAGTTAATTAACCGAATTCATGTACTGAACTTTTGCAACCGCGATACCTGGGGCGCAGCACGATGTCGCTTTTGTAATAGACGAGACCAGCATTCAATCCTACCACTCCCAACAGAAGGGGGCTTAGACCACCCCAGTCCTCGAGCTACATTAACCTTTCATGATGTCGCTGCATCCGCCAGTTTGATCCTCGGCCATTTTCGAGTTTTCAAATCCATCAAATTTCGAGAGGGCTAGCAGAATCCCATTATTTCGCACAAATACCGAGCCATGAAGCTGATCGTCGCCGGATCTACCGGCTTTGTAGCCACCGAGGTCATCCGGCGAGCCCTGTCGGACCCAGCCATCACATCGATTGTTGCCCTTGGCCGTCGCCCAGCTCCGGAGCCAAAGAACGTCGGGCCTGATGCTGACTTGACGAAGCTTATATCGGTGATACTCGATGATTTTGACGCCGACTACCCAGAACACATAAAGAAGGAGCTGTCGGGGGCCGATGCCTGTATCTGGTAATTATTACTCGATTCATTTACATCACTCCCGAAATCTCGTCTTTCCCAGCTGCCACCAGGGAGCATTTACTCAACTCTTCGGGCGATAGGACAATCGCTATCACGCCATCGGGGGTCTTCACAACGCCCTGGGAGCAGATAGTCAAAGTCTGCCGTGACTACGCCGTCAGGGGCATCGAGACCATCTCACAGCTGCCTCGCGATGGCCAAGGAAAGCCTCCGCTGCGCTTTGTCTACATCAGCGGGAACAATGCTGAGCGGGCTCCGGCCAAGAAGCCCCTGGTGCTTGGTGACTACTGCTTGTTGCGGGTATGTCTTCTTTGTTCCTAATAACATCCATCCCTCCTTGGCATTTACTGACTCTACATGCTTTACCCAGGGCGAGGCCGAGTCCCGCATCCTCGGGTACGCGAAACAGTCTGGAGGGTCCGTCGAGGCGTGCGTGGCCAAACCCGGGCTGATCAACGGCCCCAGCAAGCCGATCCCGCTGCTGCAGCGCACCTTGCTGCCGCTTATCGGCGTGCCAAAGATTGAGGTCGGCGAGATTTCTGCGGCGCTTTTGCAGCAGGTTGTGAATGGGTTTGAGAAGGATACGCTGCTGAATGGGGATATGGTGAGGATTGCGAAGGAAGTTTTGGGTAAGTAATCGATGGTTATTACCTATTACGCTGGGACTGCTTTCGACTTTCGAATCCGACCTGTCTTTACTGACATAGTCTGAGTAGGGCCCAAGCCACCGGCTGGGATGAAACGATTGATGCAGGCCTCCTCAACCGACGGAATTGGCTATGCAATTGCCGGACTTCTTTCTTCAAATTAGCAAAGCTTTCTATTGGCGTCGATGAGGTTGTTAAAGAGACGGCTCACTGGGAGTACGAGTCATCAATAACAAAGCCGAGAAAAGAACCCTTTGTCAACTCTTGTCCGAATGTGTCTGTTTTCAGCAACCTAATCCTTCTGTAAACCACCAAATATGCCCCCTCGGAACCCAGAAAAGACTCAACACCCCAAAAAACCACATCCCTCCCTTGACCTACCTTTGATCTCCTCCTCTCCTTGAACCACACCCTTAATACCCCACTGGCACCGTCCTTCAAGTTCCAACACCGACACACGGAGCAGAGATAGGCAATCATGGCCCCCTCCAACAAACCGCCCACCCCCCCGCCAACGGAGGAAGAAATCCGCCAGCTCCAGCGCGAGCGCACCGACTTCTTCGCGGCCTGGCGCGCCGGCGAAGGCTTTACCTACAGCGGCGAGCGCGCGCGGGCCGCCGAGATCGCCCGCATCGAGCACCCGCGTCGGGGCCGGTGGCGCGGGTTCGCGCGCATCCAGCGGCTGCAGCAGCAGCAGGACGAGGCGTTCCAGCGGGGCGGCGGGGTGATGCACCGGCCGGCGCGGCTGACGGGTATGTGGATCCAGCGCGGGCCGAACGATACCGAGGGGGAGGCCATGAGGGCGATGGAGAGGCGGCTGAAGAGGAGGATGGAGACGGCGGGGTTTCGGTTTGTCAAGGTGTTGGGGTGGGGTGGGTTGGGTGTGGCGGGGTTGTTTGAGAGTATTGATACGAGGAGGAGGAGGAGGAAGGTGGTGTGTAAGATGGATATTTTTCGGGAGCATGAGGTTGTGGGGCGGGAGATTGAGATGCATTTGGTGAGTTTTGTTTTCTTCGTCTGGGTATTTAAGATTTACACTGGGCGGATTGCTAACGCGAGGGTGCAGAGGACGGCCGGGGCGAAGCATGTCATCCAGCGGCTCCTTCTCCAGGCGCCGGGGGACGACAATAAGCTGGATTCTGGGCCGGCGATGGAGCAGACACCGCCAGAGGAACTAAAGGATAGCACGGAGGAAGCAAAGAGGCTGAGGATGGAGAAGGAACAGGAAGAGCAAAGGAACGTGTTGGATGCCGATAGGAGGTGTTTGTTCATCGAGTTCATGTCACGCGGCCGGCTCGATGACTACATGGGTAAGATGGCCGTCTGGAAGAAGTCGTTCCCGGACGAGATTCTTTGGCAGGTGTTTGATTGCAGTAAGTGCTCCGATGAAGAGGAAATACACAATGTAGATGCTGATACTTGGCAGTGTTCCGCGCCATTATCGGCATGGCGTACCCTGATGGGTTCCAGCCTGTTGGCTCCGACCCAAGGACTGAGGTGATCCCACTGGTTACCGAGACTGCCCAGGGACTGGTGACAGTCCGCGGCATGCAAGAGACAATGGTGCACTTGGACATTGACTCCCTAAACGGTAAGTACCTGGCTATGGACTGGTTCTCGATGGGTAGCTGACTTGCTGGCAGTTCTGGTTGGGGACTTTGACGAAAACGAGCACAACATTGTGCCCATCATCAAGGTATGTTCTACCCCAACCGCTGGTAAACCCGACAGGGCTAGGTGCTAACACTGCGGTTAGATTGCCGATCTAGGATTGGCAAAGATTCTGAATGCAAACAACAGAACATGGCCGTAAGACCACTAGTTTTGATGTCATGATAACCAGTTCTAACTTTCAGTAGCAAGCCCATGTGGGCGGTTCGAAAATGCGGCAAGCTGCACCTCCTGACTCCAGTATGGTCTCCCCCCGTAACTTCGTGGTAGCTTATGACTGGTACCTAACACTCACGCAGGAACAATTCAGCGAGGAATGGGACTACGTCAACAGCACACCCGCCGCGGCGCGCACCCGCACAGCAGGCAACTACAACTGGTGGACCAATCTCTACCAAGTCGGCCTGGTAATTACGACGGCCCCTCCCCCAGTTACCCTGTAACCAATACTAACACCCGCCCAGGTAATGTTCTCCATGATAACCCTCTGCGAAACCGAGTACCCCCCAGTCATCGAAGAACGCCGCCTCAAGTACCCCAACGGTTACAGCTCCGACGAATGGACCTACGGTGGCTACCTGCTCGACGAGAAATTCGACCACATCGACTGGCGGCTACGCCACCTCATTGCGCGGTGCCTCATCGACGAGCCCGGGCGCCGGCCCAACATGCACGAGATCGAGGTGCTTCTCGAGCACCGCGTGCGCCGCGACGGGCCCGTCACGCCCCACGAGAGCGAGGCCCAGGACATGGCGCAGGATATCTTCAAGGGCCCGCCGCCGCCGTTTCCCAAGCCGAGGGAGGAGGTGATCATGACGGGGTTGAAGGCGTGGAAGGATGGGCGGGCGGACGTGCCGGCGCAGGCGAGGCCGTCTCAGCCTGCTGCTACTGGTGCTCCGGTTACTCCACCTGCTACTCCTTCTCCACCTCGTGCTCCTCTTGCTTCTGGGTCGTCGGGAGGTGAAAGAAGGGGAAGGAGCGGGAGACCGAGGAGTAAGGAGGACGAGGGTTGGGACAAGGTGTACGTAAAGACAAAGGAGGCAAGCGACGTGACGATGAAGGATGCCAGCATGGCTTATTCAAGGCAAGACGTCGAGATGAAGGACGCGAGCATGGTTACCGGGGAAGACGTCGAGATGATGGATGTCGGCACCCTCTCAGCGGCCGGGGCACAGGTTGTTGGAAAGGCGCAGGATTTGGTGAGCAAGTTTGCGACAGATGTCCTCAACAAGATTACGAATGTACCGGCTCCGGATCTGGTTGGAAAGTATGCGCCGGGTTTTGTCAAGGATTTGTGGAAGAGGTGAGGTTGGTGGCAGAATTTTCGGGTATAGGAGTTTAGGTTGGGTGTTTTCAAGATAAACCTCGGAGTTCCAGACCTTTTGCTTTAGTCCTGCCGCAGCTTTTCAATGCAGAATGTGCCCAAGACTTCAGGGGTAGCGATACGACTTCCCGTGAATAGGCACCCCGGGTCCGGCGGTAGGAGAAGCAGACTGCCAAGCGAGCTGCATCCGACGGGCATTCGAACCAGATGGTGGTGTTCCTGTCCCAGGTACCGGGTAAGACGAATGTTTGCCTTTCCTCGGTCCTGCCTGCACCTTGCTTGAGGCATATTGATGATCGCATGCATGATGCGTTCGACTTATACCAAGATTGGCATTTTGACTCATCCAATGCAGCAAACCGAAAGCATGCAGGGTCCATGATGCCCGACGTGCTTCTTGACAATAATCTTGCCCTTCGCTCCTGCACCGGCGCGCTGCCGGACTTAAGTCGGGGGATGCCGGACCCCGCCGCTAGATGTCCGGCGTTTCCCCTCGTCACTCCGGAAGGGTTCGGACTCCGTGAGCGTGCCCCCTTCCGGTTGTGTCTTGCGATGCCAGGTTAATTATATCGGTCAAGCACAGCCAGGTACAAAGATTGTCCTCATCCATTTACTTCTTCCAAGACCGTGCCCCTCCACGCCGAAGCAGTAAAACCCAACGCCTCACCTGGATCTGTGTTTTTCGGATATCTACTCGCTTATCAAATCCACTCCCCCTTTCAAAATGGTCCTCGCTATCCCCACCGCCAGCCTAGAAGGCAAAGTTGCGCTGGTGACCGGCGCCGGACGCGGCATCGGCAGGGGCGTAGCCCTCGAACTGGCGCGCCGCGGGGCCTCCGTCGTGGTCAACTACGTGTCTTCTGTCGGGCCAGCCCAGGAAGTTGTCAAGGAAATCGCATCCTACAATAATGGGGCGCGAGCCATCGCCATTCAGGCCGACGTGTCCAAAGTGCCCGAGATCGAGAGGCTGTTTGCGGAGGCCAAGCGGGCATTTGGGCGGCTCGACATTGTCATGTCTAACAGCGGCACCGAGTCGTGGGACAAGACGGAGGAAGTGACCGAGGAAAAGTACGATCACGTCTTCAACCTCAACGCGCGCGCCCAGTTCTTTGTCGGCCAGGCCGCCTTCAAGCATCTCGAGCGCAACGGCCGGCTGATCCTCATGACGAGCATTGCGGCCGGACTGATGGGCGTCAAGAACCATGCCCTGTACAACAGCAGCAAGATGGCTGTGATTGGCATGGTAAAGGCGTTTGCTACCGACTTTGGCGTCAAGGGGATTACGGTCAATGGCGTGGCGCCTGGTGGCATCAAGAGCGACATGTTTACGCAGAACGCGTGGCATTACATCCCGGGCGGCACCCCTGACTGGCCGGCTGAGAAGATTGAGCAGATCATGGCAGAGCATTGCCCGCTTGGCCGGTGTGCTGTGCCCGAGGATGTTGCCCGTGTGGTGGCGTTCCTGGCGAGCGAAGATGGTGGTTGGGTCAATGGTGGGGTTTACTTCCTTGCTGGCTAGCGGGTGATGGCAAATACTAACTGTTTGGCAGGTCAAGTCATTACCATTTCGGGTGGCTCTTCGCAGTAGTGTACCGAAACCTGGGAGTCTCGTTGTTTCTTGGCGACCTTTGTTTATCCAACCATGTTCGAATAGGGGAACGGCACGGTGCTAGAGGGAGGGGGGCAGGCTGCAGAACACAACTGCGTGACAAAGACAAAAGGGTTGGACCCTGCCATGGT
The DNA here is from genome assembly GCA_017139535.1 of Trichocladium uniseriatum. Classification (NCBI taxonomy): domain Eukaryota; kingdom Fungi; phylum Ascomycota; class Sordariomycetes; order Sordariales; family Chaetomiaceae; genus Trichocladium; species Trichocladium uniseriatum. The sequence continues at coordinate 137,246 of WOUO01000021.1, read as the reverse complement.
TGGGTTGGTACGCGTGAACTTCGCGTTTCTCCCTATGACGGAAGACGGTTGTTAAGCAGGCTTCAACTCGAGCTGAGAAGCGCGTGAGGGTTTCAAAGGTCTTGCCCTAATAAACAGACACCGTGCTCCCTCACGTGGTGCCCAACTCGTCACTCCAATTCTTTATTGTGTGAAGAAACCACGTGCTTTCAGAGTTTTCTCTATTTAAGTTGCCATTCTCATGGCCGACCTCGATCCCCGAGCCACTCTAAACAACTCTCTCCAACTCGTCTTTCCTTTCTACCTCGTGGATTTCGTTCATCACAGTCTCTTCCAGCTTCGTTAGCACCCATCCTTTCTTCTCTTTCAACTTAGCATCTTTTTCTTTTTCTTTCAACTTTCTTAACCTTTCTTTTCTCTTTTCTTTCAGTTTCCTTTACTTCTACCTTTTTCCTTTTCCTTTCACTTTCCCTTCCTTCTACTTTTCCCTTCTTCCTCCAACCTCGCGAGTATTTATCGCCTTAGACCAAGCTTCGTCAGTGACTTCGGCCCCGAGGTTGTGCTCGTCTCGCTTTTCCAGTCGATCTCGTCCTAGTTTCCCTCTTCCAGTCGATTCGGTTCTGGTTTCGCTGTTCCGATCGACCCAATTCTGGCTGCTCCAAATTCAGCAAACTAGTAGGATCGCGAACATGTCGACGCAGGACCAGACCCAGTTCACCTCGGCGATTGATGAAGAGTTAATCGACATGAGCGACATTAATGAAGACACTAAAAAGCTCGTGAGCCAGCTCACAAAGCTCAATGGCAAAGACAATGAGTTTGACGAGATGATGGTACGTGAAAACCGACTGACGTCCTCCATTACCCTCTTCACTGCCTCCAGAATCCGAGTATCAGAGCCGATGACTGACCATACAACAGGAAACGGTCGGCGACAACGAAAATTGCCCTCTCTATGGTACGTATAATACTACTAACTTGCGCACACTTTCGCAACCCAGCAAAGCCAGGTTGTTAACCGTCGCTGGCAACCCCCGCCCTTCCAAAGCAACCAAACAGGCATCAGGATAACTAACACATCCACTTGTCTTAGACATGCCCGTCACACAAGCCGGCAAGTACCAGACTCTGATCGACCGCCTCAACAACAAGGTGGCTGACATGGAGGCAAAGTACTCGACCTTACTCCCAGCCACAGACGCCGACGTCGTCAACGAGCTGCTTGATGCTCCTCTCAACGTCAGAAAGGTGCGCAACATGAACATCAGACTCAACAATCTGGAGAAGAATGTCTGCGACATCAAGAAACGGCTCACCGCCCTTGAGCTCGGCACCGTGGCCAAGGATGGAAAGAACCAGGGCCCAGCCCACGACGGCAAGGTCCAAGACCTAGCCGTGGTCCGTCCATTGCCCAAGCCCAGGCGCACCCGCGGCGCGAAGAAGCGCAAGGCTGAGGATGAGGCCTTTGACGTCAATCCAGAGGCGGCCGAGGCCGAGCAGGCGCGCAAGGCCGAGCTGCGCGAGGTGGAGGCGCTCCTCGCTGACGTGAGTTTGATCTATTCTTTGCCACATACTTCAAGTCAAGTGCTAATTGTTTGAACGAAATAGGTCGTCAAGAAGGTTGACGAGTTCAAAATCACTCGCGCCGATGCCGAGGCGATGGAGGATGACGCCGGCGAGTTCGCAAGCGCCACCGGCAAGGGCAAGACGGCGGATAATGGCGATGGGCGCTGAAGTCGTCCATGTGAAGGTGAAGAAAAAGGGTATTGGTGTTTGAGAGTAGGCATGGACGCTGAAGGAGTTCAAGTCAAGGTGAAGGAGGAGGATAAATGCCGCTGCTTGAGCCATTGGGGGAAGTTCAGCTTGGCTGAGTTGGATCTTGCTCTCGGGGCTAGGGATGGCGTGGAAAAAGGACTTTGGCTAGGCTGTGACAATCTAGACAACTGCCCACGATGCCAAATCCATACCTCATCTACATCAACACCATCTCTTGGCTAGGATATGCAAGCATCCTCCTCCTCCCGACCCCACTGGAGACCGTAGAAATTGTAGAGCTTAGGGTAGCTGGCCATCTTCGTAGCGGCCTGTTGCTAACTTCCGCCACATTCTTGCGGAATCGACGGAGGGCCGTCTGCCAGGTGGCGTAGCCCAGGCCCCTAGGGATCAGAACTGGGTGGTCCAGCCGCCACTCACGGTGACGCTGCGTCAAGGCAGGGTTGCTGACGCGAGGGCGAGGAGTGTGTTGCGCGAATTAATTTCTGACGTGGCTTCCCTATGATCAAGCCAAAAAACAGATGCCCGTGACTTTGGTCGCTATCAATAATCGGCCCATCCAGATCATGTCCTCGATGCTCGTCTCGCCCTGTTCTCAACTGACTGAATGTCAGTATGTGTTCACTTTGTAGAGAAACACACGAGACCACAAAGGAATCTCTGGCGGAAACCTCAAAGACAAATGCAAGGTAACGATAACGGGTCAAGTGCTCTCGGGGAATCTGTCCGGAAGACTGCAACGCAGACGACCGCCTACCTGCGTGTGGCAGCAGCGCCATAAAAATAAGCCACGACTTGCATCTACCAACACTTACAGGGCCAGGAGCAACGAGTACTCGACGCCGCCGCCCAGTCTTCCAGGCAGTCAAGATTGCACCACTGCCTAGCTAGCTTCCACCCTTCCAACCCCCATCACATCACTCTCGCCAGACTACCCAGCCTGCAAGTTTAGTTCAACTCCCTCCTCCCTATGACGGCACTGTCGTCCTCAAAGTCTGGGGTTTGAGCGGAGAGAACAGCGGTCGGTAGTTGCCTTGGCCGTTCCCCAGCTAAAAGGGGATCCTGGGTGTTTCCGTCACGGCATCCTTGACTAGACACACACGCATCTCGACAGACTCGCCCTCACCAGAATCCCATTCCATCGTCATGATTGCGGCAGCATCACACCTACGCCACAGAATGGATACAGCAGTGCTCGTTGGGTCGGGCCTCTGCAGCTGGTCCGGCGAGGGGTGGCAGCAGCCTTGGTCCTCGACGCGGCTCCGGCCTCAGGCGGTGGACTTCTTCGCCTTTTAGGCGAGGAGGTCATACGAGAGGAACCACCAGAGGCGGTGCGCTGTCATGTTGATGCGCTTGATTTCTTCAGTGCTCTCCTTCGGCCTTCCCTTCGCCGGAGTCTGCAGGCCCGGGGTTGCCGGCGGCTCGTCGAGGGCTCGCCATCTCGCCGGCGGCGGGCAGAGCCTTGAGTAGGACAGTGACCAAGTCCGCGATGTACTCCCGGTCACCCTTGGGATATTGACACTGTACATATATGATGTCACTCGGCGGCACCGCCCTGCTTGGGTAGGTCTCCTTGCCGGCGGGGAGAACTATCGCGCCGTTCATCTTGTTCCGCGCTGTCATAGTACACTGCACCTCAGAGAAGATGGCCTGCCCAACGGTGCCATGTCGTTGGTGATTGTCTAGAATTTGTGCTACTTGAGGCCTTGCAGCCGCCTATGGTTTTGAGTGTGTATGCGAGGAATGGGAGAGGTGGGCTGTATCCGGGATGCAGGTAGCATTGAGCTAGAGGCACACTGAGTTGAGCTAGAAACTTGCTAGTGTTTGGCCTAGTTGACCTCCAACACAGCGAGATTTTGAAACATAGCCCATGGAGGCCAAGCGTAAGTTTAGGTTCGGAGCTATCACCACACCTTCAAGTTAGTTCCTCACCTAGTCATATAAAATCCGCCCTCGTCCCCTTGGCCACCACCGTCCCCTTGGCCACCACCGTCCCCTTGGCCACCACCGTCCCCTTGGCCACCACCGTCCCCTTGGCCACCACCGTCCCCTTGGCCACCACCGTCCTTCACCACCAGCAAACTTCCAGTCGCCTAGAAGAAATATCTAGTCACCTAATCTCCTGCAAAGACACACACCACCGTCACCATGGGCGCTCTCCAAACAGTCGCCATTAGCGCCCTCATCTACATCTTCCTCCTCGCGGTCACCACCACAATCTGTACGCCAAACACCCTTCCCCCTTCCCCCTCAGGGTCCCCACAAACAGCATATGCCCCCTCCAACCTCCCCTACTAACCTCGCCCGTCCACAGACTACCACATCCGCAAAGCCATCGAAGCCTCTGCCGTCGCAAACTACACCATCGAAGACTCCGACGACGACACCGCCGATTGGGTCGTCGAAGAATCCGGGCCCCGCTACCGACCCCGCCACGCCTACTTCGCCGCCCGCCATTTCCCCGTCGTCGATGATGGCACCAGCGGACTCCCGGACGGGAGCTTCCTGCGGCGGCACGGCTGGACCCTTATTGCGGGTGGCGGGCCAGAGTCGGTGCGGTGGCAGCGCGAGGGGGAGCTGTTGGAGGGTGAGCGTGGTTGGACTGTGGTTGCTGCGCCGGCGGCGTGAGGGGTTGGTTGATTTATTAATTGTGATGGTATGAGTGCGTGATGTAATGCTTTTGGGTGTATTTAGCGTTGTGGTTTTGGCGCAACGGTATTTTGACTTGTTGACACAACACAACATAATAATAACGGGAGGAAGTTATACACTTCTATTACTTGTAGTACTCTGATTATGGTAGTCCTCTAGACATTACCTGAACAACCAAGCAGCTCAAACTAAGCAAAACCAATCTACTTTTAGCCTTCCAGGGCGTGATAATCTGTCCAAAAACTCCGACCCCATCAACACCACTCCATATTAAGAGGCTTACAACGAAGCCATCCCAGTCTAATTACCATTCCCGCATCTCTTCCACCCAAATATCCATTATTCCTCCTCACTTCTTCCTCCTCACAGTCCCCATCCTCTCCAAAAGCCCCAAATCCCACCACCCCTCAATCATCCCCCACACCGTCTTCCTCTTCGACTTCTTGACCTCCACCACCACAGGGCTCTGCCCACCCCTGATTATCGTCGCCGTCATCGACACGGCCGTCGCAGGCGGGCTCATCTTGATATCCACCTCCCGCTCCACCGTGTCCACCGAGCCCCGAGGAGGCGGGTGGATGATGATCGGCGGCGGCACCGGCTTGCGGCCTCCGCCGCGGCGGGCCATGATTCCCAGGCCAAACTCGCGGCCGCGTTCGGTGAGGATGGAGATCGGGGAGAGTGGGGAGAGCGGGGATCGCGGGATCCGGGCGGGGATGCGTTTATGTTCGGCGGGGATGACGTCGTCGGTTGGGGAGGAGGGGGATGTAGCGGTTGGGGGTGGGGAGCCCGGGGCGGGTGGTGCGCGCGAGAGGAGAGGGGAGATGTTTTCTTCTTCTTTGTCGTCGTCTTTGGTGATGGGTGAGCCGGGGATCGTGGGCATCACCAGTGGTTTGCGTGCGTGTAGGGGAGGCGGCGGGCGCAGTCCGCGGGTTGCTTGTGGTGGGCTGCCGGCGTCGCTAAAGGCCGAGGACACGTCCGAGTCGTTGCTGAGCCTGGGTGGGGAGACACGTGGGTTAGGTGGGGGGCCCATGCGGGCGAGGGCGGCCTGACGGGGAGTGCCGCGATCACGGATGGGCACCAGAGGGGGAGGCGGGAAGGACGGGGCGTTGTTGGAGGGAGGCTTGTTCCACTCCGTCTTGGTCATTCCGCCGCCGCCCCCAAAGGCACCCGCGCGCCCCTAACCCTCAATATCCTTGATCTCGGGCATGGTGGTGCCGCGGCGGATACGGTGCCAGAGGCCGATGCAGACCACGGCGGAGAAGGCGAAGAGCACGCACTGGGCGATGGACAGGCCCCAAACGGCCTTGATCTCGGTGCAGGTTGTCTGGTCGAGCGCGACAAAGGTGGGGTAGGCGAGAGTCCTGGTGATGACGGACCGAATTGGGTGTGAGACGGACGAGTAGAAAGTGGCGGCGGCAGGTGCAGCAGGTGCGAGGGGGGATACGGCCGGGAGAACGGCGCAGTTGAGCATCGATAGGGGCTTGCCGAGCAATGAGGCCACAACGATGGATGCGATGAGAAGAAGGCCGTCAAGGCAGCCGGTGATGAGAAGCGAGAGCATGTTGTCATAGTACAGGATGTACGTGATGACCACATAGATGACCGCAGTGACAGCCTGCATGTTTGTTAGGGTCCCCTTCCGGTGTAAGGGCTAGGGGTTCAGGGACTTACCACTGTGAGAGTGCCGATAAGTTCCGAAGGAGAGTTGTGCTCAGCCGTGGAAATCCCGCTGATGAAGTTGGCGCAGAGTCCAATGACAGCAATCAGGGATGCGAACTGGAAAGCCCGCATCACGCTGAAGGTCACGCCCAGAGCGCCAAGCTGCGGTGCCTGGAAACGCATTTTCAGGGGACCGACTGACTCGAAGTCGGTGACAAGCTGCAGAGCTGGCCGTTCTTTGCTCGCCGTGCGCAACGGGAATCGAGGTTTCGGGAAGGGAGCAGTCGGAGGGGGCGGAAAGGAAGTGTTGGCGGAAATGCTGGGCAACAGGTAAGGGTTAGGAGATGGTGTTGTTGCTTCTCACGGGTAGCGTGAGGCTTAAGACGAAGAATTGGGCAGATCAACTGCTGGAAGGTTGAAAAGAGAAAGTGTTGCTGGTAGCTGCAAGGGGGTCCAAAGATGTCAAGGAGAACCGTGGTCGTGACAAGGAAACTGGAAAAGAACCCAAGATGATGACCCAGACCGTAATCGTGACCGTAAGGAGAGAGGAATCGTGACCGTAAGGAAAAAAGAGAGCTTGAGAGACAGGAAAGAGACCTTTGAGATAGGAAACAGACCCAAAAAGGAAACAAGGAAAAGAAACCAAGGAAAAACCCAAGGAAACAAGACGTTGGACGAGTGTGTTCTGCAGAAGAGACAAACAGCCCCCAATCCTCGAGGCCGACCCCCATCTTAAGTACCGACCTCACTCACTCCCCATCAGCCGAGCAGCATCCAAAAGACCACGATCTCGACCATCCCGAAAAAGACACCCATGAAAACCCCAAACAAGCGCGTCCCTTAGCGCCCAAGCCACCGTCCCCCAAAACACAACCGATTGCACAACATCATCCCGTACCCCCCCAGCCGCAGAATCAGTAGCCGCCGCACTCACCAATCGGAAGCCCCCAGCAGCAACCCGGCGCAGCGTCCCGTTCAGGAACCCGTCCCGAAGACCCACTCACACATCAGCGGCTGTTCTGGGCCCGCAATTTATTTTGGCAAGCAAGCAATTGGCAGCCAGTCATTGGCAGCGACCAAACCAGTGGACAGCTCGATGGGAATCGGAATTGGGACCCGCCAGCATGGTGTGTGTCAAGGTGTGGCCGCGGCTGCTGCAGGCCGCACGACAGGCAATGCGGTCTTGATTGGCTGTGGGTTCGAGAGGCTGCGACGGGGCCTGGTGAATTGGGATTACACGGATCGAGGGAGCTGGTCTGGTTTGATGCTTGTTGCTGTTTTTGTGTGTTTTGGGTTGGGAAGTGGGTCGCAGATTTGGGAAGTTTGGTGCAGCAATTGGCAAATCAATCATGATGGTTGAGATGAGAGGGTTAGGGTTACTTGACTTGGATGACACCAGGAAAAGAAAGAGGGAAAAGAGAATGAAAGGGAAGCGATGAGAAGAGGAAAAGGAAAGGGCGAGAGGAGGTTGTTTCTGTCTTCGCAGCTCCTACGGTAATCACACTCCCATGATACTCGTTGTTGATTCTATTCATTAAAATGACACGCTTTTCTGCCCCTACCCAACACATGACCAAGAGTCAAGAATACACGGATTCCATCCCTGTGGCATGAGACACCCATCCGCTTAAAGATAGATATAGCAGAGCGGTGTTCCGCCAACGGTATTCATCAGAGTCTTGATCTTGACACCCCCAACCAATGGCGACAGCTGCACGTCGTCCTCGACCGTGGTGTTGTCACTCGGCGGGAAGTTCATGAATGTGTTGGTGCCAAAGACGCCCTGTCAAGTGTTAGCATCAGTAAGTACTCTCTGTCAAAGGCCAGCTCAACATACCTGGCGGTTCTTAAAGTCCAACATCTGCCAAATCCAATAAACCCGATCAATTTGGGCGTGATGCAGATAAAAAGCAGGATCACCAGGCGAAATAAACGCATCCGAGCCAGGATCGCCGCTGATGGTAAAGTGACCACCGCCGTGGATGCCCAGCTCGCCCAAGACAAACGATGGGTCACCCTCCAGAGCGAGTTGAAATTCCCGAATGGTGGGCGACTGCAGGATCAGGTCGGTCGTATTCCGGAAGCTGGTGAAGCGCTTGGCGGCGTCCGGGTTCAGATCGCGCTTCAGGCAGCGCGCGTTGTCCTGCGTGGGATCCTCCTGCGTGATGGGGCCCAGGCGGGTGATCATGTTGGCGAAGGGCCCTGTTTTGACGCAGCCGCCGCCCGTGCCGGGAGCGAGCTTGATGGGCTCGGTGGTGCCGGGCACCAGGATCTCTGGGCCGGGGTGGTCGGGGATGAACTCGCCGTCGCCACCCATGGAGGTGTCGGATCCGTCGAAGACGGGGGAGTCGCGGGGTGAGTTGATGTCGTAGCCCCATTCCCAGTATGGGAGAGCGCCTGTGCATCGTCAGTGCCGGGGTAGTTAGGAGGGGGTGGAGAAGACGGACCATCGAAGCCGCACGCATGCAGTCTCTTCTCATACTCGAGGATGAAGTAACGGTGCCAGATGAGGAAGTTGCCCTGGGACAGTAAGCTATGCGCCACGAATGATATGAACCCCAAGTGGTCAAGCTCACCGTGTTGTGGATGGATAGAGTCTGGTTCATGTGCACATAGACAAAGTCGTCAAACAGAGACTTGGAACCCGGCGCCAAGCCCGGCTCCAGAATGCTGGGCTTTGCCTGAACACACTTTACGGCTGCGATGTAGTTCTTGCGCTGGGCCTTGGACAGCGTTCTCCTTGTGCAAGTTAGTACAAATCCGTCCCGTTGTTGATCCCGATGGTCTGCTAGGCAATACGTACCACTCGCGGCGGATCTTGACATTGCCGATATTGCACGAGCCGCCATACTGGGCAGCCGAGCCCAGCAGTGCCATCCCATTGAGGCCGGCGAGGGCTAACCCCGAGTCAACAGCAAGCTGCTCAAACTGGGGGATGCTGATGGCAGACGTTGCCCCCAGCAGGGACGCCAGGGTGGCCGTGACCGGGAGGACCTTCATTGCGGCTCTAATGTAGGGTGGGGTTGAGAACAACTGCGACACGCATCATGCTTAGGATGAATGGTCTTATGGGGGGTCTTATAAGTACGTTGCAACATCGTCTCTGTCGCTGGGGCCCGGGGCCCTGCTTGCGAGGCTCATGATAGACGGCAGGGACTCTATGCAGTCAGCATGCCGCAAGACATCCACCATTCTACCTTGTCGCCGGCCCAAGTCCCGGTCGGGTTGGAAAACATTTATACTGGTTCGCCTAGCAACCATTGCACGCACGAGGTAGGTTAGGCTAAGGTGCTGCATGAGCCGGGGATGAAGCCGAAAGCGAGGGGGAGTTTGTTCCGAGCTCCTGGCCCTTGCAGCCATTGGTGTGGTTAAGGCTCGCTAGAGTCATTGCATTGTTTAATTTGTTTAGGGTTGTATTTGGAACGGAGACGGGACGGGGTAGGTAGTTTGGGGTTAGTCTCTGCCCAAGCCGTCTCGGCGCCGTGTGTTTTTGGTTGGCGAAGGATTGGCGTCAATGTTGCAAATGGTCCAAAGGCCCAGTACTTATGGCTTTGGGCTTAATGTGATGCAGTTCGAGTAGACTACCTAGGTAGCTGTTAAGGCGCCTGACCAGTGACGGGAAGACTGTCGCGGACCTGAGTTTGACTCGAAAAGATCCCGGTCCCGGCGGCTCGGGCTGCGCCGTGGAGACCTGTTTTTTGATGTGGGGTCATGTTCTTCTGGGATCAGCACTAACCTAATGCCTGGCTATATCATGCAGCCAAAGAGTCGTTCATGCCTGTCCTCGTCCGACAATTGCATGATATCCCCTTGTCTCGGGCTTGGCGGCGAACATGGCGGATCTTACACAAGGGTTTCGGGCGACCCAAGGAAGCTTCCGGTCTTCAAAAAAGAATCTAGGGCAACTACATCCCGGTGGGCGTCTTCCAAGTGCCCACTTGACCTCAGTTTCTTCGGCTTTTTTAATCCTTTCCCCACACAGCAACAATCCCACACACCACCTTTCGGTTGTTTGTTACGTATATTACTTGGACATACCATCCACCACTCAGGTAAAGTACACTTAGATAAAAAGATGATCCATTTAACAGTGTAGCAAAGCGCAGTCACCCCGCTGGCAAAGTTGCGCCTTACGGCTGATCCGCACAGGGTCCCGGGTCCCCGCGGGACGGACTAGCGGACATGGCCCCCGATTCGTTGTGCTGGGCAATTCTGCCTATCTACACCGTGTGACAATGTAACCACGGCTGGGCCCTGGGCTTGAGTTGCAGACTTGGTGTGCTCGGACCTCGTCAACACCTTGCTTCCACGGCCGTTCTTCTCACCGCCAGCACCCGTTCAACTTTGGGAGGATTATGGTCCGCGGGATTTTGATCCTGTATACCCGCAACCAATCCAAAGACCAGCTGTCTCCCCTGCCGCTAGGACAAAGTAGGGAGGAGAGTTGTTGTGCCCCGCCCGTTTCCCTTGGCTCACAAGCATTCCCCATAACTGTCCTCCATAACATCCTGGGCCGTTCAAAAGTGATCCATCACTCCATTCTAAATCTGGTCATGGTGTCCGATACATGGGTGGCGCGGCCCAACTACCTTAACCAGTTCGATCGGACCACCGACTCAGAGAACAAAACGTATCCAAAACTCATGGTTGCGTTTGGCAACAAAATCCTGACGCCGTAACTGATATTCGGACAGGTCGATGTCACATGGCGGCCGACAAGCAATACATATCCTTCTAGCTCAACTTTGGCTTCTCAGGATCCAGCGACAGGCGCTAGGCCTCTGGCTTTGCCCATCAAGATGTGGCCCGAGGTCGTCGATTTGAAGTAAAAACGCCCGATTGTTCGACAGGGTACTCCTTGTAACACCCCATCAATGTGTAGGATTCTCCGAGATCCCTGCTAATGATGGCCGAAACCAATCTTGAGATCCTATCGTACCATTGTCGAAGCTGAGATGAACGGAGGCTACAGTAACTGTAGTATGGCCCAGTCCTATCTACCCATGGCAGGCAGTAGCTACTAGGTAGTTTGAGGATTGATATCCCTTGGCTGGCTGGATGTCTGCTCGCTCAAATCGTTAACAACATTGAAGTAATCTTGGAGCACATGCGTTCCGGACTAACAGTAACAAACCGCAAAGTTTGACACTTTTGCCATTCCTGCCGTACCATTCTTGGCTTTCACCCACCCAAGCAACATGCCAACCCCCTAGATCACAATGTCATGCCAATAGTCAGGTGTGATGATGTTATAACAACGAAATTAGCCAGATGAAGCTTCTGTTATATACATCATCGATGGCCGCTAATCTTGGCCTAACAAGCGCCTCCCAGAACGCCTCATCCCCCTTGATGTGCAAAATGCCAACCCGCATAGTAATATCCCATATAACCCCAGCTGATGCAAGCAATTTCGCATCCCATATTCCCGTCCACCCATCTCCCATGCACCACGCTAAAAAGAGCAATAAAACACGGAAGAAATACACCGAAAGAAACGAGTCCGACGCCATATGCGGCGATGGCAAGCGACCATGACTAGCTGCCGACGGACGGAAAGAAATAGGCTCCTAGAAACAACCCTGACAGCCCTTAAAGAGACACATAAAAAGGGAAACGCCCACCTGCACAAAATAGAAAAGGCCGCCGCTGTCCCTTTTGCCCCCCACGATACACCTCTCCGCTCCCGAGTCCCGATTTGGATCTCTCTGGCTCCCGGAATTGCCCCCATCTACTCCCATGCCGCCAAGCCAGGAAAACGTAAGCAGCAAGCAAGCTACACTTTAAACGAAGGAACAGCAACAAGCCTCCAAGCAGCTGAAGTGGAAGGGGGACGGAGGGATAAATGACGGGGTGTATGCGACCTGATCCGCATGGATCTCTGAACGGAGACTCGGACCTGGCTGCCCCTGCACTGCATCTGGTTGCGTGTGCCTCGTCTAGGCAGCTGGTTTTGGTGCAAGTCGACAGACTGTTGGTGGGTAGCCGAGGGTGGAAGAAGTTGTTCCTAGTCCGACTCGACTTCGTGTGTCGTAATTCGTGAGGGGATGACCGGTGGGTTAGGCGAGGTTTCCCGGCGCAGTTGTGTTGGTATTGCTCCGTCGATGTTGAGGTGCTCTCGACTCGACTCGGCGTTTATCATTGACAATCGGCACTCAGCTGGCCAGCAGCCTTGAGCCCGCGGCTCAGCTGTGGCTTATTCCACACGCTCAAACCGGTTCAGGCGCCCGCGCGGGGCCCGTTCCCATGTTATTGTGAGTGCGGTGGGCGGGCGTTGGGAATGGGGATGTGAGGGGTGCGGGCCATGCAGCTGCTTGGGATTTCGCTTGCGGGGTGTCTCTGCGAATGCCACATGGCTTACAACGGGGCCCTCGATGATGATTGTCTTTTCGGGGGTGTGGATGTGCACGGAAGGGTCATCTTCGAGACGTTTCCTGTCGTCCTTGGGATACGGTGTGGGCGTGCGGTAGCGGACCGGCTGAGAGCTAGGGCGTGATCTCCATTTCGACGGTGGGACGAGCCAGTTCGGCTGCTTGTCCAGGATCTTTTGTCCTTTCTCAGCAAGTCTGGATGGCGGTCGTTCTGAGCTTCTCGAAGTACACCTGGATATCGCGGAACCCATGGCGAGGACCGAGGAGTGAAACTGAAAGTTGACGAGGCGGAGAATACAGGAGAGGACGCCCAAGTTCAACGTGCCTTTGCGGGCAGACGGATGATCGTGATGATGGCGTGACGAGCCTGCACCTCGGCTTCTTGGGGAGACAAAAATGGCGCAAATCGGATAGTTGGAGAAGAAGGGTCGAAGTGGGCGAGTTGGAGTCAAGGCCTCAGTGATCAGTGATAGGCGAACAGCTGTACTTAGCTTTATGGAAGTGGAGTCTGCTTTAACAAAAAGTTTAAAGAGAACGGGGAACAAAAAGGTCGAGGTATTAATGGATACAATACCCTATTGTCAAGGCCGCCCGTCAAAGAAATGGAGGGATACTTATGCTCTTTGTTTTCGAGAGCATGTGGACGCTCGTTCCACGAGTATTATCCGGGAGACTGACTCCCTGTCGCTTGCGCCTGGCTTGGGTTCTTGGCGGGCAGATACCGACTGACTGAAAAAAGTGGGAGCAATGTAGATCAGATTGGAGTGATTGTAACCGCAGCTTGGCAGCACGCGCAGCAAACTTCGGCGGCGCTTTGTCAGGCAGGTAACAGGTAATGTTCGAGTGTGAGTACAATGCTGTGCTTCAGTGTTGGTCCAGACCGTTCTGTGTTTGGGTCGGTTCGACCCGAAAAGTCAAAACCCAAATTTGGTTGCTGCTAATTAATCTTAACGCGGGGCGCGTGGCCGCACCTAGCGTCCAGTTCGGAAAGAAGACGCAACCTCCGGGAACTCAATCAAGTACAGGAGGTATGTACGAATACCGAAGACCGAAGCTTCCGTTTATCGTTTTTCGCAACGCCCGGTCAAGCCGACTGCTCTCCTTCCAAATTCCTTCCTTTCCCGTCGAACATTCTCCGACAAGTTTTGCCTCGTTGTGACCACTGACAACACAAAAGTCTTGGCTCTTTGCCAAGCCATTCATCCTCAACGCAGATCTTCTCGGCATCGAGAATCGCGACTCGATTCGGCAAGTGCACCACGCGTACAGGGCCGAACAGACAGTGCAACTGCCACTGCAACAGCCACTCTCGAGCCACTAAAGAAGCGAAAAACCTGCCAAAACCACAGCGCTACTTCAATTTCCAGCGGTTTTCCAAGTTCCATCCACCCCCGGGCCGACACGACCATCGGCCAACTGCTCAGCCGCCCAACGACGGCGCCTTGCGCGATGCTGCGGCCTTTTAGCTCTTCAGCACGGCTTGTCTGACTCGTTCCTGTCCTGCATGTTTGCGCAATACGTACGCTATCCTACCCGCCATGGCACCTTGGGCCTTGGCTGTACGCCCAAACCTTTCTCCCGTTCGATATGACGGCGGCTTGGCGTGGGACTTGCAGTGGCACCGATCTCTTGGCGAGGCGCTCAGTGATGGAGGAAGCCGACACGGCCAGACTCGCGCCGTCTCAGACTGTCCCCGACCTGCACTCCTGGCGTGGAACGGCAGGGCATCATCAGCTAGGGTCACATCTTTTATTTGAACAACACTTTCCACCGCCAAGGCGCCGAGTGTTCGGCCATGCTCCGGCAAGCCCGAGCAGTAAGCATCGACGGACTAATTACGGCGCTGGTGCACAAGGGCATACTCTCTCCTCCCGCCCAAAACGTCGTTGTCGTTCCGGGCTCCTCACCGAAAACATGGCCGCAGCACAGGGGCAACGCCCGAGCAACGCCATCGACACGTCAGGGTCCTCGAGCAGTCCCAGCCCCTTTTAAGCCGCCGAGTGGCACGAATCCAAATACAAATCGTGATGGTTGCCGCCAAGCGTCATCTGCCGCTCACCATCGCTTGGCACTCGGCACCTGGCCCGCCAAGCCGTTACATTTGTTGACCAAGGCGCTTGGCATTGCCCAGTTCGCAACATCGACACGGAATGTCTCAAAGTCCTTTCCGCTATTCTCTGGTTCAACAATTGAGGAGGATCCGTCAAAGGCGCACGAAGGCTAGAGAACACATGATAGCGAGGACGGGGCAGCCATTCCCAATCCGACACCCGCAGGGAACGCTCACCCTCACCTCAATTCATGGGACAAGTTCGACTCAGCAACGGCCCACGAGAGCTCCGCCGCTGTTGAGTGCGCGTCTGGTGGTACGAACGGGCGCCTTCAGGCTTGGCATGATGGGATCCCGCCCGACATCTTAACGGCTCCGAACTGCGAGCCGAAGCGGCCACCCGTCCTCTGCGTTAGGAGATGTATCATGAATGAGGGCCATGCACTGCCGCTCCTCCGACTCAACGCTATCAACGTCGTTGGCAGTTTGATGACGGCAATTATTTGGTGACGAAACTGGTCAATCACACCCCAGGGGCTTATCTACATGTTCAAGGGTTCATTGAGCTGACTGGGAAACATCAACAGATTACACTCAACAATCACGCAATTAGCCAAGATGAGACCGCGCTTGCAATGAAATAATGATACTATCTTTGGCCTTGAATGCCTTGGCAGCGAGTACAGAATCCGTTTCCGCCCGCGGCCCAACAACTACAGCTGCCACGAGGGACATTGATCACGGATGCCATTGTTTCACCAACAAAGATGTCATGTCCAACGTGTCCTCGATTTAGCTTTGGCGAGATTGACGACTTTGAGCCTCGAAGGGTTTGTCGAAATGGCTGACTTGCCCTCCACAACAACTTGGACAAGCGTAAGCTTAGTAGCGTTGGCGCATCACTGTTCTTGTTCTACAGCATTTTGTACCACCTCTTCCTTTTGCCTATTGAACTTGTTCCGCCATCTGCAACTATTAGTCTCTCGTCAGCCGGGCCAGGATATCGAGAGCACGGTCGCTGTCTTGGCAGCTGAAGCGTGAGGACTCAACAAGAAGGTGGGAGCGGCCTGTATCCCTTCTCCTGCGTGAGACAATGCAGTGGAAGGGTCTAAAAATATTAGAGAGTATCATAGTATATCAAATCGTTGATAAATGAGCCACTCCGCTAGCCATAACGCTGCGATGATGCAAAGTCGAGTTGAAGAAGGTGCCGCCGTGGAATGAAACAGAATGGCGGCGAGACAGGCACTGCAGGCAAGCCATGAAGGTGGAAAATCTCGAAGGAGTTTTAGAGCCGAACGGGCTCCGTGATACTCCGATCATCCGGCACGGTGCTGTGGACGGGGCTCTACTTACACCGGGGACCGAGCCGAGACCAACGTGCTGACATCTGAGGATGGCCAGGCTCCGAGGACTTGAGCGAGGTGCACCTCATGGAACCTGCGTTCTGCTGTGTCAATTCACAGGGTTGGGATAGGTGGACTACGCCGCACGCGCCGCAGCCTCGCTGGGTCCAGCTTGCAACGGCAGCCAATTCTGCCACCCCTGAAGATGTAAGGGGGGCGAATAATGTAAGAACTCTACATTTCGGGGCTCATCTGCCCAGAGTGGGATCTTACCCTTAGCTTTGAAACGGAGCTGGTGTCCCCTCCACTGCCTCTAGTGGTAGGCCTCGGAGGAATGAGCTCGAGTGTATCTTCTTGATTAACCCCAGGATATGCTGGGGAAGGGGATCTACCTCTCCGGTACAACTACCACCACCCAGCATTGGACTACTGCGAGCCTGGTGATGATAGTTAAACTAGCAAATCAAGACAAGCAATTCACCGCCCCCCTACCCGCAGCCTATCAGCCCTTACACCCCCTCAGGCAACCCCGACCCAGACTCCACAACATCCTCCCTACTCCGACCCATCCCCCCTTTTCCCATCGTCAAATCCCACTCCACCAACCGATACAGCCCCTCCTCCCCATCCCCATCCTCTCTCACCGCAAAGTCAAAAACCCGATAATCCGCATTCGCAAACCACCTCCCCACAACGGCAGTCCTCATAAACCCCGAATGCGAGACCACCACAACCACGTCCTCGGGTCGAGCATACAGATCCCGCAGCACCGCCTGCCCCCGCGCCAGGATGGCGCCCTTCTCATACCGGTACAGTGCCGCTACTGGACAAGTCTTGTCCGGGTAGACGGGGTCGAGACCAGAAAAGTCGAGCTGCGGGAACTCGGCTGTGAGGAGGGAGCGGGGGGAGCCGGTGTCGCAGGGTTTGGGGTAGTTTTCTGCATTTGAGTGGTTAGCTTTTGGGTCTTGATGATGCTAGAGGGGAAGGGAGGGGATAGATAGATACCCTGCCAACGAGCATCGGGCTCGACGGGGACGCCATCGTCAATCAGCCAGTCGAGTGCGATGAGGGCGGTTTGGATGGCGCGGCGCATCGGGCTGATGATGATTCGTTGGACTTTCCGGTCGTGTGGGAGGTGGATTTTGAGGTGTTCACGCAGTTTTGCGGCTTGTTCGCGGCCGTGGTCGGAGAGAGAGGGGTCCGGGACGCTGTGGTATGCTTCTTTGGGGGTGTTTAGTAGGGGTCCCGGGAAAGAGACTCTGTGGGGAAGGGATACTTACTGTCGATGTTGTGGATTGCTTCGGCATGCCGGATGAGAACGAGAGTGGGCGGCATTGTGGTGGATATGCAGATGCGGGTTGTGATGGTCTGTGGTAGTGTTGTGGGGATGATGTTGAGTTGAGGAAGATGGGGAAAAGGGTCGAGGAAGCAAGTTTGCTGAAATTATACAATTGAGCAGCGGCGCTGGAGTGGCCGAAGCCACGCTCGAGCCCGCTCTGGGAGAAATCAGATGAGAAGATAGTCCTACTAGTAATTCCAGGCCGTCCAAAGGGAAGCCGGCTCTTCAATCTCGAGCCGTGGTAACGAATGTCCCCGGTGGAGGAGCTAATGGCACAATGATAATGACAACAGAGACTAAGAGTAAAACTCTCATTCAACGGGCAACTAGGTAAGCAACAACAGCACATTCCCCTTGTCCACGAAATCTTGCTAATTGAAACGGTGAACCCCAGAGATCATCTCACTCGAAATACCGTCCAAAGCAAACCACGCTGATAGCTGGCTGACTCTGAAGTCTACCTCGGCCATGATGTGGTTCTCTGGTTTTGCGAGTCTTCAGGAAGTAGTTAATTCAATTGCTGGCTCAAGAAGATTTTTCGTTCAAATTACCACAAAAACCATGGTGCTAGAAGTTGGAGTCAGAAGAGTTGCCATTGCGTGTATAAGGACGATAACGTCGTTGTGGGGCATCAGGAAGGACAACCTTTCCAATTTCCCCCTTTCTGGAAGCCTTTCCAAAGCAGATGCCGTCAGCCCTAGGATTCCAAGAGCCAACGGCTTCCCCGTCTAACGGCCAGTCCGGGATGTTGTACCATATGGTAGCCATGAAACGCACCGTTTGACCCCCACCTTCGAAGTTCGACCTGCGTTCTCGTTAATCCAGGCCCGTGGAGGACTAAGTTTGTTTTAATAAGTGCCTATTTGACCTTCTAGAAGTAGTATCTCTGAGTGTCACGCCCGAGTTCCCCCTACAATCATCCCTTGAGTGCGGCCTCGACAAACTTACCGCACTTATGTCTTCTGCTATTACAGGGCCTGGTTTATGCTTAATTCCTGCGCGGGCGATGCGCTGATCCAACCAGATAGGGTCAACGCTCGGCGATTTGGCCAGATGAGGCGAACGTCGCGAACGAACCCAAGTACCCGGTACTATCACCGATCATGCATCGCCGAGATCTCTAAAACAAACAACGCTGACATAACAGGGGTTTCTAATGAGCTAAGGGGGGAGTGTGGAGGCTCGATGTTTGAAGTGGTAGCGAAAACCCCGGTACGACGTCCCCTCGCAGGTGCAGACAGGGGGATCTTGCAACGCCTATCCGCCAAGGCGGCCCGACTCCCCCGTCTCGTGGGTGGAGTCGAGTTTCACTTAAGACATCGGTTAACAAGCCAAGGAAACTCAGAGGATGCCCGCCCCGTATCGGCAGTTGGCGAACAAGTCATCGAGAATTCCAGGATTGGGGATCTCGATGCCTGGTCCTAGACAGGCGAGAAGCGAGCGGTTCCATTCTACTAACATCAGACGATGCTCCGCATCCTGTAATATAACAGCTGGCAGCGTGTTGATGTATAAGTATGGCCAACCTCCATTGTCTTTGTAGCTCTCACTCACCAGATTCTTCATCCCAAGCAGCAATCAGCCATTAATTCAAACTCACAGTCCGACCAAGTCTCTCTTTCGATAAGCCTGCTGTGCCTCCACCATGCAATTTTCGGCCTTCACAATCGCCGTCATCGCCGCGCAGGGTGTTTCGGCCCACTACTGGTTCGACACCAACATCATCAACGGCGCCGCACAGCCAGCCTACAAGTACGTCCGCGAGTCGACCCGCGCTATCAAGTACAACCCGATCAAGTTTTCGTCCAACCCGGCCGCCGATATTCGTGACGGGTCGACCATCGATGGCCCGGATGCCCGGTGCAACCAAGGTGCTTTTGCCAACGCCGGCCGCACCGAGGTCCTGACCGTCAATGCCGGTGATGAGATCCGCCTCCGTCTGGCGGCCGGTGCTGATTTCCAGCATCCTGGTGAGTCTTAACGAGCCAACATCAACGCCTTCTGGTTTGTCTTGAACGAGTTATCTGACCCTTCTTCACACAGGCCCCGGCCTCGTCTATCTCTCCCACGCCCCCAACAACAACGTCAAGACGTACGACGGATCGGGGGACTGGTTCAAGATCTATGAGGAGGGCGTCTGCAACCCGGGCGCCGACTTCAAGAGTACCGCCTGGTGCAGCACCGGTAGAAACTTCCTTGCCGCCCGTATCCCCAAGGACACGCCCAACGGCGAGTACCTCGCCCGCTTTGAGCATATCGGTAAGCCCTCACCCCTTATCCTCGCTATCTCGCTATTCCTCGTTTCCCCCTATCCGCCGTATCCGCTCCCTTAAACCCCCGACCCATTCACCCAATAGAATGATACTCATATGATATCCCCAGGCATCCACCGGTCTCACGTAAACCAACCCGAGCACTACGTCTCTTGCATGCAAATCAAAGTCGTCAACGGCGGCAACGGCACCCCCAGTCCCACAGTCAAGTTCCCCGGCGCCTACAAGGCCAGCGACCCCTACGCCAACTTTAGCATCTACAACGGCTTCAAGAATTTCCCCATGCCCGGGCCTGCAGTCTGGTCTGGTGGCGGCGGCGGCAGCAACGCTACCCCTGCCCCTACTCCCAACCCTGTCCCGGCCCCGAACCCTGGGACTGCCTGCGCTCCGCTCTATGGCCAGTGTGGTGGTAACGGGTACTCGGGACCGAAATGCTGCGCTAAGGGGTCATGCAAGGTTGGCAATCCGTGGTATTCGCAGTGTCTATGAGGTGGTGTGCAGAGGAGTTGTGAAGAGGAGATGGGTTCTCGGGGCTATTGTGTACATAGGTAGGAGATTCGTTGCGAGGTTGGTGTGATGAGTCTGGGTTGTGGAGAGTTGGTGGCAGGAGGTTATTGTTTCTGGTATCTAGGGTATCTCGCATATCTCACCTTGATTAGAGCGGTAGCCTCTCCATTGAATACTATTTGCTGAGTGCTACTCTTTTAGGGCTACGGTTTCGAAGGTAATGATAGTATCCCCGCTAGGGAGGATACGGGCCACGATTACCCTCTTCCTAGTAAAGGCCTGGTTGATAGCTTGGACTATCTCCTAGGGGGTCCTTCTGGTTTAGCTGGCTGGGTTGCCCACTGCCCATACTAGGATTTCCCTCTGCTGTCTGGTTGGCACCACCTTCTTCTGTTGGGTGGCTAGGGGCTGCGGTAGGCCCTGGGAGGCCACCGTAGCCCACGTCTTCGGCTCCAGAGGCTTGGTGGCTGCGATAGCTACTTTGACCTCCTCCGCCACTACCTTATAGAGGCTAGCTAGTGGGAGGCTGCTGGAGCCCAGTAGGTCGTTGAAGGCCTCCTTAAGGGCCTTAACTAGCTGCTGGACCTTTTCTTTCTTCTCAGGGCCCACTAGACTAGCTAGTTGGATGATAAGTTCGTCAATTGTAGGCTTAGTAGCCTCCCTAACAATTGGTGGGGCTATAGTCATGCAGAGTAGGTCCCGTAGGGCATAAGGTAGGCTGGTTGGCTGGGCGGGCTATGCCGAGTATAGGGTACGCCGCCCGGGTAAGCTACGTGGGGTGTAGGGTAGGTTGACGGCACGGCGGAGGGCGGGGAGAGGTCAAAGTCGTGGGTGTAGCTCAGGCTTGGGGGGGATATGCTTTGGGTGCTGGCGGCGCCGCCGCCGAAGGCGGCTTCCACAATGGTTATTGTGGTTGACGCGCTGGATGAATGCCACAACCTCGAGCATGTGAGACTTGTCATCTACCTCATATCGCAAACGAAATTCTTCACATCTGTACGCCTGAGATTCTTCGTCACTAGCAGGCCCGAGCTACCTGTTCGACTCGGCTTCAACGATATCAGTGGCCGGTACGAAAATCTGGTCCTCCACCAAATCCCCAAGCCCGTTATCGAGCACGACATCAACGCATTCTTGCATCACGAACTTGCCAAGATTCGGCAGGATTACAACAGTTCCGTTGCCACTCGCGTATTTTACCATAAATAGCCGGCGCCCCCCACATAACGTTCTAGCGGTCTCTCTTGATGCCATGGAGGATCAGCTTGACCTCCTCCACTCCGTTTTGAGCATTCCGTCAAACCGTTTACCAACCCCAAGTGGACCCTCCAGTTAAACGTTCAGTCCAGTCAGTCTTCTAAAGAACCGAGCTGACTCTGTCGGCGTGACAATGCTGGTAACCCGCGTCTGGCTGGGCGAAGCTCAGTCGGTCAATCCACTTCCGTCGTCCTTTGTTGGCGTAAATCAGCTCGGCTTTTACAGGACCGAATGTCATCCCCCGGGTGTCTGTTCATGACACGTACTCACAGATTACCTCCAGCTGTCGAGCGTTGGTTAGTGGCTTTGGGACAAAGGCTAGGAACCTTAGAGTTCTTTAATTAGAAGGAATGAGGACTAGTTAGCTAACCAGCCTCACAGGACTGCCTTACAGGGCAACCGAGTTAGAGAACCAACGCGGGACCTCTCTGCCGAACCTCCTGCCGAACCTCCCTGCCGAACCTCCCTGCCGAACCTCCCTGCCGAACCTCCCGGCCACGGGATCCTAAGACGTTGCACCTTAAGCCCTTTGCAAGAGGCACAATCCTGCAGAGCTTCGTAGGTGGCACCGCAGCGGCTTGCACAGGGCTGGTGCGCGTATGAGCAGTATCTGCATCTGCATTCCTTGGGGCAACCGACACGCGCGTCCGTCTCTCTAGTCAGGTACACTGCTCATCAAAACCACAGCTTTATTGCGGCTGTGGCACGCTAAATTTCGTTCATAGCTGAGGCACCTATATTCGGTGCAATCCATTTGCTGGCTGACATTTGGGTGCCAGAGTGTTCCCCGGAGTCTCCGCTGGGCAACCCGTGGCCAATCAAACGGGGTGGCCCAGGCGAGACTTCTCTACCGAGTTTCTTGTTGTCGCGGTCCAACGGCTGGCCTCTCCGAATGCCCCCTCAGCCGCTTCTGGCTTCCGGTTTGCGACAGGCCACATCCTCGCTACCAGAGATGCCACCTGCGGAGCTGCCTGTCAAACACGATGATGCTCTGTGTCTCTTGCAGTTCTTCCAATCAGCACTGGACAGTGCCGAGCTTGTCGCTTACAGCTTCCAACCACGCGCTGAGAATGCTCTCAGAGATGCAGCATTGCTGCCAATGCAGAGCCGAACACGCGTCTTCACTCTCTGCCATGCCACGGCCGCCAGCGGCGCCGAAAAGAACAGGACGAATATAAAGATATGCTTCTGCTTTAGCTGGAGGCACAAACTCGGCGTTAATTGCAACGGCCTTTCTGATGCACTCCAAAAAGAGATCTTCCGGTGGTAATGGCAGCGAAACAGACGCCGCAGATTGGCAAAGGCGAGACCAGTGGAATTTGGGGCGGAAGACAGAAATCGTATTGCTTGGGCCCCGGAAAGCTTTGAGGCCTTCGTAGCATTGTTGCCCGTAGTTGAGCCCTGGACTGAGCCCATTGATGGCAATGTTGGGGTTGGAGGCAAGCGCTGGGGCTGTCCATCTGCCTGTCGATTGGTGATGCCGGATTTCTATGTTGCCGTTGACTTGAAGGTCGAACCCGAGGCCGAGTCGGGACCAGTCTACAGGGAAATCGATCAGCGAGTCTTTAAGTTGTTGCCTGGTATTTTGAGTGAGCTCACCAATGTCCGTCCTGGCTGCTGGTGCACACATTGTGAAGCACGGAACAGAACAACAACCGGCGACTCAGTCGGAACAAATAGGAGCGTTAGGGATTGAAGTAGAGAACTTCACTCGACAACAGGGCTTGAAATAGTTCTGATGTAGTTTCTCGCCTGTAGTGGGGAATATCTGATTTTGCAGTTTTCTTAAGACTCTCGCCATCCGAGTAAGCAGCCCCTGATTACTATGCAACCCGAACCACATCGAGTCTCGGGCTTGACCCTTTGACTGCTTACTCCAATGTCCTGTTTTATCTTCGTTTGAATGTGCCCGAAGATGTCAGTATGTAGACCCCGATTACTGCTCCCTTTCTGGGCAACCGCATGAATTTACAGACTCGATTGATGTCCAGTTCTGGCAGGTCTGGAGGAAACTTGACGGCTTGCTAAATCCGATGCTACCAAAACCCGCTCTGACAACTTTCCTGCCCTATCAATTGCTCAGGCCCAGTCGTCTTGGAGAAAACTGCAAGAAAGGGCCGTTCTTTGGCCAGTAACATGGTCAAAAAGCTGATACTCGTTGTGGCGGTGACGTCCCCATGGCCCTTCTTTTCGTCCCCGGTTAACCAGACCCTCTGTGCCTCCTGCAAATTTGAAGTCACCCGTAAACAATACCGTAGCCGTTGTCAAGGCCATTTCTGTCATTGCAAGGCTTTTGCCAAGACAACTGCACATTCCGACGGAAAAGGGGTTGAAGGCGGATCGTGCCCTTGCCACGCTGCCAGTGTAGTGTTTGGAGTTGCGGTGGATTGAGTACAGCGGCACGCCGACGTCACAACCCGCGGCGACAGCCTGCCCGTCGAGGACAAGGTTGTCGGCGGTCACCTCCCGCCACAGAGCTGAGCCGACAGGGGGCGACATGCGCAGTGATTCGTTGATGCAGGCGTAGAGATAGACGCAAGATGTCAGGGCAGCTCCCATGGCAATCTCGTCGCGCGCCTTGTTGTCCGCCAAGTAAAAGAGGATGGCCCCAAACGCCACCGACGACGTGTCAGCTCCCGCCATAACAAGCGTGGTGCTCTCCGCGGCAATCTCGTTTAGGATGAAGCATCCCCCAGTCTCTGGATCTTTGGCAGCGGTCAGGTTGGCAAAGACGGCTGCGTCCTCGGCGCTGATTTTCTCAGGAGATATGCGAGTAATCCTCCATGCTGTATGTGTTCTGGTACTGGCGGCGGTTGAACGCGTGGCGCTTGGCGTCCTGATCACCAAAGATGTTCCACATGCCGGGGCTGGACCAGGTCTGGTACCAAGAAGACTTTGTGAATTTACTCCCCGAGCCGTAGATGGCGCTGGCAGCTAACGGGTCATCAATGCTGAACCGGTTAACGCCGTACCGGACAATCGGGCCTGCCATCGGGTGTCATTACTACAGTACACCAAAGGGGGAGAGAGAGCCCTTGACGGTGAACTGCGTCAAGGCGGGCGCACCATATTTCTTGTGGAGTTGAAGATTGTCTTTCTCGAACCCGCCGCGGTAGATGCGGTAGGCATACCACAGGTCGGTGAATCGGGCAGCAAACGGCCCGGGAACAGATGCAAGGCGAGTGAAGAAGGCCCTCCAAATGGCGGCAACCAGGGCCACGGCGGCCAGAACCCCAAGGGTCACAAGGGAGAAGACTGCGTGTACCATGGTGGCTGCCTGTCTCTCTCTGCCTGTGAATTAGTGGACAGGCGTGGCGAGTCTTTGTTCTTATCGCAGAGACAGTTATCCGAGACAAATTCTAAAATCAGAAACGGTGGTTGTCTCGCAGCACCAGACACTCGTGTCGGGTGCCGAGCCCACATGCCGCTCCCTCCTTGACGAGGTCGCCAGCGTTGACGGGGAGAAAATGCGGGGGATCCGCCTCCCCGCAAACTCAGAAGCGACACCTAACCAGATGCGAGTGTCCGGCCCGCCCCAAGTGGGCCAGGGCGGAGAGACGAGGACCAAGGAGAGTCGGTGCTGCTTCGGGAATTCGCGAAGCGGTCGGGATGTGGAGGCGCCTGACCTGGCGAGGACAGCCAGTGACAAAGGTCTGATTGGTTCCGGTCTGCCGGCCGGGTATGGCTTGTACGAAGCCGAAGAAGTTGAACTTGGTGTCGATGGTGCGGCGTATTTCCGCGATGCCTAGCCTGGACTTCATCTTGGAAGTGGGAATGACACGTGAGGAAGCTCGGGTAGAGCATGAAGGCCTCGCAGAGATAGACAACGAGACGAACAACACAACCGGCCTAGTCACAGTTAGAATTATTTCTTCAAGCGCTGTTCGCAACTTATTCTTCTCGCACAGTCTGTGCAGGAAATCCCAATATCGACCAGAGACGCCTGCGTATAGTGTGAATGCAGCGGTCGAAACTCGGGCTTGGGTCTCCGATGCGGGACTAGAAGTCTGAAATGAGAAACAATGAGGAACCAGGACAGGCACATGTACTGAAGTACCAGGTATCTAACCCTTTTCTTCCACCAAGTGGACTCCGAGCATCCATTGTATCTCTGGGCCATCTAGGCAAATTCGTCCTCGAAGAGCCCAATCAATCAAGCGTGGAAAAAATTCAAGGTATAAGTTTTAAAGGTGAGAGACAGAACTGTGCCCACGTTCACGCTACTCTAAGTTGCGGCAAAGGAAGGAAAGGCGGTTATTCCAGAAGGTACATTCTCAAACAATCAGGCCTCGACTGATTTTTCTTCAACACACCCAAGCTTTTGCAACCCTTGGCCGCAAGGGCTCTTGTGCTGACAACACCTAGTCAAGTTGCGTGGAGTTGAACAAGCGGTTGCCTGTATTAATGACCCCTCGACCCGTAAACTTGTTCTCCGAGAGACGCAGCGCAACCACACTTAGGCCTGTGTTATGATGCAAGACCCGACCTAGAACGCCGTCATTGAGGACTGAGCGTGCTTGAACAACCCCAGCAACCACCACAGTGGTGATTGTTGCATCGATCACACGCCCTGCCGGTTCTCCTCCGAACTGGTCCGGCTGCCCCGGCGGCTCTACCAGCAGGTGGCTTTTGCTCTCTCTCCGTTTAGGGTTTGCCTTTAGACGCCCCGAGATGAGCGGGCGCCGAGGGAGGGAGATACCTGACCAGATGCCGCTGAATTGGCGATGCAGTCAGCCATACGAGTCGCTTTGGCGCCCACATCAGCGCGCCAGCCAAGTTTGGCTCGCTCACTTCTTTTCTTTGTCCTACTTTTCTCAGCATCGCCCATGCATCCGGCCGCAACCCATACCCTGAGGCTCGAATGAGGTGATGGATCGATGCCTTCAAACTGTGGACCCGCTCACCGGGGCCCGGAGCAGGTCCCGGAGCCACCCGGTCAAGAAAACAACCGCCTGTAGGAGCTCAGACCACTGACTCCATCTCACTGGGCCGGCACCTCACCCGGCTTCGTGTAACTAGGGCAGGTCATAACGAGTGCAAGAAGCAGTAGACGGAAATGCGCCGAGGGCAGGGGAACACCTTGTGGGGTACCTGAATTACCTACTTGAACATGCAAATCTGTCTATTTTGCCAGCTCAATGTAGCACGGAAGGACAAATAAGTCAACCACCTTACTCCATTATTTCCAATCGAAGTCCATCGTCATGGCCCAAGTGTCAGCGGAGAACAAAGCTGGGCGCAAGAGGGCCGAGTCCGATGACACAACGCAGACGCCCCAGAAACGCAGCAAAGTATCGCCTAGACATGGGAAGGAGCAAAATGAGATTGCCCTCGTCACTCCCTCTTCACCACTGTCAGCCGATGGGTCGTCGGTTGGTGAGGATCTGGCCTGCTTGTTGTACTCGCCGCAGGTGACTGCCAAAATCTGGGGCGTCGCCCAACAGTGCTTCTCTTCGGTATGGGAGCACCCGTTGATATACACCTAATTCTGTATCCCAATCACACACTAACTTCCAGCAGACGAGCCCTCCCACTCTATTTCCCGAATATACCAGGCCTGGCGGGACCGCGTATGTCTATCGCGAACGGGAGTTCTGGACGAGCGGCTTCTTCCCGGGGAGTCTTTACCTCCTGCTCGAACGGCAACGACGATACGGCCACCGGATCGAGCAGCTGACGGGGCGGTCGCTATCCGGTCAACAGCCGCAGCGGCTTCAGTTGGAGTTCATGTGCAAGTGGTGGACCGAGACGCTCCACGACAATGCGAAGCTCACGAACACACACGATCTGGGCTTCATGACCTGTCCTTGGAGTATCCCTGCATGGGAACTGCTCCACGATGAAAGGGCATATCAGACCACCATTACCGCCGCAAAATCTCTTCTCAGCCGCTTCGACAGCAGGGCCAATTGTCTTAGGTCGTGGGACTCCTGTATAACAAAGCGATATTCGTTCCAGAAGCCGGAGGACGGTTTTCTTGTTATCATCGTAAGACTGTTTCTCTCCTTCCTCTTCGTTTATGCCCTTCCCTTTAGATGGTCGAGAAAGCCTAGAGCTGATGGTTTTACTGCATTGCTTTACCAGGACAATCTCATGAACCTCGACCTGCTCTTCTGGGCAGCTTCGCAGCTCGGCGACAAAGCCATGTACCACGCCGCCGTGAGGCACGCCGAGACCTCCCGACAGCACCACGTACGTCCGGACTTTTCGACGTGCCACGTCGTCGTCCTGGAACCCAACAGCGACAAGCTTAGGTGCCGCATCACTAACCAGGGCTACTCGGACGGCTCCTCGTGGACGCGGGGCCAGGCGTGGGCCATTGCAGGCTTCGCACAGACCTACCATTGGACACGCGACGTCTCGTTCCTGGACACGGCCGCCTCGTGTGCCGACTACTTCCTCTCGGAGCTCCCGGCTTCCAAAATCCCACCCTGGGATTTCAAGGCGCCCAGGAACGAGCCGCAGCCGACCGACACGAGCGCCGCCTGCATCGCCGCCTACGGCATGCTCCTCATCCACGAAGCCATGACCGCCCTCGGCCGTCGCGAATCCTCCAACAAATACCTCGGCCACGCTCTCGACATTGTCCGCGCCGTGGTCAAGACTCACATGACAGGGAACGTCACCTTCCGTCATCACCCGAAGCGCAGCATTGAGACCGCTGAGTGTGGTGTAGTGCACGAAGCCTCCAGCCTCGACATCGATATGGGCGGGGAATGCGAGACGATTCTCGGCGGGGCTACTATCAACAACTACGAGTTTGCGCCGAGAAGGTGGGCGAACCACGGGCTCGTCTACGCCGACTACTACTTGTTGCTCTTTGGAAACAAGCTTTTGGAGATGGGCCTGGACGTAAAGCTGCGGGGAATCGTTTGAAGCCTCGGATATACGTGCCAATAACCTAAAACCGCTAGTAGTAACTACGACTAGTAGTAGAATCAGAGACGGTGCAATGACTCTTCTTGATGACCCCTTCCCATAGTAGGACCCGAGTAGACACTGATTCGTTCCGTGGGCAACAAGGGATAATCCAGGAAATCATTCAGGCCGTCAAAACCCTGCATCGTTGCGAGATGCGCCGCCATCGACGCGCCAGTGCCTGATGACCCGGAGTTGTCGTATGTCTGGATCGGTACCGTGTGTCCCACCATAGGTGAAGGCGCAGCCGTCGGGCCCCTGCTGGACATTTGGTTGTAGTAGAAGGCCATGGGGAGTGGTGGGAATGCCAAGGACAAATTATCCGGGGAGGCGTCTTGATCGAAACCATCATCATCCAAAGGGGTATATGATCCTTCGTGGTCTGCGCTTTGGGGCTGTCCGGCCCCTTGTTGCTCCGCTTCAAGCCGCCCCTCCGGCGGCCGATGCTGTGCTACTACTGCTGTCGCAGTTTCTGGCCGTGGGTCATCAGAATAGACGGCTTGTCTAAGATCCGGCATGGCGTGACCTTGCGCGCGCGCTCTCACGAGCCGACGAGCAAACTTGGACGCCAAGTTATCTTCTTCAAACATCTCGAAAGGGCCGTTCCACCGTCGCGACGTTTCCGTCAGGCTGGAGACCACTGAGTCGAATGCTCGAGGCAGGGGCACGCCGTAGTATGCGGCATGCGCCAGCAACATGCGTCCGCAGATGAACAGGCAAAACGCAAACTGCGGGTTTGTGAGGCGGCTCGAGGCTTGCAGGAATTTCTCAGCAATGATGGCCACCTCTGTCGCGGCAGCCAGACACGTTTCAGAGCTGGAAGCGGAAGGAAGTCGAATTCCGCTCGCCTGCCACTCTGGGGCCGGGTAGGCGATCCCCTGATGTAGTAGGACAACTGCTGTATTGTGAGAGATGTGGGCGAGAGTGAGATTTGGGTCGAGAACATTGTCCCGGTTGAGCGCACATGCTTCGCGCCACGGTTCCGGAAGAAGAATCTTCCATCTGCGGGATTGTCAGCAAGTTCAGTAAGGTAACGCGGAAGAAAAAAAAAGAAAATGATTATTCGAAGGTGGCAGCCAGCTTCAGGTACGGCGTGTCTACTTACTGGACAAGACGCAAGTCGAGTTGCTTGAATTTGAGCAACCACAACTGAATCTCCTGACGGTTCGAAACGTCAACAGGCTGTTGGAGGAAGAAGGAGGTTACCAGACTCAGGCTCTCGGTGGCTTCTATGCAATATGCGAAGCCACCAAGCGAGTCTTGAGCTTCTTCCTCCGGGCGAGCCATTGGCAAGGAGTTAGCAGCAGCACCTCTCGGTTGATCGGCGACCCCAAAGTAGGGTGTAGGGGTCTCTAGAGGTTCTCCAGCCTCCCACAAAGCACCCTCGCATGGGAGCCTCCTCTTCACGTCGGCGCTGGTGAGCGACAGGTTCCAACCAGTGGCGATACTGCAGAACCTGTCAAGGAGGAAGGTGTTCCAGAAGACGCGCCTTCGTTCCTCCGTCTCGCTCCAGTTACGGCACGGCGGGAGGAAAGCCATGCGCTTGATGAGCACCCGTGAACGAGGTGTCTGGTCTTCGTCCTCGACGCTCAGTTGAAGCTGCTCCACGGTTCTAGTCATGCTTCCAACAATCGACTAACGCGAGAAGTTAGTAGGCCAGGGTCGACCGCGATCACATTCCAGAGGAGAGTCTCACGAACCCAAGAAGACGGACCACGGCCGCTCCCAATCTGGATCACAAAGTTAGCATCGAAACATCCCTAGATGCAGCGACTTTCCTGACGTACCGTATCGAATGCGCAAATAATGAGGGCCTGAAGGTTCTCAACAGAGAATGACTCCATGCTCTCGAGAATCACGATTTGCCGACTTCGCATAACAAGCTGGCGTTTAGCCTCGCGAGATCCCAGCCGAGGGTCGTCGGAGAATCGAGCACATGTCGACACGATGGCGTGAAATATCGTCTTCAGGCGTGGTCTCTCCTCGGGACTGGATATTTTCGCCTGGAATTGGCGGGCGTGTAGCATGGGAATCCAGGGATGAATCTGGGCAAAGTAGAACTCAACGAGAGCATCAACCAAATCGTCAGGCGGCAAAGAGTCGGCATCCAGTTGACGGTACGCAGGAGCAGGAGGTTGCTCGTCTTTACCACTGTGGCTGTCCGGACCATTGCTACCGTCTCCGGGCCCCCTACCGCTGCCGTTCTGCTCAGAACCGGGATAGAATCGAGGAGCCTCCCCCGTACCCGCAGAATCGTATGATTGCGCATTGGCTAGATGGGTCAAAGTGGACTTCAGTTGGGCGGCGTAGTCCTGTAAGGACACCCTCGGATTGCTGCTATGGCTTTGGGGGTTGGACGAGCCATTGTGGCTCGCGAGTGGACCGAGTTGAGCGAAGAGCTGCTGCCACAATACGCCCTGACCCAAGAACATGGACTCAAGTGCAGCAACGCGCTGGCCCAGGTTTTCCACAGCACCCGTCCGGAGTCCAGGTTTAGTTTTGCGATCATCGTAAAGGCATTCGACGTCTGCAACGGGATGTCAGACACGATACCTAGGTAAGGTAGAAAGCGCAGAAAATCTGCGGCAGCGGGAGAAGACGTCGCTGTACTGTATCTCACACAAGATGAGCATGGCTGCTGCCTGGAGCACTTGGCCTTCTTCTTGCGGCACGATTGGCAAGCAGGCCCTTCTGGGTCAGCGTCCTGGCCAGGGCCAGTTTCGAGACGCCGTTTCTTCGGGGACCTCGCCGGCACGTCATCCTCGCCGGCCGAGTGCATCAGCTCGTCGTCCGACGGGGCCATGTGATGTGGCCCTTTTTGCGATTTTTCCAACGTCCAATATCTTTGAAATACTGGAAGAGGAAATAGAGATCGATTAGACTCGAACGAATTAAATGTTGAGGAAGGACCTTGGCTGGAGCCTTTTCCGGCCGAGAATCATCGGAGCGCAACCTTGGTACAGTTCCAGAAGCAATCCTGTCAGCTGATGCAAGCGTCAAAACACAGTCCCCCCACCTCCCCACAGGCTTCCCCGCATACACACAGGAAGGTTGTACCCCACAATGACCCATAGCGTTCCCATTTCGCGGGGCACAGACGCTGCCTGTCATCGACCCAAGGCAGGCCGGGAGCCGGGGGAGGTTCCGGGCCGCTCACCGCTACGCACCAAACCATCGCCACCACGACAGAGAGGACTTTGGAGGGGGGAGCTTCTCAGCTGGCTCACCTTCGTGAGATATAGATGAAGCGTGGCGGTTCCCCTCGCCCAGTGACCTCCGTTCTGCCCTCTGCTGCCCTCTCATCATTTAGCTGTCCTCGCGAATCTTCGGAAGTTTCACCCAAATTCATCGACGAGAAATGGCTGACACCAAGTCTGAGATCGTACCCCAGCACCTGAATCACGAGAAGAAACCCTCTCGTGCTTCTGAGTCTGCTCCCAAGAATCTTGATGTCTCGGAGCATAGTGGCACAGATCAAGAGGTTTTTCCGTCTTTCCCTGACGCCGTCCCCTCGCCTGTGTTGTGAAGCACCGTCTGACTCTCTCATACCTTAGACCGCCGCGTATGCCGGTGGCGAAGCCATCGTTATCGACGACAAGACCAACAAGAGGTTGTTCTGGACTGTGAACCGCAGAATTCTGCTCTGCATGCTCGGAACCTACTTTTGCCAGTCCCTGGATAAGGGGACCCTGGGTTTCGCGTCCATTATGGGAATCATTGACGACGCCAAGCTCGAAGGCCAGCAGTTCAGGTATGCCTGCCCAGCCTTCCTCCAGTTCCAAACTTCATGGTTCTGGTCCCTAAATAAACCTTGACAGTTGGCTCGGCACCATCCTTTACATGGGAGTCCTCTTTGGTGAATACCCTACCAACGTCCTCCTCCAGAAGCTCCCAGTCGCCAAATATCTAGCGGCCAACATCTTCTGCTGGGGAGTCGTCATTGCCTGTTCGGGCGCAGCCCGGAACTTTGGCTCCCTCATGGCCGTTCGCTTCCTTCTCGGCATGTTCGAGTCGTGTGTCCAGCCGGCCTTCATCATCATCACCTCCATGTGGTGGCGGAGGGAAGAGCAAAGCGTGCTGACTTCCCTCTGGTATTGCATGACCGGTGTCCAGCTCATGGTCGGCGGTCTCATCGCGTATGGTGCCAGCCACTACGACGGGTCTTTGATGAAGTCATGGCAGATGCTGTTCACGGTTCTCGGTATTGCCACATGCGTCTGGGGTGCATTCGTTGGCTGGTTCCTCCCCGACTCGCCTATGAAAGCCAAGTGTTTTGACGAGAACACAAAGAGACTGCTCATCGAGCGTGTCCGTAACAACGAGACGGGCATTCAGAACAAAACTTACAAGCGATATCAGATCGTCGAGGCTTTGACGGACCCCATTACTTGGTGTTATGTCTTACTCCAAGCCACTTCGACCTTAATCATTGGCGGCCTCGGTGTTTTCTCCAACCTGATCATCCGCTCCTTTGGCTTCACACTGTTCCAGACCCAACTCCTCAATATTGCTCAAGGTGCCGTGACCATCATCGTCATGGTTTCCGCCGCCTGGACGGCTCAGCGTTGGAAGCAGACAGCCCTTACCATGCATGTAAGTCTTTGCCCAAATCGATCGGAGCCGACCATATCATATCATTAAATGACAATCCCGTTAACCCGAGAATAGCTATGGTCGCTCCCGGCCATCGCAGGCACTGCCATTATTTTCGCAATACCGCCCAACCCGTCGAACCGTGTCGGCCTACTGATTGCTTTTTACTGCACCCAGTTCTTTTTGGCGGAGGGCAACCTCATCTTCTCGCTGATTTCCCGCAACGTTGCTGGCCGTGCGTATTTTTTCTGCTTTTCTTTCTTTTCTCCTCTCTCTCTCTCTCTCTCTCTCTCTCTCTCTCCCTCCCTCCCTCCCTCCCTCCCTCCCTCCCTCCCTCCCTCCCTCCCTCCCTCCCTCCCTCTCTCCCCCCAAGCCACAAAGCCACTGACTGACCCCCCAAACAGAATCAAAGAAGTCCATGACCCTGACTATCTGCTTTGTCGGCTGGGCCGCCGGTAACATGACGGCCCCGCAAATCTTCCAGCAGTGGGATGCCCCTCGGTACCGGACTGGCTTCACCGCCCACTTCTGTCTCTATGCCCTCTTCAACATCATCCTAGCAGTCATGCGGTTTCTGCTTACTCGACGTAACAGTCAGAAGCGGAATGCTGCAGCAGCTAGGGTTGGAGCCGAGGAGGGTGGCGCTGATGCCAAACCCGGAAGGGATGAGCATATTGAGCACAGGATGGCCTTTGCTGATTTGACGGACAAGGAAAATCCGGACTTTCGCTACGTCTTTTAGGCTGGCAGCAGAGGAACCTAAGATTACCTGTCCCTTAGGTACCTGGAGAATATGGGGACTGGTGCCATTGATGGCTTGGATTCTAGAGTCGTGTCACCGTGTTGGTCTCTTTTTTGTTCGTACAGACAATATGCTGTAAGAAAGCTCCATCAGAACAAAACTTTCGCAAGTCGACCCGTCTTTCTGTCACGTATCCAAGCTGGCTGTCCCGGACCGTGCCTGGGGTGGATCCAAACAGCATTCTAAGAATCATGCCTGGCCTAAAGTCCGAGCGCTTTACCATGGCCATGCGCGTGTCCAATTACCCGGTTTATTCGTCCGAGACGAGACATAGACCGAGGCTCATTTGAGTCGAGGACCCTGGGTCATGTCTCGGTGGAGGTCTCGGCGCGGTCCCCTTTGGTTGCGTTGGATGGCCCGGGGCCTGGGGTGCGGTGGATCGCCCGCGGCCGGGCAGTTGTTGGGATCGGCCTCCCCGCATTCCTTGGCAGGTTGTGAGGACTCTCTGGGTATGTGAACCTGCCGGACACAGGGCCTACCTCTCATGATTCGACCGGTGGTCTTATATCTCCACGTACCATATCTATGTGAGAGTATCCAGCAAGAGAAAAGGAACAACAAACTACAACAGACAAGAAGCAGACTAAGCTACTTGGGTAGCCCACCTCATTATCTTGGTTTCATCTTCCGTCTTCACCGAGGCGCCAGAATGTATCACTTCATGCGATTGTTAGCAAACGTCTTTTTCGCCACCGCCTTCGTATTTGGTTGGGAGAGCAACTTCAACACCTCATCGCTCAGGGCGCATGATTTTGAAGAGGGGAACCTCGGCCCATTCACCCCTTGCAACGTCAAGCCAACCTCATTTGCATCAGCTACCTCCGGGTCAGCGTTCGAAGGCAAGCAGAAACTCGAGGTTTTCTTCGACGAAGCCGGCTACGACGGCACGCGCAATGACCGAGGGTCAGAGATTTGTGTCTTTGCGCCAGGCACGTCCACGAATATCCCACAGGTCAACAAGGAGGGGTGGCAGGGTTTCGCCTTTTACGTGCCGTCGTCGTACTTCCCCGAGAACAAAGCTACGGCTATCGCCCAGCAGTTTTGTCCCGGCGGTTGTTCTTCCTGTGCCGGCACCATCGAGATCGTCGGGAAGCAGCTCATCGCACACCACCGTGCGGCATGTGTTGAACCAATCCAGACTGTGCTCGCCGACTCTCTCTCGTGGGATGAATGGCACACTATCGTCGTCCGCGTGAGAGTCTCAAGACAGGAACGGGGAGCGTACGAAGTTTGGCTCGATGGTGAGCAGGTGTACAGCGCTACCGGCATTAATTTTGGATACGGGGATTGGATCGGAGACATCCTGTCGTCCGGACTTGATTTCAAGAACGGCCTCTACGCTTACGGTGAGTCCCAGATGGGCTACATTCCCCAGAACACGAGCAGAATATTTCGTCTAACTAGGACATATATAATTAAGACGTCGAAAACTACGATGGAGGGAGGAGAATGGTATATTATGATCGTATCAGTTGGTACAAGGCTGACGACGGGGAAACCGATGGTTTAACTGTTGTGTAACGCCATGAATTTCTGTGTAGCAATGTGAGCACTCTGGGGATCAAGCACTGAGTCCGATGATGGTGCAACGTGCAATGGGAATAGAGTGGGGCAGTGGCCAATGGCTATGCCCGTCCGGTAGCATTCAGGTAAAAAGAAGCCAGGGGTTTCTGCTTCTCCACCCTTCTCCGGACCAACTCCCGCTACACGGCCCGGGCTCCTCTTGCACCAAGTCAAAGCGAGCCGTAGATTTACCCGACGCCCGATGAACTTGGCCTCTCAGCTTTTTATGTATCTACCGCAGAGACATGTGGTCTAACCTCGCGGGAAACCAGCGGGGCCCCCAAATCCCCGCAGGAACTATCCACAACTCTCGGCCACCCCCCTTCCTCAAAATGAAGGCGAGTAGGGATCATCCCTGACAGTCGGGAGCCTGATGTAAAAGCTGACCTTTACTAAGTCCGATATTCTTGCTTCGGTCGTCGCTTTAGTGACTCTGACGCTCCGGCCGTGCCATGCCGTTATCGTGGATATACCCAGCGTGTTCGGCCCTGTCTATCCGCTGTTCAAATCGCCAGCCGGGGACATTCCGCGATTCCTAAAGTCTAAGCCAGGCGACTTTGTCCATCCTGGAATTTGGCACACCCACGACGACTTGGAGCGCATGAGGAAGGGTGTCCTGGACGGGGAGGAGCCCTGGGGTTCCCCCTTCGCCGCCTTCCGCGAGGACAGCTTCAGCCAGGCGACGTACGAAATGAAAGGGCCAAAGGAGGTCCTTTCGCGCGGCCGCTCCAGCAATCATAGCGCCTTTACATCTGACGTCCGCGCCGCATGGCAGAACGCCCTGATGTGGTACATCACCAAGGACGAGGCCCACCGCAACATCACCACCGCCATCCTGGATGACTGGGGCTCGACCCTCGTGGGTATCATCGGCACGGGACAGGTCCCTCTTGGTCGGACTCGAAGGAGACCTGTTTGTGAATGCCGCCGAGATCATGCGCCAAAGCCCAATTTCTCAAACGTCCTCTTGCCGGCTGGCGTGGCCGTAAGCGCTGCGTTGACAAGAAAACCCGGAGCAAACGAGGCTGGCCAAGGACTCGGGCGCGTTGCTATCGTCGGAAGCAGCGTCGACACCATTGCCTGCTTAGACATGTTAACACGCCAGCCTGCCGAAAAATGCGAGATCCACGACCGTACCTGTAAGCCAGTTTCCCACCCCTATCCACCCGGCCTGCCGCTTGGGTTCCCCTACATAATCGGTCTCGTGACTCCCGCCGGGCCACATGCCACTGGCATTGCGCGAGCACTGCTCGATCGCTGGCTGCTGGCGACGCTGGAGGCACCGTCAGCCATCTCCCGTTACCCCTCAATGACTGTTCCTACCCAAAATCTACCTACTCTGCAGAGTTCTCTCCCGGCCGGTCTAGTAAAATCTACAATGCAGATCTTAGATCCAGGATCCCAACTTGCAAACTCTCCATCTGCTCAACAAAAGGCGCAGTCATCCTCGCTTGTATAAAAAGAAACCTCCCATCCAGCCGTTCCAGCGCTTCCGTGGCATTTTTGACATTTGTCCGATGTAACTGGAATTTAGTCGTGTTGAAGAGTGCCGTATAAGAACGAGGTCTGAAATGGAAGCTTGCCAGAAGAACATTCGCATCCATTATTGCTTTCTCGCTTTCTTTGACCAACGTCAAAGCCAGGTCTTGTGTGCTGCCTGACATTGAGCTCCGTAATACTTCAAACACCATGCGTAAGACGTCCGAGGCTCTGGAAAGTGCCGATACAAGCTGGTCCAGCTCAATTGTCTTGCCGCCAAAGAGACCGCGATACTGAGTCGCCAGCTTAGCTGCAAAGTCAGCCACTTGGATGACACTTGATGCCAGCGACAATGGGTCGATTCTGAAGCCAGAAAACTTTGGGATCATGTCTCGCTGGCCTTGGATAAAATGGTCTGAGATAATTGGGCCTGAGATACCTAAGGAGTCAATCACTGTGGGATCAATCGTCAAGGGGCTAGATGGGGCCAGGTTGGAGTTGGAGCTCAGAGGCTTTGAAACAATCTGTGTTCGCAAGGCAGATATGAAGAGAACGGTGTTGGGACTCAAAGGAGAATGTGCAGGTTGATGTACCTACACGTTAGCTTCTAGATTTCTTCTTCAACTCTAAATCGTCGAGTCGCGATCAAGGATTATCGTTTCATGATGAAACAGAATCTGGGAACTTGTCACCCCTTGGATTCCCTCACCAGATCTACCCTCACGCAACATGAGGATAGGATGTCAAAGGTCATCCCGAGGATAAGGATTGAGATCTGAAATTCTAGTGACTATACTGGTATGCTCTTTGGAATCGAGCAGTGATTATCGTGCATGGTTTAGCCTAGAGCTATAAAGCCTAGTCATGACACTCAGTTATACCGTAACAAACGGAGAGGAATAATAACTAAGGTCAGGAACTCCAAAACACTTACTGCCTACTATGTTCGGGAAAATCTTGTGACCCGAGAGATTTTATACAGCTATCTTAGCCGCACGCACTGGCTTTCAGGACAGACAAGTTTAGCCAAACAACGACATGTCACATCGGACAACAACCTGAACCATGATGTAAGTTGCAAGCCGAGCCAGCAATGCACCCCTCACACATACCCTCTAAACCACTTTAACCAGCCAGGCTACCGTTGCCGAGCCATCTCGTCTCTACTACACCGCCTGTACTAGCCCGTCCTGTTTAGAAAACAAAAGAGAGAGAGAGAAGACAGAACAAGAGCTCACAAACTCAACGAGCCACATGACGCACTCTTGTCCCACACGCGGATACACAACACACAGCAAGAACCTGAAGCGGAGGCCTTGGCAACACATGCTGCGCCAACGCATCGGACTTTTTTGACTTCATGTCTCGTGTCTTGCATGACCTCACTTTGACCGTTCCAGTTCTGTGCCGCGCGTGGGAGTCCACGCCTCAAGCTCGGAACCGGCTTCCTTCCATGCCAGAGGGAGGGCGAACCCCCTGGGATGAACGCCTGTCGGAAATGGTATGTAGGTACCTAAGTTGGGGCGGCTTGCAGCAGATGGTGTATAGGGACGGCAACACGTTTCTGCACAACTTTACCGGGTGTATCGACGTAATCGCGCACGAGATGACGGTGAGGCTCAAACACCCCCTAGGTGTTTTCAAACATCGCGAGTCGAAATAAAAGTCGTACCGTCCACCTCGTCATCGTTGAGCAGGACCGGAAGGTTGAGAGTTCTACTATGGCCAGCCCGATCACCGATAACCGGGCCACCCATGGTATAATCGAGTCTCGATTCTTTGGGCGGCGGAGTACAATTTCGATAATTAAAAACCCCGGGGTGCCCAAGGTTTACCAAGCGGCTCGCTCGAGTTTTTGCATGTTCTGTTAACGCGAATTAGTCGCCGCTGTATCAGCTGGGAATGGCTCATAAACCTACCCAAGTTATCAAAGACGGAGATGAACAGCGAGGGATGCTCAGATCTATCTTCCCAGTCCGAATGGCGTTCCAATTTGCCCCTGTTCAGCCAGTAACTATAGTCCATCCAGTAATGGACCTGAGCCTCAGAGCCGTCTTGTCCGCCGTAGTGGGTAGAGGACGTGCCACTTTGGACACGGTAGAAGCGTTTGGGTTCCATCGTTTCCCAGGCCGTGTGACTGTTCGCGGGAAAAGAAAGCCGCGTGTCTGTTGCGAGGGGAAGGGGGGATGTTGGGTCAAGCGGCGAGCGGGGTTGCTGCCCTTTTGCATCAGGCACTGAATCTTTCCACATCCAATGGCAAGCAAGAAAGCATGTGTGCTATGAAACCTGAATGATGGCCCCGCGCTAGCCAATACCCCGGGTATGCCGCAAGGACAGAGGGGTAGTTGGGGGGGTTTCCAAACGGCAGACCTGAGTTTTGTATTAGACCATCCTGTTGCACTTCCACTACTTCCTTCCAGGTTCAGTGCCTGGAGGGAGGTCCCTTCATGATGGATGCCGTAAAGGCAGCCCCTGCCGAGATAAAAATGACTATTGACAATGCCGATTTCCGTGCAACGGCGTTCAGAGAGATCGAGAGGAGCCAGTTGGGCGTCCCCAACAACACCACCTTGTACGCAAACCGGTAGACGTCCCCCAAAAAGAAGAATGAGCACTTCCTCAACATCATGGCAGTGGAGTAAAAGGTATGTAGCTGCCAAAATCTGTGAAGAAATCGGCAAAAGGGAAGGTCGTGCCCGGAATCGAACCGGGGTTGCCGGAATTTCCTTGGAATCAGAATCCGGAGTGATAACCGCTACACTACACAACCCTTGTTTTTGGGAGCGCAAATTTGCAGCTGATGATAGTGGAAAGTGCGATGGAGTTGATAATCTTTTGATTGGCTAACTGCAACAAGTAGGATCCACAACGTTCGCGTTCGTTCCCACCCTGCCACCTATGGAGATGCCATGCCCCTGGCTTCTCCATCTGGTCCTCTACAGGGTAGGGTTCAGTGTGTTGACGCTCAGTGTGCGAATAATTATCGCGTGGTCGAGCAAGCGCAGACAGACTTTGCATTGTATCCATCGAATTATTTCCACTGTTATCCTGTTATGGAAAGTGTGGCTCTCCGTAATTACTATTTCTGTTCAGCTTTATACCTTTGCAGGACTGTTGGGATTTCTCCTACTTCGAACATTCGCATGGCGATATGCCCTTCTAGTATTCATTCAGGCCGTATTTGGGCTCTGCATTGTCAGCGTTGCACAGGCTTGAAAGGCAGGGCCGCTGGTGCTCTTCAGAACGCGTCGGTTGTTATTAATTCTTTGCAGTCTTCTGGCTGTTGTGCAGAGATTCATCATCTTGGAAAGTGAGGCCGATCGAGCCTGGGTTGTGGGGCTGAGCGCAATCACCTGCTTCGGTCTTGCGGGTAATGTCCTCTTCCAGAACGGTTCGCCACCTACTTTCAAGCTATAGTTCACCTAGGGTCCATAAGGGTTTGGCGGAGGCATGTAGCAACTGGGTACAAGATTCGGTGAAGCCAAAGGGTTCACGATAATGCTCTCAGCAATATCTGCATAGTAGGTGAGGCTAACTGCTTGAAATTGCTTACTGGAGAACCTCCTAGAAGTTCTCCCAACGAGTGGCTAGCTACCTAATATACTCCCTAACCCCTTTATGGCGTGACGATATTAAAGTTAGGGTCGCCGGGATCAAGAAGCGTACTCAGCCGTTCAAGCGCGCCGGTATCTCCCTCAATCACTATCCCAGCCTCCTGAAGCTTCTCCAGGTCGAGCCCGTATACTGCCAAAGCCGTTAGAGCGCGGCTCGTCGCTGTGATCTTCACCTCGGCATCGCTCGACTGCCGCGCCTTGGTGTACACGAGGACGCCGTTGGAGAGCCATAGGCGGTACTGCGTCGCCGTATCCGTAACGGCCACGTCAATTGCAACCTTGACGTCCCAGGCTGCCGGGCCGTTAATCTGAATAGCGAGCGAGTCAAAGAGCATCTCGGGCGTGAGCTGCGAGATGACGTCCGCTGAGGCTGAGGTGGTTGGCGTGCCGAAGTTGCCCGAGCGCAGCTCAGTCGTCCCGGAGAGGAAGAAATTGCGCCATGTGCCGTTTTCGGCGCCGTAGCCCAGCTGCTCGTACGTGTCTGCCAGCAAGCTCCGCGCTGGTTCGTTGTCGGGCTCCGCAAAGACGGCGTGATTGAGGAGCTCGGCAGCCCAGCGGAAGTCGCCGCTGTCGAAAGCCTCCTGGCCAGCCGCGACGGTCTTCTCGACGCCGCCGATAAGGGCGACATAGCGTTCGGCACGCTTCTCGGGGATGTGCTCCCACAGGTGTGCCGGGTTGCCGTCAAACCAGCCCAGGTAGCGCTGATAGATGGCTTTGACGTTGTCTAACCAACACCGTTAGTTAACTTTGCCATTCTTGCTCTGAGCTGTTCTGGGATGTTGGGAGCAAAGTAAATCCCGAGACAAAACTACAAAATATTATAAAGAGGATGGATCTGACATACGGTTGACTGAGCCGTAATAGCCGCGGGTGCTCCACGCTTGATCGAGAGCCGGCGGCAAGACCATTTTCTCGGCAATCTCAGGTCCCGTGAATCCCTGGTTTAGCATGCGCAGCGTCTGGTCGTGCACGTATGCATACAGGTCCCGCTGTAGGGTAAGGAACTCTACAACACGGTCGACGTCCCAGACGGGCCAATGATGTGAGGCGAACACCACCTCGGTCCTGCCCCCAAACAAGTCAATCGTCTCGGTAAGGTACTTGGCCCAGCCATGCGGGTCGCGCACTACGGCACCCCGCAGGGTCAACAGGTTATGAAATGTATGGGTCGCATCCTCGGCAGCACATAGTGCTTTGTGGTTGGGAAAGTATATGAGCATCTCAGAAGGCGCTTCCGTGTTTGGCGCCATCTGGAACTCCATGAGGACGCCGTCAATGTTTCTCGTGTCCCCAGTCGTCGTGATAGTGTCGGTCGGCGCTATCAGCGTGATCTCTCCGGTTGGGATCGTCTGTCCGAGCCCGGTGCCGATTTGACCCCTCTTTCCGCGGGCGAGGGCAGCCCCGTACATGTAGGCTGCACGGCGGCTCATGGCCCTGCCTGCGTACACATTCTCCGCCACCGCGTGCTCGAGGAAGCCCTCGGGCGCGATGATGGCTACCTTTCCCAAGTCGACGTCGTCTTGAGTGACCATCCCCTTGACGCCACCAAAGTGATCCACGTGGGAATGGGTATAGATGATGGCCTTTATGGGGTTTGGGCCCCGATGGTTGTGGTAGAGTTGAAGCGCAGCTGCTCCGGTCTCGCGTGATGCGAGGGGGTCAATGACAATAATACCCTCCTTACCTTCGATGAAGGTGGTATTGGAGAGATCGAGGCCCCGTACCTGGTAGATGCCGTCGACAACGCGGAAGAGCCCTTCTGTGGATGTAAGTTGAGATTGACGCCACAGGCTCGGGTTGACCTCGTTGGGGGCGTTTTCTTTGAGGAAGTCGTACGCATCGTTATTCCACACAAGATCGCCGTTTACATTGGTGACGGTGTTGGGCTTGCGAGTACCGATGAGGTTCTTTGAAGCGTCGTCGAAGTCCTGTGTATCAACCAAGGGCAGAGTCTTCTTTACCTCTTCCTGCTGCTTGATGATGGTGTCGGTTGCGGGCTTAGGCGTCGTCATGATTTCAGCGTCTGTCGTGCACTTGCCGAGATCAAAAGCTAAAATTGTCTGCTTTTGATCTCGGGGTTAAAGCTGGGAGAGAACGGGGATTTGTACTCAGTACTTCGTCAGAGCTGCCGCTTTGGACAGATATTCTCGAGGTTCAGCTACACAACGCGGGGTTTGCATAAGTGGCGATTCGGTGACGTGGAATGCTATGATAATAGCAACACCAGATTGGGATTTTATGTAGGTTGACATGGATGCTAGAAGGAGAACATTGCCGACTCCTTCGAGTCCGTGACGCAGTTTTGATTCGAAAGAATAAGTGTACACTAACGCGGGACGATCGCCAAGCACGCTATTCCTTCGTATTCCTTCTAATATCCGCCCAACACCACCCCAATCCTGTCGCCAATGTCCCAACAATGACGTCGAAACTACTTTTCCCTAGCCAGAATGGGACCCTGCAGTCTTGGCACGCTACTCATGAAGATGGGCTCTTTTGATGTGGAATAGATTGGTCAAGAAAAAAACATCAAGAAACACCTTTTGTATATTTTTACTGTCAAGAGTAGGCAATTATCTCATTCCCCACCAATTCGACCCACTACGTTGCCATTGGTTCATGTCCTCCGCCCTTTTCCTTTGTGACGGCTATTGCCTCGGCACACTTTTCCCCCTGTGCCTCGAGATATTTGTCCAGAGCTGTCAGTTTGTGGGGTTTCAGGGTAAGGGATTGGGTCTAGAGTTTTAGGGGGGAGTGGATCTGAAAAGCGGGTGGAAAGGGGGAGAAAAAGGGCTCTATTTAAATTCAATCATACCTTCCAGATACAATGAGACGTCTGGATAAGGGCCAAGACCCTGGTTACTGAATAAGTAGAGAGGTAGACATGGCCCATACCGCGGTATAGGAATAGTGTATAAGTGATCCAAGTTCCAGACACTGACATACATTGATGATGGTCCTACCGCGGTAAGTAAACAGTTAATTGCCTTTCAGAAAGCACATGCTTGGTCCTACACCACCCAACTCCAGATTGCAAAACAAAGAAAATTGAACAAATTAAACCCACAGAGGACTAAAGTTCCGTACGAAACATATCCACAAACCCGAAACAAATACACAAGCAAAACCCTCAACCCATAATGCCAAATCCCCAAATACCGATCAATTTCCTTGAACCCAATTTTCATTCTCCCTCAACACCAAACGCCAGCCTCCTCGTAAACCTTACCCTTTCTTACCACCTAAACAACACTCCCACTCCCACTCCTCCTCCCCCCTCTAACCCTCACCTCCCTAAACCCCCCTCCCCCATCATTCCCTCCATACCCCACCCCCACCCGGCCCCCCTTCTCACTCCCTCCTCCACCTCCCTCCCCACCGGCATCAACAAACCCCGCCAACCCCATCCCTTCTGCCTCCCCACCTTCCCTCTCAACCCCAAACCTCACCATCACACCTCCCAACTCGCTCGGCAGATAGGACTTCGCCGCATCAGTCCCTGCCAGATCCCGGATAAACCCCGTCTGTGCCGATTTCAGCGTCTCAGCGAGGTCGGTGAGACGCATGACGGGGATGGCGAGGCGGGCGTGGAGGAGGGTTGTGTAGAGGGTCAGGAAGAGGAGGATTGAGAAGGAGAGGACGGGGGGGATGGTGAGGAAGAGGAGGCGGGTGGGGGAGAGTTTGAACGTGGAAAACGTGGTTGTGAGTAAGGTCGGTGTGGTGGGGGGGTTGGATGGGGTGGTGGTGGTGGATTGGGAGAGGGCGGCGAGGGAGAGGTGGATGAAGGTTGTTAGGGCGGGGGTGGTCCAGGTGTTGGTGTCGGGGTTGGGAGGGGAGGAAGAGGTGGTGAAGGGGATGGGGAGGTGGGTGGTGGAGGAGTTGAGGAAGGCGGGTTGGGTGCCGTCGACGCTGGTGCTGGTCAGGAGCGGGGCGATGGTGAACCAGAGAAGGAGCTCGTTGAGGCGGGTTTTCTGGGATGCGGCGGGGCTGAGGGAGAGTGTGTCAATGGAGGAGAGGACGGGAAGATTGTCGGGGTTGTCGTTCGGTGG
The DNA here is from genome assembly GCA_017139535.1 of Trichocladium uniseriatum. Classification (NCBI taxonomy): domain Eukaryota; kingdom Fungi; phylum Ascomycota; class Sordariomycetes; order Sordariales; family Chaetomiaceae; genus Trichocladium; species Trichocladium uniseriatum. The sequence continues at coordinate 93,019 of WOUO01000021.1, read as the reverse complement.
GACGGTACCGACAGTGAGGATGTCGTCGATTGCTTCGATGTCGACGTCGCAGGCGATGGATGACGCGCTCGTCAAGTTGCCGAGAGTGAGGCTCGTGGTGCTGCCGCCTTCGATGGTGCCGTTGAGCGCGGCAAACATGAGAGTTGTCCGCGTGCGCCGGTCCGAGACAAAGTTGAAGCTGTCGGCCCACACCGTGAGATGGGGGACTGGACGGATCCAAACCTCGGCGCTGCCGTTCTTCTCGCCGGCCTGCGTCGAGTCGCTGTTGTTGCGCGTCATGTTGGTCAGGAAGGCGTTCCACCAAAAGTTGTCCCTGTTCATCTGCTGCAACTGGTGCGGTGCGCACGAGATGGAGGTCTGGAACCTGACGGCTTTGGCGGTGAAGTTGCCCCTCTCGCTCAGCGCCTCCCGGTCGATGTACCAATCTCGGTATTCCGGCATGGGCTCGGACGACGGGTCTGTGGCCCAGGAGTTGTACTCGGCGAGGACCCGCACCATGACCGATGTTGGCGGGTTGGTTTGCGCGTACAGCTCACTGATACCACCGCCAGGGGTGTAGTTGCTCTCGAGTTGGACATTCTCCCAAGTTGAAGAATAGGCGTGCCCAACGAGTGGCGGCGCAGCAAGCGGAAGTAGAGTGACTGCAAGAGCACACGCAAGGACTATGCCCGCAACCACCGACCGTACCGACATGAGCGCTGCCGGGGCCGACATGATGGATCCCTTCGTGGTTGAGATGTAAGCATTTAGCCCCTTGATGGTGAACGCCTGCTTGTGAAGCACCGGCCAAACGGTCGCCTCGCAGAATCCCAGAGCGGCATACGCCAGGGCAAACATGCCAATCAGGTAGATCAAGGTGATGATCCCCTGGATGGTCCCGAGGTTGTTGATTGTCCAGCCGTCGGCCAATCGACAGGTATTCGCCCAAGTCGGACACTCGAGCATCTGTTTGCTCAATTCGTTCGTGTACACAATTGCGACGATGATGCAAATGATGCCAGCTCCGAGCGCAGCGGGGATGGAGAGGTGAGTCGCGATAAACGGCCACAACCCGAGCCGTCTCGGCGTCGGATGCGCCCCCAGGACGAAATCATGGTCCGAAGCGAGGCGTCGCACCTCCCTGGGAGTCGGAGAGGTCGCCATGTCGCCGAGGCCGAGGTCAAGGTATGGTAAGGGATGGTGGGAGTCGAATTCTTCTCTAAAGACTGATTTGTAGGATCGGGACCGGATTGGGGCGAGGGAGGAGAGGGACATGAACGGGGGCGTCAACGGAACATGAGGGCAGCGAGGTCAGACGCAGTTGACGAGAGAAAAAGGGTTGAGAGCAATGGGTGATCTGACCTGGCTGACAGCCGAACAAACAGCAAGACGCAACATCACTTCTTGAATACGTTGACGATCACTGGCGATGCCCTATCGCTCGGCATCTACGTGGCTCGGTCCGTCCCAGTGACTTGGACAGCTATTTGCCATGTGCAGTTGTCCAGTCGATGTGGCCAATGGCCGCCCAGACATGCAGCCCAATGCCCCGAACAGGGCTATTTACGAGTTGGGCACTTGCAAGACCCGTGGTCGGCTTCGTGGCCAGCGGTGGGCGTCTGACGTTGGATGCCCAATAGGGGCTCTTCCGGGATCTGCTTATGTCGGGTCCCGCATGCAGGAACTGATAGGTTGGCTGAGGGCCAGCTTCACTTGTGAGAAATATTTACCGCCAGAAGCTGAAGCTGGACCTGAGAAGTTTAGAGTTCTTATCACCGCTAGTTCCGTGTATCGCCGTTGACTCACATGCTTCTCCTTGGGCCGAGATGTGATCAGGAATTGCATCTCCTCGCACTAACTGACAATTATACCACAATGCAACTCTCAACCAGAGTTCCCATATGTACATCTACAACCCAGAATCCCGTTTGTACTGCATTTCCCAAAATTCCCATACGTACTGCATTCGTCCTTGACCAGCAAGCACCCAAACCGGCGCCAAACCATATTTCTAAACAGACCAACCCAACCCCCCAAAAGAGACACGCCACGCAATGCAAGCATCCCCAAACCCAGAACCTTCTCATTAACAAAAACACCACCTTCGCAAACTACACCGCCGTCCCAACATCCCTCTTCGCCATCTCAAACCCCTGCTGCTGCCCCTGGTGCAACTGCTGCCCACCATACGGCTCATACGGCTGAGGATGAGCGACACCCAAGTCGCCGGCATACGTCTGGGTCTGGTTAACAGCCTGGGGGTCGTAGTAGGTGCTCTTAGGGTAGTCGTGGGCGTAGGGCTGGGGGTGGAGGTTGGAGGCGCCAAAGCCTGTGTTTGCGACAAGGTTGTGCGCCTCCGGGTTATGCGTCGGGGCGTAGGCGCCTTGGAGGGTGCCGGTGCGGTACTGGTGGAAGATGATGGAGGAGTAGATTAGGAGGCCGAGGAAGGAGAGGCTATTGTGTGGGGTGGGGGGTTAGTTTGGGTGGGGAGAGGGAAGGTGGGGGGAGGGGCGTACAGGATAATGACTCCGATGGCGATGGAGATTTTGCCGTTTCGGGCGCCGATCATGGTGAGGATGAAGTTGACGGTGTAGAAGATGGATTGGGCGAGAGTTACGCCGAAGAAGAAGGGCGGGCTGAGAGTGCGTCGGGCGCGCATGATGATGCAGACGATGTCGAGGATGAGGCAGGCCAGAACGATGGCCACGATGATGCAGCAGACAGCAAAGACGGCGTCGTAGCCGAGCTTTGTGTTGTACTCGTCGGCCAGCCGTCTCGCGTCGTCCTTGAACACAGCAAGTCCGGTGATGACGATGCCGTAGAGGCCAATCTGGACGAGCATGATGCAGATGCGTATTACCCAGAAGGGGATCAAAACCCGCTTCAGAAATGGCGAAGAATCGCCGATAATGTATGGGGGCGACATGATGGCGGGGTGGTGTGACGGTTTGACCGAGTGAGTTTCGTCAAGATGGCTTGCGCCGAGGTTGAAATCTCGAGAGAATTGTCCGTCAAAGGGATCAGGCCGCTTAGAGGGGTCGACGGTGTCGAGATGGGATGCGAGTCAAATGCTGCGACCGCCGCGCAGAGGGCGATCTCATTGTTAAATGTCGAGCGGCAATTCCAGAATTCCCACACCCCTGCGAAGAAGGAATTGAAGGAGTCCCTAAATTGAGCCAGGTTCGCGATGTTGCACGCGACTGAGCCAATCAGCAGCGCCACATCGTGTCGAAGCCCCGGTCGAAGCCGCACCGCTGCCCACCACCGTGGCAGGGAAAGGGCACTTGCAAGACCCTGAAAGTCCGCTCGCGGCGGTCATCGATTGGCCGTTCTGAAACGAGCTGAGGGTTGCCCACTTTTGGAGCCTGAGCCTAACCGCTAGCGCCGGAGAGTCCAGGCAGGCAGGGGACGGAATTTCGGCATGAGACCGCCCTCGTCACACATTTTCAAGGTTCGGAGCCTGATCTCGACTTGACAAGTTCCAGGCTCTGTCAGGCAGCGGTTTTGGTCGAGGCGACAACTTTGGCGTTTGCTGCCAAGCCCCGACGGTAAGCACTCATGCCGGCGACACGGGGACGGTGACGAAGTCGCCTTTTGGAGGGGGGAGCATTGTCGTCGATCCTGTGGGCCGAAAATGGAGAAAGGAGAGATCACCCGGGTCATCACAACGACGCCTCAAGGTCGTTGCGGGAGCAATTACGGAGTTGACGTGACCAAGCCACCATTTTGGAGGAGAGCCCGTCCCTTCCTCAGTATCGAGTCTGGAACAGTTCCTTGTGCAGGACGTTTAAATAAGCTTATTTGCTGGTGCTAGACATTCTAATTAGACACTTTGACCTCCGACTACCTACATACTAGGTTGGTCGTCCGAATTTTATCGGACCGCACTACATCTCCTCGAGGACCATAATTCTCTCTCCAACATGCCTCCTACCTAGCAAACCCGCAACTCCACCTACACCCTCCTCGCCACTCCCACAGCATTCCACGCATCCCTCACCACTTTCGCCTCTGCCTCCCCAAACAAATCCATCGCCGCATCAACCGTGGCATCCGCAAACTGGAGAAACGTGCAATTCGGCGAAATCACGTCCCCCGTCAGCACCCTCCACCAGATCTGCCCGGCCTTCTCCCACGTATACCCCTTGAACTCAACGGCGGCAAGATAAAAGGCACGGTTGGGAATGCCCGAGAGAACATGCACGCCGCCGTAGTCACGGTCGCGGATGAAGGTGCCGTGGCGCTGCATCAGCTCGGGGATCTTGTCGGTGTGGTCGGGTTGGATGTCGGAGCCCTGGTAAAAGGGTTAGAGACTGGTGGTTGAAGGATGGGAGGGGAATTAGATAGGGGACATACGAAGCGCGGGTCGTTGTAGGCGGTTCCCGGCCTCTTCATGCTGCGCAGCGAGACGCCCCTCACACCCGGCAGCAGGCAGCCTTCGCCGATCAGCCAGTCAGCGTCCTTGGCGGTTTCGTTCTCATACATCTGCTTGACCATGATGCCGAAGGCGTCGGCGATGTGCTCGTTCAGGGCGCCGGATTCACCGCGATAGATGAGCGCGGCGTTGTATTGGATGACGGCGTGCTGTCTCTGATGAGTTTCGTTTCCGGACGGTGTAAGTGAAGGGTGTTTAAGACTCACCGTCATCTCGTGAGCAATCACGTCGATACACCCGGTAAAGTTGTGCAGAAACGTGTTGCCGTCCCCATACACCATCTGTTGCAACCCGCCCAGCCAGAAAGCGTTACCCAGCTTGTGGCCAAAGTGTACCGAGCTGTTGACGGCCATGGCGTTTCCATTGAGCGAGTCATGGTTGAAGAACTTCTTGTAGAACTTGAGTACCTGCAGCGCCATGTCATAGGCCTCGTCGACTTCTTCGTCCGCGGTGGCATCCTGGCCCTCCATCCGCGCCTCTTTGCCGGGGAGCAGATCGAAGGAGGCCGGGTCTTTGATGTCGCCGCGGTTCTCCATGTTGTACACGCCGCGGAAAAAGCCGGTTGCTGTGGCACGACTGCCCCTGTCTGAGCTCGGTGCGACCGCTGCAGGTTCAGGGGCAGGAATAGCAGCGCCTGCGGCGACAGCAGCGCGCTCTTCGCGGACCTGCTTGGAGATGGCGAGGTTCTCCTTGGCGGCATCCTTGGTTGCCTGGTCTGTCTCGGGGGAGTCGATCAACGATTGCAGGATCTCATCGGGGATGATACCCTGGGGAGCGTGCTGATGGCCGTCGTGGCCATGACCATGCTGGCGGCTGCACTTTACCTCGAAAAAGGCATGGCGCTTCGTGTGGAGGGCATCGGCCAGCGTTAGGGTTGCGTGCGCGCTGGCGCGGACGTCCTTGTCATCGCAGTCGCAGAGTCTTTCGAGGAGGTAGCGGGGGACGATGGAGCAGATGTGGTGGTGGCAGTCCATGGTTGGGGAAGTATAAGTTCGTTTGACGTTGGAATACGTGAGGAATGAACCGCGCGGAAGTTGGCTGTGCTGAAGAGGCAGCAGATACTGATACCGAGGTTGACCAAGCGAGCACTTCCGGAAAGTGAAAACAGGACGAGTATTTATGCTAGAATTCCCGCCTGTTCCACCAAGGCCGCAAACACAATGCCTTGGGGTTAGCCGGACACCTCGCCATCGCCCAGCCATCTCGGCAGTTCCCGAAAGGGGTAGTTTCTGGTATTCTGGGGTGTCCCACGATCACTTTCAGGCTACAGGATGATCAAATAAAACACCTCGAGCACATACTGATTGTCTAGATCATGGTGACATGGTCGTCCTTACCCCACTGCTTGAGCGAGTCCAGCCCTGTGTGGCTGAGTCAACTTCTCGAATGGGATATGAGTACTTGGTGGACCGTGGGGAAGGTTGCCCAGCTCGCCACCCCTCCTTCAGCCTACGCCTCCTCCCTCTGTGTTTGTTAGCGTGGTACCTAGGGTGGATGATAGTAGGGGAATGGACACTACCTACCTTTGCCAGGGTTGCCTTAGGACGATGGATGTGATAGTAGGAGAAGAGACGAGAGAAAGGAACCTAAAAAGGAAAAGGAAAAGAGCAGAAGGATAAGAAAATGGAAAAAGATTAGGCAAAAAAGAAAATTAACAACAAAAGAAAGAAAGTAACAGGGTAGAAAAAGCCCTTTCCCTTGCCCCGGAAAATAATCTACAATTCCGCAATTGACCGTCGACCGGTTCCTGTTATCATCGATCTCTCAATGTACTACGCTAACGAATAACATTGGACGAAGTGTAACGAAGTACGTATGCGGGCGTCTTCAGCCTCCGCACCGACGCAGAAGCGGCCCGACGAAGTGCATTACCGGCATGATGCATCATTGGACTGGAACCCCGCAATACCTTGAAGGAGGATGTTGCCGAGCCCGGAAACCTGCAAATGGGAGCTCGAGGAAGAGCTGGGCTTGCTGGCTTGTTCGCTTGTTGAGGTCTTCTTTCACAACTTGCCTGCCGAGCAAACTTGTTCCTTCACGGGCCCAGATCCTGCCCATTAACTGGTAAGCAAGTCGAACTTCGAAAGGCTGGGGTCAAACGGTGCGCATGGCTCGAAGTACCATATGGTACAACATCCCGGACAGACAGTGAGCCGGGGAAGTCGTCGGCTCTTGGAATCTTGGGCTGACAGCGTTTGCTTTCCAAGGCCTCCAGAAATTGGAATAGTTATGGCGTTGCGCTCCAAGTGGGCTGGGTCGCAAGGCAGGTGTGGGGCACGAAGCCGGTGGTGACGCCCCACATCTACGTCATCGCCGTTTACATGCAATGGCAACAACTTCTTGCGACTCCAACTTCTCGCACCATGATTTCGTGATAATTTAAACAAAACATCTTCTTGAGCCAGCAATTGGGCTACCTACGACCCAAAGACATTCGAACCCGGAAAACCACGCCATGGCCGAGGTAGCAGCAGCCGCAATCGCGGCCGAACAAGTCGTGGCAACTGGCATCGAAGCAGCCGCGGCCGTGGCCATCGCAGCCCCGACCCTCCCCCTCAAAATCTCCCTCACACACCTCCCAAACCCAGCCTCCGAGCCACCACAGTAAGCCCTTCCTCCTCCTAACCCCTTACCGACCTTCACCAGACGCTAACTTCTCCCCCCAACAGCCACCAAGCCCTCGCCCGCTCCAACCACACCCTAACCGTCCTCGCCAACCACAACAAAGCCATCATCTTCGGTGGCCAAGACGTCTCAGGCACCCTCTGCCCGCCCGCCATCCACACCATCACCCTTCCTTCCTCCAAAACCACCCCAACCCCCAATCCCAACCCCGACCCCACCTCCCCCCCCTCCTCCGGCGACGACGACGAAACCTACTCGACAGCCTACACCTGCTACCCACCCTACCCCCTCCAAGACGCCAACACCAACGAACTGCTCCTCCCCTCCTCACGCAGCCGGCACGCGGCCTGCGCACGAAGCGACACAACCCTGCTCGTTCACAGCGGTCAGGACGGTAAAGGGAACCCGATCGGGGCGGACGAGAACTGCCTGTGGCAGTGGGACAGCACGAGCCTCAGCTGGAGCAAGCTGCGGGGGGACACACAGCTGGGGAAGGCGATGGCGCCGCGGTACGGGCACTGGATGTTTGTGGATGATGGGGGGCAGGGGTTTTTGGTGCTTGTTGGGGGGAAGGGGGGGAATGAGGGGATGGAGAGGGAGGCGTGGATGTATGATTTTCATGGGTTGGTGTGGACTGCGATGCCGAGCGTGCCTGGGAAGCCGTTGGCGGCGGCGTATGTTGGGGGGAGGGTGTATGTTATCTCGGATGGTGGGGATGAGGGTGGGCTTGGAGGGGTGGTGTATTATCTGGATATGAAGGAATCCTCGGATGAGAGGGCGAAACCGGGAGCGCTGGTCTGGGAGACCGTGGAGTTTCCGGCGAATCCTCTAGCACCGGGGCCGAAGCCGCGGGCTGGTGGGGCGTTGGTGCCGCTGGCGACGGGGTATGGGCGGGTGTATCTGGTGTACATGTTTGGGTGTGGGGAAGGGGGCGAGGCAGGCGAGAAGGAGTACTATTCGGATGTCTGGACACTGCAGCTGCCAACCCATGGGCGCAACCCGGCTGCGATCAAAGACAAGATCAGGGAGAAGCTCCCTGGTATGGAATCGGGCGAGTTCAGATGGGCCGAGGCTGAAATCGTGCCGACAGAGCAGATGACGCATGAGGGAAAGGTGCATCCGGGTCCCAGGGGATTTTTCGGTGCGGACTCGTGCTTGGACGGGCAGGCGGTGGTCATGTGGGGAGGCGTGAACCCCAAGGGGGAGACGGAGGCTGATGGCTGGATCTTGAGGCTAGCGCACGGGTACGCGGATAATGACCGATGGGAGTAGCCCAAGGGGCCATCTGTAGCTGTACGGTTGTTGATTTGGGGATTTTGAGCGCCTATGTGTACTATGAAAGAGGGGGAGAGTATGCAACGTAGCGATGTGCTGACCGAGGTGTCCATCGACCTACCTGTGTTGCTGGGGACCTGGAAGTTCATGTCGTATTTTGTTACAACCATGGAATATTCAGCAATGAGCCAAATAGACCGGGGCCCTCTTCCATACAGCCGCAATCCTTTCGACTCCCGGTGGTTCGACCAGAACTACGTTGGATGGCCCGGCCCAGACACACTTTGCGTGGCCGATATTGCAAGACAGCCAAGAAGCGCATGAGTGAATGCATCCCTGTGGATACCTAGTGAATGCAAAAGAACTCTATTGGGTACCTATTCATTGGCACATTGGACAAGGGGACCCTACCTGTCACACGTTCGAGCCTCGCAAAGAACCGCTGGGTTGGTGCTTGGGTGTTGAACAGTCGATGGTGTCAGGTTTGTGGCGTTACAGTAGGATCCGATGATCCTTGGTACCAAAATCCTTCACCGACGTGAAGGGCGACAAGCGGTGCCAATCGGAGGTGGTTATTCCCCCTGCTCGCATGGGGATGTTCTGTCCAAATCAATCCATCAGATAAGATGATCAGATAAAATTTTCAACCCCCACCCACGCCGGCAAGGTCCGGACAAGCCAAGGATGCGCCTTCCATCCTGCAAGAAACGGTCGGTATATGGCGGGGTGGTGGCGAGTGGATCTTCGGATAATGCGATGCAACATACCAGTGAAGGAAAGAAGGAAGGAAGGAGGGAGAGTCCCATGAATCTATTGTGAAGGGAAGAGGCATCAAGTTCGTCCTCCGACAGTTCCAGCCCGGTTCCTTTAGGTTCTGCTTCCGGCAAAAAGTTTCTGTCGTGCCATCAGGCCCATCACCTCCTGGGGAGTTGTGTCCAGGCCAAGCAGTCGCCGTCGTCGGACAAGGGGCAAACCCGGCATGTCATCCGAGGGTCCACACAACGTCGCATCGAACCGGTTCATCAAGCCGACAATTTGTGCCAGTTTTTGCAAAGGTTCGCCGAAAGTGACGCCGCCACACTCCAGGGGCCTTTGTCTCGGGCCAATAGATACTTCCGGTAGGCCATGCCGGAGGGTGTCATGGATCCCGGGTCACCTTCCTCCTTTACCGGGATCGGCTTGTTGGAACAGTCCCTTGGTGTCCCACTTGCCCTCTATGCCCTGCAAGTTCCATCTGATAAAAGGTTGCAACTTGCCCTGATGCCGATCCCGTCGACTCTGGTCCCCTATCCTGCATTCTTTATTCCAAACACCCCCCATTTTCCGGGGAACCGACCAACGCCTACAGGCTGCTGTCTAACCCGGAGATCCCAACCAGCCCCGCCCCTCCGTCAAGTCGGTCAATCTCGAGGTTGACTTCAATCAGCCATCGATCGGGCCATCGAACCGCCGGACTCGCATCGATGAAGCAACACGTGCCTTCTTGGCTCCGCCCGGGCGAGGCTCCGGTTGCTGAGCCTCAGATGAGCGAGAAACAGGCGACGGACAAGGAAATCAATGTGACCGGTGACGATGTGCACACGGCCTCTGACTCGGACGAAATATCCGTCAATGCCCAGGCCGGTGTGCAGGATGTCGAGGCTTTCACCAAAGTCTGGACCAAGACCCATCTCATCCTCGCATACATCACGTAAGTTTGGATATGCGCGCTCACACTACCTTGATATATCACTAATACACACAGAATCTGGTGCATTTTCTTCGTCGATGCCATGCAGCAGGGGATGGGCACCAGTTTGACGCCCTATGTCACGAGTGCTTTCGCAAGTCACTCCCTGACGGCTGCCACCAGCATCTTTTCCAGCTTGATCGGCGGACTCTTCAAGCTGCCCCTCGCCAAGATCCTCGATATCTGGGGCCGGCCCCATGGCTTCGTCGTCATGATGATTTGTCTGACCATTGGCCTTGCCATGATGGCCGGCTGCAACAACGTCGAGACGTACGCCGCCGGCCAGGTCTTTTATTGGCTCGGGTACAACGGCTTGACCTACTCCATCTCTATCTTCATTGCCGATACTTCGGCGCTCAAGAACCGAGCTCTGATGTTTGGCTTTGCGTCGTCCCCCTACATCATCACCGTCTGGATCGGCGGCCCTCTGGCAAACGCCTTCTACGACGGGCCCGGCTTCAGGTGGGGTTTCGGCGCGTTTGCTATCATCACGCCCTTCATCTGCATGCCCTTGTTGGCCCTATTCTTTATCAACTATCGCAAGGCCCATGCCCTCGGCCTCATCCCCGACCGGAAGAGCAACCGTACCTGGTGGCAGTCTATCAAGTTCTACGTCATCGAGTTTGACGTGGCTGGCCTTTTCCTCATTACCGCCGGCCTGGCCCTCTTCCTTCTACCCTTCAGCCTTTACTCCAAGCAAGCCGACCAGTGGCGATCTCCCATGATCATCGCCTTCTTCATCGTTGGTGGCCTACTCCTAATCGGTTTCGCCCTGTACGAGAAATTTATCGCCCCCAAGACCTTCATCCCCTACGAGCTCCTCATGGACCGCACCGTGCTTGGCGCCTGCATCCTGGCGGGCGTCCTGTTCATCTCCTTCTACATCTGGGACAGCTATTTCTCGTCGTTCCTGCAGGTCGTCAACGGGCTCGACATGACCACGTCCAGCTACATCATGAACACCTACAGCATCGGCTCCTGCTTCTGGTCGCTCGTCGTCGGTCTCCTGATCCGCTGGACCGGCCGCTTCAAGTGGCTTGCCCTCTACTTTGGCGTGCCCGTCACCATGCTTGGAGTCGCGCTCATGGCCGCCTTTCGCCAGCCTGACGTTAACATCGGCTACATTGTCATGTGTCAGATCTTTATCGCTGTTGCCGGCGGCACGCTGGTGATTTGCGAGCAGATGGCGGTCATGGCGGCTACTACCCACCAATACATTGCCGTCGTGCTTGCTGTCGAGGCCATGTTTGCCAACGTGGGCGGTGCCATTGGGTCGACTGTGGCGGGCGCCATTTGGAATGGTGTCTTCCCGCAGCGGCTGGCCGAGTACTTGCCTGCGGAGTCGCAGAGGAATTTGACGGACATTGTTGCTTCGCTACCGACACAATTGTCGTATCCGGTCGGCACGCCCACGCGGACGGCGATTCAGCATGCGTATGGCGATGCGCAGAGGATCATGATTATTGCGGCGGCGGTGATTCAGGTGGTGTCGTTGGTGTCGGTGATGGTGTGGAGGGATATCAAGGTTAAGGACTTCAAGCAGGTCAAGGGGCGGGTTATTTAGATGCTAGGAAGCGTTCTTTTTGGTGTATGCGGGTTCTGGATAGCGAGCTGTTTGATACCCTGTATTCTTTTCCTAGTGCTGGGATCCACCAAAGGCACTGAAGTTAATGACTTACAGCGATTAACACCAACCTTGACGCAAGGTTGCAGTAACGCGAAGATACCTCCTTGTTCCCAGACATGCGAGCCGGCTTGTATATAGCCCAACAACCATGAACGACACGTAGTTATTACACGGCGGCATCCCTCTCCCCAACATACTCCTCACACGACGTAAACAACATAAGCCCTCGAATAAAACCTCGTTCCCCCTTCGCCCCCGGATCCTTGTGTAAGCTCTTCTTCCAATGCTTTCGCCACACCTTGGGATAACCCGCATGCGACTCAGCGGGCGCTGTACACCCCTCGATACGGCATAGTCTGTGGTTCTGAACGATCCAATCAATCCCCCCACTCGCCATCCTCACAGCCCGCGACCCCAAGGAATCAATTGTCTGGAGAGCAGCGAACCGCCCGCCGCCGTTGTTATTGTTGTTGTTGGGCTGCTGCTGCCCAGCTGCGTCCTCCACCTCCACTTCCTGCATCATCCACGCGAACGACATCTCGAGGGACATCTTGGGTAGGACTAGGTGTTGTGCTGCGGCAACGGTGTCGAGGAAACGCTGGGAGGAGGGGGCGGCGCGGTCGTAGGAGACTCCGGGGTTGGTTACGCAGCTGCCGCGGAAGTTGGGGATGAAAGTTAGGGTGAGGAAGTCCAGGGACGGGTTGAGGTAGGCGAGGTTGGGGAGCTGGCCAGGGCGGGTGGTGGTCTGGAAGAAGGGGATGTAGTGGCGGAGGGTTTCGGCGCGGGATTCGGCGTTGAGGTGGAGGGTTTTGGGTGGGCGGCTGTGGACGCGGAGGATGAGTTGGTCTGGGCTCCGGCCGGGGGTGGTGGTGGGTGTTCTTTTTCTTTTTCGGCCGTTTTTGGATTTGGTGTTGTGGTAGATGATGACTTTGCGGGGTTCCCAGGTTTGGTGGTAGATTTTGAGACGGAGCTCAGCGGGGAGGGCGTGCCAGCCGCTTAAGGGGGCGTGGTGAGAGCCGTGGGAGGGGGTGAGTGGTTTGTCCGGAGACATATTGACTGGAGTCTATCCTGATGTGAGTTATGGTGTTCAGGACAGGCCTTTGTACAAATGAGGTTCTAGGAACTGCAAGGTCACCCTGATGCTAGATATTGCGAGGCAGTCGGCTGAGACCTGGAGGAAAGTAAAGACAGTGAGGAGAAAGAAAGAGGACAGGCTGGCCGCTGGTTCATTGCGGTGTATCGGTGACTACAAGGTGGGAGTGGTATGTAATGCCATGTGCCACTGGACACTGGGATATGTCCACATTGGCATCAATGACGAAAGATACAAAAAGAACGGCGAGGGACGAGCCGTGGAGCTTATGCAAGGTACAGGAATTACCCGACAGGCTGGGTGCGGGGGCCAAAATGTTTTGGATTCGGACCCACTGATCACTGTCGGGACGCACGATGTAACAGCGGGCAATGGAAAACAAGGCAAGGGGAAAGAAAGGCGGATGCATTACTTACCTCTTCGTCATTAAATCTGGCGGTTCCCTTGGTGTTGAGAAGTTTGTGGAATGGCCAATGCAGGATGGCGCAGACGCAGGCAGGCAGGCGCCGGCGCGGGGCGCAGCCCGTGAGTTACCCCGCCATTGAGCGACAACAAAACAATCCCCGGCTTGCCGAGCGTCACTGCCTTCCAGGTTGCTGTCAGCAACGTTCAATAAACGACGTCACCTCTTCCGTGCCTTCCATTTCTTCCCTCTCAATTGCGCATTGCCAAAACACACCCCATAATGCAAGTAGACACATCATGAAGTTTATGAAGTTGAACCAGACTGACCACAAGCAGGATTGACCCGTCCATCCGCCTGCGCCGGGCAATCCACTCCAATGACCCCCTGCTGGCCAGGCGCATCCTGAAATCGCATCCCTCACTCCTCCACAACCCAGACCTATCCATCACAGGCAATGCAAATTCCAACCTTCATCTAGCCGCCTCCCTGGGCCACCTCGCCATCTGCAAGCTTCTCATCGAACTCGGCCACGAATCCGGCGCCCCCGCCCTCAACGACGACCACCAAACCGCCCTTATGCTGGCCGCAGCGGGCGGCCACACCGAGATCGTGCACGCCCTCTGCGAGCACGACGCAGACTCCATCCTGCGCCAAGACGTGCGCGGCCGCGACGCCATCATGGAGGCGAGCCTGCACGGGCACGACACAGTGGTGCAGATCCTGCTGACGTACGCCCCCAGCGGCGCGGCCGAGGCGCTGGACCGCGCCGACCTCGAGGGCAACACGGCGCTGCATTTTGCCAGCAGCAACGGCAACCTGCTGGTGCTGCGCACGCTGCTGGCCGCGGGCGCCGACGCCGGTAGGAAGAATGTCTGGAGTTGGACGGCAGAGGCTTACAGCGCGACGGTGCAGGCAGAGGTGTATCTCAAGGGCTTGGTTGCTGAGGTCGAGCGTAGGAAGCTCGCGCGGCGGGCCGACGAGGGGCATCCGAATGGGAATGGGAATGGGAGTAGGGGTGGGTTGAAGGGAGCCGGGGTGAGGCTGGTGGGGAAGGATGTGGGTGATTGAAGGCCTGGATTACATTGCTAACAAACGGGCATGAGCGAGTCCGTGGTTGGGGCGAAGACGATCTAGCAGAGATTGCCTTCCTTCAGCACCATCCCTGTTTTGAAGGAGGATGCCGCGGCAGCCCGCTGTTTGTATGCAACTCACATCGACGCACCGAAGAAAAAGCTGATGAAGAGAATTTCAGTCCCTCCCAGGTCTAGCATACTGGTCGGGCCTAGATGATAGGTAGTTGGGTTGTGGTGGTACCAGACATGTCGAGCCAGGTTATTCACTCTTGAGGACACGTAACAGAAATAAGACCATCAAGCCGTGCCATTCCGGCTCCAGGGCCGTATGGAGCAGTTCAATACAGACGGCAGCCTTTTCAAATCAGACAAGACAATTCGCATGCCTTCGATGGCCCTGGCCACGAGCAACCCCAACCGTCACTGGGTGAACCTACTTGATGTCATCGGGACACTCCTCAACCCCATGCCCAAAGCTTCACAAGCTATACTACCCATATGACACCCTTGAGCCCGCCGTTTTAGTGTTTACTTCGAGCCAAGGTTCTCTTTGTTGGCTACGCGTTTCCATCCCCTTGATTCTTACACGCGGCTGCCCTGTTGACTCCTTGAAACTGTTGTCCCATCGGAACACAAAAGCATTCCGTCTATCCAGAGCATCATGTCCATGACTCAACGACATTCGCCCACCGCCATCTGGAGCCCTATTGCCACGATTTCCAAAGGGCTGCGCCGGAGCAACTCGTCCTGTTTCGTCTCCAACGCAACAAAGACTTTCCTGTCACGCACCTCCACATCCTGATACACACTACCTGACTCACTAGAGGGGATTATAGGCCTTCAGCTCGTGATCACAGTGTAACAGGCAGTATGGAGTTGCTCCTATCGTGTATATAAGCTAGCTTCCCTCCCCCAATCTCGCTCTCCCTTCTTTGACATTCCAGCTCCCAGTTCATGAATGACCTCCGACAAGGCAACCCTCACCAAGCTCCAAGCATCACCAACCAACCAAGCAACACCTTCTCTCGCCGGCCCATCGGCTTTGCACCGATGAACTTCCCCGGCTCCGGCTACAACCCCGCCTTCGGCCGCGATCCCGGTCCCCCTCCCCCGTGCGCTCCCTTATCCGGCGTCCCCCCAACCCCTGACGTCGGACCTCCCCCGCCCTACACCACCCGCACCACCCATACCCAGATGCAAGCCGCAGCCATGGCCTACTGGTACCCCTACTACGCCGCGCATCAGCAGCAGCAGCAATGCGCGCCACAAGTCCCCTTCCCCGCACCCGCACCCGCACCCCCTGGACCGGCCCCTGCCGCCGGCCTCGGCAGCACCCTCGCCGTCGACGAGCGCGGCCAGCTCTACCAATACGTCTCCGGCCTCAACGGCTCCGGCCGCTACCCCCAACCGGCCCCCGTAATCGACCCGGACTTCCCCGCCGCCAACCTCATCAACGGCACCGGCGGCGTCGGCGCCGAGCCGGGGTACAACTACTTCTTCCCGACGCAGCACGCCAAAGTGATCGTGCTCAAGTGCACCGCCCCGCCGTGGACGCTGGTCCCGGGGACGTATGGGACGCTAGAGTTTCACGCGTGCAAGGTGCCGGCGAATATTACCATGGCGGAGTTGTTGGTCGGGTTTGGGGCGGATAATCCGGAGAAGGGGAAGAATCAGATGTGGGAGGTGTATTCGCAGGGTGGCGGGAGGTGGGGTTGGAAGGAGCATTTGAGGGGGGATGATGAGACGATGATAGTGAGGACGGTGAGGGAGATGGGGTGGGTGGAGAAGAGAGATGGGGTGGTGCCGACGGTGTATTTGTGGATTACCAAGAACTGAAGGGGATGGACGGGTCTGGGGAAGGGAGTAGGGGAGGGGGGTTGTGGAGATGGGTTTTGTATTATTATGAAACTCCCGTCACTGCACTTTTGGCATTTTGATAGTTTGGAGTTTACCTATATAAGCTGGGCTTTGCGTTAGCAGAAACTGTGTCTTGCTTCGACGTGGGTGATCAGATTCGTGGCAGTTTGCGGGATTGGCCACTACCTATCGAGGCTCTAATTAGTCTCAAGTCTTTGTCTTGACGACAACACGTACCTAGTTTCGGTTTTTCTCTATGACGGCTCGTTAGGACGGAACTTGGCCATTCGTCCCTGACATTAACCGGTCTTCGAAGTGGTCAACTGCTCCTCCTCCA
This sequence comes from Trichocladium uniseriatum, assembly GCA_017139535.1. NCBI lineage: Eukaryota > Fungi > Ascomycota > Sordariomycetes > Sordariales > Chaetomiaceae > Trichocladium > Trichocladium uniseriatum. The sequence goes on along the minus strand of WOUO01000021.1, from coordinate 76,583 downwards.
GGCCCCGAAAAATGGTGCTTGGTGAAAGAGAACTGGGAGGGTTTATATCGGCTAGACCTTTCAGAAATGCGAGATCGGGAGCAGCTTAGGACGTGCCTACTTAAAAGGCTGCGACTAGGGAGCTATTATCAATCTAAACATAAACATACACACGGTGCCACCATCATTTCCAGTTACGTATGGTGGTGTTCTTGTTCCGCCGCTACGTGTGGGTTCTCCTCGTCCCTCAAACCTTTGTAGGCTTGCGTTTTCTTAGTGAGATGCGTCATGCCCCTGTAGATGGAGGACGCTTGAATCAATAGTAAGAAACTAATGACCTTTACGTGGAGGGAGTTGGCTTTCAAGTTGGGCTATCCGATGAGATAACCAATCCTCAGCTGTGCCGGCGTCTCGTGTCGTAGTCTGCTGTGAGGTGCAGGCCGGAACCAAGTCTGAGATTTTCCACCCGCCGCCGTGCAGCAGATCCCTCAATAACACAGCGAACTCATATGAGAGTTTGTCGACCAAAGCTCCTTTTCCCAGCACATACCGGACCCAGTTGAAATGAAGCTGACGGCGCCTTGGACCAGAGCGACAACCACCACCCTGGATCACCACCTCCAGAGCCCACTGCAGCTGCTCAGGTGTGGTGGGCTGCTCGACCCCTTCCTCCATCATCGTTTTGAACAGTGCGTCTTCAGCTTCCTGCTGTTCTTCTTCCCGTCCGTCCTTGACCCCAGGGTTACCTACGACGACCCATTCTAAAGGAGAGAGCCCGGCCGAGTCCCATGCTGAGGAAAATACCCGGCATCGCCGTTTCTCCCAAGGGGCACTCGCCCATGCCGTCCACGGCGCCCACCTAGCTCCCCGACGAATCAGAAGCTGAGCCCGCTGGACGTTTCGCGGTCTGATGTCCCACAGCGAGTACAACAGCGGCGTGAACTGGCGATGGGGTGGCGTTGAGAATTTCCAGAATTTACTTAGATAGCGGAAAGAGTTCAGATCCACGCTGTTGACCTGCTGGCCCTTGTCCAAAAGGTACTCCAGGACGGCCAAGCGTCCAGCATCTTGGGCTTCCGAGGTGTCAAGGCCCACTCCCCAATCGGACATGCTAGCAAGGATAGCCGGGTCGTTGCACTTTAGTGGCGCCCAATGGATCTTGGAGCCTGCAGCGACCAGCAGCTGGACCATGTCTAAGCGGCCGTAGTAGGCCGAAAGGGTGAGCGCCGTCACTACCAGGCCGTACAGGGGCGGAGTCGTTGGGATTGTCATGGTTCGTTCCGCGTCGAGCATTTCGGGGCAGTTGGCGTATTCGACTACCAGCTCTAGCAAATCTATTCTGCCAGATTGAACGGCCAACATGGGCGGCGTCGGGTTCTTGATTGAGATTCGGTTGGAGGTGTCTGTTGAGGTCCCTTGCGAGATCCCTTGGGGGACCAGCACGCGTGAGAGCGCTAGTGGGAACTGGAGCTCTGGGTCGATCAACCAAGCTGGGGTCCATTCCGGGATCACTGGCATGGTCAGGTCCGCCTCAGAGGGCGAATCAGAGTCCGAAAGCGTCGGCCTTTCCGAGGTCCGCTGGTAAACGGTGCAGTAGAGGCGACGGATGGAGTGGAACTTTGTGTAAGCGGCGAGGACGGAACGGACAACATCTCGGTTCCCCTTCTCGATGGCCCAGTAGATTGCCGGGCGATTGTATGAGTGGTGAAAAAGATCCATGTGCATCTTCTTGGCATCCATGGCATACATGATGGCTTGAAAGTGTTGCGTTGCGTCTGGGCTGTGGTTGGCGCTCAAGTACACGCGCATGAGGTTCAGGACATCTCGACACCTGGGAAGCTGATCGGCGATGAGAAGAGCGATGTCGATAGGCATGGAGATGAGATTGGGCGAATCCATGATGAAGTTGTGGCATTCGTTGGGAAGAATGTCGAGGCGTGGTGAATGTAATAAACGTACCCAGCGAAGGTAACTTGTCGCACTGCAACTTGATGAATCGGGAGACGCCGTGAAGCCTGTAGCAAATGGGTACAGGGACAGGCTGTGCGGTTGTGGCAAGGAAATGGTTGATAGTCCAGGCAGGTATGTGCGTAGGCAAAGAGTTCAAAGACGCCCACTGGATGGTGGGAGCGAGCTGTCTCGTCCCACTTTTGCACATTCCCGTCGCTGCATGTGGCGTGGCCCACGGTGCCCCACCTCTCTATTTTTCCTGCAGCCAGCCCAGGCTTCTTGTTCTCCCAGTTAGTACTTGAAGTATTAGAGCGCTATAATACTGGTGATATTAGAAACCAGCTATACGCTATTGTCTATTGTAGACACAAGCGTTGTGGCAACTTACAAATTGGGATCGTAAGCCTACCCCCTTGTTCTAGGTTATAGAAGCAGCGAGGGCAATGGTTTTTGCCCAATCACGAAAAGACTGTGGATGAAGTCAGGGGTTTGGCTCAAGGAACCAGTGAGCTGAGCAGATCAGCTCTTGGTGACGGGGACGGCATCTGCCATCGAGAGGGTGAGTGTTGCAGTGTGTTTAGAAAAAGTGTTCAAGTTTCGTTTCTTGACCCGGCGGGAATGCCAACGTGTATCCTCTCAAACCCTAGCAACCATTCGAGAATGGGGGCCCGTGCATAGCTTAGAAAGAGAGCTGAAAGTTGTGTGCCGTCAAGGCCGATCGCGGCTGCGGTCCAAGGCAATAGGGCGGCAAAACAGTACTGTTGGATGGAATGGGAAGTGGAATGTACGTAAGTTATAAGTTCGGACCGAGGTTTGATGCGAACACTGAAAGATTATCAGATGATCTGATAAGAAAACCTGCATGGTGGCGTTGAGGATGGGGGTGGTGCTCCACTAATGATGGCCAATACATACGCAACTTTCCTCCCTGAGACCAGACGCACCAGGGCCATTCCGCCGACGCAAGCTAAATATATGAGGGAATTGCCCCACGCCGAGTATAGTGGCTTGGTTAAAACAGCTCATGCTCGCTTGGCAGCTCCGACGCCGGAGGATTGTAATTATTGGAAGACGGATGATGACCTGGGCCACAGCAGTATAAGATAGGCATGGGTGGGACTGTACATAAAAGAATGGCCACATCATCCTCTGTGTACGGTTGCGATATCCAAGCTCTGGCGCCCGTCTCCTTGACATATAAACCATGCGCCTTTCTATCCTACTCGTCACCCTTGGTGCTGCCGTCATGGCAATTCCCTTGGAATCCCACCCGCGAGCCCCAGCTACAGGCCTGAACCTCCCACGGCAGAACACCAACCCCGGATATGTAAGTCGGCCCTCAGATATTTGCAGAGAGTTTTGAAGTTCTAACTAACCCGACCCAACTGCAGTGGCCCTGCGTGACCAACTGCGTACAGCAGCTCGGATGCGGGATCAACATGCCCACGTGCCTCCCAAAATGCGTTGTGCCATGCAACGAGCTATTCCCGCCTCCTTAAGGATTGGCAATAGGCCTAGACCGGTGTGGGATGAGGAGAACGGTTGATGGGGAAGGAAAGAGAATACCTTTGCTTTGTGGCCGATGTGGATAGCTCCCCCCCCACTGTTTACCACTACAAATATCAGTCGCTACGCATCAATTCAAAAACATCTGGCATCCTTCTCCCCGTTTTATCACGTGCATGCAGCTCCGGCTAGATTGACCTGATTTTTTTCGATCTCAACCCATCAGCAGGAATTAAGGCCATTTTAAGCCATCAGGTCGGTGTGTGTCACAGGACTAATAAAGATAAGGCTTATATCGCATTTCGGAAATTCGAGATTGGTCTCAAAAACTTAGCTTGGAGCACCTTTCCCATCGTTTCTTCACTTGCGAGCTGTCATGCAGTTCCCTGGCTGCGGTTGCTGTGTCACACATCGCTGGCTACCAAAAAGGGAAAGCGCACTATGTGGGTCTACATCGGCAAAGATCCGAAATTCCTTCGGCTGCTTTCCGACTCTTCCGCTTGCAATTCCCTGAACTTGTCCGCTCTGCACAGCAGGAAATACCAGCGAAGTTTCATAAAAAGTACCCAGAGCACACCGTGTGGATACTCCTTGTACTTATTTTATTACAACGATCGAATTTTTGAACTGACGACTGGTTGAATCCCCTTGTTTCCTATCTCCACTCTCCTCGGCGCCGACCCGAGATGAACGCGGACCGTCGGAGCGAGCGCCAGCGACGGAGAAAGATCCCGCTGGCATGCGAGCCGTGCCGTGAGCGCAAATCCCGTTGTGACGGGGCAAAGCCGATATGTTCCACCTGCCAACGCCGTTCTCTCCCGCTCCACCAGTGTATCTACACCCTTGACAACGCCCGCACGGCGAGTAACGACGCGTGGGTTGCTATCTCCGACTCCAGCTTGTTCGTGTTAGTCCTCGGCTAACAGGGTTCCCCTGAAGCTACATCAAAGTCCTGCATGACCGGATCCGCCTTCTCGAAAGTACCTGCACCGAGCATGGCATCCCCACGCCGCCACTGGATTCCGGGGCCGGAGAACGTCTTGCGCCTCCGGCTCATCCACGGGACTCACTGAGTCTTCGGGAGCGGCAAAGCGGGACCACCCTCCCCACACCGGACCCGGCCCGACGGAGCCTTTCGGAGAATGGTGCCTCTCCCGTCCCTCGTCACACCCTAGGAGCTGTCTCGCCTGTTTGCGAGCGGTTGGATGCGACTGAGTCAGTAGCCAGCGTTACCGCTATGGGCACCGTATTGACCGAAGGCGACGCTTGTCAGGCATTTGAGGCCGCAAACGAGTTTTACGGCAGCTCATCGGCCGCTTCCTTTATGAAAGAGGCCTGCATATCCGTCAAGCCACACAAGTCGCCGGGCTCCGACGCCAACACGCAGCCTACCCGCCGTCCGACCTTCATGATGAATTTTGGGAGGTCAGAAGGACTCGGCCATGCTCAGTTGGCCCAGCCCGACAAATTTTCATTGCCGCCGCGAAACTTGGCAGACCATCTCTTGAATCAATACTGGCAGAAGGTGTACTGGCTGTACCCCTTTTTCCACAAGCCTACCTTTTTGCGCGCCTACGAAAGCTTATGGCGTCCTGCCGACGAACAAGCCCCGGGTGCCGCGCTGCCCGGGCTGGGCCTGGGATGCTCCCCCGGCGCCGATACCGGGACCATCGTCTTCTACTCCGCCCTTAACACCATGTTTGCCCTTGGTTGCCAGACTGCCGATCTCAGCCCCAAGGACAAAGCATCAGCAATCGAGACCTTCTTCCACCGCGCAAAGGAGTTTGTGGGCCTCGACTTTCTCGATATGCACAATGTTGGTGTAGTTCAGGCGCTGTTGCTGATGACCCTGCTCCTCCAGAGCACACCATTCCCGAGCAGGTGCTGGAACGCCATCGGTGTGGCATGTCGGGTCGCACAGGGCCTAGGGTTGCATACTGAGTCTGACCGTACCCCCAGGCCCCCTTTGGAAGTGGAAATACGGCGGCGAACATGGCATGGCTGTGTGGTGTTGGACATGTAAGTGATGATTGCCTTTTCAGGCACTTTATTGTGGCTCATCAAGGCCTCAAGAGCCGCCGCTAACACGGTTGTAGGATCGTTAGCATGACCTACGGACGGCCGACAACAACGGCACACCTGCCAGAATTGGTGCTTCCCTCAACAGAAGAGTTCGATAATGAAACGCAGGGGGAAGCACAGTTGGCGGGTCAGACCGTGCCGTCAAAGATGCACTTCTACGTCGACTTCATTCGGCAATGTAGGATCCTAGGCGAGGTTCTCTCGAGCGTCTACCAGATCTCGCACGGCCCATCGTCATCAGGTGATGAGCCCAAGTCGCGCGGGATGGACTCTATCCTCGAACTAGACGCAAAACTTTCGAGATATGAGAATGCCTTGGACCCAATCATGTCCTGGAAATCACCCAGCGACATCAGTGCCCTTGATGACGAGAGACAGCTTGTCATTGTGACACAGAGAACCGTCCTTAGGGGAGCGTAAGATGATTTGCCCTTTCCACACCCTAGACGCTCACTGACTTGGGTTCCGCACTAGCTTCCTTTACCTGCGCTTGATGCTTCACCGGCCCATACTTACGCGGCTCTGCGCCGAGGCACATCCAAACGCAAATTCCGAACCGAGTTCGCCGACGCGACCTGATCCCTTGCCAGCCAGCCAGGAACTCTTCAATTCCTTCGCAGCGGGATGCGCCAGAATTTGCCTGGGAGCTGCAATGGACTTGATTGAACAGGTGCATAGCACTTATCTGACGAACGTCACGTGCGGGTGGTGGTGGTATGGCCTTTGTATGCATCTCCTCCTCTTCCTATGCCTTCTCGAGTTGCTGACGCACGGGCCGACAGACGCCTTTACCGGAGGACTAGCCGTGATTGTGGCATACTTGTGCCCTCCGCTCATTGCCTCGCTGGACAGACGACGCCTCGAGAATTGCTGGATGCACTGTCAGACCGTCCTCACACACTTTTCCTCCTTCAGCATCTCAGCCCACAGATCACTTAAACTCCTTCAAAAGGTTCACGCAGACGTCATGTCCCGGGTGTCCTCAGGTGAGATACCCGTTGTCCCGTCTGTGTAGCCTCTCTAACGTTTTGGACAAAATACAAAGATTACCCAGCAGCATCAAGGCCCGGCGCCATGCCTCTGGCTGTTATGGAGAACGGGGAGGGCGTCAGTATCGGACAAGAATTGGGCGCTGCACATCCCCACGAGACGCCGTTGGACCTAGGCGGCAACTTTCAGTGGCAGATTACCGGCGGCGCCGAGTTTGACCTGTTTGATGGGCGATCTCTGTTTAACTGGGACCAGTCTCTTGACATGATAGCTGGCGGACTAGGGATGGGTGTTTAGCAGAAAGCTATAATAGGAATTTGGATTCTCAAGCAAAGCCACGCTGGTTACTGTCAACGGTCAGTCACCAGTTGACAGTGGCGCAGATACTGGAAGAGGTTCAACTAACACCAAGAGACGTTGACACCGCCTCGTTTCCCCTTTCTACATGTAATAGGTCGCAACAGCTCATAATCAGGACATCAAATGACGGCCAAATGGCTACTTTGCCATGGCAGGGATGGATTTCTCTAGCAAACCGAGATCAACCCCACATACATTGGCGTGAGCTAGTATTGGGGAGGACCAAGAGTGAGGATGAAACCTAATATGTATTCTAAAGCTCACAGCACAGTATACAAACTCTGACATACTCGCCATCAGGGAAATGTCCCAGACCTCCCGCTCTCCAGCAATTGATGACATTAGATTTTGCGCAACAGACCAACTGCCCAAGTCTTCAGCTCTGGCAGCACTGCTACTTGCGAGGATATCAGGGATGTGAGCTGGGACTGTGGGTAACTCTTAGTCCATACAAGCAAGCCACCGATCAAGGTAAAGAGGCTAAGAACCCAGAGTCCAGGACGCCGCCGCTTAATAGACGATTTGGATGTTTTGCCCTTTAACATTTTGTCAGCTACCAACTCGGTTACTCTGGAATAAAAACACTTACACTATACTCCCAATCCCGCCACACCGGGAACAAGCTGGCATACCAGTAGTAAGCCTGGGTCCAGGGATACGTCATGCCGTTCCAGATCTTCCCTCCTGGACCCCGGATATACCAGCTATTGCACCCAGTCGCCCAGACGGTCTTTTGCAGGGCGGCTTGGATGCCGTTGACATAACGCTCCTCGGCAGACCGCTTGACGCAAGCCACGCTGGCACGGCCCTCGAGGACGGGCTTGAGGACTCGCAGCGAGTAGTTAATGCCGTTTTCGATGCCCATAATGGTGGACGTGTGCCCGGTTGCGGTGTTGGGGCCTGGACTACGCGTTAGCCGTTAGGTTTCTAATAAGTAGACGTGAGAACACACCCATTACGAGGAAGAAGTTGGGAAACCCGCTCAGAGCAGTGCAGTTGTATGCCTCGGGCCCGCCAAACGACTCCCAGTGCTGCTGAACCGTCTCGCCTCCGCGACCGATCACCTCGACACCCCCGAGGTACTCATTGGTGGTGAAGCCGTTGGCCAGGATGATGACATCGGCCTCAATTACCTCGCCACTCTCCATGCGCACCCCGTTCGGCAGGATCTCAACCGGTTTCTCGTCCGTCAGCGTGAGGTTCTCGGCATGTAGACTCTCGAGATACCCCGAGTCAAAGATCCGCCGCTTGCAGCCAACCTCAAAGTCCGGAATCAGCATATCATGATACTTCTCCGGCGCCGTATCCCGCATGTACTTCTCCACCTGCCGCCGCCGCATCTGCCGGAACTTCGCCGCCGACTTGCCCTGCTTAAACCCCTTAAAGTCCACCTCGGCCATCAAATACACCATCGCCCGATTAAACCACGTCAGCCCGGGCACACTCCCCAGCACAACCCTTGCCCACCCCGGAATCTTCCGATCAATCGCCGGATACACCCAATGCTTCGACCGCACCACCTGCGTCAAATGCCTCGTCTCCCCCACAATACTCGGCACAATCTGCGCCGCCGTACACCCATTCCCAAACACCACCACCCTCTTCCCCTTCAACTCCACATCCCCCCTCCACCGCGCCGAGTGAAACACCTCCCCCCGGAACCCCTCCAACCCGGGCACATCCAGCTCCCTGACTTTCATAAAATGCCCCGCCGCCGAAACCAACACCTGACACTCATGCACCCACCTCTCCCCCGTCGCCATCACCCTCCCACTCACCCTCCACCTCCCCCGCTCCTCAATCCACTCCGCCCTCTGCACCTCCACCCCAAACCGCATCTTGTCCACCAGCCCATACTTTTCCGCAACCCCCCTCAGGTAGGTATACAACTCCCTTCCCGGGGGCAGTACCCTCGTCCAGTTTGGATTCGGCGCAAACGAGTAGGAGTACAAGGCAGAGGGGACGTCGCAGGCGGCTCCCGGGTACTGGTTGATGACCCAGGTGCCGCCGAGGTCTGGGTCGCGGGAGAAGAGGGCGAGGGAGGTGAGGTTGTGCCAGCGGGACAGGGTGGCGCCGAGGCAGATGCCGGAGAAGCCGGTGCCGATGCAGGCGAATTGGGTGTAGGTGACGGGGGGGTCGGGGTCGGTAGTTGTTGGGGAGGACATGTTTGAATGATGGGTGTTGAACAAGGCCTAGGGGTTATGAGTAGTGACTGGAGTGACGGAATGGGTGGGTTTGTGAGGGGCGGTTGGTGGTGGTGTGATGGTGGGTAACTCGGAGGATGGGGGGGGTTATGTTATAAGTGAGGTTGAAGATAATTCAAAAAAAACACAGCCAGATGTGTTCGGCGTCATGACAACACGAAGGCCGATGCGAGTGATGGATTACTCCGAACGCCAAAGCTCCCGAGTCGGATCACAGGCGGACGATAAAGTGCTGACCGACCGGATCCTTCCCGCTGCCTCGGCTTGTGTAACCACCAGGCTCAACAAGAGGGGAGATGCGGGGAAACGGGGCTGCCAAGTTGTTGGGGTGCGGAGTGCATGATCAGGGATCGCTCGCCTCTCCACACGGCGTGAGCGGAATGTCTCCGATGGTGTTGGTCCTGATTTTAGGGGCTGTGTGGATCGTAAGATCAGCCCAATGCCTCGGGACGACGAGAAAAATGCACATTCATTGCGGGGTTAGAGTCTCCCCAGATCAGATCTTCCGAAGCAGGGTGATGCCAGGCTCAGCCGTGCAGGGCAAGTGATGAACACCACCCCGCGTTGAGGTGGTTGGGCTTATAAATAGTAAGAGAAAGCATATCTGCATGACTCGTAAATACATGGTGATATATAGGTATGAAAACACAGATGACAGAAGAATATATACGCAGAAGGAAGGAGAGACAAGAATATCCAAATTAGTGATGGCGTATCTACAAAACGCAGGACACTCTGCCTTAGTCCAGTTAACCTCACTTCGAGATAGAAACCAAGCCGCCAGCCTGATCGACTTGCTGCCGTCCTTTAAAGTTGACAGCAAAATGGGCTGTGCTTCTGCCAATGGTAGCGTCAAAGAACCACTGAGGCCCAGCTCTCTGCATTCAGTGTCAGCGAATATTTTCCTTGAACTCCCCAAGCCAACTTACCAGCATCGTCAGATATCTCATAATTCCGGGCAAATAGATCACCCCTCCATACCCGCTGTACAGCTGGTTCACGATCGCCTCGCTGACCGTCTCGACATGCAGAAACGGCGCAATAAACTGCGACTGCGCCGGATGTCCACCCAACAGCGGGGTCCGGATAAAGTTGAACACACAGTTTGTCATTCTCACCCGCGGCGCGTTATGGCGGTGCCGCAGCTCCATGGCCAACCCCTCATGCAGCGCCTGAATTCCCGCCTTGCTGGCCGAATAATCCACGATATCCGGCGGCGGCGTGACGGCGCTCATGGAGCAGATGCTCACAATATGCCCGTGGTTGTTGCGGACCATGTCCGGCAGAAACTCCTTGCACAGCAGGAACGGCGCCGTCAGGTTGGTGCGTAGTGTCACCTCGACGTCGGCGTACGAGCCCTCCATGACGGTGAAGCCGCGCGCCAGGCCAGCATTGTTGATTAGCACGGTGGGGTGGCCGACCTCAGTACGCACGCGGGCGCACACGTCACGGATCACGTCGGATTTGCTTAGGTCAGCTTGGTAATAGTGTAGGTTCTTTCCCAGCATGCCCGGGGGAGGGGTCCAGGAGAGCGAGGCAAAGTCGATGATGACGACGGTTGTTCGCGGGTTACGTGTGAGGAGACCCTTGACAATGTGCTCGCCGATGCCGCTGCTGCCGCCGGTGACGACGACGATCTCGCTGTCCCAACGTTCCCATTCGCCGGGTTGGCTGCTGGTCCAGTTGTTGGCGGACCATTTGTTGAGGAAGTTGTTGATTGAGAGAAGGAACCCTGCACTGCCGAGGTACAGGCCCACGCGGGCGATTTGGGACAGGGTGGTGGAGTTGAGGAACTTGGGGTTGATCCTGAGGCTGGCGACGAACTCTACGACCTTGGCAAGGATGTCGGCCGATGATTCCTTGCTGAGCCGCGCGGCCAGAGCTGCGATGGGAAGGACAAGGTGCTCGTTGAGGACCGTCTTGCGGACCACACGGGTGACGGTGTCAATGTGGAAGCCTCCGTGCTCGCGATGCGTAGCCATGTTGGGGTTGATAATTGGTCAACAGGGTTTATGATCCCGTTGTGGCCTGTGAGCGACTTAAATGCAGTGTAATGCGAGTATGGTAGCGCTGACTAATAATATATCCCCCTATGCTTGTGCAAGAGCTTGTTATTATTAATCCAACAATAAAATTGGTAGGTAGTCATGCATTGCGGTTGCGAGGGTCGAAATGATTCGGTGGAGCGATGATGATGCCTGAGCGTTGGTCCTGGGTGTTGGTGTTGAGCGGTTCAACGTTTGAGGCCGAGGGGACGGAGTGAATAATAACGTACTCCGTATCCGTACATCCACTGCAGGGGTCACATGGAAGAGCCAAGCAATACTCCGTAACTCATGCGCAATACCCTGCCAGTATGGCGCCGCGCTAGGTGCAATCGGGAGAGCTGAACGAGGATTTCCAATCTTGGCCGGAACGGACCCGGAAGGTTCCCATGGAAGCGAGCGCTCTGAGTCTGGGCACTGAATCTAGCGCACTGCCCCAGTCTGGGCACTGCAAACAGTCGTTAAAAGCCAGGCGCTCCCCAATTACGGAGCTGCTCCGGGCAGTGTCGCCCAAACAGCTAGCGATCTTTGCAGCAGGAGCAAATCATGGTGAGCCGATATGGAACGATTCAGGAACACAGAAAAGGAAGGAAGGGCTGATATGCAAACCAGGTATCCACCAAATCGCCGGGGCTCTCGCTCGCGGGGCACTTGAGCCTGGTTTTCAAAATTGTCGTCATTGGTCAGTCCATTGCATTTTCCTGTTCCCCAAAGATTTGGAGATCGATCGTCACACATCGACTTCGGTCCAAGTTCACTGGCCACTAACACCGTTCCCAGCACCCCCTCAACTCCTCCTCAACGTCGTTCGCTGCTACACCCTCGCCACCCTCCGCGGCATCTCGCTCAACCACTGGGCAAGATGCGCCTTCATCCGCTTCGCCCTGCGCCACCTTTCTGCGCGCCAGCTGCAGTACGTGACACCACCAACCCTATCCGTCTACAACTCCTGGATCCCACGCCGTCGCGCCCAAGCCGCCAAGCGTAACGACCAACTCTCCACCCTCCTCGCCTCCCGCCTCACCGTCGACATCGAACCCCTCCACGACGGCGAGTCCTCCCTCCTCTGGCTCGGCGACCGCCACAGGGCCACGAAATTCGTTCTCTTCTTCCACGGCGGCGGCTATGTCGCGCCCATGACACCGGGCCACCTTGAGTGGTGCGCCCGCGCCTACCTGCTTGCGTCGGCCGAAGTCGCCAAGGATGGTGAGGAAGTTGCTGTCGCTGTGCTGCAGTACACGCTGTGCCCGGACGCGCGGTACCCGACGCAGCTGCGGCAGGCGGCTGACGGGCTGGCGCATGTGTTGGAATCGGGGGTGAAGCCGAGGAATTTGGTCATTGGTGGGGACTCGGCTGGTGGGAATCTCACGGCGCAGGTGCTGGGGCATTTGTTGCGGCCGCATCCGGATGTGATTGATGTTGAGTTGTCAGAGCCGCTGGCGGGCGCGTTTTTGGTGTCACCGTGGTTGAGTGGGAAGACGGCGTGGGCCGGGTTTGGCAGGAATGGGAAGATTGATATGCTGACGCCGACGAGTATGGAGAGCGCGACGGCAGAAGTGTTGGGCAGCGATGTGGCGGGTTATGAGGCAGACTTAAAGGAGGGTAGGGGGTGGGCGATGCCAATGGATCTAGAGGATCCTGAAGCGTGGTTCACGGGGTTGGAGAAGGTGGTCAAGGAGGTCTATGTCACGGCTGGCGAGCAGGAGGTGCTTGTGGACCAGGGCATTGGCTTCGCTGAGGCTGTTCGCCGCGGAAATCCCGAGGTTACGGTGAAGCTGGAGGTGATGAAGGACGAGGCCCATGACTGGATCTTGCTTGAGGGAGGGAAGGGCATGGATGGGGATGCCATGAAGAGGATGCGGACATGGGTGACGGGCGTGTTCTGGCCGTGAGCCACATGAGTCGCGATCGTTCCGACGTTGTATTATGCAATGCCTTAAACGAAGATCGCCACTCACAATACACGTACGATACAACTTTAGCTTGTCAGCCCCTTCGGGCAGCGCAAACGCACTTTGAGAGGGCACACCGAAATCGGAACCGTCCCGACATCTCCATTGTTGTCTCCGCAGCCAAGTGTTCGCTTCCATCCTTTCACATGGAGAATTTGCCTCGGATCTCCACTTCACCCCGCATTCCCCATCGAGCTCCCCTGCCCCAACCATTTCAGGGGTAACCCAGACGGGGAAAGACTAAGAATCCGAGAGCCAACCCGAGCTCGAGCCCGAGTCCCTGGGGTACAGCAAAGGATGCGGAGTGCAGAGTTGCATCGTCCCTTCAACCCTAAATCCTCGATACTCATAACTACCGCGTCCGCGCTGCAATTGCAGAAAGGTTCTGCACGTTACCTGCCTCCGTCACTGGGACTTACGCTGAAACACCAGTATTTATTGCCGGACGGCAGTTCATGAAGGCCGAGCAGAAAAATGGCGGCCACAACCGAGATGGCGCCTCTCACGGCACCAAAGGCAGTCAGCCTCCCAGAACCAATTGAGTTCCTCAGCGAGAGCCAATGGACGGTCCTCATGGCCCTCATGGACACGGTGATTCCCTCCATCCGGATCCAAGACGCAGCCCAACCCGCCAAAGACCAGGATCTCTCGGCCCTCTACCTCCCCAGCAACACCTACTCGGAGACCGCCATCAGACTACGCAACGCCGCCTCCCCGCTCAACCTCTCCTCTGACACCCTCACCGCCTACCTCGCCGAACGGCCCTCGGACAACCCCGTCTTCGCCCACGTCCTCAAATCCGTCCTCTCCAACGTCCCCCCAACCAAACAGCGCGACCTGCGCATCCTACTCTCCATCCTAAGGTAATCCCCCCCACCACGCCCACCATCAACAACCCACTAACCCTCCCCTCCTAATAGCACCCGCCCCGGCAGCCTCCTGCTAACATCCCACACCACCCCCCTCCCTGCCCTCCCCCTCCCAGACCGCGTCACCATCCTCCACGGCTGGCGCGACAGCTCCCTCTGGGCGCTCCGCGCCCTCTTCAAAACCGTCACCACCCTCGGCAAGCTCACCCACATCCGCAGCAGCACCACCTTTGCGCCGCTGACCGGGTTCCCGGCCGTGCCGGCTGCGTGGGTGGCCGGGGAGAGGTCGTATCCTTATGAGTTTTTGCAATTCCACAGTGATGGGGGGAAGGTGGTGGAGGAGGTGAGTGTGGATGTGGTGATTGTTGGGTCCGGGTGTGGCGCGGGCGTGGTGGCGAACCGGTTGGCGGGGGAGTTTGGACGGGGACTGAGTGTGTTGGTTGTGGAGAAGGGGAGGCATTTTGATGCGGAGCATTTTCCGCTGTCGCAAACGGCTGGGTTGGCGAGTATGTTTGAGGCGGGCGGGGTGGTGGAGGCGGATGATGGGTCGGTGACGGTCACGGCGGGGGCGTGTTTTGGGGGTGGGGGGACGGTGAATTGGAGTGCGGGGTTGAAGACGCAGGATTTTGTGAGGGGGGAGTGGGCGAAGGAGAGGAAGTTGGAGTTTTTTGGGGGTGAGGAGTTTCAGGGGTGTCTGGATCGCGTGTGGGAGGTGATGGGCTGTGATGGGGACAAGTTGACACCGAATCATGCGAATCGTGTGTTGCTTGATGGGGCGGAGAAGTTGGGGTACAAGGCCAAGATTGTGCCGCAAAATTGTGGGCGGACGGCGCATGATGATGGGTATTGTACGTTGGGATGCTGGAAGGGCGAGAAGATGGGCCCCGTGAACGGGTGGTTCCCAGAGGCCGCGAAGCAAGGAGTCAAGTTTGTCGAGGGCATGAAGGTTGAGAGGGTGCTGTTTGAGCAAAAGAACGGCAACAAGGTGGCAAGGGGTGTGAAGGGTGTGTGGAAGCCCCAGGACGGTGGTGCTGAAGTTGAGGTGGTTGTCAGGGCGAAGAAGGTCGTGCTCAGCTGCGGCACGCTTTGGAGTCCGGTCGTGTTGCTGAACAGCGGGTTGAAGAATCCCCAAATCGGCAAGAACCTCTACCTGCACCCAACCAACTTTGTTTCGGGCGTCTTTGACGAGGATGTCCGGCCATGGGAGGGTACGCCATCCCCCTTCATGGCCCCTAGATTCCATTACTAACGGCAAATAGGCGGAAGTCTCACCTCGGTCGTTAGCGACTTTGAGAACCTCGACGGCAAAGGCCACGGCGTCAAGCTCGAAGCCATGTCAATGATGGTATGTCCTGCCCATCCCAACCTCTTCTCACCGACTGACCAATCCCCAGCCCTCATTCTGCCTCCCCTTCCTCAACTGGTCCTCTGGCGCCGACTTCAAGCTCCTCGCCGCCAACTACCGCCACCTCAACACCTACATCGCCATCTGCCGCGACCGCGACACCGGCTCCATCTACCGCGACTCGACCACCGGTTCGCCCCGCGTCACTTACACCCCCTCCGACTTTGACCGCGCCCACAACTTCCGCGGCATCCAGGAACTCTCTAAGATCCTGTTCGCCCAAGGCGCCCGCGAGATCCACCCGTCCCTGCCAGGCTTTTCAGGGTTCGTCCGCAAGACGGCAGGCGAAGCCGACGGCGACGAGGAAAAGGAAAAGAAGCGGTTCGACAAGTGGCTGGCCAAGCTCAAAGCGCACGGCAACAAGCCGCCGCTGACGCCGTTCGCGTCGGCGCACCAGATGGGCTCCTGCCGCATGAGCGCCAAGGCCAAGGACGGCGTGGTGGATGCCAAGGGTAAGGTCTGGGGCACCGAGGGGCTGTATGTGGCCGACGCAAGCGTGTTTCCGAGTGCCAGCGGGGTGAATCCCATGGTGACGGTCATGGCGATTTCGGATTGGATCGCTCAGGGGTTGTGTGAGGAACTGAAGGGGGAGGGGGTGAGTTCGAGGCTGTGAGAGTAAGAGAAGGGGTGGTGTGTGACTAAAGTTGTGGAAATATCCGTCAAGAGAAAGCACTTAGGGCTTGGTAGGTGGCGTGTCCAACATTAACATACTATTTGCTTGCTTAACCTTGTAACCTTTGTCCCTCGGCTTTCGCGGACTTGATTATCATCGACACCCAGTTCAGCGAGGACGGAAACAAAGCATCATAATCCCGGCATGGTCACCTAGCATTCCATTTAATCCCCAGAACTGGAGCTAATACGCTATGGATCTGGTCAATACAATGCGCCTCCAAGCCAAATTTTACCCCTGGGTTTGGACCCACCCCTGAATCCTCAAAACATATGGACCCTCGTCGACGAGTGAAACATGGCCGGCAGAAAACTCTTGTTGTCGTTCATATTCTCCACCGCTGTCCGCAGACTCTTCGGCGTCCGTTTCAGCACCGACGCCGCCAGCGTCTTATCAAGATGGTCGGCGTGCATCTCAAACAACTTCTCCGCCACCGCCAGCACCGTATACTCTCCAAACGCCCTCGCAGCGAGCTTGCCCTGCCCCAACACCTTGTCAATCAAACTCTCCTCCTCCCCATCTTCCTCATCCTCAGAGCCAACCTCGTCACCGCCGTTTTGCTTCAATTCATCCCCCCCTTCCTTTCCCGCCGCCTCAGGCGAACCCAACCCCAGCCCGCCCAACCCCTTGACAGCCATATCCAACCCCAGCCCGCCCACCCCCGTGACAGCCATATCCAACCCCTGTCTCGCCAGATCTGACCCCGCCTTCAACTTCTCCTCCCCTTCCTTCCGTGTCATCCGACTAGCAAGATACTCGTCCAGGATATAGCACATCTTGCGCTTCTTCCGGTCCATGTACGCCTGCCACGCATTCACCAGCCCCGGCTCCGGCGTCGCGTCGTGGAAGTCAATGGCCCCTGCCGCGATGCGGTGCCCGTAGAACTGGCCTGGTATGGGCCCCAGCTCGAGGTGGCATAGGAACCAGTTGGCGCCGGGTGCGCCGGAGAAGCGGGCGAGGACCCATTCACCTGCGACGAAGTGGAGGTGGGGTTCTTGGATGAAGGCGATCATGCGGCTGACGAGGCGCTCTTCGTCGGTGTTGCCGTGGTTGTCTTGGTTCTCGGGAGGTTGGTCAGTTGTTTCTTCGGTGCCTGTATTACCGTCGGCGACGGTGGGAAGTCCAGTTTGGACAGCTTTGGTGGCGGTGGCTTTGGTGACGGCCAGGGTCTTGAGTAGGCGGGCCCCGCGGCGCTCGTCTTTGTCTTTGTATTGCTCCCGTAGCACCTTGGCTTCGACCGACTCAATCACGTCGAGCTCGTGTTCCAGGATCTGTCGCTCGCAGGCAAAACTGACGATGACGCGGGCGAAGCCGGTACTGATGGAGCACCAACCAGAGATCTTCTCGTGTGGGCTGGCTGCCTTGGCGATCTGTCTGCGGAGTTTGTCTAGGTCAATCATGGTCACGATGACCCGCTGAATATCGAACAGGCCCTCAATGCCAGAGCTATTGACGATGATGGGGTTGGGCGAGATGATGTTTAGGCCTTGTCCCTGAGATGAATGGCTGCTGAAGCTATGAGCAGTGGGATGTGGCTCGGACAGGTCAAACCTGATGGCCTGGAGCTCTGGAGGGAGTGACTTTGTTGTCCTTTCGTCTACCGGGGTAGACAGGTAGTCCATCACTACTTGGTCAAGTAATTCCCATTTTGCCTTCGCAGGCGGGGATTGCACCGTCTCATACGGTGGTGGGGGATCGGGGAGTGCCTCTGTTGGCACTGGGTTCTGAGAGCGAGATGAAGTCTCGGGCTCCTTTGCAGTGGTCGAGTCACTGCTCTTCTTGCGAATGCCAAAGGACGGTGGCTTGATGCCTTTGCCGAACCCCGAAAACTTGGACCCTTTACTTTTCGAAGTATCTGAGCCCTCTACGTCGCTGTTAGTAGCTGAGGTTTTGTTCCCCAGCAAGGGGAAGGATGGGCTGCGCAGCGATGGCATGGTTGGCCGCTTCGGGAGCGAGAACTCTGTGGTTGCCTCCTTCTTCAACGGCGCTGGCGGCGGCAAATCCCTTCCACATTGTTCCTTGATGAACCCGACAATCTTTCCCAGCGCATCCTGTTGAGGCTTAAGTTTGCGAAAACCGGTTAGTTGGATGAGTTGCACAATCCGCTCAACCCATCTCAAGGGAAGGTTCTTGCGCTGCTTATCCTTGAGGAAGTCAATGGCGCAGCGCAGGGTCTGAATGATGCCGTGATACGTGATCATGACATCCTTCATCTTGTCGTGGACCTGAGTCGACAGGATGAGGTTGTACCGTTTGCTCCTATCCTCCTGGTTTCCATACGCTATGTGAGACGAGGGGTACATGGATCTCCCGCGAATGGGGCTCCCCATCTCCATCCCCGTCCAGTTAAACACGGAGACGTCGCTGCGGGTTATCACAACCTCGTCAAGCAACCGAGCCAGGGCCTTGGCATACCCCTCTGCAGGAAAAGTAGGGAAGCGGACACCAAGGATGCCCATCAGCGCGTACGCCCGGTCAGTTGCAACAGTAGCCCACCGCTTGCCAGACACTTCCAGCACACTCTGAGCCGAAAAGCCGGTCCGAGAGGTCCCCAGCTGCCACTCCTCAAGTTGCTGAACCTGCCCGAACTCAGCCACATACTTGCGGTCGGCTAGCACAAGTTCCTCAGTCTCGGCGACGAGACATTGGAGGAGAAAGTTGATCGCATTTTGCACGACCTCTTCCTCCTTTTCTTCAGGATCAAGGTTGGCGGCCAGTGAGTCCAAATCAGGAATCGGAAGATGCTCCTTGAGACGGAGGAAGAGGGCGAGCCTGCTTTTATCATCTCCATCAGCGCGAGTCAGGTCCGCTGAAGCGAGATACACTGCGCGCGTGACCTCGGATGTGGCGGTTTCCATAGCCATCTCTTTCGGTACTCGGACTCCAAGGGCATCGAGGAGAATGATGAGTTGCTGAGCAGTTTCGACTCGGATAGCTTCGCTTTCAGCCGCCGCGCCCCGCTTTTCCCAGTCACAGGGACTTGTATGGTTTCGCTCAATGTGCAGAGGAGGAGTTTGTAGCTCGTGTGGGACCTTGTAGTCTCCCAAGATCCGTTTGAGCTTTTCAGCATTCCAGAACCCCCGAGCCGCGGCGCCCGATGATCGGTAGATGTTCCGGGTGTCGCCGCGTGTGTACAAGGCGATGAACGAAATCAGGTAGTAGAAGTACCCGAGACTCTCGACTGGCCGACTGAGGGGTGCCCACTCCGAGTTGGCGTAGAAGGTTGTCTTGCTCATGACAAGCTCTTGCAATGTCCACGCGCGCGTTGACCACTCGGGACCAGAACCTCGGACCTGCTCGAAGCTTTCAATGTTGGGTTTGGTGTCTGCTGCGCCTTGTCTCTCCTCCTCAGGCTTTCTCTCATCTTCGAAACGTCGCCAGTCGTTGCTAGCGTCAGCCTCGGAGAAGCGGGTGTCCAGCTGCACCAGAGTGAACTCGGCGCTGGCGTACCAATCACCCATCAGTGACAGCGACTCGGAAAGCTCGCCGCCATTCGCCTTGTCGATGCAGCATGTGTCTGTCCAGAGATAGCACTTCTCTCGGCGTTGAAACAGTTTGGTCTTGAAAATGTGGTCGGCTTGCTGAATCGATTTCTGAAGCTTGATGGCCGACTTCCATCGCTGCAGCAGGCTGATCATCTCATCAAGGGCATCTCGGAGGTGGCCATGCTGTTGAAAAAGGTCGATATCCTCCTTGATGGAACCGTGCTCCTTTTGGGCTGCTTGCAGCTCATCTTTGGCTTTCCACGCCTCGGCTTTCACCTCGTCAATCACCTCGCTCCCTGCATCACGTCGGAACGGTTGACGGGGTACTGCCTCAGTGCCGTCTTTGCCCATATCATCTCTCATCTTTTCCTCGACCTGGTCCTCGATTTGATCGAGGAGATGGCTGAAAATCTTGCGTTCCATCTCAGCAAATCGAAGCTTTGTTCTGATCCGGTTTTCGTTGCTCTTCGCCCGTCCGAGTCTGTCCTCGGCGGCTCTGACGTTGAGACGCTGGTCCAGTAGATCGCCAATATTGGCCGGATCTTTCTCTTTTGCGAGCCCTTCTATGGTGTAAACCTCCTTGATCAGTCGCTCCTGCTCCTCAATGTCCAGCTTGCACTGCTCCAGCACCAGTTCCACGTCGCTCTTCCTAGCCCCCGGTTTGACCTCATTCCCAGCCTTGCGGGCCTCTCTAGCACGCTCCACGCTCTTCATCCGCGCCTCCTTGATGTAGCCAAGCGTGAGCTCAACCCCCTTCCATCGGTGCGAAAGCATACAATACTGGCCGCGGACGCCAATGGCAGGAAACTCAACTAGGTTGCCCGTTTCAATGTCGAACATGCGGTAGGGCAGTTGCGCGGGCGGAGAGTCGGCAGTGCCAAGAAACTCGATATCCCGCAGGCCGGCGACGGCGTAGTCTCGATCGGGCACGAAACTTGGTTTGAACAAGGGCACGAACCAGAGGTTCAACACGGCTCGGAGTTTCTCAGGACTCTCGCCGACGTCTTTGAAAATCTTGGCGATCGTGTCTGGTGTCAGGTCCATGCGCTCAAGGACCTTGCTCATTGCTGTGGCTTGCATTTTGGCAGCGTCCATAGCAAAGGCCATGTTGTCTTGGACAGTCTTGGGAGACTCGGGAAGGGGGAGGGACTTGACTTCTCAGATGAGTGCTGAGAAGTAGACGTTCGGTTTTGTAGTTTGGTTTGTTGAAAAGAGGAGATCGCAAAGCAGCGAACAACGATTTCCGTCTTCTGGTACTGGAGGTCACTGTTGTTTCTTCATGGAGACGAGAAGGCCTGGGGCCAGCCATCCCCTCACCAACCTAATACATCCCAAAGTCGTGAGCTGCAGGCTAAAGCCTGCCGGAGGGCACAACATTGTGGAACAGGTCCAATAAAATGACCTTGCGCGTGTTCCACTGGTCTGCGTCGAGCGTACCACAGATGGTGATTCTGCGGTGGTTAGCCAGTCATCGGGCTAGCCGCACCTCCAGGTTTGTATTCAGCTCGCACCTTGCACGCCCGAATCACAGCTTCCCGACGCCGTGAATCCGCAGCTACCTGAAAAGGAAACATGATGACGCCCAACGCCCGATTCCACAGCCTAGGATCTTACTGGTTCATCGCTCCTGCGGTTTTGCAAATTTCTGATACTGCCGCTAGCGCGCTCCTCTTGAGCCGGCGAGGAGCTGAATGGTGAATTACCTTGTGTGACTGGGCATCCCTTCTTGGCTCCCCTCAGAGACAATCCACTAGCATCTGCCTCTGCTTTCCCGGGGCTTTTTGCTCGAGGTGGTCTTCACGTCTCCATCTTCGAACGTCGCTGCTCCTCGCTGGTTTTCGTTGTGTCTGCTGGTTTTCGGGCTAAAATCCATCTCAATCATCTTCTCCTTCCCAACTCATCCAGGATGGCATCATACCACCGAGTGCTTCAAGTATTTGGCCGCTCTGTCAAGCAAAAGAGCGTCGAGTGTGATTAGTACGTACGCTGCCAGTTCATCACAAGCATCCACCTGAACGACTAGCTGACGACGAGAAGTGATATCCACCCATGGGATGTCTTGATCAATGGTGAGAGATGGGCCGGCAAGGTTCGGCTGGTGGGATTCGTTGATTCGTTCTTTCTCGTATGCTACTCGGGCGAGTCCCGATTCGAGCATGGCATCGTGGTGTACAGTCAGTTTCGTTGCCCGCTGTCATGGTATAAGGTGCGAGTGTTGACTAACGCCGCAAAGAGGACGATGATGCAATCCGAAGCACGCTGCTTAAAGCGGGAGTCAAGCCCGCAGATATCGGCCTCAAGGTCGTGAATGGCGAGAAAGTTGAGCAACAGGGAAACAAAGGTTAGTCTCGATTTTAACTGATTAGTGAACGAAAGTCATGCTAAAACTGTATGCATACAGAACCGCCCAAGTACTTCCAGTTTGAGACCGAAAAAGGCGGCCTCGACTACCGAATCTCCAGTCTCGGCCACCCGATCGGTCTCAAGACGGAATATCCGAAGTCATCGCTGAGGAGATACGACATCAAGCTGCGGAAGGGTAGAGACCCGGTCATGAAAAGTGCGTACTTACGAGCAGGATGCGCTGCACCAAAAGTAATTAACTGACCATGGCACAGAACGGATCCGACGCGGCGTCTGCCAACACGACCTGTTCGACCTGATGCACGATGCCCTTCGACTGGGCATCATCACGCATGCCGAGCTGATCGGGACAATCGTCGGCAAGGTGTATGGAGGGTCGGCCTTGGATGATGTGACTGGGAAATATCTCGACGCGCTTGCTGGTGCAAAGGGGTCCGGGAACTTGGCTCTGTCAGGTGAAAAGGTGTAGGTAGTAACAGTTGAACCTCGAGTCCCTCGGAAAAATTGCACGTCGACTCTTGTCTTCGCGCCTTCCCTCGGATGAGCGAGCCCCTGCCATTATCCCACCCACCACATAATTTCTCTCCCCTCGCTCTTTCCCCTCGCTCTTTCCCCTCGCTCTTTCCTCCTTGCGAGTCACTCGTGAACTCTACACCTCCGGCTTTTGACGCAGGTGTGTCGTATTTCTTTTTGGCCAGCATCTGACTTTTTCCCACGAGAGACATTGAGGTGGGGGAACTAGCAGATTTAATTCCTGGTTACGATATCTTTATGCTTGGCCGTTGACGGGGCTCGAGCCCCCCAGGCGTCACAGCATTTCTCTTACTCCTCCGATCTAGCGAAGGCTAACTACAGTTAACCTTATGACCCTCCATTCCGATTCTTGTATTAAATAGTACAAAGCAATGCAGGCCTCTGAGGGTGCTCTTAGGGCACCTTTTCGCTAGACTAAACACCAAAAAAAGAGTAGGCCATGCTCCAGAATCCCAAACTCCCTAATCCCTCGCACCCAAGACGCCGTCGCTATGCAACCTTTGTTCGCGTGGCTGTAAGGCTCTGGACCGTAACCAGCCCCGTACTGTGCTCTTTCTCACACAGGCCTCCAAGGAGCACATCGGGTCGATACCAACAAACACCGCCAGGCCGCCTTCACGCCCGCCCCCCACACCGGCACCGCATCCCTGCCCCACGAGCGCTATCGGAGCGCCCTCAAGCGACGCTAGTGCTTCGGCCGCAAATCACAGACCTCAAACTCGAGGGACCGCGACTCATAAACGTGGCCCTGCGGCTGTCCAGCCTCAGTATAAAGGTTGTCAATCGAATGCTGGTGGAAGGTCTCGGTCCTCTGGCATGACAGGATGTGCGGCAGACCCGGGGGGTTTGTCAGGCGGAATATACCCCATCTGGTGAGTAGAAATTAGTACAACGATCTGATGAATCCCGATCAAGAAAAACTTACGAGGGCTCATGGCGCGGCGCGCACACAATGGCGATGCTCTCGGGCATCATGACCTGGTAGCCTGCCTGCGTGTGCAGATCGCGCGAGCTCATGAAGCACGTCTGTGTCGGATGCGTGTGGATCCAACCGATGACGATGAGGTCGTTTTCGATGCAGTAGTCGAGCATACCCGACTCGTTCTCGGTCTCGCACGTGTCCGGCGTGCATTTTTGCTCCGGGATTACCAGGTGTGAGATGAAGAGGGCGTTGTTGACCTGTGTGCCGCAGAGCATCCCGCACATCTCTAGTCCTCTGCGTGTATTGTCCGCGGCAAGGTCCAAAAATCTCTGCCGCAGCGAGTTCGGCAGGAAAACAGGCCTGATCGGATTGCCGTTTTCGAGGTACGCGGCTGCTTGGAATGTGACCCGCTTCTCCTTGGGAGGCTCGACGAGGGTCTTGGGTGGTAGGGCCGGCGCCTCGTCCCGAACCGGGCTGTAATCTGGGGGTCTGCTCGAGGGCAAAAGCTCCTTGCCTGGCCGCGGTGGAGGGACGACGGCAGGAGGTCGATCGTGGTATGACTCCTTGGGCGGCCGGGCGGGCTTCGGCTGCGGGCTTTCCGGCCGCCTCGGTGAATAGGAAGGTTCATATCGGAATGGTGATGACTTGCTGATGGAAGGGTAAGAGTAAGTAGACGGTGGAGTAGCGTATTCATCGTCCTCGTATCCTCTCCCATAGCCTTCTGACCGGTCCAAATGGCGTCGGGTTGCCTCCATCTGCCTCCGAAGCTCGTCATCGTCCATTTGAAGGCTAGGCTTCTTGCCGGCTTCATTGTTCCAAGCATCAAAGTACCCCGGGTCTCTCTGCCTTCGTTCCTCTTCTCCCGTGCCCCCGGCAGCCCTTCGGCGCCGACGCATCTCTTTCTTAGCTAGATCCACCGCAAGATCCTGGTGGTCTCTTGCATCTAGAATGTCCGCTGGTGACGAGTAACTCCACGAGAGCGCCGGATCGTTTGAAGCATACTTGGCGTAAGGGGTCGGGGACGGCCGATGCGCGTCCTTGGCAGCATCCCGGGCCGCCGAAATCTTCAGCCATCGATCATACGAGTCGTCAACCTCGGGTCGTAGGGTTTCGAGTATTTCGATCACGCGGGGAATGCGCTTCTGGAGCGGCTTTAGGGCTCTCCTCGACTCGGGATCTTTCGCTTCGGGGTGGTTGCCGAGGTACTCGAGGACAAGGATCGAATATCGGAAAAGAACGAGGTAAGCCTGGGTGAAATTGCCTTCCCGGAGATAGATTTGGCCCTGATGGAGTGCCCGAGTTAGCAAGCAGACGTGGCAGTTGATCGGACGGACAGAACAGGGCACACCTCATGATGGATAGTTTCGGCAGCGCGGGCCCAGTACTTGAAGCGAATGCTCGGATTCCAGTCGAATTCCTTTGCTTTGGCAGTCAGCTCTTTTGAGCTCATGGGCCGGGCGCCCATGCCTAGGTCTGTGCTGTTCATCTTGTCATTTGCTTAGACAATACCAGTCCGGGACGAGGGCGGGCCAGGGTTGCGACGACGGATGGTTGACGGCAGCAGGTTACCGCACAATGCTGCTGTCGTCGCTCGCTATCATTGCTGGCTAAGGACCGGGAAGCTGCTGCTAGTCGAAAATTAAAACGGAGGCCGACGTTGGGTGCGCCGGCTGCCTAGACTGCGGCCCAGAGTTGCAGCCGCACGATGTTGTTATGGTGGTTGAGGCCGCGTACCCGTACCGCACTGTGTGACTTCCATCAAGGACCCCGCCATCGACCCGTTGCCGTGAAACAGCGGGGCATTTCAAATCAGTCGAGTTGGGCCTCGTGCACGCGCCATGCCAAGCCACCTTGGCAGCCTCGCCAAGCTCCAGCCAAGTCAACAAAATCCATGGCCTGCGTCATTGCACCAGTAAAACATCGAATGCAATGCTTCCTTTCAGTTTCTTCTGAATGTCAACAATCCGGACTCGCCACATTCAGGTCGAACGAATGCAGGGATGGTAAAGGGTGCATATTCCCGGAAGGGGTCGGATGATTACAACGTGGACATCCTGGTGCGAGTTATTTTTTCGATCCTTTGAGAACGGAACCGAGGAAAAAATGTGTTGGGCAAATCTCGTCTGTTGACCTTCCCTGTTCCGATGCCACGTTTGGCAACAGATCCGGGACATGGAACAGCTTCAACATGGCGATTTGCTGGTCGAGAACCGGCCCACCGGGAATTATCGGGATCAAGGTTACCCCTTGCGGCGATTTCTCAGTGCCACAAACCACACCCAGCCAAGTGGCCAAGCCCAGATCGGAGACCTTGCCCAGACCTCAGCCTCTCAAAGTGAGTCAGCTATTAGTATCGCGAGGCGGTAAGCAGACCCGGGGGTGAGAAAATCTCTGGCCCTGGGAAACTATAAGAGACCGGGTGTTTCCATTGTTTACTCCTTACTTTGTTGCATATCACTCACTTCCTCGTTGTGCTGCCCTCAGTCATCGTGGCTATTACCAATCTTACTATCCCAACGTCTATCAACACCACCTTTCACAATGGCTCGTTCCTATGATCTGCAAGCCGGCTCAGACCGGATGAGAACGGAAGGTATGTTATACACACATGGGTTATAAGATACAGCATCGCTAACCCCAATCAGCCAGCATCGAAGCATCGATGGACATCCTCAGCTTCAGCACGGGCCTGCCCTCCATTCCAGTCGAGACCTCCCTCTTCACCCTCCTCAGCCACTGCTTCACCAAG
This sequence comes from Trichocladium uniseriatum, assembly GCA_017139535.1. Lineage (NCBI taxonomy): Eukaryota > Fungi > Ascomycota > Sordariomycetes > Sordariales > Chaetomiaceae > Trichocladium > Trichocladium uniseriatum. Next base: position 50,514 of record WOUO01000021.1, on the reverse strand, counting down.
ATCATCGCCATCTTCGGCCTCCACGACCCCCGTGGTGTCCTCCAGGAACCATCTGCCCTAGAGCGAATCCTCAACTCCATCTTCGACAGCACCTCCCGCGCCTTCGTCACGGAAAAGTCGGTGCGAATTATCGCCGGTCTCGATGAGCACGACAAGTCATGCCTGTATGTGCAGGCCGTGGCGGGCATGGTCCTGATCTTCCAGCGTCTGGGCTCGGCCAGCACAGAACTCACGGCCGGCATCTTCTCGCGCGAGCTGCAGCTGTTTGCGGAGAGCGAGCAGCGGGCCGAGGTGCTCGACAAGATTGGCGCCAGCTCTCTGTTCAGCTCGTGTTATACAAAGATCGCCATCGTGGATCTTGTGTTGGGGGCGGTGGAGGAACGCCAGGATGGGCACCACGACGGCCTGCCTCTTGGCTCGACGGGCATGGACCTTTTGAGCGACAGTGTGGCGTGGGTTAGCGATCGGCCGTGCAAAAACATGGGGTTGCCTTGGGGTTTCACGATCATGACTCTTAATTAGTGTTTTTCGAGGGGTTTCTTGGTATTGTAATAGGGTCAAAATCTCCATTCTGGATAGACAGGAGCGCGGCGTTGGGGGTATCAGGGATCTATCATAGTTAATACACGTATCTGCCAACACAAATCCACGACCCCGTCGTGATCGAAGCCGGAAAGCAGGACAGTGAGCTGAGAAGTGTCGTCAGTGACTGCACCGCGTGCTGTTTGTTGTATTTGTAGTCGGCGTCATTAAAGCTGCTTCATGCCTTGACGGCTTGGGCCCCAGCAGCCTGGGCGCTGGTTTGAACCTGTATAATCTCGCCCTTTTTCTTCTCCATCTTGCCCTGTGTCTCGGTGATACGTGTTTCCAGTCGGGAACTTCCAAATGGGCCCCATGTCAGCATGCCCTTACTCAGATGGGATGCCCTAAACTCACATCTCCTTGTCAATGAACTCTAACCGCCCATTAACGGTGCTCTCTGCGTCCACTTGGTCCTGCTTGAGCAGCACAGGGCCAATGAGCTTGTAAATTGTCTCGCCATCCTTCAACTTGGCAAACTCCTTGGTTTGGCTTAGCCGTTGCTCCGCTCAAACGCCTCGGGGTTGCTGGTCAAACCTTTTGCACACCGAGGTTCTCTTGCTTCTGGGCCTCGAGTTTTTGCCTTGCCGTCACGGAATCTTGGAGTTCTACTGATCTGTTAGTAAAATAAGATATCGGGCTTCACTGAAAAGGGCAGCACCTTGTTGAAGCTGAGTGAACTCCTCCGAGAGCTTCTGCATCCGTGCCTGAATGTCGGCCATTTTTCACACAGGAATGGGGTTATGGTCTGGTGGATGCGGTGCGATTCCAAACTCTGTCTGTGAGATGACGCGGCTTAAAATTCAAGCTTTTCTCAGTATCCGTCCACTTTAGGCAGTCGTCGATGTGTACTTTGTGGAGTTGAAGTGATGCCCCTCGGTGGTTGTTTTTTTTTGGAGCCTGAAGTAGCTGTTAGCACTTACCTATGTCTGCCCATACATTTCCTTAACAGGTCTGGATGTGCCCCGCCTGCCAAACGAGTGGCGTCGGCCCCGCGCTAGCGCTCCCTGGTCAACAGCCCGCCGAGACTTGTCGAATGGCTTCTTGCAACAACCGCCTCTCAACGACGCCAATTCTTGTCTCCGCACCCCCAGGCAGGCCCAGGCGACCGACAACGCGAATGCAGAGTCGCTAATAACAGGTGACCGTACCTTTACATTCTGCCTGGCCATCGAACGAAAGGGTTTCTCCATTCCATCATCCCTCGTATCGACGGTTCCCCGCGGCAACCAAACTTCGAAAGTCCCGACACAAGCAACCGCACAACCACATCCCGACCTCGCATCGCGTGGGACACGAGCCGCCGCCCGTCATGTCCAACACCGACTTCCTCGACCGGGCGATCAAGCAGGTGCGCCTGGCCATCGACGCCGACAATGCGGCACAGTACGACAAGGCCTACCAGCTCTACTACCAATCCCTCGAACTCTTCATGCTAGCGCTGAAATGGGAAAAGAACCCTAAGTCCAAGGAGATGATCCGCGCCAAGACTGGCGAGTACATGGAGCGGGCCGAGAAGCTCAAGGCGCATCTGGCCGACTCGGAAGCCAAGCGGAAAAAGCCAGGGATGGTGGGCGCCAACGGGGCGTCGACAGCGGGCACGGGGAAGGGCAAGGAGGCCGGCGAGGACGGGGCGGAACCTCTCGACGAGGACAGCAAAAAACTGCGCAGCGCGCTGTCGGGTGCCATCTTGCAGGAGCGGCCAAATGTCAGTTGGGACGATGTGGCGGGGTTGGAGCGCGCAAAGGAGGCGCTCAAGGAGGCCGTTCTCCTGCCCATCAAGTTCCCGCACTTGTTCCAGGGCAAGAGGCAGCCGTGGAAGGGGATCTTGCTGTACGGTCCCCCGGGGACGGGTAAGAGTTATCTGGCCAAGGCGGTCGCGACGGAGGCAAACAGCACGTTTTTCAGCGTGAGCAGTTCCGATTTGGTGAGCAAGTGGATGGGTGAGAGTGAAAGGTATGCGCAGACTAGCCCTCCCAAACTGCATCTTCATACTCTAACGTGGCTTCTTTTCTCAGGCTAGTCAAGCAACTCTTCGCCATGGCACGCGAGAACAGGCCCTCCATCATCTTCATCGACGAAATCGACGCGCTCTGCGGGCCCCGCGGTGAAGGCGAATCCGAAGCGTCGCGGCGCATAAAAACCGAGATGCTCGTCCAGATGGACGGCGTGGGCAACGACAGCAAGGGCGTGCTGATCCTGGGCGCGACCAACATCCCGTGGCAGCTGGACGCGGCCATCCGGCGACGCTTCCAGCGGCGCGTGCACATTACCTTGCCCGACCTGGCCGCACGCACGACCATGTTCAAGCTCGCCGTCGGCGACACCCACACGGCGCTCAAGCCCGAGGACTACCGCGAGCTGGCCCGCGCCGCCGAGGGCTACTCCGGCTCCGACGTCAGCATCGTGGTGCAGGACGCGCTAATGCAGCCTGTCCGCAAGATCCAGCAGGCGACGCACTTCAAGAAGGTATGCGGTATTTAAATGTACACGTTCTATGTGACCCGTATTAATTCTCTCAGGTAACGGTCGACGGCAAGGAACGTCTCACCCCCTGCTCTCCCGGCGACCCCAACGCGATCGAGATGACGTGGGAAAAGGTGGCCTCGGAGGACTTGCTGGAGCCGGTGGTGGAAAAGAAGGACTTCCTCCGCGCCATCAAGTCCAGCCGGCCGACCGTGTCCGAGGCCGACCTGACACGGAACCAGGAGTGGACCAACGAGTTTGGCAGCGACGGATCATGAGTTTTGGGGGCTGGAGTTGTGGAGGCGTATTGATTGTGTCGTTACTTAGGCGGACTGGCGTGCGGCGTTTAGAATAAGATCCATCAGGCTTAGCATATGGCATGTGGCGTGGATACTAGCTTCCGAGTTCTGTAAATTGCCGTTGACAAATATGAAGAGGGGGTTTGTTGCCTCAATTGTTCACTGCGCTTTTTGATGCAAGTTTCAAGAGCACGCAAGAGTTCAAGATTAGGCACACGCGACCTTTTCCGTTTCCATGCCATGGTATGATACATCCCACTGGAATAAGGTGTCTAGATACACAACCCGGTAACTCCATTTGCCAACCCCCTAACCCGCACAAGAACTCCGAAAAAACACAACGAAGACCAACCAAGAAGAAAGCAAAAAACTGGAGCAGCAAGAACTACTCGGCAGCCGCCGACTTTCTCTTCTTCTTCTTCTTCTTCTCGCCCTCGGCGTCAGCATCCGCCATCTCCACATCCTCGGCGCCAACGCTCTTCCGCTTCTTGTCCTTCTTTTCCTTCTTGTCCTTCTTCTCCTTCTTTTCCTTCTTGTCCGACTTCTCCTTCTTCTCCTTGACGGGGTGGTCGAGCATCTCATCGTCAATGTCCATGTCGCCGCCGTCGTCCATGACCGCCTTGATGGCCTTGTCCATCGCCTCGGTGTTCTTCATCGGCTTGACGCCCTTGGCGTACCACTCGAGCCGCTGCTCCAGCTGGTCGCGCATAACCTCACCGAAACGGCGCGTCGGGTGTTCCGAGAAGTTGTCGATACGGCTGGCAATCGAGCACTTGTTGGCGAGGTACCGCGAGATGCGGCCCTTGACCTTGGGGCCGGCGCGGCCAATGAAGGAGCTCTGGTACAGGAGACCGTACTTGGGCGTGGCGCCCTTGGTCTTGAGCGCGCGGAAGAGGGCCTTCTCGGCGCCGAGGATCTGGAGCGTCGAGGCGGGGTACTTGGCAAGGTTGGTCAGGGAGCCGGCGTGCGAGATGAGGCGGGCAGCGACGGGGGTGCCCAGAATAACCTGGAGGTTGGGGGCAACGTCGCCCATCTTCTTGTCGAGGGACTCGGCGAGGATGCGCCTGTAGTCGGCCATCTTGGAGACGTTGGAGGCGAGGTCCTTGACCATGTTAAGATCGGTCTCGCTAATGTCTTGACCCATGGACACCTTGGCAGCCTGGATAATGGCCTCGGCCTTGTCCTGGTCCTGGTTGAGAACGTTGGCAAGGTCATCAACGCTCTCGTCGGTGAGCGTCTTCTTGTCGCCAACAGCAAGAACCAGCTTGGCGTACGTGCCGTTGTCGGAGACAATACGGATGAGCTCGGGAAAGTGCCATCCGTACCACTCGCGGACACGCATGGCACCCTGGTTGATGCCCTTGTCAAGGGCGTCGAGGGTCGCAATGCCCTGAATGATGTGGTTGTCGTTCTTGTGCACGCTGAACTTGACCTTGGCGCGGGAGTAGGCGTGGCCGAGACCGAGCTGGGCGCGGTTAATGTCGCCCTCCTGCAGACCCTTGAGCAGCTTGCTGGCGTGGAGACGAATGCCACGCAGGAGCGCGGCAACGACCTCGGAGGTGTCGGCAGCCTCGCACTGAACGCCGGGGAAGGTGGCGCTAATCTCGCCCGCTATCCGCTTGTCGACGACACCCAGCACAATCTTGCTCTTCTTTCCACTGGTCTGCGGCAGGTTGAGTTCGAGGGTGTTCTTGAGGTGCTCGGGCATGATACCCTCGGAAATCAGGTTGATGGCTTCCAAACCGTGGGCGGCAGAACTGAGAACCATTAGTTCAGATACAACCCATTGCACACGAATGCGGCCAGCACAGCCGTAGCCCACCATGTACTTACGTCCAGGGGTTGAAGCTGCGCAGCTGGACCATCTTGCCAAACTTGTCGAGGCTCTTCATCGCATCCTTGACCTCGGGCAATTCCAAGCCGACAGCGTCGGCCTGGTGCGAGACCTCGAACAACGAGAAGCCGACGGCGCTCTCAAAGAGCAGATAGTTGACGACCACCATCTTGACCAATTGCAAATTCGAAATACTAGGATGGCGAGGGTGTCTCCGGGGAGTTGCGGCGTTGTCGACCCTGCGCAGACTTGTCCAATGGCCTGCAGTCCGAGATTGCGGGTTGGCAGTGGGCAATCTTCAATATTTTTCCGGCACTTTTGAAGTTTTGAAATTTTTGCGGAAAGCGAGTTAATGCACGGGCCATGTGGGGTTGCAGGCTTGGCGGGGACTCTCGTCTCCCACAATCCGCTCGCAACTGTCAACAGCTGCGCTCCAATCCTGCCCCAAATCTCTTGCCAAGTTCTGGACAAAGAACTCCGAAGGTTTGCCTCAATCCCTGCAACTCAACATGAAATCCCATGAGCCGTTATCTCAGCCTTACTACTCTCCAATGTCCCGAGAGTGCATTTGACTTTTGTCTTGATTGGGTTTGATCTTTCAATTGGCGCTCCCGACTACCATTGACTCCAGTCCCAAGAGCACCGTCCCGACTGGCGCTTGGGAACGAGTAGATGCCTGATGCCCGTGTATCGCCAAATATCGCCATAGTCGTCAGCAGGCACATGGCGTTCGGGGTGGCCGGCAGTCAGTTGCTTCGGTCCTTCCGCATCGGGAGAAGTTCCATGGGCGATCTGCTCATCATCAACCGGCAGACTGTCCCGACCCCCGGAAGCTGACTGCGATCGGCTCGGCTAGGCGAGACTCTGCATCCAGCTGACTCTTGGCTCTGTCGCGGGGTCGAAAAAGACGAGCAATGTTCAGGTGTGGGCCGAAATGCAACTCGAACCAGGGGTTCGGACATCAAGCTAAGAGGGCCGTCTTGTTCGCACGTTTCGAAGAGGCAGCCAAAGGCGTTGTAATTGGATGATTTCCCTTGAATGGTATGCGCTGCCAATCAGCAGAACGAAAGTCTCAAGACACCACGCCGCGATTCGGCACTTTCCCACTCTGATCTCTCAGCCGTGCCGCGATAGGCAACGCCAATTTCAACTTATGCGCAACTGCGATGAACGACCGTTAGCAACCCGTCGCAAGCTCATCCTGCACAGGATCTTTCCAAAGCCATATAACGACCGCCAGCGATGACACAAAGTATTCACGGTGCCTGCGGATTTCTCTTGCAGGAGGACATCAAGTTCATCAACAGGCAATGACATATCTCCGACAGTCATATTGGTGACAGTCTGCTTACGGACCTTCATTGCCCCATCCCAGCCACCCATTGAGCTCACTGCCGCTTGGGTTTTGCCAGCGCGTTGATGGCATGTGTTTTCCATAAAGCTTGCCCTTGGTGTTGCACCCTAAGGGTAAGTTCCTGCCTCATCCACGAATTAAAAGTACGTTCTGACAGGCAAAAGAAATTCACCCAGTCCCAGCCATGGCATCAAGAGGCCACCACTCCGACGCCGAGGCCGAGGCCCCAGAGTCAAATAGCATGACCAACGCCCGTCCCGAAGCTCGAAATTCTGGACACATTTCTACGGGGCCTAGTCTTGCCAAGGACTCCATTGCTCCCTCTCAAGGAGGAGCCGCAGAAGATGCTGTTCTCAGAGCCTCCTGGCTCTCGTTTGCGTCAACGGCTGCGAGCAGAGATTCGGCAGCTCCCAGCATTTTCTCTATCAGGGCTTCAACCGCCTCAGCGTCGACTAGGTACTCAGTCCGTCAATCGTCAATTGAGTCCCCCATCTCAGCCACTAGCCCCCTATACCCGGAGCATAACAAACCCGGCTTCTCCAATGGGCCTCGGTACTCCTGCACCTTCTGCGATGCCGCTTTTTTCTCAAAAACGGAGTGGAAACTCCACGAGCTCGAGTTTCACGACAGGCGGGAGCGATATGTCTGCGACAACTGCCCGGCTTTCTTTCCGCGAGCTGCCCTGTTGGCTGAGCATTGCAAAGAAGCACATGGTCTCGAAAAGGCAATAGCTGCGGCCGAATCTGTCCAGTACGCAGCCATTCGAACTGCCTGGGGCTGCGGGTTTTGCGCTGTATTCGTACAGTCGCGTAACGATTATTTGGAGCACGTTGGCAGGCACTACGACGAAGGAAAGGAGAGGTCTGAATGGCAGCACACCCGCGTCATGGAGGGGTTGCTCCATCAGCCCAAGGTTGAAGCAAGCTGGACGGCCCTTGTCACCAAGGAGGAACACGCACGAGGCGCAAAGCTGCGTTTTAACTGGGACCCCAATACGACTGGCCGATCAGTAGACGGCCAAGAGTCCCGTTCTTTACAAGACACTCTGGAATTCTTTGCCACTGGGACAAGCAAGGCAGATGAGGTGGCGGCAGCGGCCTACAGTGCAGCTCTTGTCAGAAATGAGACCAATGTCAGTGACCTGGTTAGCAGGGTTTTCCTTCGAGGCTCCGAACCCAAGTCGTCAAAGCCCGTTCTCACTCCGGTCGAGGCTTCTCCTGAATCGCAGCCGGCTTCCTCAGGGCCGGGGGACAACGTTTCTCCGATATCCCCTTTGCCTGCGCCGTTGCAGTCGGCCACAGTTCTGCCGCAGGCTTTGCCTTTGCGTCCAGTTTCATCTCATCCGACCTTTGCGGCAAGCATGGCATCTAGGGCTGGCGGTTTCGTACCGGGGGTTGTGGCGGCTCCTGGAGGCAATGTATCACGGCCGGCAGCAGTGCCCGATGCGTCTGTTAGGTTCATATGGGGGAGAGGTCCCACCAAACACAACCTTCTCCGCCGCACTGACAGTGCCCGGGACCTTGCCGGGGCGGAACTAATCTCGAGCCAGCAATCATCCATGGGTTCCCTCCAAGTTCCCCCAATTTCTGCTCATGGGCCACCTGATATCGATTCTTCCTTATCAAGGACATCGAAAGATTCGTCGACCAGCAAAATCGGGAGCTGTTTGTCTGTCAAAACAGGGGCCCTATCCCATGTGCGACCTCACACAAGCTCAAGTACCCTCTCAACACGCACATGGGATGGATCACAGGGGTCCAATGACAGCACAAGTGAATCTATGTCTGACGACAGTCTTTCAGAGCCGGATTCCTGGCTCGAATTTGACGGGATGACGGCGGCGACCAAGGGCTGGAAGATGTCATTTCAACGCACCGTGGACCGAGGCATGGGACATCTATGGGCTCAGTACAACCATGACTGGGATGCTCTAATCCGACAATGCACATGGACAACCAACGGCTCCTCGCAACCCCAGGAAACGGCAGGGCGAGTGCGCAAAGGCACGTCTTCCCGTCAGACGCCACGAAAGGGATTCCGTTCAACTGGACGTTCGTTGGCTGAGGATGACGAAGAGGACGAAGACGACGGCGAGGGATATCGCCCAGCCTCATCCCTGTCCAAGCGCAGTCCTGGGCCAGCCAAGAGGTTCGCTTGCCCGTATCGAAAACATGACCCGCACACCTACAGCGTCCATGACCATGAAGTGTGCGCGATAAGATCGTGGTCGACCATCTCTCGGCTCAAGTAATTATCTCTTTGCAATGCTTCAAATGGAAAAATGCTAACACGGGTAACAGGGAGCATTTGTATCGTAGGCATTACAAGATCCATTGCCAAAGATGCAAGCAGACCTTCAGCAATGTCAAGGAACTAGCCGACCACGAGATGTCCTTCGCGGCGTGCGAGGTGTTTGATGGGTTTCATCCCGGGGACATGACCTCGTACCAAGAGAAGCAATTGAAATCGAGGAAGGTCACTTCCCGGCGGCAAACAGACGAGGAAAAATGGCGGGACATCTACAAACTTCTCTTCCCCAACGAAGAAGTGCCATCGCCCTGTAAGTGGATCTTCCAGTTGTCCTCGATCACATACTGCGGGGCTGTCTCGCTGATACGAGACCAGATCCCGAACCCGCTGAGGACTTGGGGCCCATACCTCCTGAAACCCATGTCAGCCTCGCTTTTCAGCACTTTCTGCTGACCGAGCTGCCGCATCTCTTCATCAAGACTGCCGAAGAACAGGCGCGCAGGCCCATCCAGACGCACGAGAGGCTGCCGATGGAAGCCATCCCGAAGATTGTCGAGGACTCCCTCCGGCGGGCATTCCGGGAATGGGAGGCAAGGGCGGGCAGTGAGGTACCGACCAGGGAGGCTTCGGCGGCACTAATGAGCTTCTTGCCCGACACGCCCGCTCCGCACGCCTACACGTTGGGGCAGCCGATGGCCTATCCCGCCCCATCACTCGGGACGACAGGAATGGACCAGGTCTTTGCACACGGGAATTTTGGCGACACCAACATGGGTCTCCCATCCGACCTCCCGCATGTCTCGCATGCAGATGACTCGGGATTCGTGGAAGGCAACTTTTTCCCGTCCGAGCCCCCGGTTGATTTTAATGCCTTTGTCCCGCATTACGGAAGGGGTACTTGGGAGGCTAGCCTGGGTTTTCCAAGTGGCGGTGTGTTCGAAGACAACATCAGCATGGGGGATTCGTTCCGAGGATTCCAAACTGGGTAATAAGGGGTTGCTGCTGCGTTGGGCCTTTTGACATGATGAGGTCACGACGCTTAGGGAAGATATGGCGGTGGTCAGATACGTGTAGAGTGGTCTTTGTTAGTTGGCGGTTAGATGGCGGGATAGAAGTCACTTTTGCTTACTATCACGCGGCAACAGCACAGACGGCTTCGACTTGACTTTGGGCTGCCTTGTTCCAGACGAGTGCTGGTATCAGCATTGACTGAATGTTGATGACACTCTAATGGATTTGTTTCGTTTCGTTTAGGATTCAATCTGGGAGACTGAAAACAAACAACAGTCGGACCTCAGACCACACGTTTTTGCTCGGCCCAACTGCTACCGTGTCAAGGCAAGTTAGGTAAAGTGCCCATATAATTGGGTAACTCCCGAGTAGGATCTGGGCCGCACCAGCCCTAGGGCTTATCAAAGTTGATGCATGTCATCGGGTGGGCGGGCTGACATGGTGTTTGAGCTTATAGGCATTGGATTCAATGTTTAAAAATGAAGGGATGGACAAGAAAATTGATGGATGTGGGCACCCAAACCGCAAATTCCAAGCTGGCGAGGATAAAACAGGGGCGTGGCGTCATCAGGGGTGTTCGGGCGTGCCGAGAGGGTGGCAGTGATTCATTCTATATCTGGAGCAAGCGTGGCGTCATCAGATTGAGTGATCGGGCATGCCGAGAGGGTGGCAGTGATTCATTCCATAGCCCGGAGCAGGACAAAAGAAAAGAGGGGCTGAGCTGCCACGATAGGATCTCCAAGACACCAAACTTAAAAGGAGACACGTATGATGACAAAAGCAGTCAAGTTGCTAAGTAACCCCTGGATAGATAATTAGGGTATATGGGAATGTTGCGACATTGATACCTCACCAAGGTGGAAGGTACCTAAGAGAATGGCTTGGGAAGCATGGGGTTGGACAACTGCAATACCTAGGTGACATTTACAACACCAGTATCTAGGTAGTCGTGTAGGTATTAGGTTGTCAGTCAATCTATTGCAGAACAAGGCGATTTAGGTTTATTGCTTAGATTCATGATCCGGGGAGATCTTTTGGGTAGAAGGTAACAACTAAAGTACCGAAATCTATGACAGAGTCCACAAGCTAACGGGTACAAGCTAACAGGTACAAGACAGTGGGTAAAGGCACAAAGTCGTCAGGGGTCCTTCAGAAAAAGTTTAACCACTGTATCCATGTACTCTGCCATCAACCAGCCTCACGGTTGGGGAGTTTGACAAGCAACCAAGAATGCACGCCTCGTGACTGGTAGCCAAGGCGACTTAGACTAGCAAACCGTCAAAGGTCTCGAGTCTAGACTCTCGTGCGACTCGACTCCCTTTGTCTGGTCCGAGGGCCGAGTCCACGCCGAGGCTGCTGCGCTGCCTTTGACCAACCGTTTTTGTTTAGTCAACACTATTCCAGTATCCACCTACTTGGCCATGAACTCTATATCTGGCAAGCATGGGCCTTCATCTCTACTCGCCATGTTTGTCCTCGCGCGGAACGATCTTGGTCCTTCGGTTTAGACTTTGTTATGATACTTGCGATTTGGTTACATGTGTTTCCGGGAGCGTCGCAAGTGGGACGTTGGCCAATTGACCCCCAAACCATGGGCTGTAGTTTTCTTTCGCCATTGTTTAGTCTCATATCTATATCTACTCAAGTAAGTAAGGTAGGGGAAGGCACATCACACTCTTACTCTAGACAATCTCGAGTAACTTCCTCCCCAAGACCAACATACTCGACATCGAACAACCAAGTTAAACACTTACAAGCAACAACACGCGAGCACTCACCTGCCCGCCATGGAGAACCTGAGCCTGAACGACAACCCAAAGGTAGCGACGCGCTCGACAATCCCCTACTATGCGCCGGCCGACCAACTGCCCGCCCCGCTGCCCACGGTGGCCGAGATACTGGCATCGAAAGACTTCGTAACCACCTATGGGCCCGCCAAGGTTGTGCGTGTCGGCGAGCACTTTGTGGTAAAGTACGGCCAGCACCCGTTCGTGCGCCTCCAAGAGGGTGAGAACATGCTCTTTGTCAGCCAGTCCACCAACGTGCGCGTCCCTGCCGTCTACGCCCTGTTTCATGATGAGAAGTCAGGCAACAACTTTATTGTGCAGGAGCGTATCGTCGGCAAGAACCTGTCTGCCCGGTGGGAAATCCTAGACAATGAGACCAAGGAGGGCGTGGTCGCCCAGCTGCGTCGGTACTTTGACGAGCTGCGCAGCATCCCGTCCCCGGGTTACTACGGGGGTGTGTGGCGGCAGCCTATCCTGGACGCTAATATGAACAATCGGTGGACTATCAATGACGAGCAAGTCGATATCCCCGCATGCGACACGGAGAAGGACTGGTACAAGCAGTTCCTTCCACGATCCTTTCCCTCTTTTGTTAACCATGTATTACAGGGTCGATACTATGCTGGACGTCGGAAACACCATTCACCCGCCCAAGGTTCGGGCCCGTTACGAGTGGCTGGAGCACATGTACCAGGAGGCCCTAGTTGGCAGCCCCCAACGCAAGGCCGTCTTCACCCACGGCGACGTAGACCCGCGCAATTTCATGATCTGCGACGAGGGAAATTCGGTAGCCATTATCGACTGGGAATGTTCCGGGTGGTATCCCGTGTACTGGGAGTATTGCGGCACCATGGTTGTGCAGGATTTTGAGTACGCTGGCGACTGGTCCAAGTGGATATCTCGCTTCCTCGACGAGTATCCCAACGAAATGGGCTGGATGTTTCATTTCCGTACGTGGCTCATGTTCGACAATTGATTCTTACATGTCATTAACGGAAGAACTTGATTTATATAACAGTTCACTTGTGCCTTTACTAAATTAAAATACCTTGGATAGTCTCAGCAAGCCAACCGTTGTCACAGATGTTACGGTAGGAGCTGGAAACAGAGGTCTGGAAGATCGGAGGATTAGGGGCGATCACCTGAGCAAAAGAAAGGAACATTGGAGGCGTAGGATCTAGTTGAATCTTCAACAGGAGCTGGCGATCCAGTTGTCTTATATACAGGAAGTCATTTCCCATCTCTTTCATTCTTAGACGACTGAACTTATGATATGCGGGTGGAAAGGGAGGGGGGGGGGGGGATTAGAATAGAAATAGAAAAAGAATAGAAAATAATAGATGTCATTTCCTACTTTACTGGGGTTCCTATTGATAGATCCCGGGTCTACTCGTCAACCACGCCGGAAAGGTACCTACCTACCTAATGTTATTTCCCAGAAGGAACTACCCGCCTAGTGCATTTTCCCACGATGGTATGGACAGACATTCATACCCTGCCAGACACCAATCCGCTGAGCAGATATACGTCTCGAATGGGAAAATTCAGGAGAACACACCGCTCGCCACTCTACCAAGTGGCAGACGCACTTAAAGACGGCGTTGGACGAGTTGGAAACCATCAACCCGTTCACATTTACACCTTGGGAGAAACGCGTACAGACCATTACAGACGAGTTGAAGACGGCATAGCGGAATGCCGACTACGACGTACGCATCGCCGCAAGCAGCTCGGCGCGAAACAGCCTAGTAGGAGTTGGCGGAGCTGCGATGCGCCCGGCGTCCGTCTACAGCAGCCCAAAGCTTAGAACCTTCTCCTCTACGCTTAGTCCGAGGTCAGAACAGAACCCGTACTCAGGGGAGCTTGTGGCTATGGAACGAGCGTTAGGTACACTGCTAGCGTTTAGATCCAGCCGTATCGAGCTGTTAACGCGTAATAAAGTAGCCGTTCTCACGCTTTAACAACCTTAATAACAGTCTAGGTAGTAGTATTTCTGCTATATCTACAAGCTAATCAGAGCACTATATGGCAATAGGAATATAGTAGCAATACGATGGCTCTATAAGGGCGAACAAAATAAGCTTTAGGAAATCGCTAATAGAAATGCCAAATATGCTACTTAGTAGGGACGTGGCTTACTCATCGTTTCTGCACCAATCGAACTTCGCCTCTGAATCTCGTCTTCGCTTTCTGCCCCCCTCATTCCGTCAACGTCGCCCGCTCGAAGGCGTCAGCGACCTCCTCCTTCCTCTCCGAGAGGTCGAAGTTATGTCTTTGCGACCCCAGGTTGATGGCGATGGCGACGACGATGGCGTGTTTATTGTTGTGGCCTATGCCGATCTCCCAGATCCTCCCATGACCCTCGACGAAAAAAGTGAGCGGATGACGGCAGCCCATCGACTAATCCAGGCTAAGTACGACGCGGGGATCCCTTTTTTCACCAAAGATTTGTTTCGCGACGTGGTACGGCAATTCGAAAGCGACGGAAACCTTGATCGCCTGGTTTCCGTGACCGGCCTCGACGGTGTCGCTGTCCACTTTCCTCTCGAGACTGGGAGGGAGTATCCAACTCCTACGTATGGGGATGACTACGTCTGTATTATGTACGATTGATGACAGACTACCCCTGCTGGTGGTCTTTCCCCCTCGAGTCTCGTTTACTTCTCTAATCTTTTCCTCGACTAGGACGAAACCATGCCTTGTATATCATCCTATAGAGCGTCTTCTCGACGCCCCAGGTCTATCCTCCTACTCAGTACGCCGTTCCTATCTGCCAATCGAGGTCGCCCATTCAACCGAGGTACGGGACGCGCGAACCAACGAGCTCGTAGGCCTCTGGCCAGCCTCAGACTACGCGGCTGTGAAGCAGAGGTTTGAGCGGGCAACGCGGTCCCTGGCCGCTAGCAAAGAGTTCGTACAGCTCAAGTCCACACTCGCCTCTGTTGCCATTCCGCCTGGCATTGACAAGATTGTCGCCTTTGCATGCTCTACCATGACCTGGGCCGGCGACGACATCACGCGTAGCATGGCCCAGCACGCCCTGGCCCTGGCAGTCCGAGATTTCTTGGGAAATAGCGATATGACGGGCGCCGACGGCGAGGGTGCTGGCGGGATCAAATGCTATGCCCAGGACCCCATCTATACGCCAGTCGACGAGCGGGTCCTATCCGAAGCTGGCTTCACCGTTGTCGATGACCCGAGAGCCTTCCTCGAAGTGGACGAAGCAAGCGTTATCATTACCATGAACCCCGACATTTCAGTGAGGCAAATTATAGCGGATCTTGCCCGGCCCGCGATCATGATCTGGAACAAGGTCACTGTGGATGACAGAAACATAGCGGTGTAGGTTTTTTTTTTGTTCTTTTGTTCTTTCCCCCCTTCTTGGCATGTCGACTTGGTAGGAATCTAACTTCTGCTAGAACCGACCCTGTATCGTTGCGTGTGGAACGGATGGTTGAGGAATATATAGAGTTGCCATTCCCAGCTGAGGACGAGTTCTTTGGCCGTAATTTGGCTATCTATATCCGAAAGAGAGGTTCAAAGGAGAACAAGACGGGATAGGCACGGGCCAGGCTGGGGGGTGAGCGTTCCAGATAATCGTTGTAGATAGCCACTGCAAAGCGTGGATTGCCACTGACATATGGGAAAGCAAACGACGCAGACCACTTGTACGCCTCCCGACGTATCCCCACGACGCCCAGGGCGTCTGATTACGTGCAGAATGGGCCAAACACATTTGTTTTTTTCCCTCAAATGGGGTAGGTTGTACACAGGGGTGGGAAATTGCCAACCCAGTCGAGCAATAGAGATCGGCACACAAAGGTTTGCATTTCCCCATGGAGGAAGTGCCCATTCGAACAGCATTTCCAGTCAACCGTCGATATCACGCCGTTTGTTTGTTTATCCGAGTACCCGTTTGTTATATGCAAAGAGTGCCGGTTCGCATGCATTGCAGACGAGGCTGTCAGTCATTGGAACAGACACCATTGCTCTGTCCGATCCGAGGAGCGGACCGAGATCGCCAGAGCGGCAAGAGAGATACCCGGAATCATGCACAGTTACGTAGGTTCGCGTACCCGCCGCCCACGGCCGAAGTCATCCCATTCATCGCACCGCTGAGTAGGTGGAAAATACCATTGACAAAAAGGAAGTAACTTTGAACAGTTTCAGAATGTCTGCTTCGTCTTTTGCTAAGTCTGACAATCTAGCTACGGCATTTCGACAATGAGGAACACTGATAAGTCGCCACGCGGCTCACATCCTCCCTTTGCCAACCCCTTTGAACCACCTATTACTACACATGCAGGTTTTCTTTTCCATGCGAGTCTCAAGGCAAGCCACCCACTTAGTTCCTCCACCCCCCCTCGGGCTCCAACTCATTCAACATGAGCTGTTTCGGCGGCTCAATGTCCACATCGCAACTGTTCTCATCCCTCAGCCTGACCGGTAGCCCCTCCGCCACCCCCTTTGTCACGCCCGACTCCCACGGCGTAAAGTACTGCCTCCGCTGCTGCTGGTCCTGGTGCGCCGGGAACATGGTCGCATAAAACTCGGTCCACCCGCCCATCCGCACCCGCACCAAATTGTACTTTTCCGGATCCCGCACCGACTTCTTGTAAGTATCCAGATCCGCGCACGTCAGGGTAATCAGGTTCCCACCGACCTCTCCGGCGGCGTAGCGCTTGACAAACTCCTGCAGCTCGTTCAGGGGGAAGGACTCGGGGATGTTCATGTCGACGGGGGAGGCGTTGGACAGGCCGTGCTCGATGCTGTCGTACTTGGCCGACTTCATGGCCTGGTAGATGTTGCGGAAGGCTGGCGTGGGGGGCAGGTCTTGCGGGGCCGGCGAAGGGGAGAGGTCCGAGGCGATGGGCATACCGCTGCGGCGGCCGTCGGCGGAGGCGCCGCAGGGGATGCCGTCGCCGACGTAGCCTTCGAAGGTGCCGATGCCGGGGCAGATGACAAAGTCGAAGTTGGGGTCGCCGTGGGCGGATTTGATCTTGGCGAGCTTGTCCGCGAGGGTGGCGTTGGGGTGGCGGATGGCTTTGATGCAGAGGTCGACTGTGTTGGTGACGAGCCAGTTGCCGAGTTCGTTGACTTCTTCGTTGCCGCTGCCCCATTTGGGGAGGGCCAGGGCGGCGTTGCGGAGCTCGGTGTAGCGGAGGCCGCGCTCCGAGGCGTCGGCGGTGCCCGAGAGCTGGTTCTCGAAGGGCTCGATCATGTTGTGGCCCCAGTCGCACATTAGGCACTTGACCAGCTCTGGTAGCGTGACGCGGGCCGACTCCTCGTCAAAGACGAGCTTCTGGATGGCGTAGAGCGAGTCAATCGTGTTGGACATGCCCACGCACAGCGGCGCCATGATGTGGAATTTGGCTCCGCCGTTGGTCAGGTCCCGGCCCTTTTCGGCGCACCCCTGGATCAATACTGATAGCAGCGGGGAAGGGCAGATGTCGGCGAGATTGCCGTAGCCATCGAGCATGATGTTGTAGCACTGGATGACGAGCCACTCGAGCTGCTTGAGGAAGGTCTCCTTGAGATCATCAAAGCTAGTAAACTCCTTGGCTTGCTTAGACCGGAACGTCTGCTTCAGCCCACGCAGCTGCTCCGGCCCGGCCGCGCCGTAGGTGGCGCCCTCGTTGAGGGTCTGCTCCAGCGCCAGCAGGGGGGCGACGTTGTTGAAGGTGAACTCGGAGGCACCCGCCAGCATGGGCTCGTAGCATCCGTCAGCGGCGTAGTTGCGCGACCACGCAAGGTCGACGGTTCCCGGGCTGCCCGAGTCCTTCAGCGCGGGGCATAACTTGTCGTCGTTGTACAGGATTGGCTGGGCGCCACCCGACAGGA
This sequence comes from Trichocladium uniseriatum, assembly GCA_017139535.1. Lineage (NCBI taxonomy): Eukaryota > Fungi > Ascomycota > Sordariomycetes > Sordariales > Chaetomiaceae > Trichocladium > Trichocladium uniseriatum. The sequence continues at coordinate 33,093 of WOUO01000021.1, read as the reverse complement.
TCCCCTTGGCGGCCTCGTCCAGGTACTCCTGCGGAATGTCCTTGTACACGCGCAGAGACAAGGTCGGGGCGTTGACGGGGATGCGCCGTGCAGCCTTGAGGCAGAGCATGGTGACTTGGTTGGCCCCGCCCTTGGGCTCGGCGTCCTCAGTGGCCTGGTAGCCGCCAACCGTGATCTGCTGCACCCACTGGTTTATGCCGCCGCCCTGGGGGAAGTTGCCGCCGAGGCCGCAGACGGCTGTGGTACCGTAGGTGACGTAGTCGTAGATAAAGGTGCGGTTGACAAAGGCGTTCTCGCCAATCTTGACCCAGAGGCAGTCGATGATGTCTTGGGCCTCGTCGAGCGGCGTGTCCTTTAGGAAGGGCTGCAGGATCTGGTCGAGACGTCCAAATGGCGTCAGCTCGCCCACCAAATGCAGGCAGCAGTGGAACGAGAAGATAAGCTGGACAGCATCTTGGAAGCTCTCTGGAGGTTCGTAAACCAGACGAGCCAGTCTCGTCGCCACGTCCAGCATATTGAGGGCATCCTCCTCCTGACCAGCCTCCTTTGCAGCCTCGGCTGTTGTCTCGGCAATCTTGGCCCAGTTGATCAAGTAGCCTTGTACGCCTTCGAGGGAGACGATGCAAGATTTGTAGAAGGGCCCCGCCGCATTGACGTTGTCAAGTTCCGAGAGCTTGTCGATCAAACCCTTCAACCCCAACTTGACAAGACGCTCAAAGTCCGGCACGATGTGGCCCATCGCTGACCACTCATTGAGCGAGCCCTTGAGCCAGGCGGCCATGGTCTCGTCGTCGGTCAGGTAGGGGACCACTTCTTTGCCTCGACCGAGGGTAAAGTCCGGAATGACACCAACGATGAGCTCCTTGGCCTCAATCCGGAGCAGGCCGTTGTCCCGCGCGATGGCGCTGCCCGGGTCCGAGAGCAATACGGCCAAGGTCTGTTGGTTGGCAAATCCCTTGCGCAAAGCCACCGGAGCGTTAAGCACACTCTCCCGCTCCTCCTCAGGGACCAGCGAGTCGAGACGTGGCAGGCGCGGAAAGACCTGGCGCTTCATCCACGAGTCACGCCAGTGTGAGAAGGTCCTGGCCATCAGGCTGAGCAGGCGGGGGCTGGGGGGATCACCCCCGATGTATCGGCCCTCGGCCATCTTGTGGAGGTAATCTTGCGAGTTGTAAAAGAGATAGCCGTTCGGGCTGGCCACCTCCCAGTGGGGGTCCTCATAGACATCTTCGGGTCCCACCACGGCGGGGACGCCGAGCTCGGCGGCAGCGGGCACATACCAGTAGTCACCCGAAACTCCCTGCACCACATTCATGAGCCTGTCGACCGGTCTCTCGGGGTACGGACCAATCAGGTTGGCGAGGATGTCTTCGAAGCGCTGCTGGTCGTTGGAAAAGGCGACAAACATGATGCCCTTCTCGCGGCCGGCGTGGTTGTGGTCCGAACCATACGGCAGCGCCTGGCGGAGGAGCTTGAGCTGGTCGCCGTTACCGTTCCGGATGGCGGCGCGGTGCACGTGTGAGTGGACGGCATGCTGGGGCAGGGCGGCGCCGTCCGGGTTGCGGCCGATCATCTCGTCCTGCGTGTCGGCAGCTTGGGTGGCGATGCCGGGCCAGTCGAACTCAAACTTTTGCGTGATTGCAAAGGAAGACCCGCGGAGCCCGCCCCGCGCCTCGTGACCGACCAGGATGTCCTCGGCCAGACTGACGGGGTCGTTTGGGTTGGTGATGCCGTCCACGTAGCGGCCGCCCATGATGCGAGTGTCTGGGCGCTTGCCCATCTTGACCCGGTCGATGTTGTTCGATAGGGCCTCGAGACGGGCATACACTTTATCCACGATGCTCGCCGCCGTCTTGTGGTTGGACGCCTTGACGAAGATGAGCACATCCCCCTGGTCGAGGGTGAACTTTTTGAACTTGTTGATGTTTGTCGTGCTGATGGGGATGTCCCGCTTCTGCCATGCGCCCCAGAGCTCAGGGGAGAAGGCAGCAACAAGACCGCTACCGGGGTGGTTATCGGCGATGTCCTTGCTGATGTCATGGAGGATGTCGAGGACTGGCTTGCAGGTGCCCTCTCCCTTGTCCTTGAGGTAGATGGTCAGGAGCTGGGCAAACACGGCCCGCATAAGCAAGCCCCGCTGGGCACCCAGGAGGGTCGGGTCGAGTGGTTTGGTGTTTGGCGGCATGGCTCTCGATGGAGGAAACAATGAAGACCTGAGCTTGGAAGAGAAGAGTCCCGCTGGCCCAGGCTGGATGTCTCGCTATTTAAGCTTTCTTCATCTTGTTCTCTGGAGCTCTCACCCAACCGGGGCCCCAGTTATCTCTTCCTTCCTGTTACCTTTTGTCAACCCGCGATAGCCGACAAAGTGTTGCAGCGCGCAGCACGTTGCCTATCTCAGGGTCCAAGATCGAGCTCTGTAATTGATTGCTTCTGTGTGGACGAGTACATCGGCTGCATATGCGGATCTCCGTCGGCCTGCAGCTCAGCTACTGATTTGCGACAGTTGCTTTCCCGATCTAGGCGAGTGCATCCTAAGTGCTTCTCGAACCACAGCGTCACAACGCCTCGGGCCGCAGCACAGGAGCCTTAGAACGACGTTGACTGGCCGAAATGGCCACTCGTGTCCAAAGCTGCCTGGACTTATTGGCTATCGTCCACCGAGAATAGTGCGGGGTATGTTGCAGACGGATAAAATGCTGTGTCCCGAACGATGAATAGCTGCGTTGAGATATTGATCCGCTCTGCTCTCGATGCTTTCAGCTCGCCATCGGTTAGGTTAAGCGCAGGCAAGTCGACATATTGTTCTGCCTCGGTTCTTGATGGGTACTTCCTTGACGGTTTCATCCCATTCCATGGTCAAAAACGCATATCCCCATTATGGCTCTTGTCCTGGACTTGGTGAACAACTTTACCGCGATCCCAGGCTCGGGCATGTTCTAGTCGTCCTCAGTCACTCGTGGGACGTGGGGAGGAGAACTCGTAATTATATCATGAAAAACATGTACTTTATTTAGCAGCACCACACTACTACAGCAACAAAAAATGTATAACTGGACCGCCGCACTCCCTAGCACTTCTAGCCACCACCTACTCATATACACTAACCCCTGTTCTCATCTCCAACCGGCGACATGGCACCGATACTCGCGGCCAAAAGACCCGGCATACCCACCGCGGACCGCACCGGAGACGAGGGCCGGCTCTTCCCAGTCTTTCCCTCTTCCCGGCTCAGTAGCACTGCATCCGCCAACGCGGCTATCCTCCCACCACGAACCCGCTTCAGGAACGCGAGGTCATCCCTCACCGAAAACATGGCGCTGCCGAGATCATGGCCGGCGGCAGCAGTGTCAGAGTCAACAACACCCGTCTCCTCATCCTCCCTAGCCCGTTTTTTCCGCCATCTCGGAAACCACCTCACCACAAATTGCACACATGCCCGGAGCCAGCTGTCCGGAACCAAGCGAATGAGAACCCCCACGGGAATCGACATGAAACCAAGCACGAGCGAGATGGCCCACTGCGTGCCGTTCAATCGGACGACCACAAAGGCGTCCCGGCCAAAAAAGATGATCAGCACTTGCCCAATCACCATGATGGCCATCATGAGCATAAACAGGTGATTCCGATGCAGGCCCTCAAAGATGTTGAGTTTGTTGTCGATGCGCCGGCTGTTGACGAGCTTGAAGATCTGCATAAACACAAACGTGTTGAACACTAGCGTCCGCCGCTGCGCTTCGGAGTAATCAGGGAAGATGGACGGCGCCCCAAAGTGGAGGGTCAGGCCGACGGCGAGCTGGTAGATGGACTGGCCGAGAATCATCTTCCACATGCAGAGGTTGATGAGCGGCGCCAGGCGGGGCTCTGGCGCGCGGTCCAGCAGGCTTCCGTTGGGCGGGTCGCTGGCGAGGGCCAGGGCGGCGAAGGTGTCCATGATCAGGTTGACCCAGAGCAGCTGGATGGCGTTGAGCACGGAGCGCTCCTCGTCGCTCGCCACGGCCGAGACAAAGGTCAACACCACGGCCGTGATGTTGACCGTGATCTGGAACTGGAGGAACTTTTTGACGGCGTCGTTGATAGCCCGCCCCCAGGCGAGCGCCTTGACGATGGACGAGAAGTTGTCGTCCATCAGAATGATGTCGGACGCTTCCTTGGCCACCTCAGTGCCCATAATCCCCATCGAAAAGCCCACATCGGCTGCCTTGAGCGCCGGCGCGTCGTTGGTCCCGTCCCCGGTCACAGCAACCACCTCACCCAGCGAGCGCAGCGTTTCCACCAGCACCCGCTTATCCTCGGGGCTCGACCGAGCCAACACACACAAATCCCGCACCACAGCCCGTCTCCGCTCCTCCCGCAGACGGCGGAACACAACACCCTCCATCACCACCCCACTGACATCACCAGTATCATCCGTAATAATCCCGCACTCCTTCGCAATAGCCCTCGCCGTCTCTACCTTATCTCCCGTAACCATCTTCACCGCCACCGACGCGCCCCGACAAGCCTGAACTGCCGCGGGCACACCACTACGGACAGGGTCCTGGATAGCGACCACGCCGATCCATGTCATGTCATGGAACACGTCGCCAAGCTCGACCTGGTTGTCGTCCGCTGTGGTGTCACCCGGGGGCCAAGAGTCGAAGTCGCGGTATGCTAGGGCCAGCGTGCGGAGGGATCTGCATGCGTACTGCGATACGGCTGAGGAGATGGCTTCCTCGTCTGACTTTCGGAATGGTGAGGACGAGGGTGGTGCGGTTGGGTCTGCTGCCACGCTGGTGCAGTGGGATAATAGCTCTTCGGGTGCGCCCTTGATGAGGAGGCGGTATTTCTCTCGTTCGTCTGGGAGTTTGATGACGGAGCCCATGCATTTTCGGCGGGAATTGAAGGGGAAGAGGTGCACGAGAGGGTATTTGGCGCGTTCGGCGGCTAGGGATTCGAGGCCGAGGCTCCGTTTGGCCCAGTCGAGGAGGGCGGTTTCGGTTTTGGTGCCGATGAATATTGGCTTGTTGTTTTCTTGCCCTTCGAAGGCTGTTGTGTTGATGGCGATGGATTCCTTGGTGAGTTCTTGGAATTTAGCATGCATTGGGATTTCAGCTGTTGGGGATTCTCTGCCATTGGAACTTGATGGTTCCCCTGCATCCATGTCATCATCCTTGGTGGTTGACGTGTCGTTAGCCCCTAAAATCCCGCTCCTCTCGCCAAAGACGACTCCCCTGCCCAGACTACCCCCGACAACCGTCATGACATTCCTTGTGAGTGTTCCTGTCTTGTCAGAGCAGATGACAGTCGCGTTGGCCATGGTCTCGCACGACTGCAGATGCCGCACCAGGTTGTTCTCTCTCGTCATTTTCTTGGTGGCGAAGGCGAGGGAGAGGGTCACGGCCAACGGAAGACCTTCGGGGACAGCAACCACGATGATGGTGATGGCTGTGATAAGAATCCGGAGAAAGTTTTGCCCTTTTTCCTCGGAACTGGCGGGGTTGCCTGGGAGTCTGGCGAGGAACTCAATGAACAGGACCGTAAAGAGCAACAGTCCTGCCGCGCTGCCGAGTTTGGCGATGTACCCTGAGTTTGAATTAGCGCTGGGCCCAAACGAAGAAAGAAAATCGGCGTACCGGCGAGGACATTCAACCTTGCCTGCAACGGCGTCATGCCGGGGTCATCTCTCAACGCCATCATGGTTTTCCCAAAGCTCGAGTGCGGCCCAACCGCCGTCACGAGAAACGTCCCAACGCCGTCAAGAACCCTGGCTCCAGACAAGAGAAACGGATCCGTCTTCTTCAAACTCGCGTCAGCATCCGGTTCTCGAAGCACCCGTAACACCGTCTCAGCCGGCCTCTTTTTGACAATATCCGACTCCCCCGTCGCCGACGCCTCATCACAGCTAACACTGTGCCCCTCAATCAACACCCCATCCACGGGAATCACATCCCCCTGCTCCAGCACCATAACATCCCCCACCAACACATCATGCACCCCCACCTTGACCGCCTTCCCCGACCGAATCACCGTCACCTCCCGATCCTCCTTCTTCCGATTCAGCTTTCGAAACTGCCACTCCTTCTGCCAGTCATTCAGCGCGCCCACAATCACCACCACCAAAATCGCCACAATAATCGCCACGCCCTCGATCCACTCGACGCGCGCCCCCTCCCCTTCCTCGTGGTGGCCATCAAACGTCTGGTACAGGCCAAGCGCAAGCGAGACGACGGCTGCTATGCTAAGCAGGATGAGCACGCGGTCTTGCAGGGCGATCCATGCCAGCTGGAGGAAGGATTTGGATTTGCGCTCGGGCAGGCGGTTGGCGCCAAAGACGCGCTCTCGGTCGGTGTGGTCGGCGGTGGTGCTGAGGCCGGCTTGGGTGTCGGTTTGTAGGGCGCTTTCGAGGCCTGGCAGGCCGCCTAGCTGTTGGAGGGTGGCGAGGGATTTTGGTTGGATCAGTTTGGAGAGATGGCCGGGGGAGATGGGGAAGGGGTTGTTTTCGATGTTGAAGAGGTCTTCCTCGCCGGGATCTGGTTGTATTGCTGAGGCTGGGGGGGTTTCATGCTCGGTTGCTTCAGGTGGTGTCAGTGCACTGCTAAAGGGTCATGCATTTGTAAAGAAACGGTTGCCCACCGGGCTGGTGGCCGGCCTCGGCGGTGTCAGTACTGACAGTAGGGGCCTTTTGCCGCGAACGGCCATGGCGCTGTGTGTCATTCATTTTGGGCTTGGGCAGGAAGGATAAGTGGGATAGGAAGTATAACTTCGATGGGAACTATGAGTTGCATGGGAAGTATAAGTTGGATAGGAAGTACAAGTTTTGAGCAGGCCAGAATATCAAGTAAACGCCCTAGTATAGTTGGATTCAATGACCATTATCGCGTGAAGGTGCCCAGGCCATCAGCGCCTTGGCTGACGTTTCCCTGACGAGACCAGCAAGAGTGTGTGTGATAGTGGCGAAGTTGCCCTTACACAGCCCCCTTCTTTTGTCGACAAGATCGGAAGCATATAGACAGTCCTGGTTACTGGTGGACTGGCGCAAACGCTTGCAACAGCGACCCCGAGGATCATCATCTCCATTTCCGATGCCCGCCGTCGAAACCTTTCCATTGAACGCCGTTCCAAGGTCCGAGGGCGACAGCGCGGATACTGCAGGGCCGACAAAACCAACCTGGATCGGGTTTGTCGTCTTTGCGGTTTTTGTAGTGGCCATCGCCTCTTATTTTTGCGTTCTGTTTATGTAGGTTGAACCCGCCCTTCTTTCATCTACTACTCTCACACTCAATGCAAAAGTCGTCAGATCAGGACGAGAAGAAGGGATAATACTGCTGCTATCCACGGCCCCGCGTCTTCAACACGGGGCTTCCGAAATACCACCCGAATATACCATCCCTGGGCTCCCAAACCATGCGTTCCAGTTGATTTGGTCGAGGTGGGACAGACTTACAAGCAGCTACGAGCCGACAGCGCCAGGTCCGAGATCCTGCCAGACCAAAGCGGCTCGTCTGTCGAATGGCAAGCGCCTTGGTGATTGTTGTCTCGTTTTTCGGACTGATCGAGCTGACTCCTACAGCGTGATTTGCCTCGAACAGTTCCAGGACGAGAGCTTGGTCCGAACGTTGCCGTGTCACCACATCTTCCACGCCGAGTGCATCACCAGCTGGTTTCAGAAGCATCACGACACCTGTCCGATCTGTATGGCACATTATGTCACCACCCCGCGAGGCGAAGAACTTCCGGCGCCGCCTCCTCGGGCGATACTACCAGACTCGGCTGCGCGGCCGTCAAGTCAAAGCATGTTGGGTTGATGTCAATATGGAGTAGGAATGCGCCGTCAAAGAAGGGAAATAAGATAGACACTGGGTGAATAAGACACCGAGTCTGCAGTCGATCGTACGGGCGAGACGTAGCGAATAACCGATACTGTCAGGGGCAGGATGCTGCGACGTCACGCAAGGTCAAGGGCGGCGTTTGGCCTCCGGGATGGGGATATCCCCCATGAAGGGTTGTTCATTTGACGAAAGGCCGCTTTAATAAGCCATGATGGACTTGGAGGGTCAATTCCAGTAGGTACATCTTGTCGCCGTACTCGCCGTAGTCCCTCACCTCTACGACCTCTTCACGACCACCCTGCCCCATCAATAGCAAAGCGTCCACGGCGGCCAATCATGCCTTCCTACCACCTCCGTCCCCTCCAACGCCTCCGCGACCCGCCCCTCCAGCTCGCGCGCGCCCTCCTCACTCCAAGTCCGAATGGTCACAAAATAAAAGCTCCTCAACTCCCGCAACCCCCCGCTCAACACACACTCCCGTATTCCCCGCGCAATCGCCTCCGGATCGATGCCAACCCCCCCCAGCCACAACGACTCAATCCCCGGCGGCAGCATCGCAGCCAACCTACTACCATCATAATCATAATCCTGATCCTGATCCGCGTCGCCGTCCTCCTCCTCCTCTTCCTTCACCGACGGCCACTTCACAAACACCAACCTCAACTTCCTCAGCGCCGTAAACCGCGACAACAACGAAAAGTGCTGAATCGTCGGCGCATACAGCAGCTGCCAGTCCGAGTCAAGACGCTGGAGCGTCTGCCCCAGCGGCAGCAGACAGTCCAGCACGCGATCGACAGTGACATGCGGCGACCTGGGGCCGAACTCGGGGAGGCGCTTCATGTTGACCTCGGTGTTGTCCTCGCCGAGGCGGCAGGTGACGAGGTTGGGACAGAACTAGGCAAGGTGGGCGAGGGTTTCGATGCGCGCGTCGGGGAGGTGGAGATGGGTGAGATGGGGGAAGGAGCGGGGGAGGAGCGGGACGATGTGCTGCGGGTCGCGGGCGTAGTTGCCGACGGAGATGCGGAGGCGGGTGAGGGAGGGGGTGTGGGAGAGGAAGGTGGCGATGGAGGTATGGTGGGTGCCAATTTTGAAAGGGGGGGTTTCGATATCGACGCGGTGGAGGGAGGGGAATTGGAGGGGGGGGGTTGGGGGGAGCCAGCGGGCGAAGTCGAGGAGTTCGTCGTTGGGGTAGTCGATGAGTTCTTCCTTGTTCCGCTCTGAGTACCAGTCTCGGTCCATGAGAGAGGTTCGTTGCACTCCAACCATTGTCATCTCTCGGAGGTGTGGGGCTTGGGAGAGGAGAAGGGCTATCATGAGAGATACGAAGGAGCTGGCCTCGGGAATCTCAAGAAACTTGTCCAGGCTGACCTCATTAATCTTATCATAAGAGAGATTCCTGTTCAGGCTGACCAGCGGTCGATGGAAGAGAACCCGGTCGTCAAGGGGTACATTGAGGCGGAGGCGTCGTGCATGTTCGAGAAGGAACCGGGCTTGTGATGTCGTCAGTCTCTCGGGATTAGAATATTGGTAAAGGTAGACAAAGAAGGAGATTTCTTTGACATGGCGGGCCAAGTCGGCGGATTGGGACAGATGCCGCAGGAGTTTGATCAAGACAGCCGATGGGTGGATTGGAACGTTGATCCGCTGATAGAGAACGGGATAAGTGGCCTTGTAAAGGTATTTGGAGGCAAGCGCAAGGTTTCCGAGTGCGTAAAAGTTACCCCAGATGCTCTGCCAGCTCTCAGCCGTCTCAGGGAGGGTTGGCGCTGGCTCCGAGCATATGAGGAGCCAAGAACAGATCTCCAAGTGAACCTCCACAGGCAACCTCAAGAGGGGCGTATTGTCGGCCATGATTTTGCGTGTCGGTGGTTATCGTCTCTGATTCAAGCAGGGACAAGATGCTTGTTGCATAGGTGCTGCTAAGCTCCAGCTAAGGATCACAGAATTGAAGGATAGAAAGTCTCGGCATCAACGAACACAGTATCTGGAAATACGAGAACAGGGGAGATCGGGCTTGGGAAGGGATGCGGGGGTGATTCATGGCTTTTTAATCCCCACTTCCCCACAACAAGACCCAACGATATCAAGCTGCATACTGTTTGTTTTTCTTGCTAGGAAACAGCTGACAGCCTTCAGGTCCTCCAAAGAGCTTCCAACGGCCGCTCTCGTCACTTATGTACACTCTCCAAATTTATATACCTCTGAAATCCTCCCCAAGACATTCTTTGCCAACTTCAACCCGTTGCTCAACAATGACATGCACAAGTCATCCTTCTAGACAGGTCAGCCGCTTTGCGTCGTTTTAATCTCCAAGGTGGAATACACATACTACTTGGTCTGGACATAGATGTCCGAAGAGCCGCTGCTCTGGTAACCCTCAGTGGCGACAATCTGGTAGTAGTGGGTGCCGAGGTTCATGCCGAGCCTGGCCCAGGCGTTGAAGTGGTTCTGCATGGTGACGGCGCCGCCGACGCGCTTAGACTGGCGGACGGACCAGTACTGGGTGAAGGTCTGGGTGCCGTCGATCGAGGGCTGGTTGACGCGGGTCGAGGTGTAGATGTTGTAGGTGCCGCCGTCGGTGGTCACGGTGCCCTTGTACGTGGCGCCGCTGCTGGGGTTGTAGGTGCCGTACGACTCGACCACGTAGTACTCGATCAGCGGGTTGCGGGTCCAGCCGTAGACGGCCAGGTAGCCGTTGCCGCTAGGGCTGAAGGAGCCGCCGTAGTTGATGGTGCTAGAATACAGAGTCAGACATCATCAATTCACTTACACCCACGGGAAGAAGTCCTTACCGGCCAGTACCCGGGTTCCAGCCCTTGCCACCAACAAAGTTGCCAGTGTCCTTCCAGCTCACTTGGTAACGGCTACCCTCGAGCATGGTGAAGGTGGCGGTGCCGCCGCCATCCGACCACCACGAGTAAAAGTAACCGTTGTGGGTGCCCTGGCCGTTGGCCGTGCCCGCGCGCCTGTCAAGGGCCGACTCAGTCGAGTTGGCATCGTCGCGCTCGACAAAGTCGAACGGAAGAGCAAGCGCAGAAGTGACTGCCGCCGCGGCGAGCAGGAGAGACTTGAACGAGACCATGGTGGTGAGAAGCTGTGCCTGATGGGGTGACTGGTGTTTGGAGTGTGAGCTTGGTGGGTGAGGAGGTGATGGGAAGATGTTCACGAGCAAATCCTCATGCTTTATACTCGGAGGCTCGACGACGCGCTTTCCATGAGGCTACCACTACGTGCCTTGTAGGAATATTTGCGAGCCTATCAAAGTCAGACTAGCATTTCTGGCTAAATCGAAAAATGGGGGATAGTGGGCGGCTGGTGCGCCTGGTCTGGATCCGTGGGGCACCTGAGGAATGGGCCTTCTTTGGCGTTGAATCTCCAGTCTGTGTCCGCATGATGATGCTCGCCCCCTGCTCTGATCCGAACATGGTTAGGCATCGCGACTCCCGATGCCCGAATCCCCACACCCCTCACTCCAAGTACCGTGGCATTGACAAAATAGCCCGCTTGGCAGGTAACGCGAGCGCCTCCCCCAAGGGCCAAGGGGCGGCTAAGTGCTGATGGTGTCGGCATCCCGGCACGGGCACGGCCGGCTCAAGCCACCAGAGCAGGGACAAGGGAACTACCGAGAGGTCCTCGAAATCTCCGTGTCCAGTCTTCTAGAATCCTTGGCGGGGGGCCGTCGCTAGACTGAAACTATTCAGTCCATGGACGACCCACAAAGTCACGGCAGAGAGGTGGGAATCGCCGAATCGGCAAGAGCTGGCCTTCATTGGGCAATAGTGTTCGGTTTTGGCCGAGGATCTAGGCCTGGCGGACAATCATCCCACATGGGCGATTCGTCTTAAACAAGGTTGGCGATCAAAAGGGGGCGTGCAGGGTCTGCCGACTCGGTGACTTCCGTAGCCGGGTCCTTGGCTCCCTGTGAACCGGCATGTCGTTTCCTCTGGAAACATCAAGGAGGATCATTCCCCGGATTTCATGCGTCATGGAAGCTCATTCCCCGGATTCCCACAGCCACGGAGAATATTTCCCGGATGTCGGTACTTCATGGTATTTAGCCTAAGCTCGTTGTGGGGAACAGGCAGGTCCTCGCTCACTTGTCTGGACTCTCGTTCGTGTTCGTTGTCGGCTAAAGTCGAGACTGGAGGTATGGAGGATTCCGTAGCGCAGCATCGGGCGGCTGTAGCCCAAGGGTGCTCATGTGACAGTTAACTCGAAACAAGCCGGAAACGGGTCAAAGACCAGAAGGAGGTATTAATATCAGCGAGTAGTTGTTGGTAATCGAGAGGACCGCGGGTGAGATCAATGGACCAGTGTCATCAATAGTACGAATATTCGTATTGCTCTCGGAACCACCGAGATCGTACCTTTTTGACAACAGGTTGCGGTGCCTGAGCTCCAGGAGCCTGGAGGTTCTCCCGAAGATTGAGTGGTTGTCGCCTAATAGTCGAAGTCAAGTCCCTGCCCTTACATGGAGGCGTGCCGTTGGTGTCCCAGGTGTGGGATGTCATGAATTAATTCAACAGCCCAGAGTGCTACTATCTATAAACACCCTTGAAGCGCCGAAGACGAGAGACAAATACATTCTCGATGTTGGAGGCTAAAAGGCTTGCCGAGCAATCTCATGGCGGTCCCCGCAACACATCGTACGTTGGCTAGGTAGGTAACTAGGTTTACAGGCCACGGTAATATTCCATTGCCGTTGATCATTCAACATCTCGCGGGCCGGTGAGAGTGACAAAACCAATCAGCAATAACGGAAAGCAACGAGTTTGTCAACACGGTATAACAGGGCAAACTATAACTTCTTTTCTTTCGGCTAATGAACGTTGGTACCAGCAGAGGGAGTTTGTAGATGGTGTCATGGCACACCCATCATGATGGCATGCCTCCACAATATCTCATCCTAAACTCTCTAATGTGGCATGCCACATTTGCCCTGATTTTAGCCAAAATGTCGCGATGCTAGGCATCCGGGACCTGAGACTGTACTTTTCTACTGGAGGATATTTTTAGACTATCAGCAAGGACCAAATGTGCTACAAACTGCACGTGGGGTTGACGTGCTCGAGACGTGGTTGGAATTTTTCGTACGATGTTGGTCCCGGTATGGGTTCTTGATTTTCCCGCTTTGGGAGGTGAATAGGTACCGGATCATGCCAGGGCTGAAGCTCTAACAACAGAGGGTCTGAACCATTTAACACCGTGGACGACATGCTGGCGATGTCCAGAGGAGGATAATGAGGTGCTGAGGAGGAACAGCAGGCATTATATCTGGCATGTAATGTCCAATGGACACCGGCGAGCTCGCGCCCAACAAAGCGCCGGACACTTCTGCCTGCGTCAATGTCAATGGACAGGCCAAAGACGAGCATTAATAAACACAACGTTTCGGTATGATATTTCTCTTCTTCTCTTTCCTCCTCAACTTACCTCGGTTTAGTCGAGGCCCACAGGGAGGACGGAGCAATCGGAAGGCAAGGCTGCCTCGGGCACCGACAGTACATACAATCCGGAATTGAGGCGGGAGCTGCAGTGGCATCAGCCGCAGCTCGCGCCGCTTCCGGAACGACAACCCCCCACTCGCCGTCCAGGGCCCCCCCATTGGCTGCGGAACGCGGGATCAAGACGATCTCTGCACACATCGTCACAATTCCCTCAATAGTGACAAGCCGGGCGAGGGCCAGTTCACTGTGTCTTGTTTGGTTAGGATGAGGATGACAACATCCGTTTCGTGTGTCCTCGATCATGTTGCAGCTTCCCCGACCTCGGCCTGCATCTCAAACCTGCAGCGAGCCATCTGTCCAACCCACCTCATGAGGTCAGGAAGTTGCACACAGTCCAAGCCTTTGATCAGAACCAAACATGAACATCGTCTGACCAGGTTTTCCATCGAAGCGGTGTAACCCACTGCGAGCCGACGATCTAATACTTCATGCAAAGTCTCAGAATCTGGACCTGATCCAATCCTAAGGCGGCTAGCGATCTGCAGAGTACCCCTCTCGATGCGGGAGGACCCGAGCTGAATCTGCATCGATCATCGTAACCATCGTCATTTGTGGAACGATCGCTGTTGAACCCTGGCCAAACTCAGCCGCCCCGCTCGCCGAAGAGATCCTCCATTGGGATCACCCGTGGGGACTTTGCACATCTCCAAGAGTTACTCCGGCCCTGCTCGAGTATAAGTTGATGGGCGAAGGAGGTTCGACGAGATGTTGGAACCTCTTCACCCTCGTTACTACCCCTGGACTTATACCTAACTTTTGGTTATCCAGCCCCGGTGTCATTGCCATGCGTCTTTTTCGTGCCTTGGTAACGGCGGCATTCGCTGCCGTCGTTAGCGGTGCTGCTATCCGTCGTGACGATGGCCCCCCACCCACCGACTTCGATGCCATTATTGTTGGCGGTGGTCCTGCTGGGCTGAGTGCCCTAAGCGGTCTTGCTCGCGTCCGCCGGAGGGTCCTCCTGATCGACTCGGGCGAGTACCGCAACGGCCCAACAAGACACATGCACGATGTCATTGGGTTCGATGGTATGTTCATACTTCAGCTTTGCTTGGCCTTCAACTGACAAATTCCCAGGTGTCACACCCGCCTACTTCCGCTGGGCGGCCCGCCAGCAAATCGCCCACTACAACACCGTGACCATGGTCAACGGCACCGTCACCAAGATCGTCCCCGGCGACGCCCAAAACTCCTACTTCACCGTCTCCACGCTCAACCCCGCAGGCAATACCACTACCACCGCGACAGCCCGCAAGGTTGTCCTGGCCACCGGCCTCCGCGACATCCTGCCCAGCACCCCCGGCATCGCCGAGAACTGGGGAAAGGGCATCTTCTGGTGCCCCTGGTGCGACGGCCACGAGCACGCCGACCAGCCCCTGGGCCTGCTCGGCTCGCTCGACAACGTGCCGGGTGCCGTCCGCGAGATGGTCACGCTCAACAAGGACATCATCGCGCTCGTCAACGGCACCGACACGCCCGCCTTCCGCGCCGTCAACGACCAGAAGCTCGCCGGGTGGGAGAGGTACCTCGAGATCCACAACGTGCCCATTGAGAACCGGACTATTGCCGCTATTGTGCGTCTGCAAAACGGTACCGATGGGCATGAGGACCCGAGCTTGCCGACTGTGGCCGAGCATGACCTGTTCCGGGTGGACTTTACCGAGGGTCCGTCGGTCAACAGGGCTGCGTTCCTGGCGGCGTTCCCGGCTGAGCAGGCGTCCAAGATTGGTGAGGAGTCGAATGTTCAGCTCTGGGGCGGCCGCCTGGCGGTGGACCCTAACGCCGGGCTTGTCACCAACGTTCCGGGCATCTATGCGATTGGCGATGCCAACTCGGATAATGTCACCAATGTGCCCCATGCCATGTTCAGCGGCAAGAGGACAGCCGTGTACTTGCATGGTTCGTGTTACCCCTTTCCCCCTTGGCTTGAGCCTTGTGAACTGAAATGCTAACTATGCAACAGTCAAGATTGCGCGCGAGGATGGTGACAGGGAGCTGAACGGGACGGCCGTGGCCAAGAGATCGCTTGAGCATGCTGCGCGGGCGCTTTGGGATACGGTGAACGGAAAAGAGGGCGACGCTCTCTACGCTGGTGAATTTGACCAGTAATGGCCTGAGCTGATTGTCAAGTGGAAGGATCTGACGACCCATGAGCCATGATCACATTGAAGAGTTGGATTTGGATGTCCATGACTATATAATACTAATAGTTAATACAATGACCCGGCCACCCTTGGACACTTTAGTCGCAACGCCGCAAACATCAAGACTTTAAGACTTCCATGTCACGGGCAGTTTGACAATACCGACATCGCGCTCCAGGGGCGTGTACTCGATGTCGTCGATCGGCTGGGCAATCTTGAGGTCGGGCAGTTTACCGTAGAGCTGGGCTAATGGTTCAGGGCTGATTAGCACAATTCTCATTTCTCCGTCAGGGCAGCACTTACAAAATACGCTCGTCAGTTCGGCCTTGGCTAGATGCTCGGCGATGCAGCGGTGCGCGCCAAACCCATAGCCCAGGGGATCCTCCTTGGGCCACTTGCGGTGCATGTTGAACGTGTCGGGATCTTCAAAGATGTCCTCGTCGCGGTTGGCCGACTGGTTCGAGGCAATGATGCCTTCGCCCGCTTTGATGACCTACCGCACACACAACATGTTAACAAACCGGGATCTAGGCGCCAGCGTCCTAAGGCCAACTCACCTGGCCGCCAATCTCAACATCCACCTTGGCTGTGCGCTTCATGGCCATTGCCGAAGCCGTATGGTAGCGGCACAGCTCTTCCACAAACGGCGCCGCCCATTTCTTGGGGTCAGCCTGAAGCTCGGCCAGCTGTTCGGGATGCTGCGCCAGAATTACCGCGCCCTAAGAACGACATTAGCGGAGTTCTTCACTCTTTCACGCATTGCAAACAACTCACCAGCGCTATCATGTTCACCATGGTCGCGTTGCCGGCCACGAGCAGCAGGAAGGCCGTCTGCACCGCATCCGCCTTGTCGAGGTTTCCGGGCTTGATCTGCTCTGTCACTAGCTGGCTGACCAGGTCATCCTTTGGTTCCTGCATGCGCTTGTCGACGAGCCCACCGAGGTAGCGAAGGAGTTCGCTGGAAGTGGCAGTGTTAGCACCCTGACCCGTATTGTCTGTGGATGCATGTATGAAGGCTTACTCGGCTGCGGCAGACGCCTCCCGCGCCGTGGCACTTCCGTTGGTGCGCACCGCGTTCTGCGCTGTCAGGAACTCGAGGTCTTCGAAAGGTACGCCGAGGATGGTGTAGATGATCTATCACTTATGTTAACCGTGTCTCCCATTTTGGAAAGTTGTTTGGGAGGGAACTGACGTATGACGGAACCGGCAGCGCAAACTGCTCGACAAAGTCGACAGGCCCGCTCGCACACCCCTTGTTCTTCATCCGATCCAGCAGGTCGTTGACCGTCTTGTCAATGTACGGCTGCATCTGTTTGACCTTTTCGGGTGTGAACCACGATTCGACCATGCCCCTGTCACTCTGTCAGCCGACCTGTAATTGCCACAGACAACCCACCTCCCCAAATCCTACCACCTACCGATACTTCATATGATCTGGCGGATCCATATCCACAAACGTCGGCCGCTGCTTGCCCGCCACTTTCCCGCTGTCACTGAACTCGGGAAACCCGGGCCTCCGGCGTTCCTAATCCCGATCCACCCCCGTTAGCAGTTTGACACAGACAACATCCCACACTCCAACCAAACACCCTGTACCCCCACCTCACAGCTCAACAGTAGTATGGAATAAACGCACCTTCGACAACCTCTCATCCGTCGCCACCCTACACACATCCCGATACTTGGTCACCAACCACGGCAGCGAGCCATCGTACAATTTGACACGCGAGACCGGCGCCGTCTTGCGGAGGCGGGCGTACTCGGCGGGCGGCTCGAGCCCCGAGGCCCGGCGGAAGGGGAAGCTGGGGGCAGAGTCGGATTCGGACGTGCCCATTGTTGATGCGTGGCGTAACGATTTGGTCAGAGGGAGACTGCAGGGGCGGAGGGTTCGGAGGGAGGTGGTGATGGTTGGGGAGGTTCGGCGGAGGAGGAGTGAATTGGACATTGCGAGGGTGCTGTTACTGGCTGAGGTGGGAGTTGGAGGTATTTAAAGGGTGGCTTGCTTTTTTTCAGGGACTAGGTGTTGCTTGTGACAATGACATGACTTGTTTATTTATCGTCGCGGACTGCGCGTCGTTGGTATAAATCGTGGTCTGAGCCCAGGCAATCCGGCACGTCACGGCATCGTCAGCCGTGTCGGAAAACAGTCGGGTTCCGCATGTGTTATGCGACGCGGTCGCAACCAGGGTACAAGTCTATATCGCTCCGCTTGTGTCACGTCACTGGTGCATATCGATGACTGTCTGTGGGCGCGAGCCCTTGATGAACCCATCCGAGCTTCCCGCTACTCCGCGGAGGTCGGGCCGTTCCAGACCTTTTCCTTGGAGAAGTTGCTTGTTTCTTGGAGGTTGTACATAATAGCGCGCTCGGCCGTCAGTGGGCGCTCCAATCATTGCCAATATTGGATATTGCCTGCCCGTCATTGGCAAGCGAGATGTGTGAAACCTGCAATACCAACCTGCGGGGTAGTTCGGGGCGGCTCGGGGGAGCTCGGAGTGTCAAGGGTCGGTTGAGGTCGGCTCCCCCATCTAGACCTCAACTCCACCTGCGCCGCAACCTCACCTGTTCTAGAACAGAAATTAGTAAGAAACCACATCATAGATCGTCAGGAGTTCGCGATGGCTACCCTTGATTTGTGACGTCGGGATGGTCAGGGTCTCAGGGGTCGCATGAGCATGCGCTCGTATGGTGTTCGTATTGTGTTCGACACCATGCTTCTGCAATTAACAACCGGATATTGAAGCCTGAAAGCAGACTGACGGCCGCAGGTTCTCAAAACCATCCGTATCCGAATCCACGATACGGACCTCGCATTCCCTTCTTGACCACCGTCGGGACTCACCTCTCGACTCACATCAACGTCGAATCCGGGCGATTTTCAGCGATCAGATTCCCCGGCCGTCGGCCGCTTGTTATGGCCTGTTTACAATCTGAATTATGAAGCTAACATTGTGGGGAGCGGCCACTTAGACGACCTCGCTCCCCCAAATCGGCTGTGCCGCGAAACGCACGGCGCAACAGACTAGGTGGTCTCGGACCGCAGGCCACCTCACCCCAGGCCACAACCGACTTGATCACCATGCCCGCACTTCGCCCAAAGCCATGGTGCCGCATCCAAGAACACTCGGCACGATGGGAATCACTGATCGCTCGCCCAGCACCATCCTCGGTCACGTTTCGCTCTGGCAGGCGACCGCACATCACGAACGTGCTCTCCACAGGGAAATGTGCTCGGTGGAGTGCCACACAAGATGGGCTGTTCTATTAGAGCGGGCAGTCATCACCATTTCCAGCCCCCGATAATCCATCACACTGCATTCCCCTGACCAAATAACTTACCCCTGAACCCCTATCCAAACTCAATAATTGATCTACCTAATCACCTCTTAATTCTTAATACCACACTCCCTTAAACCTCACCCATAACCAACCGCCACCATAACCACCACAATCATAATCGAAACCGTCATGCCCGCCGCGACCCCCGCCCGGCGGCGCATGGCCCGCCGCCTCGGCTTTGAGTCCGTCGCGGCCTTCAACGAATGGGAAGACGAGATTGTCATTGACCATTTCGCAAACTTCATCTGCGACTACCTCGCCATGGGGTACACGGTCGTGCCCGAGCGCAAGGGCTTTGTCGAGTTTGTGGACCTGCCCAAGGCGGTGGAAGAGCGCATTGAGATGCTCGAGGCGAGACGGTTTGAGGTGGCGCTGGATCCGGATAAGGAGGATTGTGAGTCCCTTTTTTCTGCTTCGTGTTATTCTTAGTGGGTAAAAGGGTGCTGACTGCAGAGGGAAAAGGGACGGCTAAGGACCACTACAAGCAGTTTATTGTGAGTGTCGTGTCCGACGACTTGTGGTTGGCAAAGTACGGGTGTGATGCCGAGCTAGCGTGGCGTGAGTGGACGCCCAAGGAGATGACTATAAAGATGTTCAAGCTCTTAGAGTTTTTAATCAAAGAGTGGGTGGACGGGCCGGGGGATGCCACGTACCGGGCGAAGACGGGAGGGAACCGTTAGGTTAATTTGGCTTGGAGTTGGTTTTGGAGTTTGAGCTGGTTCTCATGGACAGCGTTCTGGCATGGCTACGGAGTTATTTGGCTGGTCTTTTAAGCGTAGCGTTGCCTAAGGAGGCTTGGTTTTAAAGCCGGTATATATCCCTGAATACAACAACTTGAACATCATGACCGAGGCGCATTCTCAGTGTTAGCCAGATTAATATCATTGTATGGGGTGCTAACACTAAGTTCAACATAGAGAGTGTGGAAAACACGAGCACGCCGAGGAGATCTATTCATTGCAACGTCTTGACATCCCGCGTCCTGACTCGATCGGACGAGTAGTACAACCCACCATTTGCACGTGCAGCAGTCCGGATTTTGTTCGGGATGGTGGGGAAGACCCCTAGGAGCTCTGGATTCAAGACGTTCGGCGGTTTTCGGGATGGAAGCTGGTACCGGGGGCTCGAAAGCCTTGCCAGACGTGGCAAGCTCGTTCGGGTGGCATGGACGCTCATAATGGGACCACATGCACATGCAGAATAATTGGCAATTAATATATTCCGTTACATCCTCGTCTATCCGCCATGTGTTGAATCATGATGTTCCCCAACCCCAGTGCTACCCCAAACCACCAATGGCACGGTGCCACCCCCAAAAGATTATACGTCCAAGGAGCGACACGAAAAGAAAACCCCAACCCAACCCACGCTTATGCCTAACCAACCGAGTCTCATAACCTCATTCCCCATATCATCACCAAATCCCTTTAAACGTTGTCCACGCAGAACGGAATGCCATTCAGATACTCGCAGTGCGACTTCTTGGGGCAGTTGCCCACAAGCTGCAGCGTATGCTGCACGTCGCAGACCTGGATCGCATACGGGCCGAAGCAGTCGTAGCGGCCGGGCGTCCGGCACTTGTCGCCGGGGCCCTGGCCGGGCCGGCCGTTGCGCTTGACCTTCTTGTCGTCGGTCTCGGGCTGGTTGGTGCAGAAGGGCAGGGTGAAGCCGTTCTGCGGCAGGTCCTCGCACGCGGTGCCCTTCGGGCACGGGCCAACCAGCTCCCAGCGGTTGGCGATGTTGCAGATCTCGATGCCCGTGTTGGGGGTGGTGCAGCGGTAGGTGCCGAAGGTGCAGGAGCCCTTGTCGGCGGTTTGGGGCGCGGCCAGAGCCGTGGCGGCGAGGGCGAGGGCGGCGGCGGTGTACTTCATGGTGATGCTGGTGTTGTTGTTTGTTTGGGTGAAGATGAGAGAGATGTTGTGATGGTTTTTGATGACTGTTTGATGCTCAAGGCTTGTTGTTGTCTGATGAGTGTGTGCTGATGATCGAGAGGAAGACAGACGGAGCGAACTTCAACCCATCTTATACTTGCTCCCCCCTCACGGGCTCGACTTTACACTAGGGCAATGCCTTTGCCATCATCAGGCCACGACAAGGCCGAAGGCCGAGTTCACTATCCACATGGCAATCGATGAGGGGCAAACCGAGGAGCCCAACATGGCAAAGCACCAGAGGCTGTGACAATACGAGAGATCAGCCGTCCCGACTCACCCGAGATGCCGGGATTGGCATCATCCCGCACTCTTTGGGACGCCGTGGGAAGCGGTGTCCGGACTCCGAGTTGGCCCCAAACTGGTGATGGTGTTGGTCCGGCAGTGTAGGTGCGCCACTTCCCCCGCGATTGGTGTGTTTGCTGGGCGCTACGTAATGTGAGTATTCCCGGGGCCTATCAGCAGGAAACAAAAAGACTGGAGTCACTGGACACGAAGGCCCGACCGCAGACTTCGGCTAGACATGATCCCGTCAGCTCAAGCCCATCAGCCCACGCCACGGTCCAAATACGATGATTATTTTTAGAAATTCCCATCTTGCCCTTGGGCTTGGACCCCTTCCCGACAGCTTGCTTGGAATACGTGGGGAGCGGGGCGGGGGATTACTGTTGTCATTGTCTGGGACGGCCAATGAGCTTGTTGGACATAACTGATTGCAACATTTCGCCGAGGACCCTCGGAAAACTTGAAAGATGGCACCGAACTCAGACACAAGTCCTCAGAGCGAAAACCGAGGTTCCACGGCATTGTAACACGCCCAACCAAAACACTAAGCCGAGTTCTTTTCGCTTCCGCAACGCAGTCTTTTCCTTTCCCGTCATTTTCTCTTCTCGGCCACTCAGTTACCCAGATGCTAGGTCCGAAACAGCCGAACCGGGGTGTTCTAGCCCAGCCATCTGTTGTTTGCTTACTGTGTGCTTCATACTCCATGTCGCTACAAGGTTAAACCCTCTTCTGTTGAGAAGGGCGGCAGCAAGCCACTTACCGTGCCCTCAATCGGAGGATTTCATCCTGAATCCTTGTGAGAAAACAGCGTCACTAAAGGAACTAGACGCATCTACGCACACAATGTCTTTAACTCGACCCTCTTGGAACATAGGAGGAGTGGCAGCTTGAGAATTGGAGTTTGAGATGATAACCGCTAACTAAGGCGTACTTGATAGGTTCCGGTGAAAGCAATTGCCTTGGTAGTTTCGAGTGCTGGCCCTCGTTTTACATAATGCTCTGGTAAGTTCAATGACATGATCTCCATCTAGGAGTATGTCCATCACTATCAATTTGTTCTATAGCCCTGATTTTGACTGACAATGTTCGAAGTCTACTTTCACGATTTCTCTCACACCGTCCTCAAGATACACCGGAGAGCCCGATCAGACAACTGTTTTCGTAATGTCTCGGACTCCATATTTCTCACTCAACACGTACCGTACGTAGAGGATGCACAACCGCTCTTCGCAATGGCTAGTTGACGTCTTTAGGATCAACAATCCAAAGGAATTCAGGGGGAAACACTAACAACATTGGTCTAGCTTGATATGCCGGCAGTTGGTTGGGGTAAACCCGCCGAGCAGATATCATGATTCGTTTGTGGCCTTTGAAATCGTATGGCAACCGAGACACGTCGTCGTCAGCATCGAGAGCTACTCATGCTACTCATACCGCCTCTATCGTCCATATCCCTGTAGAATCTCGACAGTTCAGATGGCGCTTTCTTAAATGAACCCGGGAATTAGCACTGTGTCTGCTGCTGGAAAGCCCCTTGCTAGTAAAATCATAACCCAAAATGCATTGGCGGCATATCCTCGCCGGCGCCATAGCATCCGGCGCCAGCTGTGCCAACATGCCCCGCTTCTCCTACCCCCAGCTCGTCGTCGACCGCCTAGATCCGCAAGCCCCTCCCTCCACACCAGCCCAAGAATACCCACCTGCTATCTTCCCATAACTGACACCCCTTCACCCCAAAAAGCATCGTCAACCCCGGCGCCATCCCTCGTGTTCACACCCAAAATAACGGACCGGGAACTCTCGAGAGAAACTTAGTGTCCACAGACAAAGAGAGGTGAAGGTTGTAAGGCGGAAAGCTATGATGTGGAACTGCGTCGAAAGGCATCTTGCTAAGCTCACGACTGATACCGGTGTCGTGGCCTGTCCACGTCTGGAATGCAAGAGGGAGGATGCCTTCCAGAACGAGATGGATTTTAAATATCATGCCTCCCAGGCACATGGCATCCAGCTACGGCCGCCCAAAGGGGAAAGCCGCAGTCCAACGGGGCTCCCAGCGTTGCGCAGCGAGGCCTACTGCTCTCTGCGCACCAGCCCTACTCTGCGCGTCCCCTACGTGGAGGACACGGCCGATATGGACGCTCTATTCTGCCTAGATCGATAGGAGCACGACATCAGCACTTCCGAGGGCAATGATCTCGGCACCAGTCCGTACCCTAAGCTCCCCGACACCATAGCTTCGGCGGGTTATCCCGAAGAACATAGGTAGGATCTTTCCGCCCAGCTCGCGTCACAAATCTCTCATAGCGGGGAATACCCGGAGCCTAGCAGCGGTGATATCTACAGTAGAAGAAGGCTTTAGGCTGTAGGAGCAGTCAGACAAGCTTGTAGCGTAACCCATAGGATCTGGAGGTATGTAGGCAACTCGAGGAGATAGAATGGGACAATATAGCATCGCCTCTCCCGCCCTACGGGATGGATAAGACCGATGATGCTGGGCGCAGTCCTATGCCGGCAGCACAAGCCGCGCATCTCCAAGCTGTGTCGACATTCATGGAATCACAGCTACAAATCTACAGTGTAGGCCTTCTTGATCCCGCTCTACGAGACTACGACGCATCAAGGAACGCCGTTCCTAGGCCCCAGGACATGGTGATGGAAGACAGCACCAGCATTCTCAATAACGAGGAGGATTACCCTGTCGAAACTGTGCTCGAGAAACGGGGCAATATGTTCTATCTCCAGTAGAAAGACGGTACATGCTCGTGGCAGCATCGAAACGATGTGTCCGATGACCTTGTCGACCCATTTGAGGCCAGGTGGGAAGGGTACCACTCGGGTGTCATCGTGCTATACAAGAAGCCGGCAGGTCGGGCGCCCTTCCGCCTCTGATTCAAAGACTGGCCGTGGGAGAACGCAACAATCCGGGCTACCTATAAGGAACTGAGCCTAGGGCTCAGAGCATAGTGGCCGAGTAAACCGTAGCGGCGAGGCCGCAGACCCGTTCATTAAATAGCACAATCCCACATTCCGATTGTCGTTTTCTAGATGATCGTCTCCATGAGCTCAAGCGTATGCGTATCGAGGGAGGCTAACTTCTAGATAGAAGAGAGTCAAATGCTGAAAAACGCCTTACTGTCTTATATATACTACTGTCGTCGAATGCTTGAAACCGGCATTTGTTCGGAAGGCGTGGGCAGACGCCGCATCGATGAATCCGCCCCGGGGTGGTCGAGATGGGGCGCGACAGTTAGATTCAATTGCACGAAGGATGCTGCAGTGCTCTCGATATCCTACCGCTTACAGCCAACGCATCGCTATCGCCGTTTGTGTTGCGCCGACGGGGAAAGAAAGGGGAGTTGCCTCAGCTGGATGCCCACCGTCAGGGGCTCTGTCTATAAAAGGAACGCCCCGCTACGTTACACTAGCCGTTAAGGTAGGTTAGATGCAACCTCTAATTGGACAACTTTGCTGTGAGTGAGGTATGCCTAAAACTTCAAAGCGTTGCGAAATCCAAAAGGTTCGTTCCTACACATGTTTCGTGAGGTTCTAGTTATTGGCAGCCAAGCGACCCAACTGCAGTGGTCGGTCTCTTTGACCGCGCAACAATCGCACAATAACCACGCAAATGAGAGGCCCGTAGTATCTTGCAATTCCCCTCCTAGTTGTCCAACGACTCTGACTGCTGGGAATCTTACTAAGGCGTTGTGGTGCGTCACACTCGCGTTACGGAACCAGTTAAGACGGCGAAGAGAAGAACGTATTCCGAACCACGTCCTCGGCGCGAAAGCCCTTCGTCGAAACTACCAACTTTCCACAATGACGACGCACGCAGCTCTGGAGAGCCCTGATTTCTACACCGCCGATTGGATCGCGGCCTTCCTCATCGAACGCGCCGTAGCGGCTGCTTTGCTCAATGAGGGTCACGGCGAGCCGCGTGCCTTCTCATAGTACTGTACCCAAGCAATACGAACTTATACACCTGGGGTCGGATGCCAAGACAGAATATTCGTGATCGCCTCGCCGGAAACCTAGAGACCCCGCATTTCGGCATTTCCCGTGTGGCTCACTGCCCCGCATGCCTGGCCAATGCAAAGTCGCCAACTGGTTGGGTTTTGGGCTTCGAAAAGGTCACAGCCAGCCACGAGTTGACTCAGCTGCAAATTACCACGGCGCTAAGAGGGGGGGAGAGGAGAAAAAAAACACCCGTACTGTATTACCGAACTAATCATTGTATCTTAAATGCAGTAATGAGCAGGAGACCAACAATAGTTTGGGCTCGGAGACTTTCCCCGGACCAGTCTACCATCGAATTCCCCCTTACTCGTAAACATTACACTATACGAAAGCCAACGATCGCAAACCCAACTCGTCTACCACAGCCAACGTTAATTAGGGTCAACTCCACCGCGAAGCCAACCCAGCCGCTATGGACTCAGCGGCAGCTGTATATCTCCTCGTCTTCCTCGTTTCGATCGCATTCGTCTACAACCAATTTACGAAGAGATTCGGGCTCGCCTCAGTGGGTGCTAACACTTTGCGAACGCCGGCAGATGGAGGACAGTGCCTTAAAGAGACCGTGTCTGAAGATTCATTCTCCGAGGGGGCCCAGAAGCGATCGCGCAGCAGTAGAACGAGCTCAGCGAAGCCTCTGGAAAGCCAGAATGGTTCCCCTACTACTGCTTCGACTCTTTTGCCAGCTTCAGAGCGAACGCACCCCGAAGCACGTCCTTGGCGCAAAGCCCTTTTGTCCAGACGACCGACCCCCAACATAACGACGCGTATAGTTTTGGAAAGCCCCGATCTCTACACCATCGGTTGGATCGCGGCCCTCCCTATCGAACGTGCGGCAGCGACTGCTTTGCTCAGTGAGCGTCACGACGAGCCACGCGGCTTCTCGCAGCACCCAAGCGATACGAACTCATACACCTGGGGTCGGATGGGAAAACACAACATCGTGATCGCCTCGCTTGCGGCAGGAGTATACGGGACCACGTCCGCTGCCACCACGGCATCAAACCTGCTTTCCTCCCTGCCAGAAATCAGAATCGGGCTCCTGGTGGGGATCGGGGGCGGCATCGCTCGACCTGACGACGGCACGGACATTCGACTCGGCGACATCGTTGTCAGCCAGCCGGACGGGGCCACGGGTGGGGTCGTCCAATATGACCTTGCGAGAGCGAAACCCAATAACGCGCGCGAACGCAAAGACTTTCTTAATATGCCTCCGCCGGTACTCCTACATGCGCTGGCAGCCTTGAAGGCAGAACACAACGTCGCCGGATCCAAAGTACCGGATCTACTTAAAGAGATGTGGGAGGCGAACCCCCGAATGGAGAAATCGACGCAGTCAGCCCCGGGATTTGTTCATCAAGGATTCGAGAGCGATCGGCTTTTTCATGCGTCGCACGACCATGCTGGGGGACGCGACTGTCGCGACTGCGATGCAGACGAGGAAGTGCATCGTGACGCGCGGGGCTCGACGGATCCCGAGGTGCACTACGGCATTATCGCATCTGGAAACACACTGGTTAAGGATGCGACTACTCGGGACCAGCTCGTGGAGTATATCGGAGAGGATTGTCTTTGTGTTGAAATGGAAGCTGCCGGGCTGATGAACCATTTTCCGTGTCTTGTTATCCGAGGCATTTCTGATTATGCAGACTCGCATAAGAACGATCGTTGGCAGTGCTATGCTTCTGCTACGGCGGCCGCATTTGGGAAAGAGCTCCTTGACTATGTTCCGGTCAAGAACTTACAGGAGACACGACGGGCCGCTGAACTCCTCAAATCTAGTTAGTCTCCCCATACCTCTAATAGATCTCCATTAACAGGTGACGTAGTCGAGATCAAAGTGCAAGACATCCACTCTACGATGAGACATGCAGATGCCGGGGTTGACACCCTTAAGTCGAACAGCCATCTTGACAAACTTAGGAGGTGGCTTTCTCCTCCCGATCCATCAACAAATTTCAACGTGGCGAAGGAGAAGCGCCACGGCGGCACCGGAGAGTGGTTTACCAACAGCGCTGCTTTCAACAAATGGAAGTCGGGGTCGCGCCGACATCTGTGGCTGCACGGGTTGGCTGGCTGCGGCAAGACAGTCCTCACCTCGACCATTCTAGACCATCTGCATGGCACCCAGTCAGACTTCTGTGTGTGCCTGGATTTCTTCTTCGATTTCCGCGATAATCACAAGCAGCACCTAGACGACCTGTTACGTTCGCTTGCTTTTCAACTGTACTCACGATGCCCCGATTCCCAAGAGGAGCTCGACGATCTACTTAGATTGCACGAGGACGGCCGAAAGCAGCCAACAACCAAGTCACTATCCAAAACCGTCCATCTCATGATGCAACGTCCCCCAAGGCTTCAGATCATTTTAGATGCTCTGGATGAGTGTACCACCAGACGCGAATTGCTCAAGTGGATGGAGACACTGTCTGGCTCGGACTTTGCGAACGTTCACCTCATCGCCACGAGTAGGCGAGAGGATGAGCTTGAGTCTGGCCTCAGGGAATGGATTGAACGGGAAAATATGATTCCCATTGACAGGGACCTTGTTAATGATGATATTCGCTCCTACATCAAAGCACGGCTCCAAAAGAGCAAAGAGTTTCAGAAGCGATGGGACTCGAGACCCGACGTGCTGGAAGAGATCGAATCCGTAATTGGGAAGAAATCCCATGGAATGTAAGTCTCACTTGCATCTCTTTCTTGTCGAGTGCGGACGCTGACCCATTGAATAGGTTCCGGTGGGCGGCCTGCCAACTTGATAACCTCGAGCGCTGCCTGGACTACGATGAGCTGCAGAGCGCTCTTCATTCTCTGCCACAAGACTTGAACGAAACATATTCTCGAATTCTTACCAGTATTCCGGAAAGCCGGAGAGAAAAGACGGTCCGAATCCTCCAATTCCTAACCTACTCGGAACGGCCCTTGGCTATCGGGGAAGCTGTGGATGCAATAGCAATTCGCCTCGACCCTCATGGCGAATTTGATCAGAAATACAGATTACCGTGTCCTAGCGAGATTACGAGGTTCTGTTCAAGCCTGGTTTCTCTCGTAACGACTGAATCTGCTGGGGAGACGGCGACGCAGCTCGAGTTGGCCCATTTTTCCGTCAAAGAGTATCTGACGTCTGAAAAGGTCCCGGAGCCTTTCCGACACAGGTTTTCCGAACTAAACTCCCGGGGCGATATAACACGAAGTTGCCTAGCTTACCTTACCTGTCTGAGAGCCGGAGAGTCGATCGACGATATTCCTGCCCAATTTCCGCTAGCGAGGTACTCGGCGGAGTATTGGATGGACCACGCCAAACCTGCGGAGACTTCGAAGGACGTTAGAGAGAGCATCATGGATTTCTTCCAAAATAATACGGCATATACAAGCTGGGGTCGCTTGTTTAATCCTGACCATCCCCGGGAGAAGCACCCGGAACCAAATACGACATGCCCGCTTTATTTCGCATCTTTAAAAGGGCTCAATGTCATTATCCAGACGCTTCTCGAGAAGGGCGCCGATGTGAATGCCCAGGGTGGCAGGTTCGGCAACGCGCTTCAGGCCGCCTTTGCTAGAGGCTACGACAAGGTCGTTCAGGTGCTACTCGAGAAGGGCGCCGATGTGAATGCCCAGGGTGGCATCTTCGGCAACGCGCTTCAGGCCGCCTCTTACAGAGGCTACGACAACATCGTCCAGACGCTTCTCGAGAAGGGTGCTGATGTGAATGCCCAGGGTGGCATCTTCGGCAACGCGCTTCAGGCCGCCTCTGCTAGAGGCTACGACAACATCGTCCAGACGCTTCTCGAGAAGGGCGCCGATGTGAATGCCCAGGGTGGCAGGTTCGGCAACGCGCTTCAGGCCGCCTCTTACAGAGGCTACGGCAAGGTCGTTCAGGTGCTACTTGAGAAGGGCGCCAACCGGTAGTTATGGCAATGCCCATGGTACCACTTCTTATAGTATTGGCTGGTAGTGGAGGCTATTTGCGGACCTAGGCAGTTGGCTGTAGTTAGGGTTGCACATTGGTCTTGACTATCTCTGAATACCTAGATTGTAACGATGGAGCACATTCTTACCCTAGGTTTCTACGTAAAATCTGCCTCTCAACTTCTCTTTTATTTCTTCTTTTCACTCTATGCCACAAGAGGGACATGGGGGCATGGCCTAATTTATAATTTTACATCCAACTTATTCGCAGTATTCTGGCTCTTTCGAGATGCTTCTTTTTCTTCCTATAATTTACGTTCATATGTAGATCCGGACGTGGCAATACAAAGTGACGTATCAGCAATGAAGAGCCAAATTCTCTGACAATGACGTAGAGACATCTGAAATAATGACGCATTGAATCATTCCTGGCGCGTGTTACGTATTCGCAGTGGTCAACTCGACCTGGTTAGGGGGAAATTTTGGTTGTACAGTACGATGCTGGACGTTAAAGTCACCATTCATGGCGGCTTTACTAGAATGATCACTTGAGGCTTGGGTTCATGGAAGAACCGTATCAAAAGCGGTAAGGTGGCGACAACCAGAAAACCACGAAGTAAATGCGCCAGGCAATTCGATTTGCCGGCCTTCTATAAGAGTTGTGCTGGTTTCTGACCACAACTGCTTATATTTCTCGCTAGACTGCAGCTTCGTCGCAACCTCAGCCTCGTCGCAACCTCAGCCAGACGGCTTGGGATACTGTAAGTTCGCAGATTCACATCGACAACTAAACTGATATTGTAGTTAGGAATCAACGGTCAAGCTTCAAAACATCCCTGGATACGCAAACTACTGCCTTCAAAGTCGGAGATAACACACTTACGACGACGGTCCCTACCGCGACTCGCATACTTATCAGTCAAGCCGCCAATTCCTTTCTCAAGTATACGACAGATGCGTACAGCACAGCAGGCGACGCAGATATTGTTGATGCAATCCTCCAGGTCATACGCCGATCCGTTGAGGCCACAGGTCGGAGCTTGAGCGGAGCAGCGCTCATCTGGGAGGGCATTTTCACAAATGGCACAAACGAGGCCCACCTGCGTTTCATATTAGACCACTTGTGCGATCTTTTCAATTCCTATACGACGTGGGCAGGCCGGGGAGCGTCATCTCCGAATCCCAAGCCACTGACGGCGCGGTCAAGAACGGAGCAGATTGGTTCCCGGCTAGTGATAATCCGTTCAATGAGCTCGACCTTCGGCTCGCCGCAAACCGATACGCCATCATCAACGAGGTGCAGCGGGTCACACTCATCCTCGTCAACATTCTCAAGATGCGGAGGACACGCGTCCCGCCTCGCGGACTAGGCGACCTCCAGATGAATATTAGCTTGCACAGCGATGACAGCAACCCACCCCCGCCAACCTACCTCTCCGAGCTTGAGGGAGGCCAGGCATCCCTGCCAAATGAGACGTGGCTTTTCACCAACGGTGTTGCCAACGAATACGTCTAGTTTCAGCGCTCGTGCGACAAGATCCACGACGCCTTCAAGAGAGAAGCCAGGGACATCTACAATAGGACCGACGGATTTCTCTGGGATCTGATCGAAGGCTTCGGAGAGCACAGTTCGGTCAAATTGAACGAGCTCATCGAGCGTACACAGAGCAGCAAGGCCGCGCAGAAGATCCTTGAGCTGGAGCTCAGAAACGCCCTATGGCCTGCTGATCGCCGCGACCCAGACAAGGTGATCATGATCGCACATTCTCAAGGGTGTCTCGTCCTGCGGCTGGCACTGCAAACGTTGGTGAAGGAGAACCTAAGGGGTTCCCAGAAGAGGAAGGACATGACGCAAAGACTGAGAGTGTTCACGTTCGCAAATCCGGGAATTGATTGGCGGGTCATAGACAAGGCGGAGCAATCTCTGCGTAAGTATACGAGTATTACAGAGCACTTTGCGCACGAGGCGGACTTTGTAGTCGTGTTGGGGATTGTGACGCATCGGGCCGATCAAGATTCGGGCTATGACGAGGGCTCGGTGTTCTGCAGCAAGGAGGGGCGGGGTCATTTGTTTGGGGCGCACTATCCTCTTATAGAAGAGACTTATAAGAACGGGGACACCTCGAAATTGTTGAAGGCGGTAAGGGGGAACGAGATAGCTTAGCAGGTTTTGCTTCACTGGGGGCTGTTTCCACATGGGGTGAGATCCTGCCACTGTTTGAAAGGATATTCTGCCAATATCCATACGATTTAAAAGAAGCTTGATCCTGATGACAGGCTCTTCCTGTCCTTCTATCTTTGCGTACGGGAATGGTTCCATTCTCGTGGAGAATAACTACCCCGTGATTCGATCCTCCTTCGCTGCTTCGCTCCGGCCCAGCCGGAAACTGCTTCGCCGTGCAGCACAACCCGGCCAGCAAGGGTTATCACAGCGAACTCCTGCCTTAGCCAGAGCTGGAAATAGCCCCTATCCACTTTCTTCTACCCCACCAAACTGAACTATAGTGCGGCTTGATCCTATACCGTAACAGTTAGGCCGAAGTCTCGTACGGTCTCTCAGGTCCCCCACATATCACCATGAACAGCGCCACGATGAGGCAGGGCGGTGGCCTTGCCAAGATGCAAGTGTTACACGGCTTTTGAGAGCTGACTTTAATATAGCTCAACTGACGGAAACTAACAATTCGTCGGTTGTAGGTACCGCCGGCGACTAATGGAACTATCAGCGATCAACCACGACAAGAACATCCTCATCCTCCGCAATGACCTACATCATCTCTTCGATGCACGGCGCTTCACCTTCGTGCTCAAGCGATTCGGCGCATGTACACCCGAGTTTGCCGAATTTGTCACACGTGATCCTCCGAGCGATTGCAGCGCATCGGTCGACTATTGGGTGGAATGGGCCGTTGATGAGTGGGTGTGAGACCTGAAGGGAAGGCAGGATCGATCGGGGAGGGGCATGAGAAGGCGCCATGCTCGTAGAGCGCCTCGAAAGGGCCGTATTTGTCGACGAACGCCCGCAGGCTTCCTGATTTCGGGGGCGTCGGCGCGAGAAGCGCTTGGCTCGAAGGGCAATCCGATCCCCTTCTTAGATTGAGCAACTGAGTACCCTGAACCATTTACCTTTAGGATGGAAATTGACTAGTTTACTATGTCTGTGCTATGCATGAGAGACATGTCAATCGGCTCGACCCCTTCTCTTCGCCTCGGTAGTCGATCGGGCATAGAGCCTACCCTGAGGTATAAATAGCCTAGCCAGGTCCGGGGGTTCCTAGGTAATTACTATATCTGCGTCGGCAACTGGTTAGAAGCGTGAATAACAATAGATTATATAATAACGAATTACTATAGAAACGACGTAACGTTAGCTATTTGAGCTACCTAATTGATTCCCTATCCTCTGTCCCTAAGGGGTTAGTATTGAGTTGAACAAGCATCTCCCCTAGGGCAGCCGAACGTAGCTACGTAACCCACTATTCCGACGCTGGATCCGTTTAGACCTCCTTGAGCCTCTAGGCGCCTTCGCGGGATCTTTCCAAAAAAAACTCTTTAAGCCGAGATAACCGCCGCCGCCGACGGGACCCGTGACGCGCGGCAGGGGAGAGGGCAGTTGAAGCATCGCTATCCGCTGGCTATCTAGAAGTAGCTCCTACTATAGCCTAATTCTCTTGTATCGGTAATCCTTCTCCTATTAGTCACAGTTAAATACATACTAGCTGCTACGAACCTGCACGGTGTCTCTTCCGGATCTGAGTCTAAGATATTCGTCCTTCTTCATCTTATCAAAGATCATACGGAACGATTTGAGAGGTGGGAATTCATCATTGTCTCAATCATCGTCTGAGGACGGGCTATAGTAGATGTCTCCGATTAGTATAGTCGCTCGAGTTACGTAGTTTCCCGCCATCGCGGTTGTAAGACCTGAGAGGGAAACTGTCAAGGGGGAAATTTGGACTAGCGAGAGCCAGGAGAGAAATTATAAAGGAGATCTGCTAGGGACCTTCCAGTGGAGATATCGGCTTATCTGTACTCATCTAGCCTACTACCCTTCTCTACCAACATACTGCCGCCTACAGTCCGTTACCCAGCTCTCAGATGTCGCGTTACCCCCAATCGAAGCAAGTCGCCAGACCTCGGGGGGGGGGGGGGGGGGGGG